>JACSYO010000734.1:122500-750000 GCA_016806645.1 Ophiodon elongatus
TGTTCTATTTGTCTATTAGTAGAATCATTATTCTGGCTCCCTGCAACTTTGGGAATTGATTTTAAACCTTCAAACTTCTCTGATTGATTATCTGATATGTTTCAAACCGTTCCATTAGGTCGTCTCCAGCCTTCTCTTGTTCTTCACCAAATCACAAATAAGAAAATTCTACCGATAGCGTCAAGAAAAAAGCTCAAACCCTTTTATGGTTTGCTTTTAATTAGTTCCACCTTTTTCTAACAGCTTTATTAGTATTTTATATTTATTTTATATTTCTCATACTTGTTTTCATGGGGATTTTTTAATGGCAAAATTGCCTTTACCATTATCAACTTGTTCTTATTCCTATTACTATTTTGTATCTCTTCAGAATTTTATTATTTTATAATTTATTTTCTTCTTGTGTCCCCAGTTTTTAAATGCCTGTTATTGATTTATTTCTCGTGAAGCACTTTGAGCTGCATTTTTATTTTATGAAAGGTGCTGTATAAATGCAGTTTATTTATTTATTATCATCATAATCATCATTATCATCATTATTATTATTATTATATCAAAATACCAGATTTCAGTCAGTTTAACACGCCTGCTGCACACAAACAAACAGTTTAACTCTGTTTATAACATAATTCAGGTAATGTAATTTAGGGTGAATTAATCATACAGATAAACTGAAGTTATTATGTGAAGGCAACACAACTCTTCTTTTCTAGAACCGCATGCATCGGTGAGAACTAAAACGTTCACGTCTCACATTCATGTCAAAGGCCTCCCCAGGACACCGGCCCCGGGCCCCGGCCCCCGGACCCCGGCAGGACCACTCCGCCCTCGCGACCGGCGTTACCTTTGCTTCTCCCTCTGATGAGGCCCATCCGACATCTGAGGGAGAACGAGAACATCCTCCTCTTCCCTCCCGCGGACCGGCTGCCTTTCCTCAGGGACTCCGTCTGGGGGAAGAAGGAGAGCTGCTGGGGGGTGAGGCGGCCCTTCCCAAACACCACTCTGGCCGACATGTTCATAGATTCTGTTCTGACCATGCGACGAGGAAAAAGATGACTTCTGTCCTCCTCCCGACACCCTCGCCTGGTCCTGCCTTCCTCTCGGTCTCCTCCCCCTCCGGAGGACCTCCCGTCCTCTCAGGTGAGTCGTCACAAAGCAGCTCCACTAAACAGGTGCATGTTTGCTGGGTTTTTTTTTTTTTTTAAAAAAGAGGAAAAGGATCCAGGTCCATCACTGAGCCTGTTATTTGTGCATCGGTTACTCACAAGCTGACTGGCCAAACACATTGTATGTTGTTTTTCCTTCTTCCTTTTGCATCTCTGGCAATGTGAGATTCGCAGGACCAGATGGCAGAGGGCTGCGGGCTGTAGGACACAGCTCGTCTGCCAGGATGCAATGGAAACTTTCTCCGCAGGGAGTCGACTGTGAGCATCGCGAAATAATATGCAACCCGAGTGAGGCCCGTTTCAAGGCGACCTCTGAGAGCGGTCTGTGATCCGTCGAGGTTTCACCTGAAACAGAATCCCTTACCGACTTCTTCTTGCGCCTCCACATACTTGTATAATAAACACATGTCTCACCAATACCATGAATCCATTCTGACCTCATGATGTCTTATTTAAAGGGGCAGTCCACCAACTTCACACATGGCGCTCAGTTCACAGAAGGCCTGGGGCCCATTTCACAAATGAGCAGCGGTGGAAGAAGTGCTCCCATCTTTTACTAAAGCACCACTCTATAAACTATATTGTCTGTATTTAAAGTATTAAGAGTAAAAGTACTTATTATGCACCAATGTATTTGTCAGTGGAGCTATAATGTCGTTATTGATGAATTCTATTTAAAAAATCAATCATGTTTTGTGTGTAAAATCTTAATTTGTAAAGTAACAAAAGCTGCAAGACACGTGTAGTGGAGTTAAGAGTATAAATAATATAATAAAGTGTAAAGTATGAAGTGATGTGTGTGTGTGTGTGTGTGTGTATATATATACGTATATATATATATACACACATACACACTTAGTCATGGAGTGCAGTTGTATTCTAAACTTCCTACATAACCCTAGTTGTTTAAATTTAGCACAAATTTATACTTTATAAATACTTTTAAGATTACATGCACAAAAGCAGTTTCAGCAAGAAACTACAACTACCACAAGAAATCCTTCCTCTGCGTCAATTAAAAACACTTTTACTTCACATTCGGACTTAAGAGATGGGATCTGTGTCTTATCATTATCTTTATTTATGATCTTCACCGTAAACCGTTTATTTCTTGGCATTTGAATTTGCACCGTACAGTGTACATTTGATTATTGCACCTTTTTGATAATCTTTTAATATTTTGTTGCATTTGCACACTTTCTTACTTTGTTCTCCCAAATTTCATCTTATTTTTTTAGCTCCAACCTAAATTCAGTCCAGAAATTCTCGTTGGCAGCAAGAATGCGGACAAACTGTAGGCGCACGCGCTTTCAGAAGATACACTTCACATCTCGGAAAGAAAACTGTTTATAATGACTTACAATATGGGTCAACACTCTTCTTCCGGCATATTTGCCCCCTTGTGCCATTTCATCGTGTAGTCATCTGGAAGAGAAGTGAGGAATAACCCCCACCCGAAGGAGAACACAACCAGCTCTGGAGCCAACGACGAAGCGTTATTACCACGTTGATATCGGAGCATCAAACTAAAGTAACTGACCATTTAATATCACGCCCCAAACCAACTTCTTCATTTATAACTCCTTCGTCACCGTTTGTACACTTTGCTTTTTCAAATGGGATCTCTCTCCAACAGGTACACTTGTTCAAATGAGGGTCAGAAGCTAACTTATTTTGATGCCGTAAAACAAAATCTTAACATTACTGGACTTCCAGAGTTACTAAACAATACTTATACTAATGTTACAAATGCAGGCAATTCTGACCGACTTAAGGCAACATCCAGAATAACATTTTAGGTTTGTCAGCGTCCCAAAATGCCAAACTTCCTACGAACTCAGTCCAAAAAAAACCCCTACATTTTTTTAAATGAGCGTTTCTTGGATTAAATTATTTTGAGATTGAAACTTCACACATTTAAGATTTTCCAGACGCCAGCAACGAAGTGTCAAAAAGAAATTATAAAAAACATCCACAAGCCCGATTCAATTTTTAAACATTTATTGTGAACAACCAGTTTATTCGTTCTCCTCGCTCCTGAGTCTGGCGTTGGGGTTGGTAATCTTGATGGCCAGCTGAGCTGCTCTCTCTACGATCACCTTCCTGTTCTTGGAGGAGACGTTGTGGGCGATCTCAGCGCAGTGAGTCCTGCAGGGGGAGAGAGGGGTTGGGTTAACGACGGGACGTTGTCACTGAAACGCCAGAGTGGCAGTTTGGGCTGAAAGTGTGTCGAGGTTACAAAAAAAAAAAACGTACACTCGCACGATTGTGCTTCTTACGAGCATTGTAAAATTACCTTTTGGTGTTAATGCATGCTGCACTCTGAATTTGTATCTGCGTGGTTAAACACGACCACGCGAAAATTTGTTTCTAAAAACATGCTTTTAGATGGTCATGTACGCGTCACTTAAAAGCACCCAGAGCTAATTTATATATTGAGGATGATGAATTACAAAGTTGCCACTAAATGTGACAAAATACAGCAAAAAAAACAACACGTCTCCATTTTGACACCTATGTTCGAATTAATTACCACAACTTTCCCACTGCAAAGTCACGGTCACCACATCGGGAAACAACTTAACTCACCAATAGTTTAATGATTTACTTTAATCCTCACAGGAGGTGAGATAAATGTCATCTCTGCTCTGGATTTTCTTGAATTTGATAAGATTCAGCTTGTTGTGTTGCATCCAACCAGAAGAACATATCAAATCCTCAGTAACCAAACTGGCATTGCCATGTATTTATTTGCTCAACAGTAAATGGCTGCTCAAACTGCTACGAGACACTGGTTCCAAACAGTAGATGGGGAAAAGCTAAACTTCTCTCTTGAAACATTGGTTGGTCCCGCAACATGAATCTCGGTTTTAGTGACATCCGTCGTCCACTTGCTCCTTGTGAGCGTTAACAGTGTGAGCGGGGTTTTCCGTGTTAGCTGGCTCACATTGCACAGGTTTTAAGTTCTTGCACATTGATTGAAATGATCTAACCCTGTCGTTGCACTAACTCAAACATCCAGAATACTGTTACAAACTATCTACAAACAGCAGATCAGTTCAACCACCTCTCTGAAATTGGTTAGTTCCTATTTTGTAGGTCTACATTCAGTCAGACTGAGATTAAGGCGGTAGTATCGGATCAATCAATGACAAGAAGCTAAAGAATCTCGCCTCTTATTCGGGGAAATTAAAGAAGTTTAGAGGAGTGAATGCTTTGAGCTGTGACTACTTGACAGATTCAAGTCATGGTAGCTGTAATCTGCTTGCCACCTCAGATTCACTGCATTATTCATGTTTTCTGGACAAGATGAAAACACAGTCTAGCGATAGGATGTGTTTATGGGGACAGCTTCCATCCCGTCAGAAACCTACGAATGCTGCAGTCAAACACCAGAGTCATGTTTTTTCTTTAAGCAGCCTCAAAGTGAAACTGCATGAAGAAAAATATCCCCATTGTGCCGAATACAAGGACAGCCATAAGCCTCTAAGCGATTCCAAACGCCTCTCTTCACCACGCAGAGCTGCACCTTCTGGTTAAACTGTTATCCAGGACTGTCAGCATCAGGATGTTGTGAACGAAGCTCAACCATGTTGGACTTCCTGTTATAAAGTCTCTGCTTTTACGAAGCCCACATATTTTTCTTCACGAGGCTCCGCAAGCATTTACAATTGTGATTATTAATCCCATCTGATGTCAGATACTGGACTGTTAAGAGATTAAAAGAGTCGTCTCTAACCTGAAGGAAGTTGGTCTTTTGACACTTCAGAGGAGGTTTCTGTATGTTATTGATCACAGCAGAGTATTAACTTTGTAACTCCGTTATTAA
Organism: Ophiodon elongatus; assembly: GCA_016806645.1. Lineage (NCBI taxonomy): Eukaryota > Metazoa > Chordata > Actinopteri > Perciformes > Hexagrammidae > Ophiodon > Ophiodon elongatus. The sequence continues at coordinate 127,496 of JACSYO010000734.1, forward strand.
TAGTTATGACAGGATAAACGAGTTCCAAGCCTCGTCGCCTTTTAAGGTTCAGTTCATCCACTTTGTCCTTGAGGTGCATAGATATGCAATTATTCCTGTTTGCCGAGACTTTTGCCACCACTCCGATACACTGGGGACTAATAGCATTCCTCTTAACAAAGTGCTCAAGGCACTGAAAATACACATTTTAAAACCAAACTCTTTAACAGAAAGGTCAATCGATCCATTCAAAGCTTATAAAATACAAAAGTCATGCTTCCAATGAAAGCCTTCGTCAAACACTTAAAATTCCATTCACCTCTAATATACTGAAGTTGCAGCTAAAGTCTCAGCAAATACAACAAAGCTTCAGCACACCTGATACCACTTTGGATTGAAGGGAAAGTCATCTACGTTATTTCAGTGTTTGTGTGTGTGTGCGCGTGTATGTGTACAATTTACCTGTTACTCATCATCAGGACCTCAAGCTCCTTGATGTTGTGCACCAGGAACTTCTTGAAGCCGGTGGGCAGCATGTACTTGGTCTTCTTGTTGCTACCGTAACCGATGTTGGGCATCAGCATCTGGCCCTTGAACCTCCTGCGGACCCTGTTGTCAATACCTCTGGGCTTACGCCAGTTTTTCTGTTGGAGATATGAAGAAAAAAAAGATATTCATGGGTTTAATTTACCTGCAGGTGAACCAGGCGGAAAGCAGCAGCCTGACCATGTGGAGGAAGTCGTGCTGATTCTTACCGCAATCTTGACATATCTATCAGACTGATGGCGAATGAACTTCTTGGTTCTCTTTTTGACAATCTTGGGCTTTGTGAGGGGCCTGAGGGCTGCCATGGTGACTGAGGAGACAAACAAAACAAATAAACGTTAAAAACCAAAGGTTACAACCAATGCAGGTGCGCGTGTCGGCGGTGCAGCGTGACACCAACGTGCTACATTCGTGTTGAGGTTCATGCAACTTATTGACATATTGAGACAACTCGCAAGTTAGCGCTCACTTTCACACAATTACTGCTCACGTGACTAACAGCGATGAACCAAGTGGACGTCAACTTTTCTGTTGCGCGAGCTTCAGGTAAACGTGATCACCGTCAGCTAGCTAGCTAGCTAGCTAGCTAGCTAGCTTCTACGGCGCAGTTAATGCTTAGTTAGCTTCTCTACGTGAAACAGTTATTGTCCAGACATAAAACACATTGTTTACACATGTCTTATGTTAGCAACTGGTGGCTCTCATTTGACAATGTGTATCTGTGAGCCACGTTGACCGTCGGGCCCTTACTGGCTGCTACAACCCATTTCACGGGGAAGCGTTAGCTCCTCAGCGGCCGCTGTGTGAGCAGCACCTCGCTCCAAAACAACACATTAAAGACAATATATTAAGACAAACGCGTCCATTTCATCTGATATATATAGAATGGACGCCTATGATTGATAACCAACGTCTAGATGGTCAAACATCGGCCTAAATCGCGCTGATGAACATAGATTGCATCGACTCACCCGCCGATGTAAATCCAAAAGGGACTTCAGCGACGGCGGAAGGAGAGAAAAGGACTTCCGCGGCTGTCGCAAAGCATTATGGGAACTGTATTTTTTATTATCCCAACCGCGAGACTTTCCAACGGGAATTTAAAGTTATTTTTCAAAATCTACGAAATGAAACCACATGCATGTCGTTGTTGTTTTTGTTGTTGTGTTAGTTTGTGAATTATTTTTTTTTAATATTTTAAGCATCAAGCACAAGCTGCACGCCCACTTTTAAATCTGTTTACTGCTCTCGAAAAGGAATTTGTGCGCACTTCCTGGATGTGTTATTTTTTTTGTTTACTGTGGAGGTTTACTTCTTCTTAATACTTCTTTGTTAATTCACAAAAGATCGAGCCCTCGAGCGGAACCCCCCAAAAACACATACACACAAAAAAGTTGTATTCCTTCAGAAGTCAGAAGAAGAGACGATTGGGGGTGTGATCAAAGGTAGGGTTAATAGTTACATTTCTGTCACATGATAATCGATCTGACATCGTCGCGCGCACCGTCCGTCTGCTCAGAGCTCTTATGAAGATTTGTGTTTTGTGGTGCGGTTGTTTTACAGCGCATTGACATCGAGTACCAGTCGGTGATGGGGTGAGCATCGCTTTATTACGTATCATTTACAACCATTTAGTTGTTTATTTGATGTATTTTTATTTATTTTAATTTTAGTTCAAACTAAATGTTGTTTTCCACGCGACTGTCTTCACTTTCGTTTCTCCGTTACTTGCAGCCACCAGAACAGAAACTATGGTATGGCCAATCCGGGATACGTGCCCACGGCGGAGGGGGCACCCGGTAAGCTCCATGGAGAGGGGAGGGGTGCACTGGAATTTAAGTTTTTTTTTTTTGTGTTTTTTTAATGATATGCTCTATACAGTCTTTTGCAATAGTGTTGAAATTACACACTTCCGCTTTAGACACACAAAAAACACACGCACACACCAAAGTGACGTCATGTTCTACGTGCAGATGACTTGAGTGTGCGGTCACAACTGGAGCTCGTAGGTCTTCGTTCGCGTCGCTATACTTTTACACGAGTTATAGTGTTGGGTGAAGGATTTAACCCTTTAGAGCAGCTGTAAAAACACCTCGGAATGGACAGTAACATAGAGGGGCAAGGTAAGACCACAGTGCCTTCTGGTGTTGACATGGAAAAACTATTTTACTACTTGGGAATTTAAATAGTTCAGCTTGAAAAAGATTAGCGAGATGTGCGTTTGAATATCTAACAGGTTGTTTTCTTCCCCCGCCCCCCTTTTATATATACATGTGGACTTCTCATTTGTGTAATGCTTGAAATGCTTGATTTAAAATGAGGAAATCCAGGCCGACATTCACTCATTTAACCTGAACTGGTTCTTCTGGTTTCTTCTCAGGCTTGTTCGCCCCACCCGCTGCTGACTTCAATGGCCCCAGCGCTCCTCCAGCCGGCATGTTTGATAGCATGCCTGGCTATGAAGGAACCATAGCAGGAGGAGGAGGTACAGTAAAGTACACCTTTCACACAGTGCTTCATATTCACTCCCCGGCCACTTTATTAGGGTACATCCATGCAATCTAAACCAATCAAGTCTATTTAATCTTTTTGTTAAAAATGTCAAGGGGTTGAACTGGACTGCATTGTATTGAAATGTGTTCTACAATACTTCTCCCTCTCATGTTTGCAAATAGGGGAGGTGATACATTAGAAACACCTCATAATATATATAACTACAACCATCATAATAAATATGCATGCATAATTAAAACCTCTCTGACAGTGTGAAGCAAAAATGAACATTGTTATCCGTGTAACGGTAGAACTTACTGTTGTATAGATTTTACAGGTGTACCTAATAAAGTGACCACTAAGTGTATAAAGTAAAAAAAGAGCAAAAGAGTGATTGCTGTTAAGACAAATCAATGAAATGGAACAAAAAAGCGTTCAATATCTGCCGCAGGCGGATTTCTGCCCCCTCCGATGCCGGCTTTCCCGACTCCCCAGCCTCAACCTGGACCCGAGCAGCCACATTGGAAGTAAGCTGAACTATTTCCTTCTTCTTTCTTTTTTTCTCTCAACATCCCTGCTCAGGATATTGCAAACAATTCCATGATGTGTTGTAACATTAAGGCATTGATGCACTATAACAACATCCTCTTCTACTTAAAATGATTGAATCGAAAGCAAAGACGTAATTGGTCAAACAGTGAAGACTTTTTTTTTTCTTTAATCGTGCGTTCTTGGTAAATATATTGCCCCCAAAATATTCCTCCTCCGCCATTAAATCCTCCTCTTCTGTGCTCGGAGAGGCGTTTTTTAATTTAAGTAGCGTGTCAGACTTCATGGCTCTCATCTTTTATTTAAAAGAGGAACCTTTTCATTCTTACTTCTCTGTCTAATACCTGATTGTTTACGAACAATAGCAGCTGCACTCTGGCGTTGGGACCGCAGCTGTTTTCTTTTCAATGCATCGTGTTTCTTCGTTTCGGTTTTCTTTTGTCATTGGCTTCTTCATCTGTCAAATCTGTAAACCTGTCGATTTAAGATGAACTCTATCTCATACTGCGTCTCATCCCCTCACCGCTGACAGTATTCCATCGATAACTGAAGAAACTGCCCGGGAGGCGTTCGCCCTGTTCGCCTCCAGCAAGTGCTGCTACAGTTCAGCGCCAGTAAAAGACGGTGTGATCACCAGCATGGACGCATTCAATACGTACAGGGTGAGAGTTCATTTATTTTACTAATGTTTGTGTGTGTCTGGAACAGTAGTAGGGGCGGCAGTTCTAGTTGTTCAGTGCATGAATAAGAAATGCTCGTTTGTTTTCTGTCGTAGTACCGCCTGGAAACCTTCACGGAGTCAAGATCTACGGAGTGGAGTCACGAGCCGTACAATGGTAGACAGGACTATCACCGTGTTGAATGCTCTGCTTTCTGCTGCCAGCCTGCTATTTCACTGATGTTCTGTTATTGTTGTTTCATTTGGGGTCAGGCCAGCCAGTGGATGCCTTCGCCCAACCGCCTCCGGGTCCTTGGGACATTCATGCTAAAACCCCAAGTTTCTTCGTGGATGACAAACAGAACATGAAGGTTCCCTACACGTCATCCATGAAGGTGAGTTATATAACACGGGTTTTAGGGAGGAACAAGCTCCTGTATTTGCTTTTAGCGATCGTTCCTGACTGAGGAATGTTTCCCGTACAGACCTGCCACGCCTGTGTGGGGATGGGGAGAAAACCTTGCCAAGACTGCGCCGGCGCTGGTAACGTAAGTAAAGTCCACAGAGATCCATTCAAAAAGGGTTACTGAAAGACCTTTTACCATCGTCTAGTCATGTGACTTCGCTTTGTGCCCCCTGTCAGAAAGTCTGTTGGGTGTGCAACGGGTCTGGTTATCGCCACGGAGAAGATCGATGCCACCACTGCAGCGGCAGAGGGAGGGAGAAGTAAGAGTCTAACGAAGTAAAAGTACAGTTTATAAACAGTTCTGGTTCGGTGCGTCCCCTCAAAGATACTGACAGGCTGCTATTCTGTTCACAGTTGCAGCAAATGTCAAGGGCAAGGAGCCACGCAATGTGACACGTGCCGCGGAAAGCAGCAGCTTCTGGTCTACATCAGCCTCACCGTGAAATGGTGCGTCTGACTTCACTAATGCTTAGAATAGTATTTTCTAACAACCTGAAAGTTGTTAACTTTTATGGTTACTTTACAGTGTTGGTTACCATGTGACTTTTTCATTTTTATGTTTTGTGCTTTCAGGACCAACAACTGTGATAACTACGTAGTGGAACAGTCAAGTGGGCTGCAGGTGGACAACCTCAGCAAAGTGTCTGGCAAGGAGCTTTTAAAGGACTCGCAGTACCTGGTGAAATATTGTTTCTTACTTTCTCATGATAAGGGCATGGGAGGATTATGTTGTTGTTGTTTTTGTACAGAGAACGTGCATATTGCTTAGATTAGTTTTGGGGAGAAATGTTTTTTATGAATGATTTTGATTGAGATTTCTAAAATCGAAACGATGGCGACCACACAGAAGCTCTGTGGATTATGGCATCCTGTGTCACACTGATGGAGGACGGCTGCTACTGACATGCTCCTTTCACTGTGCAGCCCTTTTGTACTCCTCAGGAAGACTGTTCCAGGAGCTAAAAGCGGATTCACCAAATGTTTTATTCCTGCACTTCGGAACAACAAACAGACCTGACTGGTGTTGGGCCTAAAACTGACCCTATTTATTCAGAGTTCATAATTGTCCCACACGAGTTTTGTTAACCCTGCTTGATCCGTCAACCAATAAAGGAAAGTCATCAACAGTAATTCAGCACTTATTAATATTTCTCGGGACTACTCTTTGCAGGTATACCCCATGATAGGCTTCCCAGACCCTGCAGTGGTGGGTGCTGCACAGCGCCTTATCAATGAACACCAGGGCAAGCACTCAAATACGTCCCGCATCCTACAACAGGTAACGGAGCATCTACTTTATACATAGCCTTCCATTTTGGATGTAAAATAATATTTTGTCAATGTCAAAAGACTGGACAATACTTGTGATCAAAGCCTCATTTTGTGTTTGCCTGACATGCTCATATTCTCTCTCTTTGTCTGCAGCGTCAAACCATAGAGCTGATCCCCGTCACCAAGGTGACCTACGCTTGGAAAGGGAAATCACACATTTACTTTGTTTACGGGAATGAGTTCAAAGTCAATGCAGACAACTATCCTGCTACCTGTTGTTGCACTGTAATGTAAATTGCAAGAGTTGTGTATGAAGGTTTTTTTTTTTTTTTTTCAGATGATTAGAAATCGAAATAAGTTTTATATGCAAGTCAGTTCTACTGATTAATGGGGAGCTCCAGGACATGTGGGCTGTTGACGTCCAATAGAGTCAAACGAGTGCATTTAAAATGGTATGAACCCCTCAGAAATTTGTAGAACTGATGAAGTTTCTCTAATCAGCGACACAGAAAGTCTATTTACCTTTGACTAACTACAATACGATAACTAATGTTTGGGAAATCATTTGTATTGTTACGTGCCATTTGTATGCATGCACCGCAGAAACAGTTAACTGACGCAGTATAAACCATAATCACATTATATTCCCTGAATCCTGATCCTTTTTGCTCAGTGTTTTTTTTTTTCTATCACCAGTAAAACAAATATGTATTTGCACTCGTTTTTTTATGTTAGTAATATGTATGTAAACATAATCCTAATATTTCATAACAGAACCAATAGTTTTATGTGAATGTAACTGTTATATGTTCATGATCATATGAGAAAAAAACGTATAATACTTTATTCTGAACTGTTCCTTGCTTTCAATAAATGCTATTTCTTTCTTACTAATGTTATTTATTTTCTTTTTTTACAAATAACTAATGGTATTTCTCTTTCTTATTTCCAAGTAACTAATGTTATTTCTCCTCCCTTATTTACACGTAACTAATGGTATTTCTCTTCCTTATTTACAAGTAACTAATAGTATTTCTCTCCCTTATTTACACGTAACTAATGGTATTTCTCTTCCTTATTTACAAGTAACTAATGGTCTTTCTTTTCTTTATAAGTAATTAATGGTATTTATTTTCTTTATAAATAACTAATGGTATTTATCTTCCTTATTTACAAGTAACTAATGCTATTTATCTTCCTTATTTACAAGTAACTAATGCTATTTATCTTCCTTATTTACAAGTAACTAATGTATTTCGTAATGTTTTGCTGTTGAATGTGTCGTCATTAAAAGTGGACCGTCGCTCGTGTGATGACGTCGGGAACGTGTTCGCCATAATGATAATAAACCGTGGACACAAAGCTACAATAAAGGCACATTAAGCGTTTGGCTGTGGAAACGTAGATAGTCGCCTCGGAGCAATCCGGTCTGGACCGATACCGGCGGACACGAGTCTCGGTAAATTGGGCGAAACCAGAGAAGAACCGAGCGGAACAACGAGGTGAAGTTAGCTCCGCTAGCCGAGCAGCCAGGTTCACCTGTGAGGCTGCTAGCTGCTCCGCGCTAACGCGCAGCGCGAGGGCGACCGTTGGCTTACGTTAGGTTAAACACCACACGAGACGATGCACGTGTCCGTCCGGCTCGGGCTTAGTGCGGACTTTGACTTATTTATTTTAAAGAGTGTCGCGAAGTGTGTGTGTGTGTGTGTGTGTGTGTGTGTGTGTGTGTGTGTGTGTGTGTGAGTGTGAGAGTGTGAGAGAGAGAGAGCTTCCTTGTTTAGCCCTCAGTCACAGCTAGACAAACATGTCAACAAACTGCTTGTGTTCGCGGTAAACAAACAGCCGTCGGGGGGAAACCACGCTGGTCTTGAGATTGAAGTTCCCACTAAAACCAAGACCGATGCGTTAAAAACACGTGAATCTGACGTGTTGACTCTAAAAGTTGTGTTTGACAGTTGCTGCACCTGCTTTACGTTCAGTGACCCGAATCCGCTTCTTAACTAGATGATCTCCTGATTGTTTGCGACACACATCATGTATTTGTTGTCACAGTGGTGGTTTTTAAAGATTATACATAATATATAAAAACAAAAACAGCAGCGTTATGACCCCCCCCCCCCTCCCTCCTCCCTCGAGTAGCAGATGACTGTTTGTATTATTAATGAGGATGAACACACATTAAAGTGCGTTGCCACCCTGACAGGCTGCGCCATGGCGTCGGCATCTGCCAGCGTGGACTCCAAGGCAGAGCTGACCGCTCTACTGGAACAGTGGGAGAGGGAGCAGCAAGGCAGCACGCAGGAGCTGGTCAGCATCCTCACCAAGTAAGTGGCTGGGCCTCCTGGTTTTTAGTTAAATAAATACATATGAAAAAGTTAGTTTTTTTTCGGTGGGTGTGACTTAAATGTTTTGAAACTTTCAGAATCTCAGAGCTGGTTGAGAAAGAGACGGAGGTGTACCACAAAGCGGACCCTGACCCTTTTGATGACCGACACCCTGGTATGTAAAATAAAAACAAAATATCACATCAAGATTACTGGAGATGTAAAAAAAAAAAAAAAAAAGTACGCTTCTTCCATCACCGTCTGGTACGCTGGGTGTCATTCGCGCTGCTGAGAGGGTGATTGGCTACAATCTGCCGTCCCTCCAAGACTTGTTCGCCTCCAGGACCCTGAGGAGGGCAAGAAAGATTGTAGCAGACCGCTCTTACCCTGGACACAAACTGTTTGTGTACCTCCCCCTCTGGCAGGAGGCTGTGGTCCATCAGGACCAAGACCTCACGCCACAAAAACAGTTTCTTCCCGTCTGCAGTCGGGTTCATAAATAAACCCCAGGACCCCCACTGACTCTGACACTTACATCCCCAGGAAAATGTGTCACTGTTTCACACTTTTTTTTCCTTTTTTTTCCTTCTATTAAAATACACTTGTTTTAACGTAATGTTGTTTGTTTTACCATATTTTCACTGTACATTTTTTATATTTTTATATTTTTAAATGATGTCTCATGTTATTGCCCTGTGTTTTTTGTTTATTGTTATGGACCTTTCACCAAGTCAAATTCCTTGTATGTGTAATGTACTTAAACCGTTCTGATTGTGATTTCTCTCTCGGCCACTAGGGAGAGCCGACCCCGAATGTGTGTTGGGACACCTGCTCAAGATCCTGTTCAAGAATGATGACTTCATGAACGCGGTAAGAACGGACAGACTGAAGTGGAGACTGTTATTATGCGAAGTAAGAGTGGGGGATTTATATTCATGTCTTGAGTCAGAAGGTGATTAATTTTTGTTCTTTTTTTTTTAGTTGGTGAATAGCTACGTGATGACCAGCAGAGAATTTCCCCTCAATGCGGCCGCTTGTCGCCTGCTTCAGAACATCATGCCCGGGTTGGAGACGGCCGTGGTCTTCCAGGAAAAGGTGGGTCATGTTTTTGTGTTTCATTTATTTCAGCTGTAACGTTCTTGTAGTTTTCTAGCTGCACATCCAACACGTTGCGTCAAGAGGTTAAAGGTGCGTCGGGTACAAACATGTGTTTACACGGCTTCTACTGGCGACAGTTTGTGTTTTGTGTTTAGCGCGCACTCATAAAGTAGAGACCGACCCAGCAATAAGAGGATGCTGGAAAAAAAAAGGCAATAGCTCTTATTTTCACTTGTGAGGGCGGTCTCTGTGAAAATGGAATTGGTAAAACAGTAGCAGGGTCACAAAGTAAGATTTTAAAACCTAGTTATTACTGAGTCAATGTTACTAAACAACAACAACCTCCTCACATTTGGATAACTAGTGGAGACGACATAAGTTGCTGTCTGGAAATGTTTGTTGGAGTCACAGTCGAGCCTGCAAGTTAGTTCCACTTTGACTGCCGCTCTGTGAGGACAGATACACTTTCATCTGATTCCTTTTTGTCGTTGTTGTTGTTGTTTTTCAGTTACAAAATCTTTTTAAAGGTACGTTTTTGAAAAGTTAACAAAAACCTACAATATCAATACTTTTTTTTTATTTAGAGTTACACTTTAAAAAAAAAAAAAAAACAAAGAAGAAAAAAAAAGCAATCCGAAAAGGAGTTGGGGGAGAAAAAAATAAATGCAGTGCAAAATACAAAATCTCTTCATATTCTTGTTTCTGTACGCATTTCACCGTTCTCCCGTGTTCGTTCTTCTCAGGAGGGCATCGTTGAGAGGCTGTTTAAGTGGGCCCAGGAGGCCGAGCAGCCCCTCCGAATCTACGCCACAGGCTTGTTGGCCGGCGCCATGGAGAACCAGGACATCGCAGCCAACTACAGGGAGGAGAACTCTGTTTTGGTCAGTATGGGGTTCTGCTCTCTCAAAAGTCACGTTGTATTTTACAGAATAACGCAAAAGTACACAGTGACAGACGAGGTATTGCAACAACCGACAGAGCGGTGTTATCCCACAATGCATCAGAGCAGTTTGTTCATCATCATCATCATCATCATCATCATCAGCTTTTCCGTCAACTTCTTTTTTTCGTGCCTCCTTCTGACAGGTGCCTCTGATGCTGCATCGGATGCGCGAGCTTCAGGATAAGGATGCCGAGAATAAACGGGACATCAAGCGACCCAGCCCCAGGAAGTCTTTGAGTGAGCCGCTGCTGCCTCTGGACGAGGAGACCGTCGACGGAGGCTTTGAAGAGAAGCCCTTCGGACTGGGGAGGAACGGAGCGGAGGGGACGGATGAGGACGGCGTAATTCCCTTCTCGACCATCGAGCCTGAAAACGAGGTCTCGTTCCGACTCAACTCCCCCCATAAGACCAGCAGCCGGGCCAACTCGGCTGTTAAAACCATGATGAAGCCCATGTCCGCCCCGGGTTCCCTGATACACCAGAGCGTGTCGGACGGCAGCAGCTACCTCAAAAGGAAGGCAGAGAGGGAGAGCGGCAGGACCTTGAAGCAGAAGCTCAATTTCTCTCTGCCGGACCCAGACAGGAACTTCAGTGAGCTTTCCAACAGCAGCTGGTCTGAGACCAGCCCCTGGGTGATCGGCAACAATTATCACCTGTCCCCTCTGACCCCGGAGATCGAGCAGAGGCTCATCCTGCTGTATCTCACGCCTCTGGGAGAATATCAGGAGGTGTGTCCCTTACCATCAGTCTACACAGTGTACAGTATATTGCTGAAAAAAAAAATCACTTTATGCAAGTTACACATTTTTCTTGTCTTTTCACAGACTTACCAGTAGATGTCAGTCTTCCTTAACCTCGGACAGGGGATGTTAAGGGGTAGATAAAGTCAACAGTATACGCCACACAGAAGTAGTAAACATCATCAGAAAGCTGGGAACATGAAGGTTAATTTGACATGACGCTCACCAGTGTGTGTCAAATTGTTCTAGTCTTAAATCGGATATAAATAATGTATGAATTAAAATAATCTCTGAAAGTGTAAAAGGGCTTATAACATTATGATGGAAGTATATGATGGCCATCCCCATGCTCACCTATGCCTCATAAGTTGTTGCTGAAACTTTTGGGTTAACTTTTATAACACATGTGGTGCTAAATCAAAAAGATAAAAAATACCACATTACGTAACCAAGACTTTGAGTAACACCATAGAAAATCCATGCTGTGATTTTGGTATTGAAAATTGCATTTTTATTTATTTTTGCTGTTCTGGAAGTGCTCAGCAGCCCCTCTTATTGTCAATATACAAAGGAACGCCACACATCCTGTGAATATCCTCGGTCTCTTGTTTGTGGTTGTAAAGTTTCATCACGCTGTGATTTATCCCAGAGGTCACAACAGGTCATTTTATACAGTTACGTCAAGTTTCACAAGAGTCTCAGCTTTCCAGTCAGGCCCAATTTATGCAATTCCACGACTGTTTGGGGACCTAAGTACATATTATGCATATTATGCTGCATGTTTGTTGCCAAACCTCACGGTATTTGCATAAAGTGTTCCGTGAAGGTGAGACTTGTGGGTTTCCATAGAACCATTTTCATTCACATGCTTTGGTCAAGGAGTTTTTCCCTCGCCAAAATTCAGCCTAACTTTTGGAGCGTTATTCAGCCAGCATGACATGTGGGTACCAATCGATTCCTTAGATATTCCAGTTCAATATGACGCCTTACTCCAGCTCTGAGCCCGCTGAAGCCTCCGAAAGACAGCGTGGCACCCGGGGCCCCTAGTAGGATCGCTAACAGTTTAAGTATGAGTAAAGAAAGATTATTGTGTTCTATTCTTATACTAGGAAAGATTGATTTTGAATCGTCACCTCAACGTTGGTTCCAGCCATCAGCCATTTAAAGGGTCACAAGTAGAGCTAGTTCACATGATGAAAGTGTTCTTGATGCCCGTTCCTCCTCCTCCTTCCTGCAGCTGCTGGCGGTGTTCATGCAGATGGGAACTCGAGAGCTGCTCATGCATTACATGGACCTGAAGCAGACCAATGACGTGCAGCTCACCTTCGAGGCTCTAAAGGTAACCCCCTCATTCCCCCCCCCCCACCCCCATGGGGGCCGAAACACCGGGTCGAGCTCTTCTGACTTGTCTCTCTTCTCGCAGTACCTGGCGTCTCTGCTGCTGCACAAGAAGTTCGCTGCCGAGTTCGTGGCTCACGGGGGAGTCCAGAAGTTGCTGGAAATCCCCAGGCCTTCCATGGCGGCTACCGGAGTGTCTCTGTGCCTGTACTACCTCGCCTATAACCAGGACGCCATGGAAAGGGTACAGAACAGACGCGCATCATGTCAAATGTTTCACGCAGCTTTATGTCTCTGTACTATACATGTCAAAGGAAAGCTCGGCAATTATACTTCATTGTGACGTAAGATATTGTCTTGAATTTAGATAATGACAATATTGTGATTTATCCTTTTAAAGGACCTTTTTTAAAGAATGCTTTAAAATTTAATGATACAATTATGAACTAGTCTGTCTGTTCTATTTAAGTTAAATGAACACCAAATTCCTGCACCTTTTTAAATAAGTCATTAATGTGGACAAATGTGACGTGTGAATTAAATCAGGTGGTTACTTTAAAACAAATTCTGACTGGATCTTTAGCTTTTTATTTTTTGGGGCTTATATCCAGAGAAACATTTATAGTAAGAATGAAATATAATTTAAATGAATTGCACTGCTATAGCAAAATATTCACAGACCAAGCACTACTCAACGGATAAGACGGATGTTATCAAGCTGTCTATTAGAAAAGATAAGTTGCATATAAAAGGATGAGAGCTTATATTTATAAAATATATGGTGGCCCTTCTTTAATTATGTTAAGGATTTAGATTTAACCGATGATTAAGTGGAGGACTTATTTCTGCGGACAATGCAGTTTTCCAAGCTTGTAAAATAAAAAATGTTCTTCTAAATATTTGTTATATTTTGAATCTATTGCAAATAATATTATATTTAATATAACAAGCGCGGTCTGTATGTTTTGATTTGTTTTTACTTTCTTTGTTTCTTTTGTATTAATGCAGCAACTGTATGTTTTTCATGGTGTTAGAATTAAATATAAAAAATGTGCTATACAAATATAGTAATTAAAATAGCAATAATATATAATTATATATTCATTCACAAAATAATCTTGACATTAATATTTAGATATTTGCTTAAAAATGCTGCTAGTTTTGATCAGTGTTGCATAGCTCGAGTGGCAGTGCACATCTGTATTCATAGGCGTGTCCTCTCTCAAGGTGTGCATGCTGCCCCACTCCATCCTGTCGGACGTGGTCGGTTACACGCTGTGGCTGCTGGAGTGCTCGCATGCGTCCGGCTGCTGCCACGCCACCATGTTCTTCTCCATCTCCTTCTCCTTCCGCGCCGTCCTGGAGCTCTTCGACAGACAGGACGGGCTCCGGCGCCTCGTCAACCTGGTAGGGCGAACCGGCAGTCCGCTGCATGTGATCCACACAGTAACCATGTAAACGCAGGCCGTCTGTCATCCACAGAATCGATGCGATATCTCTCAAGAAAGGACGAACCAAGCAGCCGCATTGCAACGTACAACAGATGCTGATGGTGTCGGCGTACTAATATATGTGATATGAACTGACTGTTTCCAGATCAGCACTCTGGAGATCCTGAACCCCGAGGACCAGGGAGCGCTGCTGAGTGATGATGAGATTTTCTCCAGCAGGCAGACGGCCAAGCACACCGGCATGGCCCTGCGCAGGTACTTTGAGGCCCACCTGGCCATCAAGGTGGAGCAGGTGAAGCAATCCCTGCAGCGCACAGAGGGGGGCGCCCCCATTCACTCCCAACCATACTATAAGGTAAGACGAAGGATGAGTGAGATTGATATTACTGGACACTTTATTTCTTGATCCGAACATTTTAAATGACGCCGTTCAAAAGTTTGGATCCACATGTTGAATTTGTTTTTCTTCTTTCTGTCAATAATTACTATTTTAACAGACAAAAATAATATAATTCAGACACCAAATGGATTATTTACATTCGAAATAGTTTTGGCCCCGAAATAAGAAGAATTGACTGATTTAAGCCTTCTGTTTAGTCAATGTCCCCACAGTGTTGCATGCAAGAGTGCGCAAACTGCTGTCTTTTGGAAAAATAAAAATCACACGTAGTTAAAAAGAACTTGGTGGGGGCGGTCTTCCTGGACCTTTTTTAAACAAAAAAAAAGCATTCGATGCTGTAAATCATAGCATTCTTATCTCCAAACTTTCCAAGAACATTTTCTCGGAAAAAAACCCTGTCATGGTTTGGACCATATCTTCCGAATCGTAAACAATGTGTTATCAACAACAAAACATCCTCTTTTCTTAATATAGTAAAATAGGTGTCCCACAGGGATCGGTGCTGGGACCGATACTCTTTTGGTTATACATCTACGACCTTCCTGAATCTTGCCCTGTGGTCGGTCTTCAGATGTACGCGGGCGATACAGTCCTATTTTATTCTCAATGTACAAAACAAATCCTTCGCGCAAAAAATCATGATCCCAATATTTGAATTGGTACCGTAAATTAACTGCACAAAGTCTGTATTCCTGCCCTGATCATTGGTGTGCTCGTTCTCCAGGCGGTCAGCTACAGCCGCGAGCAGGTGGTGGAGATGATGGAGTTTCTAGTAGAGTACGGTCCACTCAGACTGTACTGGGAACCAGCGGAGGTCTTTCACAAGCTGTCATGTGTACAGCTCCTCCTGCAGCTCATTTCCATCGCCTGTGACTGGAGGACCTACTATGGCAGGTATGGACCAGGAAGTAACTCTCATTCCTTCTTTCTTTTACATTTTGTACAAAAAGAGAAGGTCTCACTTCCCTATTATTCAGTGATGTGACGACGATGAATGTTTCTTGCCCTGTAGGAGCGATACAGTGCGTTATGCCCTCGACATCCTGAGCATCCTCACAGTTGTTCCAAAGACCCAGCTGTTGTTGTCGGAGGCCGTCGCTGTGCTTGATGAGGGAGGATCCACTGTTTCCACTGTCGGTAGGTGTTGTGATGCTACTTAGGTGTGTTTATATTTTGCACGGAACCACAATGTATTCGGCCCAATAGTTCAAACACATTCAAGCAGCCATTATTGTGAATGTGTCCACAGTGCACTGGGTCTGGCTTTTTTGGATATGTAATGTCATCAAAATTTAATTATATTCACTCTACACAGAATGTAATAACATGCAGTAGCTTTGTATTTTTGTTCCTTTCATAAGCTCTGTGCCCAGCTCGACTGAGAGATGGCACAATTCCCAAGTATTATTTTTGTGTTTTTTCATCTAATTGTCTTATTCTACCCATCCCCCCATCTCCCCCCTCAGGAATGAGTATAGTCCTGGCAGTGGCAGAGGGAGAGGTATTTGTAAATGATGCCGACATTCAGAAGTCAGCTCTGCAGGTCGCCATCAACTGCGTCTGTGCTCCGGACAAACGCATGTCCAGCATTGGCAAGTTCATCGCAGGCACCCCCCGTCGCCGCCTGCCTCAGCAGAGCAAAGCCAGCGAGAGTGTGCTCACTAAGATGTGGAACGTGGTGCAGTCCAACAACGGCATCAAGGTGCAGTTGAATTGTTCCAGGCTCAGACGCCTTTGTGATTGTTGTGCCTCTGCGGCCTTTTTCTGTTTTCAGGGTCCATCCTCGTAAGCGGACATCTCAGGAACACTTTAAGCGATTTTCCTCAAATTTGCCACAAACGTCCACTTGGACTCCAGGATGAACTGATTAGAATTTGGAGGTCAAAGGTCACTGACCTCACAAAACAAATTTTTGGCACATTTTTTTCTTGTCACTCAGGCTGTGACCTCCGGTTCTGAGAAGTGAAGCCAATGCTGAAGTGTCTTAAACTTGCATTCTCACTAATGTCCACCAGGGGGCGACTCCTCTGGTTGTATAGAAGTCTATGAGAAAATGACTCTACTTCTCTCTTGATTTATTCCCTCAGTAAACATTGTAAACATGAGTTTATGGTCTCAATCTCTAGTTTCAAGTCTTCTTCAATACAGCATGATGTTCATTTAGTAAATTATGGTCCATTTAGTGTCAAATAGACCATAAAGCAAGGTATGCTTTAGGGTGGGGCTTACTTTGATTGACAGGTCGCTACCACGGCGTTGTCCGGTCTGGGAGTTGTCCGTGTTTTAGTTTTTACAACTTTAAACCTTTCACTGTGTGTTTTCATTCACACATTCCACAAACCATTGGGTGATGTCACAGTGACCACGTCCACTTATATAAAGTCTATGATCGTTCTGTAAGACGGCAGTGGCTGAAATTTTAAAACATGTTTTGGCTGATGCTGCTAAGACCTGCAGTGGTAAATGGACTGGATGTATGTAGCGCCTTTATCTTAGCAACAGTGCACACTTTTTAAAGACACATACATACATACATACATACATACATACATACATACATACATACATACATACATACATACATGCATACATACATACATACATACATACATACATACATACATACATACATGCATGCATACATGCATTTTTTTGCATGCAGGCCTGTGCCTTGGCACAGGCCTGCACATAGGCCTGCACAGCAGGAGATTTGGGGTTCAGTATCACTCCGACATACAGTTTAGACATTGTGGAAGGAAAACTGACCAGAAAACTGGTCATCTTGTATGACTCATATGAATGTATATGTCAGGCTGTAAAATTGGGATTTTATACGACGACACACTTAAACTAGTTGATGTAAAGATAAAACACGAGACAAACATCAGAGCATTTATTTGAATATTTTGTTTGTTTTATCATCAAGGCCAAGTCTTTGTCAGGAATGTCATCGTGAGATGTGTGCTGCTTTAGCAAAGAATTTGCGGACATTAGTTTCTTATTATTTTCTTTTTAAAGAAAGCCTCTGCGTTTCCCACGATAAATAAAATGGCAAAGCACCGAAGCGTCTCTCCTTAGCCTTCAGAGGATTTGTCCAGCTCTTTGTTTTGTCAACTATTGTTTATTTTTTTAACTTCCCGTGTCTGTCCTGAAGGTGCTGCTGTCCCTGCTGACGGTGAAGAGGCCCATAACCGATGCAGATCAGATCCGAGCTCTGGCCTGTAAGGCTCTGGTGGGTCTATCTCGTTCCACCTCCGTCAGACAGATCATCAGCAAGCTGCCTTTGTTCAGCAGCGGACACATCCAGCAGCTCATGAAGGAGCCCGTGCTCCAGGACAAGCGCAGCGAACATGTCAAGTTCTGCAAGTCCGCAGCCGAGCTTATCGAGAGGATCTCCGGGAAGCCGCTGCTGATCGGCACGGACGTGTCCCTGGCGTGGCTGCAGAGGGCCAGCGTGGTCGCCAATTCCAGGATCGCCTTCCCTGAGAAAGAGCTGCTGCTGCTCATTAGGAACCACCTTGTGGCCAAAGGCCTTCACGACACAGCCACCACTCTCACAAAGGAGGCAGATCTCCCGATGGCATGTCTGTCTCTCTCGACGCACGCAGCTTCTGCTTTCCCTCCCGTCGCTCCTCCCCTGCCTGCCTCCCCCGTCGCCACATTGCCCCGCACCCCGCGGCTGGCCAACGGTGTCGGGTCAAGACTCGTAAGCCACCCCTCTCATTCCGCCACCCCGGGATCCAGCAATCCGCAAACGCGCCCCTCCACGTCGCAGCCCGCCGCGGCTTCCGCCGCTGCTTTCCCCTCGACGTCCGTCACACCGTGCAGCAACGGCTCCCCGCTCATCGGGCGGATCGTTTTCTCCCGCGAACGGCAAGCCGCGTGCAGCACGGTGAGCTGCAAGAAACCCCGGGTGCTGAGACAGAAATCCGACCACGGCGCCTTCAGCCAGAGTCCGGCTATGAAGAAGCAGTTCGACCGGCACCTGCCGTCCCCGCCCGTGTTGGACAGCATCATCACGGAGTACCTGAGGGAGCAGCATGCGCGCTGTAAAAACCCCGTGGCAACGTGCCCGCCGTTCTCCCTCTTCACCCCCCATCAGTGCCCCGAGCCCAAACAGAGACGCCAAGCACCCATCAACTTCACATCCCGTCTCACCCGGAGGGTTATATATCCTAAATACGGGGGAGTGGATGGGGGCTGCTTCGACAGACATCTCATCTTCAGCAGGTAGGGTAGCTTTCTTTCCTTCCTGGAGCACAACGTGGGATTTCTCGACCGTCCTCCAAAAAAACGTTTCCCCACATTTGTTCTCCGTCTCCCAGGTTCCGTCCCATCTCCGTGTTCAGGGAAGCCGAAGAGGACGAGAGCGGCTTCATGTGTTGTGCCTTCTCAGCTCGCGAGCGGTTCCTGATGCTCGGCACGTGCACGGGGCAGCTCAAGCTCTACAATGTGTTTACAGGACAGGAGGAAGCCAGCTACAGCTGTCACAGCTCGGCCATCACTCACCTGGAGCCCTCACGGGTTCGTAGAGAAGCAGTTTCATGCTATGACTTGCTGTTGTTGCTGTGTGTATTCTTACTTATCCTCTGATGTGTAAGATATTTAAAGCCCCCCCCCTCCCCCTTGCTCGAAAATGTGTTTCTAGTTTAAGATGAACACCTAGAATGCTTTCTTATGTCCAGCAGTTAAACTTTTGAAATTTACAATATTTGCATACTTGTTTTCAAACGACCGAGAAGGAGTAGATGTGATAAAACCATATCGCACATTATTAGTCCAGTCTTATAACCTGAATGGAGGAGATGTTTAACCATCCCATGTTGTGTTTTTAGGATGGCTCTCTGCTCTTAACGTCAGCCTCTTGGAGTTACCCGCTGTCTGCGCTGTGGGGCATGAAATCAGTCTTCATTATGAAGTAAGTGATGTCAATACAAGAGACTAAAGCCAGATTTTTCTTTCTTTTTTTACCAGCTGCATACAAAGTCTTAGATCTTTGAAACATTTGAGTGTTGCAAGACAGCATGTACGACATGAATACTGTTTGACCATAGACTATTGATCAACCGCTCAATTAAAGGGATAGTTTGGATGTTTTGAAGTGGGGTTGTATGAGGTACTTATTCATAGTCGGTGTATAACCTCCCCAGTGTGGACGGGGACGTCATCAAAACGTATTTTAGCCATCTTTTAAAAATCATTATCAGGTTGTATAAAGTATATATCAAGTGTATGCAGTATTTAAGGTATTTCTGCCGGTTTACTTTGCCATGAGACAGCCGTTGTAGCCATACACTCTCGCCAAAGTCACAAAACAGTACTTTTACTTCCCAGAGACATGGTTGAGTTGCTGGTCTACGGCAGTCTCGGTCGGTTACTTTGTTTGTGTCATTGTGTGACTTTGGTGAATCCAAACGAACTAGAGTCACACAATGACACAAACAAAGTAACCGACAAAGACGGCGGTAGACCAGCGACTCGTGTTCTGCGAGGTAAAATTACTGTTTCTTTCAAAGGAGTCTCGTGGCTTTGGTGAGAGCATAGATGACGGCTTCAGGTCCCCGTCGTAAACGTAGACTGTATAGCCTTCTCACGGCAAAGTAAACCAGCAAAAATGTTTCTAAAAGTAGCGTACACTTAAACTGATAATAATTATTTTAGGTGCCTAAGATACATTTTGGTCACGTCCTTCCTACAGAACCACGAACATTCGAACTGTCCCTCTTTTTTAAGCCTGTCTGTGATCCTGCCTGCATGTATGTGGCCCACTGCGCCCAATGTTACAGCAGCTTAATGTTGTCAAAAGAGGGAGCTGCAGAAAAAAAGATGACATGCTGTTTAATTATGCACGCTAATAGCCCGAGGGCTGCAGTCTTCAGTTCGTGGAACACAAGCACTTGGCATCATTGGTCCTTACAGTTTAACCAAGGCATTACTGGCATTTATAACTACTCAGCTTTTACACTCACACTGGCTCCACATTTTTGATGAAATGTTTAAATGTTGCTCTTCAGGCATTCTTTTCTGGGCGACCATTATGTGGAGTTCAGTAAGCTCTCACAAGATCGTGTCATTGGGACTAAGGAGCACATAGCGCGGGTACGTATGTCGGCATTTCTTTTCAAACATAAATACAGAAAAAAACATGACCCATCAGTGGTGGATGCTTACGTTCTGCTCGTCTCTTTGCCAGATTTATGACATCCAGACGGGTCAGGTAACTCTGACCTTAAACAACCCTGACCTGACCAACAACTACAAGAGGAACTGTGCCACCTTCAACCCAACAGATGACCTGGTGCTGAACGACGGCGTGCTGTGGGACGTGCGCACGGCTCAGGCCATCCACAAGTTTGACAAGTTCAACATGAACATCAGCGGTGTGTTCCATCCCAACGGCCTGGAGGTCATCGTGAACACGGAAATTGTATCCTTGAGACTTCAATACATGGGTAGATAAGAATACAGTACATTAGACTAACTAAGCCTTCCAATTCTACCGTACTATTTAGTGTAACAGAAACATATTTAGTATGTCCCAATACATAATGTCAAATGCAGTATACCCAAAAAAATACTAGGATGTAATACTGCATCGGGTTGCATTTTTAAGCCTGAAAATGACATAATCACGGCGTGCGTGTCATGGGAGAAGCGGTCATGGCGTTTTGGTCCTGCACTGCTTTTCAGACATGTCACAAATCATCCACCGATAAAAGCACTACTGATGTTTGAGTTATACAAGAACCCGGTTCTACCGAGTGAAGGGAAGTGTCTTTAAAACTTGCATTCTCTCTACTGACCAGCAGGGGTCGACTCCTCTGGTTACAAAAAGAAGTCTGATTGTACAGAGGTCTATGAGAAAATGACTCTACTGCTCACTTGATTTATTCCCTCAGTAAACATCGTAAACATGAGTTTATGGTCTCAATCTCTAGTTTCAAGTCTTCTTCAATACAGCATGATGTTCATTTAGTAAATTATGGTCCATTTAGAGTCAAATAGACCATAAAGTAGGGGATGCTTTAGGGCGGGGCTTACTGTGATTGACAGGTTGCTGCTGCTATCAGAGACGTATACGGCATCACTACGACACTCCTCCGTATTCTAAATATGGTAACTTCCGTTCATTGGTTGCGGAAAAAACAACAACATGGCGACGGTCGTAATCCCCAAACTCGAGGCTTCAAAACATCAGTCCACAAACCAACGGGTGACTTCACGACGACTACGTCCACTTCTTATATACAGTCTGTGAGCTGAACCTTAGAGACGCTTAGATGTTGCTCGCATGATTAGACATTTTATTTATGGGTGAGGCAGTAAAATTAGTGCATTCATATTCATAGAATAGGTGGATAAAAAAATATGTATATAAAAAAAAAAAAGAAATCACAATATAGTGCAAATTTGTTTTGCCGCATTTAAGAGACTTACATTCAGTCTTTGTAACTAATATCTCAAATTAAAAGTGGTCACATTATTGCAGTTACAGAAGGCTTGTTTAACATTAAACTTTAGGACAAAAAAAGGAAGATCGTATCAGTGTTTAAAGTTGTAGTCGCTCCAATGATGGGAAGAGCTTTAATTTCACTGCTAAACATTAAATATTTATTGCACTGAAAATTGATTTCATAACCCAGTGGATGGTTTTAATTGCTGTGCAATTAAATCCAAAGCAGATTCAGTTGATACAAATGAAAAACGCTGTCATGGTCCTTAATCGGAGGTTCAGTGGGATCTGCGGACCTTCCACCTCCTCCACACGGTCCCCGCTCTGGATCAGTGCCGAATAGTCTTCAACAACAACGGCACCGTCATCTATGGAGGTAAATACAGAAGCCCGCTGCATGATGGGTAATTCACATTCGCTTGGCATCACGCCTGCAACTCGCTCCACAGTCAGCGCGAGTGTGTGAAAGGTGTGTTGGAGGGAATTTATCAAGCAAAGTGACCATGTGTGTATTTGTGGAGAGGTGCGAACGGAGCCCGTAGAGGTGTGTGTCTGTGTGTGTCTGTGTCTGTGTCTGTGTCTGTGTGTGTGTGTGTGTGTGTGTGTGTGTGTTCACCGTCACTTAGAGCCATATGGGCAGAAGGCTCAGCGTTGGACTTGCAACAGGGAGAACCAGCTGGTTCACGCTACCTCACAGGAAGAGCCATCGGCGCGTCGCAATGTCTCTGCTCAATATTTATTTATTTATTTATTTATTTTTATTCACCCTCTCACTCGTATTGTGGCGCTTTTGCAGCGATGTTGCAGGCCGACGATGAAGACGACATGATGGAGATGCAGATGAAAAGTCCGTTTGGTTCATCGTTCAGGACCTTCAACGCCACGGACTACAAACCAATCGGTGAGGCGTCCCGCCCTCGCCTCCCTTTCCTTTAGTTAAATTAAAAAGATTAAATTAAGTAACTTGTTCTCCAAGTTGTCCATTATGATTAAGGGTTGTTTGATTACTATACTATTTTGTTATTTATTGCAATATTTTCATAAAATTGACTTCTTTACTCTCTTCTCAGCCACTATTGATGTCAAGAGGAATATATTTGACCTTTGCACTGATACCAAAGACTGCTACCTTGCTGTGATTGAGGTAAATTATCATCGTACTGTGGCTTTAGGCAGCAGTTACTTTTTTTTAAGTTTTAACCTTAAGTTTGTGATAGTTGGTGTCTTTTTTTTTTTTTTATATGAAATAATTAATTGTTTTTTTTCCTCCCACCTGTCCCCCAGAACCAAGACTCTGTGAACACTGACACAGTGTGCAGGCTGTACGAAGTTGGCCGGCAGAGACTTGCAGAGGAAGAGGAGGAGGACGAGGAGGATCAGGTTCCGACTTTGTTCTTTTTGATTTGGATTTCGCACGGACTCTGTGGCTGCTGTGATCTTTTAATTCACCGCTTTGTCTTCGTCCTCAGGAGGATGACAATCAGGAGGAAGACGACGACGACGATTCTGACGACGACGACATCGACACGGATCCCCTCATCGCCGAGCTCGAGAACGGCGAGGACGACGAAGATGGGAACGACGAATTATCTCCCTCCGATGAGGAGGTGTCGCGCCTCCTTGAAGACGGTATCGACGTCGGGGACGACGAGGACGAGGACGACAACGACGAGGACGACTCCGATAATGACGACGTCGATCTGGATGGTGACAACGGTGAGTAGAGCTTGAAGTGTTTGCAGGTTCTTCTTCACCTTACCGCTGCATTGTGGGATTTGAAGTCTTACTTCCATTTTATTCTTACTTTGCTCTGTCTCCAGCTTTATCATCCTTTTACTTTTCAAAAAGACAGTTTTTAAAGCTTTTAAAAAGTGTTAAGTTCTGATTGTTTTTCACGAGAGAAAGTAATAATTTTGATTCCGACTGTCATCAGTTTATCCGAAAAAAATGGCCATTTTGGAAATGTTTGCAGACATTTTTTTAGCTGGTTGCTGTGTGTGACTGCCGTTGTCGCACAAACTGCACATGGAGACAGTTTTTCTGTAATTATTCTCACCGCCGAAAACCGGTATACACGGTTTTACACTGCATGTTAAATGAACAACCACAAATTTGGCGATAGCTAAACCAGCTAGCTATCGCCTGACAATAGGTCAGTTATTCTTTTCTGTATTGTTTAAAAAACAAAAAAATGTATTCTAATAGTCTGGGGATTTATTCTTTGTACGTGGTTGCTTGATTTTACTGTTTATGATTTGACACAAGTCAAGATTTTTTATTCAGCTCTTGTCAGAGCAACAAGTCCCTGAAGCACAAAACTGCTAAAGTGCAGGTAACTGAACGCTGAATAAGACGTTATTAGTCAACCGAAACTGTTATATTTAACTCTCATGAAGTGAAAACACACTGTGAAGGGGTTAAAGTTGTAAGACATAAACACTGACAACTCCTAGACCGGACATCGCTGTGGTAGCGACCTGTCAATCGCAGTAAGCCCCGCCCTAAAGCATACCCTGCTTTATGGTCTATTTGACTCTAAATGGACCATAATTTACTAAATGAACATCATGCTGTATTGAAGAAGACTTGAAACTAGAGATTGAGACCATGAACTCATGTTTACAATGTTTACTGAGGGAATAAATCAAGAGAGAAGTAGAGTAATTTTCCCATAGACTTCTATACAACCAGAGGAGTCGCCCCCTGATGGACATTAGAGAGAATGCAAGTTTAAGGCACTTCAGCATTGGCTTCACTTTTTGGAACCGGAGGTTGTCGCCTGCGAACAAAGTGCCGTTTAAAGGGGCGGAAAGTAGCGTCTCCACCCGGTTGTCATGTATCCATCACTACCGATTGGACATAAATATATAAATGAACATCGTCGACTACTGCAGAGTAATTTGTCTGGGGAATAAATGCCGATTGTAACCTTTTTCCACTAAAGACAAAAGCAAGATGTCATTAGTTTTTTTTTTTTTTTTTCTACAGTAGAAAAGGGGGTTAAGTGATGCAACAAGGCTGATGTTTGGTCCAGGTTCTGTGTTTTCATGCTTGTCTGGTCACTGCGAGGAAACGTCGTCCATCCCAGCGGAATGTGAAAACTGCTGTCTTGGTTTATTCCAGAGAATGACAGGGGAAGCTTCTATTTGAGAGAAAGAGAAAAAAAAAGATGGATGAAGTGCTCTTTCACATTTCTTCCCCCCCTCTTCACCCCCCCAGTCTCTGTATCCCCACATTTCTAAATCTGTATTTGTCTATCGCACTAACAGACAGCTCCGACAACTCTGACCTTGAGGATGACATCATCTTATCCCTGAACGAGTGAGGAGCCACTGGCGTCTGGGACCGAGGAACCGGACAACATGTCAAGACCTCTGCCTCGCAGACGTTTGAGCTGCAGAACGGGAGGCGAGAAAGAGAGGGTAGCATCAGCAGATGAGGTGGGAGATAACTTGGAGCGCTGCCAGTTTGAAACAGTAGGTGTCTGCACTCTGAGTGACGAGACCGAGGAAGAACAATCTCATCATTTGCACACAAATTGACTTACTGGTTGGCCAAAAATGATTGTAAACGCTATAGTTTTATATAAAAAAAAAATATATATAAAAAAAAAAAATAGTGGGGTTGACGATGAGAGAAATTGTTCAGTGAAGAAAAGTTTTATATTTTATCACATTTACGGCTTTTTTTTTAAGCGAGCCGCTTCATTTGGTATTGATTCACTCACTTTGTCAGCCTCTGTTTGGTCACAGATTAGTGTTTGTTGGGGAACCGGCTCCCACCGCAGCGCTGCGTGGGTCTGCGTTTGTGTGGCAAAAGGATACGACGCTCTCTCTCTCAAGCTCCTCGCAGCTTTTTGCCAGACCGCCTGGAACAGTCACCAAAAAGTAACGAGGCTTTTGAATCAGGCAGCTAATTTAATGCACAAACGCGTCGCCGATGGCGTCAAAGCCGCCTTCAGGTTTTACTTTTAAAACCAATGACCAAAAACGCCACACACACACACACACACACACACACACACACACACACACACACACACACACACACACACAGAGAGAGCAGTGCCATTCGCGAACGTCGCCTTTTGATTTGATTCATGTAAGTAGAGAAATTAAATCGGTTTGGTGCTGCTGTATTGCTGAAGAAACCGTAACTAGTGTGGACACTGTAACAAAGACTATTGACACACCTGCTCCCTGTCGACAGACACTCGTGTTATTTTACGAGGCTTCACTGAGCCATGCAAGGATTTGGCCTTAGTTGATGATTCTTAAAAACAAAAAGATTACAGAGCTTTGTGCTGTTGATAAAGGCATAAGTCCATCATACAGTGGAAATTTAACTTTATCTTATGTTAGAAAACTGCGGATAAAATTGATCTTGCTAAACCTTGAAAGAGAGCTCACATTGGAAACACGAGATGTTGGTAAAAATGTTGCAGAATATTTTCATTTTAAACTTGAGCTTCCTCCGGGTTGAGCGGCGGGAGGCTTCAATCTCTCAACATTGTGAAAAACAAATGCCTTTCACTTGCACACTTTTTTTGAAAACGTTTGGATTTTCTCATGTTTTTTTGCCTTGCATCTGTTCATTTTAACGGTTTTCCTTTTTCCATGAGAAGACCTTGATGAGTTTCTTGAGACAGTTTATGTACAGCTTGTATGTATCTAAAGTATTTTTACTATAAATAAAGACGGAAAATTAGCTTTGTGTGCTTCTTTAATGAATGTGAACGATGATTGCAGTCAGACATTTAACCAGCTGTTTTACAGGAATTTTGAAAAACCTTTAAGGCTTTTCTTAAAGTACAAATCTCGGAAAATTTTCATTTAAATAAATGTCTTTTAAGTCGCCATGGATCGTTGGAGGAGGTAACACAATGGCGATTGAGCCTGTGGACCACGGATGACAGTATTGCAATATTTGTGTATTTGCAGTATTATGATGTGGCAACACTCCTGAGGAAAAAAAAAAACAGTCACAGTTTTTCTCCATTGTGTGCAAACAAAAATGGAACTTTGCACACAATTGTGAAAACTTGATGGTCATGCATAAACAACAAAACTCCAGCCTAAAAAAACAAAGGAAATGTATTTAGTTTAGCACTCAAATAGAAATCCTAAAACAACCAGGACTGAAATGATAAATGTTTCACGTTGTAAAAAATTAGATTTTCATGTCTTTCGATTATTATAAAGTGCTATAAATAGTGTGAAAGTATTGAAACGCTTAATCCTTCAAGAAATACAGACAACCCGTATTCAGAAACTTCCTTTAAATGAGTAGTCAGGATCACATTAATACAGTATATAGGTCACTTCACAGTTTTAAATGTAAACATTCTAAATTATTGCAGTGTATGTGAATGACAGGAAGTGGACACAAGCTGTTGCCTGGCAACATAATTCTGTTACAATGCACTAAAACGGAGCGTTTCAGGCATCGGGTGAATTTTTAGACTAATATAAAAAAAACAACATTATTTTTATTATGCTGTCAAAGCATGTAAACATGTTCTAGTATAAACGAAAAAATACAAGTATGAACCTGGAAATGAGCATCATATGAGACCTTTAAGGATTTCCACTTTACACACACTACACAGTTGATCGTTTTATCAGGTTCCTACACGCACGGAGCTCCTGAAGGAAACCGTCAGGTAGATATTTTGAACTGTAGTGAACTCTGGTTTGATGGAACACAGGAGAACTTAAACTTATCTTCACATACAATCGTACACAGCTCTGCAATAAACCCACGCGAAGCATTTAGAAGACACTTTGGAGTTCAATGTCTCGCTCAAGGACACTTTAGAGGAGGAAGGGAGGGAGGGAGGGAGGAAGGGAGGGAGGGGGATCGAACAGCCAAAACATGGTTAATGGACCTCTCTCTTAACCAAAGGTCAGGTTTCGTGCCTGGTCTATCATTATGTACTCTCTCCATATAATATCCACTTCTATGGAGATGATGCAATTGTGTAAGTGCACGTCTCCTCACGTCAAACGGTCCTCCAACGTCTCTGCTCAGCCTCACACTCATTCTGAAATAGAAGTATTTTGCGAATTTGATCCGTCTTATTTTTAAACCCTCATATGGAACAGCTGGCACAGAATCTGAAGATGGAAAGTGTGTTTCTTATATCAGAATAAAGTGTTTTTCTCTCTCTGTCCACCGTCCTGTAGTCCATAGAACGACACACACACCGCCATTGTTTGTACATGCATCCTGATAAAGCTGCCTTGGTATATATATCACATCTCCTCGCAAATTGAAAGCTACTGTTCATCTGAACCAAAAGGGGGGATGGCTAATTCTTGATACCGCTCTAAAGACCGAACTGGATCTGCCTTTCATCATCGTACAAGTGGAATGAATTACGAAGCAGTTTATGACTTGGAAAGTCCGCTCCAATTGGACGGTTTTAAACGTGTGTGTCACCGGCCGTACTCGGGTCTCCTTTGCAAAACCGATCTACCTCATGATGATGATGAAGGTTACGATGATGCGTCAGTTCTGTTCCTCAGCATCAAGTCCCAAATCACAATCTATGCATCGGTAAAATTAGCTTCCGTAGATCATGACCAGTGAGATGAAATCAGTTTTCCAGGCTGCAGGAAATAATAGATCTACATTTTAATCATATATATTGGCTTTTCTATACGTTACCTGCGTGTGAATAATTCCACCTTCATTGCCCTTAACGTGTTTAAACTCATCATGCTTTTTAGTAGAATTGTGCGTGCAGGGATTCGCCACTTAATTCTTTCCTGTGTGGCCTCCCCCTCGTTTAATAATAGCACACATTAAAATAGTCACCAGAACCACATTAAGAAGGATCAAATGTGTTTTTTTTTTTTTTTTCCCCTAAATTGAGAAAATGAAATCAGTCAGCGGTTATTCGCACAGGGAGCAACGTATATGATCCTAAGGAGGAAATAACGTGTTTGTGTGAAGGCAGTGTGATGGATGAGGAGGGGGGTGTGGAGGAGGGGAGGGCAGGGGAGGGGGTAGGGGGGCGGGGGGGGGATGCTTCTTATTGCCTCCTCGGCTGGCTCTTATTGCCTGCTGTAGCTTTGGGAGTGTTGAAACAGATAGCAGCTCTCACTGTATGAGGCAATTCCTGTTTGCGGTGGACCTGTGCGTCTCATCTTCAGAGCTAAATGTAGCCGCTGCTCTTCTCAAGTACAGAAATATTGTCAGACAAAAAATAAAAAAGAAGTGCACTTTTCAAATCTTTCATCGTTTAAAAAAAAAAATTGTCCCCGGTTTAACACGTCTCTGCAGCAAGAATGATGGAAGCTTATAATTTGTCTTTTTTTTTTTCTTTCTTCCCTCAAATGTTTATTAGCTGGGATGCATATTTAGCTTACAAAACGCCCCACACTCCTCCAGCTTTATGTGTGTGATTGGAACACCGCCCACAGTGTTCCACTTGAAGTAATAGACAGATGGGAGTCAGTCACAGCGTCGCTGTGATGGAGAGAAATTACCCTGCTGAATACTGCCCTCCCTCCCACACTACATCAAAGTCACTGGACGCTCAATATTCACCAAACCGCTCTATTTTTTTCTCCTGCTCCTTATTGCCGTGTCCATACAGAACCATAATGGTGAGGGGGGATTTACTGTGTGACACAGATGTTTTAAGATTAAAACTGTACATTCACCTGGTTTATCGCATCACATTCTCTTCCCACAGCACGCTGGTGTTTTAAATGTTCAGATCAAGGTCTTTGTGCGACGGAGGAACATTTTCAAGGCAACACACGGACGGTCCTCCCTGAAACGTTCACAGATACGAGGCCCCGTTTGTTCGGCGACGTACGGAAGTAATTAGAAGGATGTGTGGATGCAACAGTGTTGACTCTTAACCCCACAGGCTTGAAGCTGCACAGTGAAGTGATGCGTATCGTGTTGATTATTACCCCACAGACAGCAGTGACTCACTTTGCGATAAAAACCAGTGTTCACATATGTGGCATTGCTATTCAAATCAATCAGCTTACAGGCGAACGGTTTCTTTGTGTTTTCTAGGCCCATTACAGTATTTTATATATTTTTTTAAGCCATAAAAAGAGTATTAAGTAAATAAATAACCAGCTCAACATTACATCCCCACCACACTTTTATTCCCAGCATGATGGAGGCTTTAAAAAAAACAGTGCTTCGACTTTCATGTGTGTGGGGAAAAATACAGAAAATCTAAGTGAGCAATAAATAAAATCTATATAAAATACAAATGCACAATTATACTGAACTCCCCACTTTGATATGAAATCAGTTACATCTATCTACAGATTAAAATCCTCCCCACTGCTGCTGGAGCAGCAACAACTCAGGTCCAAAGTGACGTCACGTCCACACACCTGCAGCTAATTAATTCACAACAGTAATAAATGACGATAGAGCTAAAATGCAGCCTGATGGGAAATCCACAGTTTTATCGAATCCAATGGGGGGGGGGGTTGGCCTTTAGGAGTTGCATCTCATCCGTGTGGGAGCATGACTGCACTATGACAAAGCACCGCCGGTAGTGGGTCTGTTTCTTTTTTAAATGACTCAACCAACCAGGAGGTGCTTCCCCACATGGTCTGGCCTGACCCGTAACACCGGGAGCTACTTTATGCCCCCCCCCCCACCCACCCCCCCAAAAAAAAGGCAACGCATTCACAATCAGAGGCGGCACGCTGCCAGCCAGCATCCTACAGCGAGAGAAAGCGCAGTGTGTGTGTGTGTGTGTGTGTGTGTGTGTGTGTGTGTGTGTCGCGCGCGCGCATGTGTGTGTGTGTGTGTGTGTGTGTGTGTGTGTGTGTGTGTGATGGATGCAACTGCCATGCAGAGAGAGAGAAAGAGGGAGAGAGAGGGAGGGCGCATATATTTGCAAATGATGCTTGACACATCGGTGTTGACAAAACGAGTCATGTGACGGCCGTGAAAGATGGCGCAGCTTATGGTATATTGCAGGTTTCTCGGGGTTTTCTCGCGCAGGCTCGACAGCTCGGACCGCGCAACGACACCGCGACCTATTGCCTCCTAATTACCGACCGATTGAGCAACGTTCACGCCGGCTGAGCGGCAGTATTGTATTGGATCAGCCGGACTTGCGCGCGATTGGCTGAAAGAAGAATTGGAGAGGTAAAAAAATAAAAAGAGAGAGAGAGAGAGATACATTTAAAAGAAGAATCTTCGAGGAAAAAAAACAAACATTTTCTTTCTGCAATAACACCTGATTTTTTTTATTTTTTTGGGAGACTAGAAAAACCGCTCACCGTGTGCGTGCGTGCAAGCGTGCGTGCCCGCTTTGCTTGCGCACTTGTGTGTGTGTGCGTTACATTAGGTGGACACGGAGACTGCATCAGACTGGAGACACACGCCGGGGACATAATAGAGCGGAGATATCGAGGCTTTGATGGTCCTTCCTTCCTTCCTTCCTCCATCACCACCACCACCCCCCTCCTCCTCCACCCCTATTGCAAACACACACTAACGCCAGGATCCAGAATCCGGTCGAGACATGTAGTCCCATGTACGAGCAGCCAGGATAATTTGTAGCCTTCAGCTCCCATTTTTTTTCAGCAGCATCATCTCACGATATCGTACATAATGTGGCTCGCTCTACCGGAGGGGAAATAACCAAATATGTGGATACCAACAGAAGAGGAGAAAATCGGAGTTGGTGAGTCAATTGCACCTTTTATTCAAATTTTTATTGACGTTTGGTTTCCTAGTGTTGTTTTTTTTTTATAATTGACTTCAATCACACAGCGTAGTGATAGTCATTTTTTTTTTGCACGAGAAACACCCAATTTTCGCTCATCGTCACCCGCATACAGGCTCATCCAGCCCATGTTTCCCCGTTATTATGCCTATTACACCCAATGAAAAAAAGGCAACACACATACACTTATAATGGCTGGTGTACACGGGCAGTGACTGCATAGAAAGGGGGGAAATTGCGTGGGATGATACACCACCTTAGAGATGCTATCGCAGTCTGTACACAACCGCGGGCAGTGCTTTAAATCCGACTCCTACTCTCAGTTGTTTTGTTTTGTAAAACAAAACAAAAAACAAAAAATATGCGTCAGTATAGGATTTTAGCCCTTTTCTTTTTATGAGCATATATCAAGGGGGGGTGGGGGAGAGAGAAAAAACGCGATTCGTGTTGAAACCACGAGGGGGCATCGTGACTGCGTACCCTCCAACAGGTGTAGGCTGGAGTGAAGCTGGAGTCTACCTGTAGACGGAAAACTGCCCTATTGCAGCTGCAACGACAGAGGTGACTGCACCCCCGCCCCCCGCTCCCCTCCACGTTTGCACTTTGACCCCCGAGGAAGCGGTGGTGGAGTGTTTACTCAGATTAGCCCCTTATGTCAAAGCGAGCAGTTTAAAGTGCAATAAGAGTAAAAAACAAACTATACCAACTACGACGCCATAAGACACCACTCGGTCGTTCTCAACTGAACCCCAACAGCCACGACAAAAAAGTATGATGATCCTATAGAGGGGTCTTTCATCAGGCAGTGAGTCATGTCCAGATGCTACAGCTTGTTACTTGCAGGGCTACTCACGCTGGCGCGCGCGCGCGCGCACACACACACACACACACACACACACACACACACACACACACACACACACACACACACACACACACACACACACACACTTAAACACTTTGTTTGGAGGCATCATGATCGTTTCATAAAGACTGCAGGATGAGAGCCCCAATGGTCGTCCACCATAACATCGGCTCTTGGAGCCTTATCGACTCTATTTTTCACCCGCGCGCCTCCATTTATCCGTCATAGAATCACTGCAGGTGTTTCTATTTTCTATTTATTTATTTTTAAGCGCAAATGCATTCGGTGGGTTTTAAACAGGGGAGGGAGGTAGTTTGTGTGTGTCTTTTGGGTGGGGGGGGTGGGGGTGGGGGGGGGGAGCAACAGTTCGGCGCAGCCTCCGCATCAGTCAGTCAGTCGGTGGCAGAGTGACCTGGCGCTGTCCACGGTGCTGAAATGTGCATATGACGCTGTCCACGGTGCTGAAATGCGCAGATGACGCTGTCCACGGTGCTGAAATGCGGGGGGAAGCAGAAGCAGAGCCGCCGTGTACCTACACAGAACGTACTGTACCCTTGCAAAAGTAGCCCCCGCGTTACTCTGGCACAACCCCCCCCTCCCCCCCTTCCCCCCCGCCTCCCCCCTCAGAAAACGCGTTGACATTGGTTCAACGTTTCTCCAACGTTCACCGGAGACGGAGCCCACGTTTACCGGCAGCCTCCTCACACTTAGCCAGCTACCGTTTCTTCTCCCGCCTCATCTGTGTTGTTACAGTGGCACCATTTTGCACCCCCCCACCCCCCTCCATCTCCTTTGCTTATTTTGCCTGTAAATTGCCCTCTCACCAATATCGCCACGCACCGATATGAAACTGCGATGTGTGTGTGTGTGTGTGTGTGTGTGTGTGTGTGTGTGTCAGCAGCCAGTCAGGCCTTTTTTGTTTTCTATTCCCGTGTTGTCTTAATGGACTCTGTCTATAACGAGGGGAAGCAGTTGGAGACCACCTCATGAAACGTTAATGCCTCTTTCTTAGAATCGCTGCCTATTCATTACTGTGTTTGTTTATGCAGGAAGTACTATTAGTTTGTAAATCACATATAGAGTGGCAGCAAAGGCCCGGGGATTGGATGATCGCCCAGCTCCTTCTCACCCTGGAACTGCAACGATAATCATTTTAATCACCAATTACTCTATTATTTCCCTTGTTTATTAATTAGTCTGTACAAAATAAATAAAAAAAGTACCCAAACGTGAAAGCTCACCTTGCGGTAAAAAAACGGAATATGAAGTTATTACCAAGTTATTGTGACATACACTGTTATTATTTTTAATTTAATTGAATAAATTGTCGAAATTAAACCCAACAAATAAATCCTCAGTCCAGTCTTCTTGTGGAAATTTCTCTTATTTGCAGATGAGTCACTGACAGATTTCTTGCATATTAGCAACAATATTATTGGAGTGAAATGTATCAGCCAGATTTATTTACTACTGTATAACAATCCAAACAAAAAATACACATTAAAATAATGTGAATATTAACACAACATTGCGATTGTTATATAATAATGATATATATTTACAATATTACAATTAAGTTTCAATAAACTTTGTGTGTGTGGGTTGAGGAATGTTGATACATATTAGGCAGCAAGATATGCACGAGAGGTTATTAAAGTCTATGAAATCTGATATTACAGAGTTGAATTTGTCAAAAAATAAATGTTCGTATACCCTCATTGACTGTTTGACATTTTAAGAGGAAGTGCGCCTCCGTCTCAACCTCTCCTGTGGAACAGTGACCACATGTTCTGCCAGGATTTTTTTTGTGTGTGTGTGTGTCAGTAGCGGCACATAGAAAAATAATCAAGCGGGCTTTAGGTCACCGTTATCTGACCTCAGCTCAGAGGATCAAACATGTTCAAGACGGAACAAAAGATGGAGCTAATGTTCAGCTGAGTGCGGGATTGTAGAGATTGTTGTGGCCCAAAAGTAGCGTTTCTTTGTGGGTTTGCGCAACGATTTTTAGTGGAAAAGTTGCTCGGCTTCATTTTAGTGAGCACTTCTTGAACTCATCATGGGCCTCTGGAGCACACGGTTCCTGAGTGCTGTACCTTAACTGCACGTCAGCACTATACATACACCAATTGTTTCATTTGTAAGAGTGAACGTGAATTTGTAAGAGCCTACTTGGTAATTTTAAAAGTGCTTTATGATGAGGTCGTCGCCTCGCAGCTACCCGGACCCCCTGCAGCTGGTTGGCGTGCCTAGATTTCCGCGGACGCTGATTTGAGATCAGATTTGGTGAAACGCTCCTGTGCCTCTGTGGCAGGAATCCCTACGTTAGCAAGACTTAAGCGCAGGAATGTGTCAGAGTAAGTGAGTGTGCATTCGAGTCGTGCCGAGCAACATGACTCAGTGGGCGAAGCCCGGAATATATATATATATATTTAGTTTTACTTTGCTGGATCTGGGACAGGGACTACTCAAGCAGGACCTTTGTGGTCCTCGTGCTCACATTGCATTACTGGAAAAGGGGTTTAAGGATTCACTCGGTAAGCAGCTCAGCTCCAGTTGTACCAGTCACGATTGAGACTGGAACAAAAATGGGACGAAAGAAACCCCAAGGAAATTTCAGTGCTGCAGTTTAGAGGAGTGCAGTGTCTCCCTTTATTACAATGTCTCTCAGCGCAGAGGAGCCAATAAGGGACAATTCATAATCCATGATGGTGTTTACTGTTGTGCTGGTAGTTTTTTTTGATGACATCTCCCTATCTCCCCTGTGAGCCGTTGTACAGTTAGGTACTCTCGCTGACTCCAATACAAGGTCACTAGGCCACGCATGCTGTGTTTTGAGTGTCACTATATTACAGATAGAGGAAAAAAACCTTTGTCAAGACATGGCAGGATGTAATGATATTTACACTGGAAGGTGATACTTCATCTGTTGTAAATATATATATATATATCTTTTTTTTGTTAACGAACGATAGCTTACATATTGGATTCGGCCTGACAATCAAACGGCAGAGAATGACAGGAAGCAGGGAAACAAGGGAAATAGGTCAAAGGTCACCATCAACAGAGTGTCTCTAAATACCTTTGACTGGCTTTCCTCTGGACATGTGTGCTAATTCTATCAGTATTTTTATAAGTGCAGGAAATATGGAAGACAGCAAAGACAAAGTAAAGGGACTTGAACACATTAAAAACTCTGAATTGCACTACTGCTAACAAACCTTTCAACATATTAGTGTGTGGAGCTACAACGCTCTGTTTTAACACATCTTGGGGCTCTGAATCGCCACATTGTTTTTCACAATCCTCCCTGTTTTATTTAATTTTTTTATATCGCAACACTGCAGGATTCAATCAGCAAGGTTGAGTTTGAGTTTATTTTTTGGTGTTCACAAATTTTTTTCCCCAACTTAGCGTGCGTGGCAGCACCGCTGGTGAAGAGCAAGCAAATTAGAACAGAGGAGGAGGGTTATTCATCCTCACCAATGCTGCTTCGATGATTTTAAAATTAATTTTACAATAATTTTCTAGTTTGTCTCCAGTCTCCTGAGTCTAATGCTTATTTCAAACCACGATGCTTTAAACTCACCAGGTGATTTTCCCTCCTATGACTCTCAGTATTTGTTAGACTCAAGTGATATTGTGTAAACTTGAATGTCATAACTTCTGCATAATTAAATCCGGGAATATTGCTGCGTTGGTCCTGCAGGAGCTGGTGGTGGTAGTTATTAAGTGCTGTTATGGAAAAACCAACTCCAGCGTCTGTTCTCACTTCACGCCGACACAGAAAACTGGATTCCTCAGAGATTTTTGTCAGACTTTAAAAACGTTTGGTGGCTATCCGAAGAATAGTTCAGAACAGGAAATAGAGAACATTGTGTGCTTTGAGTTTATTTTTTGCCGGTTGACAATAGAGACTAAATATCTACTCTTTAGCTATGCAAATGTGTTTAGTTTATTAAATCTAAAGCATTTAAAGTTACAACACTTTTTAAAAACGTTTTGATGAAACCTGTTTGGCTATAGGTTGTATTCATGCTATTTATTTAAATTTAGTTTTGGTCTTTATGCTTTTGGTAAGGCTAATAATTATTTCTGGAAGGGCTTTTTTTTGCTGCCATCAACATCTTCCCTTTGCTTTAAACTGCAACATGTCACAACCAGATTACTCTAGAAATCCCACTTTTGGGGAACCTTTTTCTCGGCTGTATAGCTGTAGCTTCTCGGACCTTTGATGAATTCAGGTCTCACATACCCTGTGTTGTTTTCACTTGTGCTTCATAATACAAAACCTACAAAACCCCAAACAAATTAAACATTCTTCAAAATTGGTGGTGCAACAGATCATAAAACTCACGGTTTCGTATCGGATCAGCACAAAAGAAAAAAGGGAGTTTATATAACTTAGAGATCCCTGATTACGTGTTTTTGCCGCCGATCCTAATTGCCGGTCATTGATGATCCATATTGGCAGATACAGATCCCTTTATTGTTTGATTATAGCAGCTGGTCTACAAGGCTCCAGACTATTTTTGTTTTTCCACCATCCCAAAAATCTAAATTGTAAGTGTTATCCTTTTACTTTTTCATAGTAAATTATAGTGGATTTTTGTCTTCATAAAAACGCACAATTCAAATGATAAGGAAATAAAAGATTGTATTTTTATTGATTAAAACAAATCTTGTCATTAATAGTTTTAATAATATTTTATAAGCAGTATTAAAAAGTATTATTGCGCCCCAAAACGTCATAGTAAATGAATACAGGTGTTGTTTTGAGTTATGGATGAGTAAACACACACACACACACACACACACACACACACACACACACACACACACACACACACAGACATATATATATATATATATATATATATATATATATATTTGTCATACATGGAACAATGGAAGTGTGGGGAGGTGATAGGAAAGCGGAGGACAGCAGGAGCCTCCTCCTGTGCTCAAGCACCATAATTCCTTTGAGTTATTGGTTACACAATAGCGGCCATAAGATGCCATGTGGACTATGAATGCAACTAAATGGAGAGACAGTCTGGACTGATATACCGTTGTGAAGTCGAAGTGTTTGCTTTTGCCAACATTTTGCACTGCCTGTCCCATCAGTCCTTCCAACAGCCTACGTTCAACATGTTGAAGTAGAAAGACAAATTTGGTTTTGTTGTGTGCGTGTGTGTGTGTGTATATGCAAATGCTAATGCCGAAAGCTTTAGGCACAATGAAAGAGTGTTTACACAACTCAGAGTTGTTTTTTTGTGAGGGTGGACTATGAAAATATGAGCCTGCCTGGTGCGCCCATCTCTCTCGAAAACATGACAAGCTCATCTTGCTCTGACGTGGCCTCTGCGAAAGAGTTTTTCAAACGGTGTGAGTGCAGGTTTTTTGCAATTCAAATGAAATAGTGGCCATTAAAGAATAGCACTCTCAAATGGGGAATACTAAAAGGTGCCCGAGGCAAAAAAAAAAAAAAAGGTGACAAGGAGGCCTTTTAAAGTCGATCCGTCTCTCCGGCTCTTAATACGTGCCCAATACGCTTGACTTGAACTCCGGTGCCACGTAGCATCCAATAAGCTTTGCCATTTTAAAATGCCCAGATCCCTGCAGCAGTAACAGTGAAGAAAGCCCTCCAGTTTGTAGATCATCTGTTGCCATAGTTACTCGAGCACAGAAAGAAACGCAGCACTCGTTACCCTCAAACAGGCGACGGAGCCGAATCCCAAGCCCCTCCTCCTCTTCCTCCCCCTCACTGGGTCCCCTGGCTAGTTCATTAGAATAATGATTCACACCAAACTCTCCTTGAAGGGCCACCATTTGTAGGTTTAAAAAAGAAAAAAAGAAAAATCGTCAGTGGAGCCCTGTCATCATTAAACAAGTTTGTCTTCACTGAGGCGTGTGTGTTACACAGATGCACAGAGGCAATGCTATTGTGAAGGCCTCTTCCTGCGGCATCCATCCCTTAAGGAATAATCATGTTCTTAATCAGAGTCACATGATTTTTTTCTGTGTTTGGTCAGAGGCTGCGCTGCAAAAGGAGGTGGCATGGAAGATTTATGCTAATACCGACTTATGATAAAGCAACGTTTACTACTTAGCAGTTTGTGTGGGCTCTATTTTGGGAGACAGTTCAATTAACTTCACACTGCAAAAAAAAAAAAAAAATCAGGCCGCTTAAAGAATTAATTGCCTATTAAAATGACTACCCACTTCAGGGTGGGAGCTTGTTTACAGTTTGCTAAGCAGTTGTTCCTGTGTGACACTGTGTTCAGATGTTTGCATTAAACAGCTTATTAAAAGCTCCACCACAACCCCAAAACACAAGCTGTGTGGAGACACAACAGTGTAAGGGAGGCACCTTGCTTAATCAGAGGTCACAAAGATTAAACCAAGCATGGATATTATAATGATATGATATGATATTTTAATTATATTCTTGACAGTCAACTACTATGAGGTCAAATATTTTGGCTCATGTTTGTTTTTCCTCTTCTTTCTTTCTGCACAGTGATCTGCAACTTCCGGTCATCAATATGCCAGGCCCTGGTGCTGGAGATTGGGGAAACTGTTCAGATTCTGGAGAAGAGTGAAGGTAAAAACCAATAAGATCTCCGATGGGAATGCATACTTGTGCTAAACTGAGGCACGGTTATTGTGTTTGGTTAAGCAATCGCTGTTCTGTTCTGCAGAAAGATATCAGGTAGGTAACTGTTGTCACCCGGGGCCTCAACGCCCTTCTCCGTATTCTACCTGGTAATTTTGTCTTTTTACCTACCTGTGAGTAAGCTACATTATGCAGGTAAAAAAAGTAGTTTTAGTATTTATGTTTGGCTCCTTTTAGGCCAAATTAATTAATAAATAATTCTGTATTTGTCCAACCAGAACTTGTCCACCAGAACTTTATTCCTATTGCAACACGGAGAGGGCTTTGAAACTGCATTTCATCCTTTGTGTTGGAAAATAAAACTTAAAAGTCTGAACGGGAGTTAGAGTGTCTTTATCTTCTCTACTGTGAATATTCCCCTGTGAAACGGAAATATTTGAGTAGCGTACGGTAGAGTGCTGCAGGAATGATTCCTAACACCAGGAAGTGAGTCAGTATTTTTGCACTTCTGGTTCCCTCGTGTCAAAGTTAACGTTTTTTTTTATATCGTTTTTTTGTTATAGTTTTTTTGTTAGATGCCTGAAATAAGGTATTAAGAGATTTTGTATAAAATACTTAATATTTTGGATAAATGAAACTGAAAAACATCATCACACCGATTAGTTCGCCTTCACAGCTTCGTTGTGTTTATACTTGCGCTCATGCGAACGTGTTGTAGTTTATTTATAGCCTAAAGATAGTTTTTTTTACTTATGTCAGTTTTATTCACGCTTCAAAAATCATAAAAGTGGTGTGTATTTATGAAGATTATCTTGCTGAACAAAACGTGTAAGTATCATAAATATTTGTTTGCCACAGAGTTTATTTTCTCTGCTATAATCCAAAATTGGTGATGGACTATTTTGTTTTACAGGAAGAAAATATGATTGGCTTTAATATAGAAATACGTAGAAATTATTTTTTTTGTAATTGTTTTTCATATATTTGGTTAATAGGTACACAGGCATTTTTTATTTTATCTCAATTTGAACAGTTAATTTCACGATTCCATAATTTGTGTATAAATTCCTGTCAAGAACTATGTATGATGGTAATAATTATAGGTAAACAAGAGGTAATATTCTGAAACACAATTTAATTAAGAGTCTAGTTCAGTTTATAAGCAGTTGTTGATTTTCCAGATGCATTCTCTAGAAAGACCTCTGCCAT
Organism: Ophiodon elongatus; assembly: GCA_016806645.1. Lineage (NCBI taxonomy): Eukaryota > Metazoa > Chordata > Actinopteri > Perciformes > Hexagrammidae > Ophiodon > Ophiodon elongatus. The sequence continues at coordinate 167,617 of JACSYO010000734.1, forward strand.
TTAGCTTTAAATAATACATAGATAAACTATCACTGAAGCTTACTCAATGAAAAAAATTATAAAAATCCAGTTAATTATATAATTTTAGTGTGTGAAGTGGGGTGTCTGGTGGGAGTTTGACTCATGCCAACAGTATTTGTAAAATCGATCTCGAGTACACTGCACAAATTAAGATAAAATAATCCCAAAGGAAATTCTTGTGCCAGTTTTATTAAAGATTACAACAGAAGAATATCAAACAACAATAGAATACAAATACAAACATTTATGAACAATAGAATAAGAGTTATTAAGTATAAAATAAATAATACTGACACCATTGCAAATAAAATACAATAGCAATAAGAGTAAGGTGAATAAATAAAGTAAAAAATACAACTAAAATAAGATTAAATACAAAAGCAAAAATACAGGTAACAAATAAAACAAATAAAGTGTCTAAGAAGGGATTCTAACACCAGTGCCTAATGGAAACTAAAATAGAAAAGTAATATTGATGATATTGAGAAATATATTGTCAATGATACTGCACATATATTAATGAAAAAAATATTGCACATATAATTGAAATGTAATATTTCACGATGTTGAAAAAAAAGTACTATTGTACATGATGTGGTTATTATTGTTGTAATTCAGGGTGAACCAAAACAAACTGTAAACTTTGATAAATACCAGTTCTAACCCTTTATTTCATTTTATCTAACATTTGTTATAATGTAATCCCATTACTTTATCCCAGTCCCTCCAGTGGTGTCTAGAAACCCACTAACGTTTTCTTTTTATCCATCATACTGGTGATGTAGCCGAGCTAACTGCTAGGTTAGCTTACAGAACCCCGGCTAACGTAAGTGCTGCCACTATCTGTGTGTTAGTTTGTGGCAAATAAATTAACGCTAACTGACAAAGAAGTATCCACAGCATCATTTTAGAGCGGTGTGTTTTGCTTTTGTTTGTCAAAAAGACAGATAGTGGTATTTAAATCGTTTAGTTTAACTGACAAATTGAAACTAGGCTAGGCTAGTCTAAGCTAGCGCTGTTAGCTAATACAAGTTTTCTGAGTAACGTGAGTCGGTTGTACGTTATGCGAAAAAGAAAAGTTTTGATCTAACAGGTAAACATGAGTAAAATATATATATCCTTAAAATCAGGTGAGCTGTTGTGTTAAAGTCAATGTTTTCACAGCAGAGAACGACATTCACACTGACATTTAAAGTAACTGTTACAATTGGATTTGAGGTGGTTAAAACAAACAAACACTACCGCACTTCACCAACCTCTTGTACCACAATAAGAAGTACTTCGCAGAATTGTGTAATGGCACATGTTGTACACAATAATACTTGTAATTGTGAGGTTTTCTGATGTGCACTTTGCTCTTCCTTTAGGTTGGTACAGAGGCTTTTCCTCCAAGAAGCCTTCTGTCAAGGTAATTATAACAGCATACACAAATTGTGTTTTTACATTGTGTTGAGTCCTGCTGTCTACAATATTTAGCATTTTAATGAATTGAGAGTGAATAAATCTCTTCACTAAACTATTTGGATTGTAAATAAAACCTCTACTGTATTTAATAATACAACAGACTGTTACCAAAACCTGTTGGACAAACAGCATTTAATAAAGGTGAACTAAGATTTTATTAAACACACGAAGAGTCACCAAAACATCTGTAAAACTGGTTGCCTTGTAATACAAATTGGTCTCCACAGGAAGGTTTGATCAGAGACCAATACATATTTGTGAATGATAATGTGATGTGAGAGATGTGCATCCCAGAAATAACTCTGTCTAGACAACAAAGAGCTTAATGACTGATTAACTTATTTAATAGAGCTTTGATTTGACAAAAATAGAAATCTCCTGACCTGTATTTCCAGTTGTGTTTTCATAAAAATACTGTTTTCACCAAGTTGTTTTGACTTCATAGCAAAAAGCACAAAATATAGTGTGTTAACGGGCCATCTTCGAGATGTAATTTTACAAACAAGGCAAATGTAATAACACATTTAAAAGGTATGTACATTGCATCAAATGCACACCTTGGTTTGAGGCACATTGCAGCTTTAATATTTAATTTAATAGCAGAGCATCATGGACTCACCACTCTGACTACGTGTTGTTTCACCAATGTGCAATTTCTCTCCTGTGCAGAAATCTTTGAAAATAAATCCAGATTTGGTTTTTCTTTCAGCCAGCAGATGGTGCAATTAGTGATCTTTTTTTTTTTTTTTAAACCAAAAATGCTATTTAATAGAATGCTAAAATAAAATTACAATTTAGTTCTAATCTGTAAAATTAAAGAAATTGTTTTCTTGAGTGACTTCTGCAGGCGAGATGCAGCACACACTTGTTACATCTTTGAGCCAGGCAGAAAGAAAGTTAAGATGGAGGGAAGGACGGAGAGATCGAACCCAAATATCTCCCTTAACAGTCTGTGCATGCAGCATAATTATGATAAATCCTGCTCAGTAAGAAGAGAGACCATAGGTGCAGAACTCCGAATAATACAACACCATCACTGCTGACAGAGATCAATACTCTGCACTGCAGTAAGTGGTTATTATATACGACTGACAAATCTGCTTCCCATGGCATTGATTGTTCAGTAAAGACTGTTTATGAGAGACTCCATTCTTGATAACCTGTAGCGGAGCTGGAGAAGTCAATGAACAATGTTGAAGAGTTTGCATATCCATATATGCAAACAGTAGTAGCATCAGAAACACAAATAGCAGACATATTATTAGAAAACATGAGAGCCGGTACATTTTTTTGTCTACTTCGTCGGTCCACTCTGCTTTGACCTGAAATGTCAAAAAACTGAAGTGTTATATGATGCTGCTGTAATGCTTAAAAGAAAGCACAAAAGCGGTCCAGTCCTGGTAAATGTAGGTGTTAGTGGCTACATGCTGTCCTTCTCTACTCTCATCAGCTATTTACGGTTCTTACTAACACCCCTCCATTTTGTTATGTACTCTGCTGCCCACATTCAGTCGCCCCCATACTCTCTCTGTGCTGAGAGGAATTAGTTGTGCTCACTGTGGCCAATTCGCCACATCTGGCAGATTAGAATAAGAAAGATGAACTGCAAGGGTGGCAGTTGGCACCACGTAGTCTCTCGTGGCCTTCCCCTGCTAAGCCAAGCCACAATAGGGCTCCTGCGCGTTGCTCTGCCTCTCGTCTCTGTGGTGCGCGCAAACAGCATCTTTTTTTCCCCCTTTGCGTGGCAGAAAATGTCAACGCACAGCAAAGCCGACATTGTCAAAATACGTATAAAGGAATCGTGATCTTGCATTTTCCTCAACACATAATGTGTCGCCAGCAGAATTGTATAATCTCCACTCAAGACAGTCTAGTTTTTTTTTTTCTACCTATCAACACAAACACAACACAATACTGTACATTTTGGTTACATGAAGTAGGAGAGTAAAGAACGTGATCCTGTCACACTCAGTAACATCTCTGCTGCTTCCTCTCTGTCCACAGGGGATTTTCCCAGTCAGCTATGTCCACTTGAAGAAATCCACAGTGACCAACAGAGGGTAAGTTGTATGATGAAGTGTCTTCATTTGAGCTTGCGCAGTATCATAATTGACCCTTGGCTAAGCCCCGCCTCCCCCGCTGCTCCTCCATCAAGCTGTTGGAGCCACGTTACCATGGAGCCCACACTGTCACTAACTGCACTCGCGGAATAAATATTATCTAATATTTGGAGAAACGAAAAAGTGATTTTCAGAGAGAAGCAGACAGAAGGGTTTACAATATGGGTTTGAAGGATAAGCAGCATTTTAGAAACGTATATCTTTTACCAGCCTTCGTGAAACAAGTATCACTATTACACAACGTTTAACCAGGATGAGCCAAATCCACGAAACCAACCTAAAAATGAAGGACATCTGAAACGATTTCATTAGAGTCTATGGAGCAGAGGTGGATAGTTGTTGGAGCCTGGTTGGTGCCAGGCGGCAACCTCCGGTTCTGCCGAGTGAAGCCGATGCGGTCTTAAAACTTGCAATCTCTCTGACGGTCCATCAGGGGGCGACTCCTCTGGTTGCAAAAATAAGTCCAATTGTTTTGAAGTCTATGAGAAAATGACTCTCTTCTCTCTTGATTTATTCCCTCAGTAAACATGGTAAACATCAGTTTATGGTCTCAATCTCTAGTTTCAAGTCTTCTTCAATACAGCATGATGTTCATTTAGTAAATGATGGTCCATTTAGAGTAAAATAGACCATAAAGCAGGGTATGCTTTAGTGTGGGGCAACTTTGTGATTGACAGGCCGTTGCCACTACCAGAGCCATATGGCGTCTCTACGTCACTCCTCCACATTCCAAATATGGTAACGTCCGTTTATCAGTTGTAAAAAAAACATGGCGACGGCCAGAATCCAAGATGGCGACGGCTAAGTCGCAGACCTCAAGGCTTCAAAACAGCAATTCACAAACAAATGGGTGACGACACGATGACTACGTCCACTTCTTATTTACAGTCTATAGTTGCCGTTGACCAAAGCTACGCTATCCGATTGGCCAGTCTGCTCAGCAAGGGCGGAACTCAGTGAGGGATGCACTTGTCCAACTTTTTATTATTTTTTTCCTATTTTTGATATATCTACCCCCATCCAACATACGATAAAAAAACTGAAAAGTTTGCCAGACTAGCAAATATTTGTCCATGCATGCCCAGATATGCTGTGTATAACTGACAAAATGCTTACTGCACACGTAACATTAGGCATTAGAGTGTCAGGATCCCACAGCGTCCCCATTCTTCCTGATGATTCCTCATGTCTTTTCCTCAGTTTTTCGGTTTTATAAAAATTTAGTTCTGGGTTCTTTACCCTCTTGGCAGTGAATCCCACTACACAGCAGCTTTTTAGGCATTTTTTGTTGTTTGCTATGGCACCTTCAAACAATAAAAAGTCAATGGAGAACAATTAATTGTTTTCCCCTCTGGTGTGGGCGGGACTTAAATGCGCTCCGTCTCTATGTGATAGGTTTCGTACATGTCGCACCTACAACCAGTCTCAGTCACACTAAGATCATAGTGAAGGAACACCTTGCGAATAGGATAATAATAGGAAACGTTACATTATCTGAATTTATTATCAAGTAGACACAGCAAGCAAGCGTGTTGGATTTATTGCATACCTGCCTTTATTGAGACATATTGGAGGATGATATGAGCAATGATGATGAAACCATTTTGTTTATTCCATACTGGTCAGGAGCTCTCCTTCACTCATTACACAGGGAGTTTGCTACAGATTCATCAAATGTCAGAGCATGACGATCTGTGACGATCCAATCAATCAAGACAATTACCACCAGACAGCTGCTGATATGCACACACACACACACTCTCTCTCACTCACACACACACACACACACACACACACACACACACACACACACACACACACACACTCTCTCTCTCTCTCTCTCTCTCTCTCTCTCTCTCTCTCTCTCTCTCTCTCTCTCTCTCTCTCTCTCTCTCTCTCTCTCTCTCTCACTCACACTCACTCACTCACTCACACACACACACACACACACACACACACACGTGAACACAGTGGCGGTCATCCACAGTTCCCGTCACAATAGCCGTCCACGGCTGTAGAGGCTGGAATAAAGGCGAAGACAAAAACAGGCAGCAGAGCTCTTTATCAGCCTGAGCTCATGGATGTTAACTCTGCAGACTGGGAGCTGGTGGCTCAGGGCGGATTGGGAGTTCGCTGTTATGTCACCGCCCTCCAGTTGAGCCACCACATAGCAGGAGGACTCTCGATTGCACTCAAACAATTAAAACTGCAGACATGGATATTGACATTATTACACTTCCGCGCTACGGGAGTTGCACTTTGGGAAATGTGTTTTGCTGTCTCATGGAGTTAATGAGGTGACACACCTACTGCATATCTGCGGTTCTTCCCAAAGCATCACCCTGACTCATTGTGTAATGGATGGAGATGCTGCCATTGTTGCAAAAACAAGGATGCAGTATTAATTCTCGACTGGAGAGCAAATCACCAAGTCTCACACAAGATCTAACCCTTTGGTTTAATTTTTCCCTAATGGTGTGGTCACAACGTGACGGGAAGGATGTGTGTGGTGGGTTTTACTGGAGTGCTCCACCTCCATTACTTAACTGCAGCTATAGAAAATCTCATTACTCTACATGTTATTACCTATTTGTCAATTTCATAGCTCCCACTGCTTTAAAAAGTTGTCTTGAAGCAGTGACATTCATCCGTGTGGTTTTGGATTTGTGTTGTTTGAATAATTTACGTTTTACTTGCCTCGCAACTGCTGATGTCCCACTGTATTCTGTGACCACCGTGGGCCCCCAAATTATATAGATGTTACTCTGTACAAGCGGTTATAGCTTTTATGTCATTTAGAGGATTAATGTGCAGGAATAAAAAAAAAAAAAAACACTTATGTTCCATCAGAAGTGTGAGGTGGTTTGTGTATCTACAGAGATCCTGCCATCTATCGGTATCTTCTCTTTATTTCTTCTTAATCTGCGATGTTTGGGACATTTCCGGGTGTCAGCATAGATTCTGTGGGGCCTCACGTGGAGGTGTGTCCCCGAGCCAATAACAGCGTGCAGGGTTGTGCAGCCCGCTTAGGTCGTCCAACACCGCCGCTTTGCCACACCCTCGGCGACTGATACTGAGGCACAAGCGCCACATCCATGTGCACGAGGCCCACTTTAGCTCTGTCAAATACAAAGTGGCCATATTTGTCGAATGAGAACGACTTGTTAAATCTTTTTGTATTTTTTATGTGCTCCAGCGTTCCCCATGCTCCTCGTTCTCCCCTCTGCTGAGTGCAGCTCTCAGCGTGTCAGTTTGACCGTGAGCAGCATTGAGCCACACACACACACACACACACACACACACACACACACACACACACACACACACACACACACACACACACACACACACACACACACACACACAGCCGACAGGATAAAGTCTGCCCCGTGGCTGCATCCGTTCAAAATCCGTTAACGTGGTGCAGGCTCAGGCTTGCCGAGGTGTGAGATGTGTTTATTTGTTTATTTGTGCTATGGAATGTAACCGCCGCGAAACAGTCGGAACAAAACGTTGTGTTGTTTCTCCGATTCACTGCTTTTGTCGTCACTTCCTCTCTGCGTTTGCTCTCCAGCTCTCTCGGCCAGCCGCTGCTCTCTCTCACCCCGCACGCTGAGTCAAAAAGGAGTGGCCAACTTTGAATGCCGTGTGTTTACAAATAGCAACCGACGAATGTGACATATTACGTCTTTAAAGCCGGTGAAAGCAAGGCAAAGTACCTGACAATAGTTCGATGCTGCATCTTTTTGTTCAACTTCCAGGCACAGTAGGGTCAGAATTTCAGAGAATAGGTTATTCACTCTAATGTGCTTCTGTTGACCTGTACCTGGAAGAAAATGCTGCATCCAGTAATTATTACATAGTTGGCATTTCTATCGCCTTCTTTAAAGACTGAATAACACACACAAAAATCTATCAGGGATCAGCAGAAGTACCTTTCCCCCGAACTGGAAAGACCAAACTGATATCAAACCTCAATCAATCTGCCAGTGAGAGGCCAAACAAGTCGAACCCAAAATTGTCAAAGTAATGGAGCACAACTGGGATTAGCAACTGTGATGTAATTACTGAATTTCTCATTTTAATCCCTCTCCCTCTAACATTGCTGTTACTTACAAAATAATGCATTACTGTCCAATGCTGATATTTGTTTATACTCACACTCATGGACCTGTTTGTTTGTTTCTGCTGCAGGCTGTGCGAGACGGTGGTGCCCCTGGAGGACCCTATTATCACAGAGACCACCTCCACACTTCAGGAATGGGGGGTCTTGTGGAAGCAGCTCTATGTGGTCAGTAGCACTCCATAACAATTCATCTTGCTCATCGTGAAACACAACACCAAGCAGTAAATGTTAAACTGAATCTACATTTTTACCAAGATCTCTAAGGGGAGAAAAGAAAAAAACAGCTTTTCGCAAAAAAGAAATTGAATCCGTTGTTGTTGTTTCATTTGCATGCTCCTAAGGGGGTTTTGGTGGAATAAGCTTCTCCAGTATGTTTCTCCTCCTTGCACCTAATTCAACACCTGGTATAACCAGTAAGCATCGTGACTAGAAATACACACCAAACGTACGGTTATGGCTCCTTTGGATACTTCCCCAGCATTCTGAGTGCTCCCCTCCCCCCACCTTACATTTTCATATTCTAGATCTTTGCAGGAACAGAAATGGTGGTTGGACACAGATAATGGCCTACAGACCTGTCGTATACAATTTCATGCTGTGTCATTCAGTCGCTGATTGATTTAAGCCCGCCTCTCACAGTTTCTGCGTCATCTTAAGATTCCAGCTCAGCTCGCCACCTTCAGTCCGCCTTTACTCGCCGGGCAAAAGTGATTACTGGGATCCTAAAGCATCCTTAATCCTGCTACGTGTCGAGGGGGCAGGCAGAAGTGGTTGGTTGGGTTTTGAGTTGGGAGCCGAGTGGATACGTTGCAGAGCTGGCAGCGAGTTTTTACATAACCTCTCACTGAGGACTGCTCATGCTCTGAGCAACTAAGGAGCCCGAGGCATTGGTGTGGTGATGTAACTTCCTCTGAAGCTCGACTAATGTGAAGCGCTGATTTGACAGTGCTCGTTTTTGGTGCTCACCCCCTGTGTGATATGGGCCGTGTTGCCACAGTTGCATCCATAATAATGGGATGTAGCATTGGCTGGATGTTGATGCATTTCACCTTATTGTTGCCAATTACAATTCATGTTATTACTTCAGGGAGCAATGGCCTAAGCATAACTGTGTATCTGTTATAATGTAGGTAATTAGCCCCGCAGAATAGACACCCGAAAGGGCTCATCAACCCTGACAAAAATCTTTGTTTTCCAGCAGCCTTTGAGAACATGCAGTGTTTATCCTCATTAAATTTACATTGGTGTTATGGCGGCGCTTAATCTTTGCATTTATGTAAACAAACCTGGGCGGTAATGTGGACTTGTCGTGCCATTAGGGAGAACAGAAAAGGCCTGAATTAAAAGTGTCGTCCTTGGTTTATGAGAAATGGTGATGAAATTCATTACCGTGAGGAGGTCAAAGCGGACTTGCAAGGGGAATTCTTCTTTTTTTTTTTCATTAACAAAACCAGTGGGCTTTAAATCTCTGTAGCAACAAATATTTATTCTGCACAGGCTGGCAGTGGAAGTGGTTAGAATGTGATTTTTCTTGTCTTGATTCTACTTTAACTAAATGTAAAATACGTCACCTAAATCTGATTTCAGAGAAACCGCCTGCATACAGACTCTTGTTTTCTCAATGTTCAGCTTTGTAGCAATAGTTATAGTATACAATAAACACAACAGATGAAATCAAATTACAAAGATGCTCCAGAAGAAGGAGCTCACATGTCCTAACTAGGTTTTTTTTTATTTTTGGGCTGCTTCAATAGAAACACAAGGTGGATCTATTCCATAAGCTGCGCCATGTGATGAACGAGCTCATCGACCTGCGTCGGCAGCTGATCCAAGGTCACCTCGCCCAGGACCAGACCCGTGAGATCAAGCGGCACATCACCGTACGGCTCGACTGGGGCAATGAGTGAGTTACCCTCGCACTGAGTGCATTGCATCGAGATTGGCTCCCAAAGAATACAATATTCCTTTGGCACTGGAGAGAGAGAGATCTACAACACTGGATGAGTGGGTGCGAAATAGCATCCTCTATGATGTAATTTTATGGTCATTTAGCAGATGAGTGAATCTCAAGTGGCTTAAAGTCAATGCACAGCCCCCTGGAGGAACTGTAAAGTCATATTCTAACTGTTAACTCCCTCCAACTGAGCGGTGACATGTATCCATAACGGAGATAAAGATGTGATGGCTCCAGCTCTAAGAAAGGGCTTTATGTGGAGGGGCCATCTGTCAGTTTAGTATAATATTGATTGCACATAAAAGTACAGAGAAATTCACTTCAACTATATGTGTTAATATAAAGAAAAGAAAAGAAACTCAGAAGAAGAGCCTGTAAATTCACTGTATTTTGTTCACCATGCGTGTTGAAGCTCTGTAGTGCACACTGACCTGAGAGCTGTTGTGATCTAATTTCATGGTCAAGAGATCACAGCAGCGCTGATAGTACTCTCCGATGTGAGGCTGCACAGTATGATGTACAGCAGCATGAACCTAGAGGTGTAAGGAAACATTTACTCCAGTACTGTACTCAACCCTATTTAATCCCTGAAGACTATTGGATGGGTTGCTTTAATACAAACTCATACGGTTAAGTACTTTTCAAACACCATGAATCCCAATTACAGATGTAAATGTTTCCAAAGTAAAAAAAAAAATGTTATGCCCAAAACTAATCTTGGATGTGATGGTTCTGCAATGAAAAAAATTGTGTTTTCTGTTTTGAATATTTCAACTGGAAGTCCTGGAGCAAATATATACAGTTCATATGAACATACGTTTAGGAGGTTTTAAGTTTAAACACTTTTCTTGTGTATTTCCATTTTTCCATTGTATCTTTACTCCACTACATTTACTTTTAATATCAATACTGGACCCTATGACATTCTTCTGACAGCAAATTGTGTGTTTTTTTTAGGTGGGAAACCATAACATTATTGATAATAATTTAATGATGCAATTCTGGAGTTTAATCCAATTAACAATATATTATGATAATAACAAATGTGCTCATTATGCAGAATGACCCCTTTTAGTATTATATATACATGACATCATTACTAATTAAAATCATGCATTAATATATTAATATTAGTGTTTTAATGTTGCAGCTATTCGAGGATTAGCTACATTTAATAGCTTTAAATACTGTTGGGTAGTTACTAAACCTACAACAATCCAGGATGTCTGACAGTTCTTGATAAGAAATCCTGTGATTTATACGTAAAATCTCAAAACAAAAGTTCAACATTTTTTATACGCTTATTACCACTTAATCGTGGCCCTGAGCAGTTGCCAGGCAACCAGCAGAGACGACAGGAAGTCATTGTGCTTTGCCAAGAGATAGTCTGGCACATTAAATCCCCAGTAAAACAGCAAACAGACACGTGTACACTCAAGTTTTTGTGCGAATTAAACAAACGAGATGTAACGTGTGAATTTGTGAGCTTTCGAGGTGCTGGTCGGCAGATTTTGCCACTTTCAGGCAGAGCCAGGTCAGCTGTGTCCTCCTGTTTCCAGCCTTTGTGCTAAGCTAAAGCTGAGTTAGCCGGCTGCAGCTTCTTATTTGCAGCACAAACATTTATCTTTAACTTCATCTAACCCTCCGCCAGAAATCAATAAATACATTTCCCGAAATGTCAAACTATCCCTTTGATATGCAATCTAGTAACTATAACTGTCAGATAAATGTAGTGAAGTAAAAGGGCAATATTCAACATAGTAAATATTTTAGCATGTAACATAAATACTATTATTAGACCTTAGTACAGTAAATGTATAAAGAGATGTTTATAAAGAGATGTTCTAAGATTTGATTTGTTAAAGATTTGTTAAAGTTAAATGAGACATGTTTGGACAATTCTTATCATCTTTAAAAAATAACTCAAGGAATGTATGCGTAGAGTTCAACATTTAATACACTAAAAGTTGTAATGTGACAGTGTTTGATTCAGAACCTCATTTTATTTGAGAAGCTCTGATCCCTGTCTTTTTTTGTCTTCTGATACGTCTTTCTCCAGGCACCTTGGCTTAGACCTTGTTCCCAGAAAAGAGTTTGAGATGGTGGATCCAGATCAGATCAGCATATCAGAGCTGCACAAACTGGTATGTTGGTAATATTCTTCAACCAACTCTTCAACCAATATTCTTCTTCAACCAATGCATGCTGTACAAATTCACCCCATTCATTATTGAATACAATAAATTAATAAAGTATATGTGCATTATGATGGATAAAAATGCAATTAAATCCTGCTGCATGCATATATAAGCCATGTATATGTATTACAATGACTCAAATGATACCGTCTTCCCACAAGATGAGCTTTCTTTTATCATTGCGTAGTCTGGTTTTACATATAAGAATGTGTCGTTGGATGTGTAGGGATGTGTGAATGTACCGATTATCAAATCATCCATAAGAAGGTGACTCACAAGAGCGCGAACGATTCAGCTGTTGTAGCTGCCTCATGGTGACCTGTTCTTTATGCTTATCTTACCGCCATATTGAGCGTGTCCCTCTTCTTGCATGCACGTGACTCTCACTAGCGTGTTCGCCAGCTCGCAGACATGATGCGACGTTACAGTCCCGGGTGAGGCTCGGTGGGAAAAAAAAAAAAATACAAATACATTTTTTAGTGTTATTTGTAAAAATATATTACATGTTTTAGGCTTGGTGGCTGTAATCCACCAACCAGACTAGAGACATAGTCCCATAAATAAATAATGCCCCAAACGTATTTTGGCTTCAGTGACATGGGACTTTCAAGCGTACACACACATACACAGAGAGTGATGGAGAGAGGGGGAGAGAGGGAGAGCGAGAGGGAGAGAGAGAGGGAGGGAGGAGGAGAGAGGGGGAGAGGGAGAGAGAGAGGGAGGGAGGGGGAGAGAGGGAGAGAGGGAGAGAAAGAGGGAGGAAGGGAGGGGGAGAGAGGGAGAGAGAGAGAGGGAGAGAGAGAGAGGGAGGGAGGGAGGGAGGGAGGGGAATAACTGAAGCAGATCCAATTTTAGAAATAGAAATATGCGATTACAGCACAGATGTTATGAAATCTAATGTAATACTGCTGGATACTGTTATCTAGGAAGGGAGATCCTTTCTGGTCATAAGTCGAAGCTCCATATGCTGATCAAAACACTCCCAAACGCCCCACAGCCTCCCGTTATCCCGTTAGCCGCGTTTCTCAGCTTTGCAACATGCACCAAATGCTCCGTCCAGAAACAGCAGCGTGGCTCTTCCGTGCCAAAAAAAGCCTCCTGACTCTGTCGATGAAAGTGAGCTTGTTTTTTTGGCAAGGCGCGAGGCCTTGGCACCTCTTCAGGTAGGGGAGTAGAGGAGTTCTTTTAGGCTGCTGAGCAGGGAGGTGTGTGTGGGCGATACTGGCTTTGTCCTCTCCTCTCCCACACACTCACGTTTTGCCTCACGTAGGCTCCCTTTCAGCCGCTCGGCAGCGTACGTAGGTGAAAACATTGTCAGATTTTGATGCATCGACCGAGGCGTCGCTCAGGTAGTGTGTGTTCTGAAGCCGCAGTGAGGTATATAAGTTCACTGCCGTGTGGGAAGACTGTGCAGTGTGGACCGACTGATCTGACATCTTTGCTTTGAACCCCGCTCTCTCTTTCAGCATGTATCCAGCAGACACTGTGGTCAGCAAAGCACAAACCAGGTATCTTTTCAAAAACTGTTTACAAAAGAAATCACCGGACCCTTTCATTCTGTACGAGTCTCTTCATCGCCCATTCTGTATTTCTCTCTGTTCACTCCGGAGCTAACGAGTGTCCTGAAGTCAGGGAACTCATCTCCTTTAGACCTGGTGATCTACAAATGTCTTTAACGGGATGGCATATATTTGTAGGCCAATCCCGGAAGATAACATCACGCTGGTTCCGACAAACGATTTTTTTACCATTTGGTTTTAGATTATTACAGAAGATAAGCTCTGTTGAAAACAAACATTCATGATACGTACACACTTTGTTCAGCAAGATAATCTTCACAAATGATCACAACATGTTTGATTTTTGAAGTGCGAATACGATCCCCAGAAGTAGAAATCTAACGTCAGGCTATAAACGCTCTAAACCGTGATCACGAGAGTGTAAACAATGAGGCTGTAGAGGCGAAATAGTCGGCGTGATGATGTTTAATAGTTTCATTAAGCCTATTTTTAAGACACGTAAAAGCTTAAAAATTCACCACAGGGGTATTTGCAGGCGTGTTTTATATCATAGAACAAAACGTTAAAATCTCTTCAGCTTGTGTTAAACACAGACCTTATTTCAGGCGTCTAACCAAGAGCACATTCAAAAAACCCATTGACTTTGAGACGAGGGAACATAAAGTGCACATTAGCTTGTAGGGTTAAAAGCCCTTGATAGATAATTACAATTACAAGGTGTCACTGCCATGCTCCATAAGAAGCTCACACCGCTGCCTGAGTGTAAAGGTTGACTCCCCCTGGGACCACATATGCCCTAAGATGTTTCACAAATGGTGCTGTAGGGCTCTTTAGATAGTTGTGTCTTCTGAATTTCATCTGTGTGGAAACAACAGTTTAAAGAACCCATTCAGGGATGTAGTATTTAAAAAAGAAAAGAAAAGAAAAAGACCCTAGTGGATCTTCCATAAGCTCACATTTACTGATAGAATGCCTTAAAAGAGTAGCTAAGGGTTGAAAAATGTTTAACTTTGGGTAAAACGCTGCGCTTGCCACTGTCACTTTTTACCCTGCCGTCCAATCACAAGTCAGGAGAGGCGTGGCAATTACCACAAAGACCCGCCATCACTTCCTACATGTAGGCTACAAGTGCTGAAAGACGGCAACAAACAACGCAGGATAAAATAATACACATAGGCCAGCGGGTCCGTCCACTTTCCCTACAAGTACTTAACTTTATGCCGCCATTTTAACTTCTGCGGATGTTTCGTATCATAGCAACCAGACGCAACAAAAGCGTTGCCTTAAAAAAAAGTATTTAATTAGTATTAAAACTGTCATCTTTGTCATTTAAAAGGCAACAATATACCTAATACTAGTCCAATAACAAAGCTAATTTATATAGCACTAAAATCTGGTCATTTGCAACAAAAACAAAAAATAAATAAATGGCAAGAGTACCGCAGATTGCGATCCTTATAGGGAGCCTGGAAGACTGAGATGCACATAATCCCTAAAAGCTTAGTTAAAGTTGTCATACATCATATAAATACAGAATGAATGTGCCCTCCTCCTCGCATCCCCCAACAACAAATACAGTCTCTCCAGAGCTGCAGTTTCCATCATTCATTCATCATTTTCTTGTAATGTGCATGTTTACTCAGTCTACTGTAAATGTCATGTACACGTGACAGGGAGAAATACACTGTAGAGCCTTTATCAATGAATTATTCACCGCTTACAGTACCCCCATTGATCTATTAAATAAGCTTATCCATGCACAGAGTGGCAGGTACTTGGCCTGGCTCGCAGTACCGACCCGTCGAGTCACTTTCCTCTCCGTTTCCCAGGGTGACAGCACGAGACAGCGGCATGGTGACGGTTGCCGTGTCCCTGTGTCGCACCACCTCTTCATCAATCTGAAGAGCTTCACATACAACAGCATCAGCGAGGATGCAGACGTCTTTTTCTCTTTGTATGACACTCGCGAGGCCAAACAGATCAGGTACATGGAGGGGGACAGGGAGGGTGGGGGTCGGGGGATCTCAATTCACAATAATCCCACACTGCTAGCTGTGTGCATGCAAAGAGCGAGCACACACATCATGTCCACACACAGCATGTGTCTGACCAGCAGATTGAGCGAAGCATTCTGTGGTTGACAGACACTCTGAACCTGTGAACTCGGTTCTTTTTGCAGCGAGAAGTTCATGGTGAAACTGAACAAAAACGGAGGACCAAAGAATCCAGAGAAGGTTGATCGCCTGTGTGCTCTCTTCACGGTAACATATTTTCCGCTTTGTAGACATAAATAGACAGACAGAGGCGCACTTCCTCCTCAAAAGCAAACGCATGCAATGAAACAAGGAGCATTCATTTTGACAAATTCAAGAGTTTAACGACCTGTCAAAATTGCAATACTCAATATAAATACTATTATATAACACACTATATAAAACGTGTTGTGTTGATATTCATATTGATATTATTGTGTACTTTTTTATTTTGATGCTTTGGCAATATTGTTTCTTTTTTATTACTTTCATGTCAAAAAAGCCACATTAAATTGAATATAAAAAATACAAATATTCTGTATTTCAACTCTTCCGCTGACATATTTCTTACCATTTCTCTTTAGGACCTGAGCAGCAAAGACTTAAAGAGAGACCTGTACATCGTTGCACATGTCATAAGAACTGGTAAATTAAGTATATTGTTTAATGACAGAGTTTTTTGTTTATTTATCAGTGCTTCTTCTCAGTGTGTGCCTCTCCTTCTTTCTTTTCGTTTCTAGGTCGTATGCTGCTGAACGACTCAAAGAAAGGCCCGCCTCACGTGCAGTACAGACGACCATATGGCTGCGCTGTTCTTGCCATGAGTGACGTTTTCCACACCATCACAGACCTCAAAGAGGAGAAGGACTTCGTGCTCAAAGTGTACACGTGAGTACACACATGAAGCCCTTGATTATAAATACAGCAGCTCAAAAAGGAGAATTCTGGAATTTACTTCTGGAAGTAGAGTTAAAGAATCTAAGCAGTGAGGCGGGAATGTTCTTGCAAATGTCGTGCATGACAACCTAGCGCTTCAGTGTTGATGCCTGGTGTGTTTTGACCAGAATGATAATGAAGTGTCCTCTGAAAAATCAATAGCTGCTCACCCCGGGCCTGAGATAGGGCACTTGGCGTGTTGTGAATCTGGCTGCTTCTGTTAGGCTTCGCCACAGAGAGCCACTCCTGTATGCCGGCCAACCCAGTGAAGGCGGGAGACACGGAGAAGGGGGAGAGAGAGAGAGAGAGAGAGAGAGAGAGAGAGAGAGATGACACTTAGATAATGGAACAAAGTTAGAGGACGAAGACGAAGAAGAGAAACAAAGAAACACCAAGCTCAGCATATTCTCTTGTCAGTCAACAGCTAGAACGTCTCCTTGTGTCTGTGCTGTCCTCCTCAGCGTCCTCTTCGGGTCGGAGGTCATTCACACACTTTGCCATCCTGTTGTGTGTGTGTGACATTTCTTCTTGTGTTTTCAGGATAACTTTACAGCTCAGTGTGAAATAAAGATTTCCAGAATAGAAAGCTGTCGTTTTTATTGGATTGCTCTGCCGACGCGAAGAGCTCTTCCCTTTAAGAAAAAAGAAAAAAAGGAAGAAAAAAAAAAAGCAAGCAGTGATTCAGTGCTGAGCTGCCTCCAAACTGTCGGCTCCTATAACGCTCCAGTCTGTGCATTTCCCCATGCCATCCCAGGGGCCTTCGGGCCCACAGTAATGAAAAAGGCTGGTAGAGAGCTGGCTGTCAGGTTTGCTTAGTGAGCTGTGCATTTGGGCTAATGTGCTGCTTGATAGCGCCTCCCCCTGCTGCTACCTTTTCTCCAGGAGGAAATCGGCTCTGGGACACATGCTGTTCATGTAGTCCCCGTGCACTCAATTCCGATCCCTCCATCTGGGCCCACTAATGGGTGCGTTGTTAACAGCCCCGCCCCCAACTGTCTTTTCTCTCCAGGTGTAACAACGAGAACGAGTGGCACCAGATACAGGAGAACATCATCCGCAAGTCCAACACCAAGTACTCAGCTCCCAGCACCAACTATGGTAAGTATGTAACAGATCTGTTACCTGTTTGGTCTCAGGGTTAGATTTGCACCTTTTTTTATATTGGATTTAATATGTAGAGGAATAAAGTAGAAGTCAACGTTTGTCGCAGATTTTTTTTTATCTAAATGGCCCAGTCTTGCTGATAGATATACAGTATATTGGCTCAAGAGAAGGATAAGCAGCTACCTACAGACAGTTTTGATTTAGCTTTTTCCCCGATTTAGATATGTCTGCCTCCTCATTTCTTTTATTTAAAACATTGAAAGTCTCTCTAGACACAGCTTCATGGTGAACTCGCTGTACAATTGTTATGGGAATTATTTCCTTCATGGAAATTAGTTCCAAAGATGATTGTGCCCGGCACAAAACAGGATATTGTTTCTGGAAAATTTCTATTGACGACTACATAAAATCAATAAAACCAAATAAAACATATATTAATAGTGTTGAGTTCATATGGAATTATTTACCATGAGAAGATAAACAAATTTCCATATGTTTTATGGTTTCATACGGTGAAAAGATCCGTACGACTCTCTAGAGAAAGCTGCAGGTTAGCTTAGCACAAAGATTAGCAATAGCTAGCTTGAATCTGCCCAAAGGTGAAAAAAATACACCTACCAGCGCCTCTAAAACTGAGTAATTAAACCATAGTACCTATTTCTTGTTTTTATTCCGAACAAAAACTTGAACACTTTCTGGTTTTACGGGGGATTATGTGAGGGGACTATTTAATGGCTCACTGCTCCCGGCCAAGAAACAGAAATTGTCCTTAGGTAAGCTAATCGACTTCTGGCTGTAGCTTCACATTGAGAGGACAAATTAGAGAGTGGCATCAATATTCTCATCTACCTCTCGGCAAGAAAGTGAAAAGGTCTGCAGAGTATTTTCTCAATTAATAGTTTGGTCTATATAAAAAGTAAGAAGTGACGTCTTCAAATTTTACAGTGTTTGTTCATGGAAGACTTTGACAACCAGCCAAATATTCACATTTGAGAAGCTTTCAGAATTTTACTTTTGTTTAGGAATTGTCAAATGATGATTAATTGATTATCAAAATAGTTTGCTTATTATTTTTCTTTGGATCGATGAACCAATTAACCAATAAGTAGTCGTTTCTGCTCTGAAAGCAAATAATTAAAATCCTCCAACTTCCTTTAATTCATTGGATCAGACAAAAATAGATGTTCCCCTCTGATTCATGTGTCTATAAACGGTTTTAAAATTCCAGATCGCATAGAAACTACACCCTGATTTTTTAGAAAAAACAATTATACTGCCCCCTCCCTTATAGCTGTTTTTGTGATAATAATCACCTGAAGCTCAGCTATTGGATGAGCTCCTATGAAAAGGTAGAGCAGGTCACTTTGTGTCTTTGGTATGAAACAATCTTGTCGTGTGGAGTTTTTCAAAATGGCTTCACTGTAGACGCGAACTCCGGTGAATTCACTATTACTTCTTTTTTTTTATGAGCATCTCGCAGTTTGATATGTGACTCATTCCTCACAAACAATCTGTCACTAGATTTGTGTGGTTGCTTTATTTTTTCTTGCTTCTTTGCGTAATTCCACTACACCATTCCTCCTCCTCCTCTCTCCCTCCCTCCTTTCTCCGTGGCTCTGATCACGTCTCACTCTTGTGTCTGTCTTCTCCTCCCCCACATTCTGACTAATGTCCTTTTTAATACCTCTCTGTCCCTCCCATCTCCCTTCTTCTTCGTCCCTTCACTGTCTTAACTTCAACTCCTCTTTCATCCCACAACCCCACACCTCTTCATTTTCCCTTTCTCCCCCCACAACCCCCTTTCCTGCCCCCAGGCCTCATCATCTCCCTGCAGCTGCTTCGGGGTGAGCTGGAGCAGATCAGACGGGAGAACCAGGCCGTGTTCAACAGGGCCCTGGCTCTCACGCGCAAGCTGGGTTTCCCAGATGTCATCCTGCCAGGTAAGGAGCAAAAAGAGCAGTGGGCGGTAATGGGGACAAGGAGGTTGAGGAGATGGCTTGAAGGATACGAAACGAGGAGACGGTCCCAGATGGAGGCAGAGAGGATGCAGATGAAGGAGGACAGGGATGTAAGAAAAGCCAGAATAGGGGTTAAAGATTGTATAGAAGTACTGTACTTAAGCACAACATTGAGGTTCTTGATGCTACATTATACTTCTATACTGCTACAGTTACTAGTTACTTTTCAGTGACATTGAAAACAATCACTAAGCTGACGAAATACAATATTTGTATGAAATTTGTAGAATACTAGTGGCCTCTTGTTACATGTCAGATGTCAATGTTAAAGCTCTGCGGTTTCATTTAAACGACTTCATGAGGCTCAAAGAGGTAACAATATTTTCCACAAACAACAGCAAATGAACTTCCTGTCTCATTAATCATTTAATGACCCATCTGTTTTATCTTGTGACCCTTTGAGGGGTCTCAAAGGGTCAACTACTGCACATAAAGTAGTTAAAATTAGACACACGGCGACAAGCTACAACAGCAAAATGCCACTTACACCGTGACTCTGTTTACATGCACCGAATATTCCAATTTTTTCCCATGTCCCGAAAAAGATGATGTTCCTAATAAGCTGTTTACATGGCTAATGAAAATGAATAATACACTCGTATTTCCGTTTTAATGCAGCTACCTTTACTACGGTTAACGTATCCTCGTAATCGGGGCCAGTGAATCTCACGTTGATGGCGTTCTCGGCTGTGTTTGACGTGACTCCATGCCCTAACACGTCGTCTGTCACGTCAAAATATGGAAAAGTGAAACGGCAGGAGCTGCTTGTGCCATTTTGCTTCTTTGCGTCCAAATACGTCAATACATTTATAATTGTATGTTTTCCACCGGTGGCAGCCACCCTCTTTCAATCCCTTCAACCAACTTTCTTGAAAAGGTCGACATTGCAATATATGTGTGCAAATCCAGAAACCTCTTGATATCCAAGTTCTTCATAATGTTTAAAAGTAGGTGTGTTTCTCCTTCTTTTCTTTTGGGCGTGCATCTCCTCTCCAGCTTTGCAAACTATTGGCTAGTTGTTTTGCGTTCAACGCACAGAGCTGGTCGTAAACAGAAAAGCAAAGTGACGTAAAAAACCCTATGGAGAATAACTTTTTGAATGATCTGTATACATGTATAAAGAATGCTCCTAAAACCTGAATATTATCGGCATATCCCACATGTCCTAATCAGAAAATGCTCCATTCGGAATAAGACCTATTTCAGTACAACCAAACGAAATAGGATGTTTACACGAGCCATATCACATTCAATATATTGTCCTATTCTGAATAATAATGTAATATGAGTGAACGTTGTCGTTGATGCATCAGTATTCACAAGTAAGTTAAATGCAGGATGTTTTTAATGGAGTATTCTTAAATGATTGTCTTGTTACTAGTTCTTCTTCCACCACTGGTATTTAGGAGCCTCTCAGATTCGTCACTCTCTATTTGCGTGAGATCAGGATTTAGGTCAGGTGCTGAGCAACTTATGGAGAGCAGAGGTCTTCAAAGATAACTCAAAGAAAAGGAGAGAGAAAGGAAGAGGTGTGTGTTTATTTCGGTATATTTCATCAGATAACATTGTTCTGCTTTGAGAATGTATGATCCTCCTCCTCTCCTCTCCTCTCCTCTCCTCTCCTCTCCTCTCCTCTCCTCTCCTCTCCTCTCCTCTCCTCCCCTTTCCTCTCCTTTCCTCTCCAGTTAGCCTGAAATACCTCCCAATATCACCTCTTGTGACTCATCCGTCCCCAAGGAAATGACTTGGGTATAAATAACTATAATCTGATTTTATAAATAACTGCAATATCTTCCTCCACTGTTGCCACTGATATTTATTGCATTAAACGCTGACCTCACAAAAGGTGCTGAGGCAGTCATGAGCTACAGTGTATTACAACTCAGCGGGGTCATTCCTCATCGCCAAGAACGATGACGTGTGGTGCACATCTTAGTCTTAATTTATGTTGACCACTCGCAGTTCGTCTGCGAAGCGGAGGCTGAGATGTACATTATAACTTATTAATATCGCCGAGGCAGGGGACATGTTTGTTCTCATAGTCTGGGAGGTTCGGAGATGTCTTTGTCCTGTTCTTGTCTCCAGCTTGAACCTCAAGAGGGCAATGATTTTGCGCATGACGTCCTAGTTGGCGTCTGTCGTTTTAAAGAGTGCTCCACCGGTTTCGCATTAGCATTGCACGGGACAAAACTCGATGCCGCCGAACCGGAGAGATATATATATTTTTTTTTATTCTACGCGGTCTTCTTTTTGTCAAAACCTGACACCTACATGACCCACGATGCAACTTGGGTAAGCCTCACTTCTTTCTCCACACCATGGATGTAGTAGGAGAGCTCCCAGTGGCCACAATGCGATATTCTAACGTAAATATCACTTGAGGCCAAAAGACTATTTTCCCCATAGACCACCATTATAAAAGAGTATAGATACAAATACAGGTCTCTCTTGGGACTGTGGCGCAATTGGTATTCAGTTCTTCGAACACGTCCATGCTCCAGATTCAAACTTGTTGTTCCCAACTGAAGTTGCCTCAAGTGGCATTGCCTCGGGGAACCACAAAAGGGCTTTAAACAACTTTTTTTTTATGTGCAGTAGTCAACCCACCTGCCGACTGATCTTGATATGTTTCAAAAGTTACCCTTTAACTGAAGCTTCTCCCTGTGTAATTTGCCTTAGGTGACACACGCAACGACCTGTATCTGACCCTGGAGCGGGGGGAGTTTGAGAGGGGCGGCAAGAGCGTCCAGAAGAACATCGAAGTCACGCTCTATGTACTTTATGCCGACGGGGACACGCTCAAAGTACGACACCAACATGAGTTTTTGTGTGCCGTACATGTGTCGTGATCAGTGTAACCTTTGTACACTGTCATTTGAATCTTGGTCACTAAAAACAATCCACTGCGCTCCTTTTCCTTCCCAGGACTGCATCAGTTTGGGCAGCGGAGAGCCCAACAACAGTGAATATCGCTCGTTTGTCCTTTACCACAACAACAGCCCTCGCTGGAGTGAGATGGTCAAGCTGCCCATTCCCATAGATCGCTTCAGAGGGTCCCACCTACGCTTCGAGTTCAGACATTGCTCCAGTGAGTCACTAATGCGGCCCATCCCTCAGTGCATTGGGTTCATGAGGACGGATTGGGTCACGTTCCGAGTTATACAAGTGCGGTTTGTGCTGCGTAGATACACTATGATGATGCGTGATATTCCTTCCTTTCAGCTAAAGACAAAGGGGAGAAAAAACTGTTTGGTTTTGCTTTCACTCCTCTGATGAGAGAAGACGGGACCACACTGTCAGATGAAAGCCATGAGCTATATGTGTACAAGGTATGTGCAGGTTAACACATACATTTTAAGATGTATGGTGTCTCTTTGACCTTTGACCTTTTGTGTCTTTTTAAAAAATCAAGTCGAGTGTAATAAAGTTGCCCAGCTGCCTGTGTGACTTTGATGTATTTTCACAGCAGTCTGAGAACATGTAATCAAATGCATCTCGTTGGCTCTCCTTCACCGAAACATGTGCAGTAGCTACACTGTGATAGCTGAGTGTCTGATCCACCAACACAATGACAAGTGTTTTGTCCAGAGGCAATTGTCAGAGTTCTTCTGGCCTGCGATTCCTGTTTTTAAGCCCTAAAATTCGGGAGGACCAAAGCTCTGTCTCATAAAACGTTACTTCAAACATGACATAACCCACCATGGAGCTTGGAGGATGTAAGTAAAATGTCTGTGAGGATTTTTAGCCTGTACATTCAGAAGTGAGGTCTTTCACTTTGCACTGGAAATAATTATGTACTGTATTTCAAGCTTGATATATAACTAGCATTGATATATAAATCTTCTGAACCTGCTAAAATGTCAACTTCTTTCATTGGTCGTCGTCTGGCTGGCCATTCAACTGCTGCCAATCAAATTACCCGTTATTGTTGAGAACCCCCGACTTCCTGTCCCATGATGATGGTGCAGTGCCATTGTTCCATCACTTAGTAGATCTCCTCTTCCTCCAGTGTGATGAAAACGCCACCTTCAGTAACCAGGGCCTGTACCTGAGTCTGCCCTGCTGCAAAGAGGACTTCAACAGCTGCCCCAGCCTGCCGGCCAACCTGCCCTTCCAGAGGAGCCCCAAAGAAACCTTCTGGGTCTCCACGATACTCTGCTCCACCAAACTCACACAAAATGGTAATAGAACACCTTAAATGCTCTTCTTGTTATATATTTTCTATACTTATATATATATAGTATATATATATATATATATATATATATATAAGTAGGGCCGGGTGATATGGGTGAAATCTTCGCATGTTCTCTGGTAGTTGACTAGTACATTGACTATGTTTATATGCATGTTATCAGATTAAGACAATAGTTTGATTTATCTGATTTATCTGATCAGTATGTGCTTGTTATTACCAATTTAAACGACGTAATTGTGTATCACGATATCTTGATGTGTGATTTCATCCACATACGAGTCCATTCAAAGACGATAAGTCATGATTTTGAATGATCGCCCAGCCCTACTTCCCAGACTGTTTCATTCAACTCTATTTGATTTCACTCTGTTTTCAGTGGACCTTCTGGCT
Source organism: Ophiodon elongatus (assembly GCA_016806645.1). Taxonomy (NCBI): domain Eukaryota; kingdom Metazoa; phylum Chordata; class Actinopteri; order Perciformes; family Hexagrammidae; genus Ophiodon; species Ophiodon elongatus. Next base: position 191,699 of record JACSYO010000734.1, read on the forward strand.
CTCCTGAATTGGAAGGCCCACCCAGACAGGGTGTTGGACATCCTCGGTCGATTACGTCAGATTAGCGGAGAGGAGATTGTCAAGGTCGCTGTCATCACATTATTTATCTATTGATGTGAACGATGTAGAGTGTATTTACCTTCTGTGTGGCTGTAGGATGAACTCAATAACACCAAACATTTAGAGAAACGTGAGGAAAGGCTGAAGAATACAGTTTCAAATTTCTAAGTTAAAACTCTAAGTGTGACTTTATTAATAATAAGTGAAATTATAATGTTGTTCTTATATATGGATTAATCCGATTAGAGATTAAGCTTTTACAGCTTTTAAATTGTTCACATGATTTTATATTCGCAATGCACGTTGACTCTTTTCAGTATTTCACTGTGTAAAACACATTTGATGCTGTTTAGAAGTCACATTATCATCTCAGAATTAGAAATAGGTTTTATTACCATGTTTTCTGGAGAAAGGGGCTACCCTTTGTTTCTATTTTAGTCAGGCCTTTAATGTGATGCTTGTGTTGGGTGCTGTTCCTTTTTCTCCTCACAGTTCCTGCGAGATGTCCTGGATACGCTCTTCTGTCTTTTAGATGACAACACTGATAAATATGGACCGCTAGTTTTCCAGTCACTGGTAGGAACATGATTTATATATATGATTTATTTTGCTGATGTATTAGTAGCGGGAATAAGAGTAACATCTATATACGTGTGTGTGTGCTTAGGTGTTCATCATTAACCTGCTCAGGGACAGCCGTTTCTACCACTTCAGGCCTGTCATGGACTCCTACATCCAGAACCACTTTGCTGGAGCTTTGGCATACAAGTACAAGAACAAAGCAAACGCAAAAAAAAATAATCTGAATTTAGATACTTGCAAGGTCACACTTGATATTGACTCTCGTAACTTCAAACTATCTGTGTGCAGAGAATTGATTCGGTGTCTGAAGTGGTACATGGACCGCTCGGCTGAGGTCGTCCGACAGGACCACATCCAGGAGGCCATGAGGGTAAAGTATCACACACACTTCCTTTCTGGTCCGTCCTGGCTCCCACTACTGGGATTAATTAGTAGGAAATGGATACAGGAGGACTTACAAGGATTTATGTGATGCCTTATAAGGCCCTACTTGCCTGCTGAGAGAAAGGAAGTTACATAAAATCTCTACAGATATTGACGTGTTCTGCAGGCCTTTGCACACCGGGGGCAGGACGAATAAATGACACGACAATGCAAAGTACTCGGCTGTGAATATTTAGCATGAAAACTATTCATACCGTCAGCGATGCAAATTTGTGACGGCTGCAACACTTTTTCAATAAAAGGTTCCAATAGATTTGTGCTGGCAGAGGACCAACTACCAGGATCCTATTGACCCAGAGCACCGTCCGTCTGAGGTAGACTGTTGTGTAGTTTAAATAACTGTACGATATTTTATTGAGTTTCTTTTTAGTGAAATGCTCTGAGTGAATTTGCCTCTCGTAAGCAGTTACGCAGTGTATATGTCTAGGGCTTTTATTGTGAAAGGTAAAAATGGACTCTGGTCTGCGACTTTGTCAAGGTTGAAAGTAGTGATATAGTTTGCCGTCCTGGTTCGGACTATGGAGCCTCCGTGTTGTTGTACACTTTAATGTACGTTTTGAATATGTCCGTTCAGCACAACGTGATTGTGATTTTCTTACTTATAACCTGTGATGCTAGTTATGTATGTTTTTATTTTTGTTTCTTAGTATTATTTCATCTTTCTTGTGTACATTGTTATTGATTCTATTGTTTGTTTTTAATATGGAAAGTGTCTTGAGTAACTTTTTAAAGCGCTATACAAATAAAATCTATTATTATTATTATTATTAATATTTACTTAAATAAAAGCATTTATTTTTATTTTGCTCTTGCACATCAAGCTGCTCTCATTTGTATGTCATAGAGGGGGCAGGGAGCTTTTTAATTTTAATTTTGTAAATCTTTTAATCCGCAAAGCATTTTGTGCTAAAGCTTGAAAAGTGCTATAGTAACATTATTATTATTATTATTATTATTATTATTATTATTGTTTGATGCCTTTATTTGCATTGCAAAGGCTCAGAATAAATGACTGCACTTCTTCGGCGCATAATCTGTTTGGAAGTACTTATGACAAAAACAACAGTTTGAAAAAATATATTGATTTACAAATGAATCGCACAAATAAAAAAAAAAACGCCCTCAGTGTTTGAAGGAAGTGTGCACGAAGAGACTTTCCACACGGTCTTTGAATTAACTTCTCCGATAAGAACATGTGAGGACATTTTTTATTTATGCATTGATTTTCTCCGGATGATCAACCTTATTATCAAACCCATTCAGAGCTTGATGCTTGCTCATTGTCATCTTTTAAAAAGTGAATTTATCGTATGAAATTATGTGAACCTCCTCTGACCGAGTGTCCCCGTCTTCCCCTCAGGCTCTTGAGTACCTGTTCAAGTTCATCGTCCAATCTCGGATCCTATACTCGAGAGCCACCTGCGGCATGGAGGAGGAGCAGTTCAGAGCGAGCATCCAAGAGCTCTTCCAGTCGATCCGCTTCGTCCTGAGTCTGGACAGCCGCAGCTCAGAGAACCTGGTGTTCACGCAGGTCGGATAGTTCACCCCGCATGACAAAGTGTGTCACCTGCTCTGCAGCCTTATTTTTATTATTTTTGATCTTTGCTTATAAATGTTTTTATTTTCTCTCTTATCCATCCTCTTAGTTTGCATTCACGATTCACTGATTATTCTTTTTGTTTGTTGCTGTTTGTAACTTATTTCACTTTTCATTCTTTTACTTATTTCACTTTTCATTCTGTGCATTTTGTGACTGATGCCTCAATCCCTCGCCGCTCCCCCCCATCCATGTCTTGCTCTGGGACAGTTTAGGGGTGGGATCAGCTGCATGCCTCTCTGTGGTCATGCCTCTGGGCTCTCATCCATCTCAGTAAGTCACAGCGCCCCCCTGTGTTGGTTCCTCTATGCAGCAGATGCTGTGTGTCCAGGATGATGTATTCTCTAGTAACTGATATGCAGCCAGTGCTTTAGATAGCAACTGAGATTATTTATGGCTGCGGAAAGAGATAAATGGTGTTGCTCTTTTAAGATCTTGGCTCTCTCTTAAGAAGATGAATAGGTTTCATCTTGGGCTATTTTGTTTTGGATCAGTGTCACTCATATCAGCATATTCTTTTGTGATGTTTTAATGGAAGTGTATCTTATTTGAAACATGGTATTCCTCATGTACACTACAAATCCCCTCTCTTTGTCCTTTGCCCCCCCCCCACACCCCACCCCAGGCTGCACTGTTGAACAGTTTCCCTGACATCTTTGATGAGCTGCTGCAGATGTTCACCGTTCAGGAGGTAGCCGAATATGTCAGGGGCACCCTGGGGAGCATGCCCAGCACCGTGGACATCGGCCAGTCCATGGATGTAGTCAAACTGCAGTCCATTGCTCGCACAGTTGAGAGCCGCCTCTTCTTCTTCCCGGGTGAGACAAATGTCGCAAAGTGTTTCCTTTCCCTGACAATACCCAAATCAACCATAGATGTAAGCCTGATGTGCAGACAAAGGTTTTTTAGCTTCATCCTCAACCTCTCTCCTCCTCAGAGTCTCGTAGTATCCTGCTGCCGGTGGTTCTGCACCACATCCACCTGCATCTGCGCCAGCAGAGGGAGCTGCTCATCTGTTCTGGGATCCTTACCAGCATCTTTTCCATAATTAAGACTAGCTCAATTGTACAGTAACATTTTTTGACTTAAAATCAAAAATGCAGCTGCGACATTTTTAGCACAAAAACTGAAGCATTAAGCAGCATGTTTGCATCTCTGCGTTTCCTCAGGAGTCTTCTGTTCAGGAGGAAGTGGAGATGATGGTGGAGAGCCTCCTGGATGTGCTGCTGCAGACTCTGCTGTCCATCATGAGCAAGTCTCACTCTGTGGAGACGGCCAGAGGACAACGCTGTCCCCAGTGCACTGCCGAGATAACGGTGAGCTTCCGCTCAACGCACCTCTTTGGCGTGCACTAAACACGGGTGGAATTTGAGTTGATTAACCTTTTTAAATATGCCTGCCTCTGTCCCTTCGCGCAGGGGGAGTATGTTTCCTGTCTTCTCTCGCTGCTGCGGCAGATGACGGAGCTCCACTTCCACCATCTACTCAACAACTTCCATAGCAAAGAGGAGCTGAAGGTGTGAAACTCTCTGAGTCACAGAGCTGCACATGATGCCAGCGTTTTTGCTGCAGCCCTCTTACTACATACCTTGACTGCATACGCGTTCTTATTATATTCCTTGGCAGGAGTTCCTGTTGAAGATCTTCTGCGTGTTCCGCAATCTGATGAAACTGACTATCTTCCCCCGAGACTGGAGCGTCATGAGGCTTCTAACTAGTCAGTGAGTCTTCCTTTTTCCTTTTCTGTCATGCAGTCTTCTTTGTCCTGGAGATGGTAAGGGAATACAGCCAACCATTAGATCAGGCTCTTCAGATTACCCTGCTGTGAAGGTGATGCTTGTGTTGCAATTTTTTATTTTTTTTTTCATCTATTTTTGGCAGCTACCTTGTTTCGTAAGCTGACAGTGTAATGTTTGCTTTCTGCAGTATCATCGTAGTGACAACACAGTTCCTGTCTCCGGCGCTGCACAAGAACTTCTCAGAGGCCGATTTTGATTTCAAGGTGTGTGTGTGTGTGTGTGTGTGTGTGTGTGTGTGTGTGTGTGTGTGTGTGTGTGTGTGTGAGTGAGAACATTTAGGAAACCCAGCACGCTATGAAGCCACAAACTGGGTGACGCTTTTCCATAATTTCAGTTTCTGGAATTGGTGTTAGTGATTCAACGGGGCATTTATTTACTCTTTGTTTTTGCCTGTGGTGTGTGTGTCAGGTGTGGAACTCGTTTTTCAGCCTCACTGTACTGTACATCAATCAGCCCAGTCTGCAGCTGGAGGCGCTCGGCCCGGCCAAGAGAAAGAAGGTCCTGGACAAGTAAGGAACAGCCGTGTATTCATTGAACGCATTCTCTCGATTTTATCCAGCACTTAACTAACTTTCTATACTTCGCTTGCCACTCTGTTTAGGCACGGAGATATGAGAGTGACGATGGCGTACGAGCTCTTCAGCATGTGGCAAAAATTAGGTGCGTCAGACAACCCAACTCCACACACACACACACACACACACACACACACACACACACACACACACACACACACACACACACACACGACACGTATCACAAGCTTTTGATGAAACGAGCGAGATCAAAACGGCTCCTATCTGTGTGAATCTGTGTGATCCAGGCGACAACAAGCCCCACTTCATCCCAGGAATGATGGGTCCCTTCCTCGGCGTCACCCTGGTGCCTCAGACTGAGGTTCGAAACATCATGATTCCAATTTTCCACGACATGATGGATTGGGAGCAGAGAAAAAACGGCAACTTCAAACAGGTCGCTGTGACACTGTTATGTTATGAACTACGGAGTGTGTGCCGCTGTAGAAAACATCTTTTTGTCACATGACATGCCCACATCCTTTGGTTGAATATGTGTGTGTGTGTGTGTGTGTGTGTGTGTGTGTGTGTGTGTGTGTGTGTAGGTGGAAGCAGAGCTGATGGATAAGCTGGACAGCATGGTGTCGGATGGGAAAGGCGATGATAATCACAGAGAGCTCTTCAGCCTTTTGTAAGCATCAAACCTGTGTTTAGTGAGCCTGCAGTGATGCTGCCCTCATAGTGTCTCCCTCTAACGTACTTCTCTGTGTTGTTTGGCTGTCACACTGCAGGACCCAGCTCTTTGGTCCTTATCCAAGGTGAGGTGTAGTGCTCTCGCAGCTGAGACGAAGAGACATTGTGATTCATATCTAATTACCTCCTGCGCTTGTCACCTTTGGTAAGAACATCCCACTGTGTTTTCTGTGCAGCCTGTTGGAGAAGATAGAGCAGGAGACCTGGAGAGAGACAGGGATCTCGTTCGTCACGTCAGTCACAAGACTTGTCGAGCGATTGCTGGATTACAGGTATGATGAGATTTAGTTGCACATTTTTTTACTTTTACCACCCCGGGCCACATTACCTGCTTGAGCGGCGTGTGCGCCTTATAGAAGCTCTTGCTTCAACTATTAGTGCCCATGTTAACATGTTAGATGAACCACAACGCTGCATGTCGGCCGCATCTCTCCTAGAGATCTCAGGTCTTGCCTATTTTTCTTCCGTGTGCCACACGGTTCACAGCAAAAATAGACTGAATATATTTTGTGTCTATATCTTGTAGATGTGAGAAAGGGTTTATATTTATTTTTAACTCAAAACGTCCTGTTTCTGTTTCAAAATAAAAGCCCTCTAGCATCTTTCTGTGGACATAATCTCTTCATTTGATAACATAAGGCTTTTATTGTGAAATATTTGCAGGACAGTGATGTGAAAAATGCAGTAAAGTCCTCCATAAATTAACAGAGTACTGACTTTTGATTGTAGATTGTTATTATCATTTACAAATGAGCACATGCTTCTTAACCTTAACCGCGTGAGGCACATCAGGTCAGCATCGTAATGGTTTATGAGCAACGAGAAAAAAAAAATCTACTTTTTATTTTTAGGGACTGCATGAAAGGAGACGAGATGGAGAACAAGAAAATTGGTGGTTCCGTCAACCTCATGGTGAGACATCCGCGGCAGTGTTTTTAGACTTCACAAACACGTTCATGAACAATTCCACACATAAAATAAGATGTTAACCATTATTTAAATTCAACCCCAGAACTTCTACAAATCTGAGGTCAACAAGGAGGACATGTACATCCGTTACATCCACAAGCTGTGTGACCTGCATCTCCAAGCAGAGGACTTCACAGGTAACAGAGACGCTGGGTCATTTCTTGGTGACGCTGCAAGGTTTCTGGCTTTGTTCTGCGTACAGCGGCATTTTTATACCTCATTCATTGGATATTTGAATAGATGCAGGAGAGAAAGGTTTAAAGTGGTAGGAATATGTAGACCAGGATCAGTATCATGGCTGTATTTCTTTTGGTTCAAGTCTTTGCACACACACGGTCCGCCCACACAGGTGATCTCAAGGTGTCGTCAGACTGCGTTTCACTTCCCATTGATTTCTATGAAGAACGAGGTGGAACTTATTCACGCGTGGTTGTGAATCTGATTTGAAAATCACAAAGCCAGTTTGAGGGAGAGGTTGGGAGTTACCTTTCATTCAGGAAACACTGATTTGATAACAGCCTTGTTTTTTGTAAATGCATGAAAGAATATGAATAACCCAAACAGGATAGAAGGGGGGACGCTGCTCGGCTGTAGTGGGTGCAAGGACGGTGTCAGACAAATGATGAGAAGCCGTATAAATTCACAACTTTGTGGACTGCTGTTTTTAGTGTGCTAGCTATGCTAGCTTGTATAGCTTATAGGTACAACTCGATCATTAATCTTGATTATTCTTATTAGCACGTGAAGCCTGATGACTTCCTATACTTCCCGATGTACCTCCACCCTCCCTCACCCTGAGTCAAGGTTTAATTAGCGAGAGTAACTGAAAATGTGGGAGTGTGCGGGGGCTTTAAAAGCTGATAATTTCAGGCCTGGATATCTTTTTATGCTTTCTCGCCGGCAACAGCTGTAGCCGGAGAGGCATCATGTTTTCATTCTCGCAATATCTCAGGAACGCCTGGAGAGAATTTCTTCAAATCTGGCACAATTTGTCCACTTGCACTCAAGAATGAGCTGATTAGAATTTGGTGGTTACGTGACGACTCTTTGGCCAGACATTGGTGTGAAATGCAACATGACTTGTTGGCGGAGGGACACAACTTCGAGGCGGGGAATGTAGTGTTTTTAGCAAACAGTTATCTTTTAAAATAAGTACAACAAATCAAAAGAGAGAGTGTGGCGGCAACATCATCTTATGAACACTGGTGAAACTCCACCACAGCAGACCGGATGCCCTGTTCATCCATACATGAGGACAATAATAGATATGTAAATAGGTGTAGAGACAGCACTGACAGGCCAAATGTCAAATGTGTGCTGGTAGTTTAACATGAAGACATTACACTGTTGCTTGACAACCCTTTTTTTCTTGTGACCCTGTGACTTATATCACATTGGTCCGTTTTATATTAGAAAAGGGCAAAATAAGTTTTTCGAAGGGCGATTATGGTAAATTTGAATCAGGTCCTTTAATGTGACACTTAATCATGTGAACAGGAAATGAGGTGAAGTCAGTCAGTTAATGTAATCGTGTAAATGTGTTTCTTGCTTTACTCACATTATTGGCAGTGGTGGCTTTATTGTGTTCATGCAAATGTAGCAAAATATGAGTAATTAAATGCAGCCTTATTCATCGGTTACGTAAAACAAACAAACAAACCGGCAGCTGGCGAGATAATTGAAAACACATTTTATTGTTCCGCAGAGTCGGCTGTGATTGCACATGTGGTTGTTGTGTCAATCGTTGTCTGAAAAATAATTATCATATGTGAATTCAACATAGAAAGAGGCATCATTTGTCTTTAGTTTTATACAGTGGATGAAATGGATACATGCTGTTGTACTGTTTATTTGAAAGCTGCAACTAATGACTATATTCATTAACAATTATTTTTGGTTAATCTATCAAATGTGAGAAAATAGTGAAAAAAAATCACAATTTCTATAGCCCAAGGTGATGTAATAAAATAGTTTGTTGTTTCCGAGTAACTCTCAAAAAGGAAAAAATATATATTTTATTTGTTATCTCGTAAGACGATGAAGCAAATCCTCTCAATTGTGAAGCTCTTTCTGTCAAGCGATTAATCGACTCTCAGCTCTAGTTTATTCATTCTATATCATATGTCTATGTCATTTTACAGCCAAGACGGTCAAATATCTAAAGAACAATTTCAATGTGAAAGGAGTCACTAATATTGTGTTTCTATATGTAATTTCACTTACTGTCACCCAACAATATCCTTTACAGCTGACTGAATCATGTCATACAAACATGTTTTATGCAGTCTATTTATTTAAGTATCTATTTCAGAGGTCGACTGATTTTTAAAAGTCAATATAATAACGTTAGTTACACTGTTAAATACCACTCATACGAACCATTAATGTTGGGGCATATTAGTAAAGACAACCCTGAAGTTTGTGTAACGTGACCGGATTATTAAAGAGAGAACGCCAAATTGTTCCGTAACAAAGTAACAGTTGAATGATTTATTTCCCTGCTTGTCTTGTATTGTGGATAAATATTCAAGTATTAAATATTCAATAATTCAAGAGATAACTTTTGTGTGGAGAAATAAACTGAAAACGGCTCTAATTTAACACGTATACCACTTGGCTGCTTCCTGAAAAAGTATCTCTAATGTAGCATATTATATATATATATATATATATTATATATATATATATATATTGTAAAACGTAATCCAAAAGTGGACCTCATTACGTAAAAATCGGTGACTGGTGGCAGTTGCGCAGCCATCGGCCATTATCGGAGCCCAGTTCCACAGATAACGATAGTTTGTAAAATGTAACGTAAAACAGAACATGCAAAATTAAAATAAAGTAAAGACAAGTGTCTCGAAAACAACAACAAAAAATTAGAAACTGTTAAGAAATGCAGATTAAACTGTATTTACTGGCCAACTTTGGGTTTGAGAACTTGACCGAATCTTGATTTTCATTTGAGGATTGTTTTCAAATTAGCTGAGCAAAACTGAGAACGGGACAGAGAGCAGCTGTTGTGGTTTCAACTGTGCAGGTGCACTTTGCACCTCTGGCCACCGATATACCAAAACATACCCAGCATGCTCTGGGCAACTCGTGGTTGATGCAACTGATGCAACTGCGCTTTGTGTCACTCGCCATCTGTCTTACAAAAACTGGACCCAAAAATATATTCATCACTGTGGTCAGACGGTACAAACAGTTCAACATCTGTAGCTTTAGATAATACACTTTTATACCAATGACCTTTGACCTGTACCCCTCCGACAACAGAGGCAGCGTTCACCCTGCTGCTGTACTGGGAGCTGCTGCAGTGGGAGGACCGGCCCCTGAGGGATTTCCTTCACTACCCCTGTCAGAGCGAGTGGCAACGAAAGGAGAACCTGAGTCGTAAGATCCTCCACTACTTCAACAAGGGCAAGGCGAGTGAATATTTACAGCTTTATCGCTTCCTGTTTTGACTGACTTGTGCTGCAACTCTCACAATGTAAAACGTGAAAACGTTCATTTTATAGTGTCGGAGCGGTATTGGTAGGTTGGACAAGTCACTTCAGAAAAAAGTTTGATAGATTTCTCATTTTTTTATTTGTTTTTTTACAATGTTCTCGTGTCTGTTTGCTCTCATCTGCAGTTCAGCTGCTCCCAAACAAAATTACATTTTGCCTTCATTAACATTAAGTGTTTCTTAAAATCTGTAATTATATTTTACATCAAAACTTATTAGTATTTGTACATACTAAACTAGATTTATACAGTGGTAGAGTAGTGCTTTTTTATTTACTTAAAAATACTACGGTATAAAAATCTTGAATTTGAAAGGGTTACTTAAGTAAAAGTATCAATACTGCAGTATAAATTAAAAATGTACCTTTTGTAAAAGTACAACAGCTTTTGTAAAAAAAATGTACTGCTGTAATTAATGTAAGAAATACATGTAATGCAAGAAACTAGCCGCCAAGACTATATTTTCATTATTATACGTACAATATATTTTATATACCTTCATTTACTGCTGGATAGTTATAAATATTTAATCTTTTTTTACAAGCTCATATGTTTATTTGTAAAATCTTAACTATAGCAGGATAACAATTGTGAAATAGGAGTATATAGAGTAGCTTAAAAATGGAAAATCTCAAGTAAGTACCGCAATACTCAACTAAAGTACAGAACTTGAGTAACTGCACTAACACCACAGGTTTAATAGCTGAAGCAACATCCTTTCCAACGTGTTCGGAGCATAAACACAACTGGTGTTTATCAAAACTAAATCCTCTAAATGTCTTTGCTTGGGTTTATATCAGGAAAGAGTTTTCTGCACTAAAGCGAACACTGAATATCACGTAGTAGAGACACAAACATGCAGCCTCTGTGCCCACACCACAGTAATACTCAGGAAGGTCTCAGATGTCTGCTCAAATGTGATTTGCTTCCCCGAATCATTCCTCCCCGGCTGGTTTTCCTCAACAAAATGAAATTAGTGGACTGGTCTCTGAGCTTTGGAGAGGACTGTGCCCTCTGGACCTCTAGGAGCAGCTGAGGAGGAAATAAAAGTGGCCTCCTTCATTAACTCTTTGTCCTCTCTGGTTTTTTGCTGCTCTGTTAGAAGCCGGTCTGTATACCTGTGGAATCCCCTGTTACTGTTACGAATGTAAAGATTCATCTATATGTTCTTAACAAGCAACGTGCAGGTTGGCGACCTCGGGGAATTATTGGTGGCAAAATGATGTAGAAGCTGGACTTCAAAGTATAACTGTAGATGTTTTACACAGCGTGTCACTTCCTCTTTTACTGCACACTCAAGAAGTATTCTCACATTAAATTGCAAGATATTATTTCTTATTTTGAAAACTCAGATAAGATTATAGAACACAAAGTAAATTTTATTATCTTTTTTTAGAAAATTCTATAAACAGTAGATGAGTGTATATTTGATGAGACAGCTCCCTGTTTCTACTCTTTTGAACGGGATTTTAGTTCAAATTAAAATAAAAACAAGAAAAACTTTCCAGTTGAAAAAATGTATTAAGAATTTAGTTTTTCTTTCTCTTTTTTCACCCTGATTAAAATCACCTATTTAATTCTAACACATATCTTATACCTTATCTTTTAATATTTCTTGTTCTTATTCTCGTTTTTATTCTCCTCCTCCTCCTCCTCCTCTTCCTCCTTCTCCTCCTCCTCCTCTTCCTCCTCCTCCTCCTCCTCCTCCTCCGTATTGTGTTTATATTTTTGACTTGTTTATTTAATTTGATATATCAATATCTGTCATTTCTATATCATGTCATCACCGTGTTGTTGTTGTTTGTTAATATGTTGACTATTAAGTAAATGTCCAGTAAATATTTCAACCTACAAGTTGGCTTTATTTAATGTTATTGGTAAATGCTGTTTTTTTTATTTTTGTTATCATTGAACAGTAGAATTTATATTGAACAGAGATACGTGATGAAATGTTCATGTACATACACTACAACTTCCTGGAAAGAAAAGGGAAAGAAAGAAAGACATTTTGAAATCAGAGTCTCGGTTATCGCACACATTTTGAATTCCAATCATGATTTTCCTACTTTTAGCTCCGACTTTTAAATTATAAATACAGCTTATGATTGGTAGGCAAACAATACTCGTATAAACAATACTCGTATAGATCCTGATAAAGGTTTTTTTTCCCTCCTTCACTTTCAAATGATTGAATTCTTCTAGTGTTTAAGATGACGCTTTTTAAATCTGTCAGCTTTCTCGAGGATTCATCCTGAGACATTCGTCATTTTAATGATTATTTCTCTATCATACAGGATGAGTTAAGCTTCAATCCTTTCTTCCATTCATCTCATTTATATCTGACTTTGCAGTGCTGGGAATATGGAATCTCTCTCTGCCGGGAGCTGGCTTTCCAGTACGAGACTTTATATGATTATCAGAGCCTCAGCTGGATACGGGTAAGTAAAGTCTTGCGTGTTTCCTGTTTTTATCGAACAAGCAATCCTCTGTGAGGCTGGAAAGTGAGATCCTCCGCTCCCTCTGTCCTATGTGGTGCGAAACGTGTACGGCGTCCAACACAATGTCCTAATCGACTGTGCACACCCACACTCGTCGGGAAATGCAGAGGATTCAGTAATGTGTGTGATGAGACCATTATTCATCATGACTCTTTTGCGTGTTTCATTATTTTGTGACAGAAAATGGAGGCAGCGTATTATGACAACATCATCGAGCAGCAGAGGATTGAGCCGGAGTTCTTCAGAATGGGCTTCTACGGCAGGAAGTTTCCTTTCTTCCTCAGGGTAAATGGAGCCTCATCTTCGCCTGTGCTGACACAGTTACTCCGCTCCGTCGTGCTTCACAGCGGGAGACAAAGACGGCTGCAGCAGCCCGGTCCAGAGCGAAAGCCGGGATGGGAAGTCGATGTTGAAAATCAGGAGCCGAGTTGGTTTTCGCTCAAACGGCCTTTTCAGCTATCGACATCATGAATCTCATCATAGTATAACAGAACCTTTTTCTGTAAAGTTTCATCACTGAAATCCATCAGCCTCCAGATAAATATTTACCAATTAACCTCATTGGTGCATGATCATAAAATATAAGAAAACGTGTACACTACTGTCGAAATCTCTCATTCCATTTAGTGGCTTATTTATTATTTAGCCAATTCCGGTTTCGTCCGCAGGAAAATAACAAACCGTATTATATTTTTATTGATTAGGACTCTATTAGCTATTAGCACCAAGGGAGGGTGCAGCCAATAATTCTATTTGCACCGTGGCGATAGAGCCAATGTGGCTTTTTACACCCGGATGCATACGACATGGGAGAGACACCTAACCAACAATGCTGACCGAGGCACACATTAGATATTAGCTACTGTATGTGTATATGTAGCCTACTGTAGGCAGTGTACATGTTTCCTAAACCTAGCCAAACTGTGACTGAAAACGGAAACTAACGACTCAATTAAGTGTAAAAATAGGCTCCACGTGGGTGAGTGCTGAGTTTGACCCATTCATTCAACTTGGCCGGGCTTAAATAGCCAAACAGCTGCTCTGTGACTTTTCTCACCGGGGTGAAAAAAACGGATATAATCTATGTTTTCATAATAACAGTATATTAAATGACAATGTGACAATGTGAAAGGAGGTCGCCTGAATCTGCAGCTCCTCCTGGCTTTACGGAGCTCATTGTTCAGCTGTCCAGCTAAACTTTACTGTTTTGGTTCAATCACACCGCTCTCATTGTGTTTGTTTCCAGCTAAAAAAAGCTCTAAAAGTCTACTGTACACGACCTTAGATAAGGAGACAGATATTTCCCGTTTCACAGAGATAAATAGAGAGTTAATCAGGGACGCACATTCATCTGGTGGCCAGAGACACAACTCCAAATAAATGAAAATGTTGCTCTGTAACTGGATGAGTAAATAAGCATCCGTGTCAACTTAAATCATCATCATCCATCAAGTGGCCACAAAATCAGTTTAAGTTGAAGGCAGCAGGAGATTATTGTTATTCTATTCAACAGGACTGATTTCGGCTGCATGCCTTTTTTTGTTGTTTTATCCACTGGTATTAAAACAACTAAAGTAGTAGAGCTAGTACAACAAGTACTTATGTAATATAAAATAAATCTTTTTCTTATGGATTTTGATTTCATTCGAGGACTCAAAGATATGTTCAAAGGTTTCTCATCAGCACGTCACTGTCAGCCTTGAATTAATCCAGCTGTTGTCTTCCCCGTTTTTTCCAGAACAAGGAGTTTGTCTGTCGCGGTTACGACTACGAACGACTTGAGGACTTCCAGCAAAGGATGCTGGGGGAATTTCCGCAAGCCATTGCCATGCAGCATCCCAACCAACCCGACGACACCATCCTGCAGAGTGACGCTCAGTGTATCCTACTCGGCTTATGAGGCTAAAACCAACAATTATTTTCATTATAAAGTAATGTGTAATTTTTTTTTCTTCTATTAAAACTGCTGGTTATAAATCATCACTTTTGAGAAGGTAAAATTAATTAATATTTGTCATTTTTGCCTGATAAATGACTTAATTAATATTTTTGACGGTTCATTTTATTGGATCGATTAGCTTGCAGTATGTATTAATTATATATGTGTTAAAAAAAGAGGAACACTGTATGAAACGTCGAGGTTGATTTCCATTCAGGCAGCGAGAGCAAACGCTCTCTGTAAGCATTTCCTGTGAATATCCCTCCCGCTCTTCCTCCTCTGTGAATATGCATGTCCGTCCGTCTGTCACTTCCTTGACACTTGGCCCTCTAGACTTGCAGATCTATGCGGTGACTCCAGTGTCAGACATCTCCGATGTGCCTCAGCTGGAGCGTGTGCCCGAGAGGATCAAGAGCTTCTACCGCATAAACAACGTCAGCCGCTTCCACTATGACAGGCCTTTCCACAAGGGGCCCAAGGACCGCGAGAACGAGTTCAGGGTACGGTGAGCCAGCAGTGCCACTCCCACTCCATCTCTGCATGCAACACTAGTTCAAAACATGAAATGGATTCATGCAGAGGCCTTGCAGCTCATGTAGGTCAAGTCAAGTCAATTTTATTTGCATAGCCCAATATCTAAAATCTGCCTTTAAGTACAGCATATGACACCATCTTTCCTGACACCTTCGACCCAGATAAGAAACCCCCCACCCCACCCCCAAGAAACCTTTCACTCTTTCAAAACGGGTGTGCACAGAATAGACCAACGTTATAAAATTACAGTATCAGTAATTAAATTAAAGAAACATTTCAAACAAATATGAAGAATCGATTCTTGATGAATATCAAGTAACTTCAACTTTCCATCATGGAAACCTGGAAGAGGACAGAATACACAAACACACGAGAGGCAAAATTCACACAATTCACACACAGAGAGAGAGAGAGAGAGAGAGAGAGAGAGAGAGAATATTTTATGTTTACTATAACGGCCATGTACAGTCTGGTGCTAGAATCTGTGAATCCCCACACTGATGAAAAAATACTTTACATTTTTTTATTTGATTAACTGCGTATAACTCTAGTGATGAAATCAATCTGTATCATAATTATTTTAAGTTTGAACTCAAGTCGTTAAGTAAAAATACTGATTCTCCAGTTTAGGAAGAGGGTTGCTCGGACGTACAGTGATTTAATTAATGTCTATGTCACAGAAATCCTTTTTAAATTTGAGGTCCAGTATTTTTCTGATCATCTGACAGATGATCAGAAAAATAGATAGACAAACTATTATCTTGTTGCATTTGTTTGTTTTTAATAGATGATTGAGTACAAATATGAAATATTAATCACATAAGTTGATGTTTATTTAGGGTAAATTCACTGTTATATTAATCAGGAATAATTGTTAGGGAGAGCCCTAATAACAAACATCTTGAGAAGCAGGAAACAAGAAATGTTTTGCATATTCTTCCTTCAGAAATGACTTAATCGATTAACAGACGATCACAAAAGTTGCTGATTCGTTTTTTGTCAGATTCGAGTAAAACGTTTCAGCCGTTATTTTGTCGTTCCTTTGCTCTTTCACTCGGATCTAGTCCAAGTACAGCTCGCAGTGCTTCAGAGACTTGGACCAGACATGATACTGTACTGTAGCTTCCTCTGACACAGTGACCTAAATCTGGAATCAAACCACACCAGGATTTGTACTCTTCACTGAACTGACCTACATATACATGTACATGCTACACTGAAACACTTGTCTTGAGGTTTCCCCATTCTTGTTACTTCTCTGTCACACACGGTGATGTTGGCAGATGTGGTTCACAGCCGACCGCGTAACCTCTGCTCTCTGCTCCGCATGTTTAACAGAGTCTGTGGATCGAGAGAACAACCCTGATCCTCTCCCGTCCTCTCCCCGGGATCTCCCGCTGGGCGGAGGTGGAAAGGAGAGAAGTGGTGAGCAGCTCAAACGTCATGCGACCACATGCTGGTTATTTCCTGTCACCATGGTAGCCGTGCGCCTGAGGGCCGTTAAATCCTCTTTTTTTTTTATCATGCGTGTGTTTGTTTTCCAGATGGAGGTGAGCCCTCTGGAGAACGCCATTTATGTGGTGGAGAATAAAACCCAGGAGCTGCGGACTCTGATCAGCCAGTACCAGCACAGGCAGCATCATGGCAACATCAACCCGCTCAGCATGTGCCTAAATGGGGTCATCGATGCCGCTGTGAACGGAGGCATCGCCAGATATCAGGAGGTAGTGATGCAGGAACGAAGAATTGAATGGGCGGATGTGTTGAATTCATTCATTGGTGTTGTGAGAGATCCTCATCTTTTGGCTCCCCTTTTGCCTACAACAGGCCTTCTTTGATAAGGACTACATCAGCAGTCACCCGGAAGACACGGAGAGGATCACACACCTGAAGGATCTGATGCAGGAGCAGGTCAGACTCACGTTGTAGTCGAACCCCATGTGGTTCATGTGATGATCCGTGTGAACATCCTCCTCAGTGCTTTGTTTGTGTCGTTCGCCGATTTCATGTCAACAGGTGCACATTCTCGGCGTGGGGCTGGCTGTTCACGAGAAGCTGGTGCATCCGGAGATGCGTCCCCTGCACAAAAAGCTTGTGGACCAGTTCCACATGATGAGGACAGGTTTACATCATGTGAGTAATTCCACATGTGGCTCAGTTTCATAATTTCTTATTGTGCCTCTGAGCCGGGGCGACAGCTCATGGGCTGTCAGTCCGTCTGTCTTGTGAGCGCGATATCTCAGAAGCCATCTTGAATAGATGTTGGAGTTCAAAGGTCAAGGTCACTATGACCTCGTGTCCATCCCATTCTTGGGATATCTCGGGAACGCCTTGACCGAATTTCTTCAAATTTAGCACAAAGAATTAGAGTTTGGTGGTCAAAGGTCACTGCGACCTCACACGTTTTTGACCATAACTCAAGAAGTCATATGCTAATTATGACAATTTCTCACAAATGTCTAATAGGATCAAATTCAGAAATTATGACATTTTAGACAGACATGGATGTAAACTGTTTACGTTTATCTGTGTATGTGTGATGAGTGCCATGAGTGTGCCTGTATTTTTATTTTTTTTAATGCATGTGTTTTAATGCACGTGAGAGCAGTGTGAATATTCAGAGCAGTATATGGTCGGGTCCCAGCAGGGTGTGCCCGGCGTGGATCGATTCGGCCCCTCAGGTTGCCAAGGGGTCAACTCTCCCAGAGGAATCCTCTCCTCCCACAGCCACATGAGTCCTGAGAGCATCCGCCTCATACACAGACACAGGTGAGACACACACACACACACACACACACACACACACACACACACACACAGCATCTCTAACCTCAACCCAGAATTGACCCTGAAGAATGTGGTCAGGTTTTCGAATTAAAAGTAACTATTTTATGTCCAATCATCCATTTTATAAACTGATCATTCAGTTCAGGGTCACCTGATGCTGAAGCATATCCCAGCATGCATTGGGGCGGGATGTCCCTATGCTATTACAGCACAGCACACATAGAAATAATAAACACCTTCACACTAAAATTGATTTTGGGAAAAAGGGGAGAGAGAAAAAAAAATCAGCGATATTACCTTTATATATTAGGATCTAAAGTTCTGATGGATGATTTGAATGCAAAATGCTATATGAATATACATAATATATATAAAAATGTCTTCTCTTCCCCCAAATGATTGAAAACTGGCTCATGAAATCTAGCTACCCACATATTCATGAACACATGGAGATAAATGATTTACCGTCTCCAACATCGTGTCCGTCCTGCAGCCCCCTGAACCTTCAGGGTTCGATTCGTCACTCGTCCTCCTCCCTGTCCTCCCACACGTCGAGCGAGGCGGGAAACCTCGTCATTATGACCGACGGCCTGATGGGGGAGCACCCCGAGGAGGCGTTACACATGCAGGTAAGACTGGAAAGTGACAAACGCACACCGGCATGAATGTCGTGGAAGCAAGAGGTCAACAATTGGTGGATTCTTAAAGGTCGATGTACCAACGATAGTTTGGAGCAGAAAACACTATAACTTCTGTTGTTACTCTGTTAAAAGCCACTCTTACGAACCACTAATGTCGGTGCATATTCCTGGAGTGAGGAGAATCATTAATTGTGCAGATGAATGGATAGTTTGGTGAAGACAGAATGGCATATTGGCGAGTAAGTTAAAGTAACAGCTGAATGAGAAATAAAGTGAAAACAGTTTAGATATGACACGAATACCACTTGTCTGCTTCCCACAAAAAGAAGGTTTAGTCCACATTTTCTAACCGTTAATAAATGTTTAAATTATTATCAGGAGTTTTTATCAGACAGAAAATGTAATGTAATATTTTTTAGCAAAAGTGAGCAAAAGTTCCTCCAGTAACGATAGTTTGTAAAACCTCTCATCTGCGTCAATTAATCTGCCAAACTGATTAATTGGTCGACCTCTAGTGGAAATGGTATGAATTTGTATTGCACATTATGAATCTTAACTCATATGAAAACATGTTTTCAGGCTGTAAAACGTATAAAACTACTCGTATCATTACTTTTTCAGTTTCAACATTGATACTGTAACTATAACTGCATTTCAGTCCTGCACATACACTTTATTATAAAAGGCAGATACACCAAATACAGCAAAGAGGTTTTTCTCCTACAGAACAGAGCTTTTTATTTCTTCTTAAACTTTTTGTTCTATTAAAAATATGCTTTGTTTTGCAGCCGAGCCCCTCCTCCTCCAGCCTGAGCTCGATCCGCTCCAACTCTTCCCAGATTATTAACTCTGCTCCCTCGAGTGCCAGAGGTAAGTAAGAAAATCACATCAGCGATGGATACAGACTGAAATTCTTGAGAATTGGAAAATATCTTTCATAGATATGTCATAAATTGTATGTAGAAGGACCCAAGACATTTGTAGAATGACCAGACATCTCTGTTACATGAAATGAGTTGCTGCCAGCAGAAATGGTCACATTTCCACCTCTTTTCTTCTGTCCAGGCTCTCCGTCTCTGCCCGATAAGGCGAAACACAACCGAGAAGTGATGATACTGTTGCCGTCTCATCGTGAGAGGGTCAACAGCTCCATGTACTACAACATGGCAGAGAACGGACAGGTGGGACAGACCTACAACACCATGAAGGTGTATCAGTGTTCGAAACATACCTGATGACAAATGTGTTGGTGATCATTAAAATCAACGGGCGTTAAATGTTCATATGAGATTAAACTGTTACTAAATTATAATTATACACTCTGCGTTACAGAACAACCACATGCAGCGTGCCTTACTTCAGCAAATTAGCCCCTGTAAGCCGTGTGCCGATCCTCACATGAATCTACCAGATAAAGGTAACAAAACACAAACAGGTGGAAATGTTCAGTATTATATGTACATGAGATGTATCACAGTGTATGTTGACCATAGAATGTTAATAAGAAGTGGACATAGTCACCATGATGTCAGCCACTTGTTTGTAGACTTCAGTTTTGAAGCCTTGAGTTTGGCTTATCGGCCGTAGCCATCTTGATTTTTGGCTGTCACCATGTAGATTTTTGCCCGTGGCCATCTTGGCTTTTTGCCATTGTATTTGCAACCAGAAGTACCACGAGAGGGTGGAGCTAAGTACAATCGAATGCTGAATGAGACATTTTTAAGCTACCAAGATTGTTACAACTTAACTTTCATGAACTGAAAACACACTGTGAAAGGGTTAAAGTTGTCAGACGAAAACACGAACAATGCCGTGGTCAATCACCTTGTAGCCCCTCCCTAAAGCATACTCCGCTTTATGGTCTATTTGACTCTAAATGGACCATAATTTACTAAACTAGAGATTGAGACCATAAACTCATGTTTACAATGTTTAATGAGGGAATAAATCAAGAGAGAAGTAGAGTCATTTTCTCATAGACTTCTATACAACCAGAGGAGTCGCCCCCTGATGGACATTAGAGAGAATGCAGGTTTAAGACCCTTTGCTTCACCTTTTAGACCCGGACGTTGGTGTTGACATGTTTTTGTTTCCTCCGTCCAGTGTTTCCAAACGCTCCCAGCAGCTGGAGTCTGGATGGAGAGAACAGGGAGCAAGTGTCCTACATGCCAGCTTCTACTGGAGGTGTAATCATGCCACCTGTCCCCCCCAGGTCCTTCCCACCAGGTACCTTATCCTTTTACTTCACACTCGCGCTTCTTTATGGGGTCAAGAGCTTTTTGAGATGTAGGCTGGATTTTCCAGGCTATTTAAGACCTTTACGTAAGAGCTTTTAAGGCAATTCATGAATTAATTATCCCTCCATATGAATTTCACTTTGCAGGACACTTCCTGATGCACTGTGATGCGTTTCACCACCAGAACAGCGACCCTCCCCCCGCCCTGCCCGTCCGCTCCCTTCGAAAGGTACCGCCATGAGAGAAGCATTATTATACGTGTCATAAAATATCAGACGCAAACAGCTCTGTCGCCAAATTATTTGGCATTTCTTCCTCCTGCTTTTACAATTCACTCTCCTCTTCTTTTTGTTCCTATTTTTTTATTTACACAAATACCTCATGTAGAGATGATGATGAAATTGTGATCTTAGCTTTGGAAAACTTATTTCCAATTTTCCGAATGATATTTTCCAGTGTTTTGTCATGGTAACCCTGTTTTCACAGAAGCTCCCATTTCCCAAGTTGTCAACTCCCACACGTTTTCTTCACTTACAGTCACTTTGTTGAATACACACCAGAGCAAAGCCTGATGATTGAGTGTAGACACACATTTGTTTCACTCCAGTAGTCGACTAATAATTACAAAGCCATCTTCAAGGGCCTCGGTGTTTGAAATACGGACAATGGCAGAAGGATGAAGTAGTTGTTCTTTTATTTGCAACTTGTAATTCCAATATTTCTGACAGCATGTGAAGGCAGCACGAGTAGAGCTACACCCACGACACCCACTCACTCTCTGACTCTTTCTCTCGCCAGTCTCCCCTCCACCCGATCCCTGGCTCCCCCACCAGTCCCCAGTCAGCGTTGGGTGGCAGTAACTCCACGCTGTCCGGCAGCGCCAGCAGCGGCGTTTCCTCCCTGAGCGAGAGCAACTTCGGAGGCCAGTATCCAGACCCGGGCCCCATCAGGAACGATGCGCTGGAGCCTCTCCCCAGTCACCTGTGGTCGCCGCCAGACGAGTACCTGGCCTCCCCCTACCTGCACATCCACTACGGCGGGCCGGAGATCGACTCGGTGGACCCGGTCCGCCCCTTCCACTACCGCAGCCCCTCCTCCCACCCGCACAACCACCCGCACCCTCACGCCCACGCCCACCCGGGGCTGGACGGTCACTCCCACGGGCCGCCGTCTCACCACCACGCCCCCACCCACGGCCCCCACCACATCCCTTACCGCCGGCCTCAGCCTCCAGCCGTGCCGCCCAAACCCTACCTGAGGGAGGGCTGCATCCCCGAGGAGGAGCTGCCGCCTCAGCCCATCCCGCTGCCCCGCAGGATCTTCCACTCCCCCCACGGCCACCGGGAGGACCAGGGGAAACACCCCTGGGAGCAGTGCATCAGCGAGGAGCACGAGGAGACCCAGTGATGAGGAGGCTCCAGCTACATCTCAGTTAGAGCTTGTCTTCGCCTCGTCTCCTTCCCTTCATTTGCACTGAGATACAGCAGCAGCGACAGGAAGGAGCCTCACGCGAGGCAGAGTGTGTTCAGTCGACCCCGTGATTTCATTTCAGTGCACATGAAGGAAAGAAAAGAGGGAACGTCGATGAATCTCCAGCACGAGGCACAACTGCCGTCACTGCTCCGCGTGGCCTCCTCGATATAATTAAAATAAAACGTGTCGGACAATGAGGCAGATTAACTTTGTTCAGAAATTGATATTGATTGTACACAATTGTACAACTCGTCTGTGAGCATGTTTTTTTTTTTTAATTTTATTTTATTTGAGAATAATACGACAACCGTTTTGTGAAATATGACAACCGACACGATCCCAGGTGCAGTATAAGCTCTGAACTCCCTTCATTCTGCTCTTTACTGCATTTTCAAAACTCCAGGCATCGGCCGCCGGTTATTCACAGCGAAGTGACTCCTCTGCTTTTAAATGCTTCATATATATGAATCCTTATTTTGATAAATAAATGCATATTACAAAATACATTATAGTGTTTTCAAAGGCTTATGTCCATTATGTTTTTCAAAACACTGTTAAGTGCTCCTTAATAGTGAATCATATCAAATGGCGCACTCTCAACACGTGTGTCGTGACTCTGCGGTGGGACTCTGCGTCTCGAGGGACGTGAACTTCAGTCACTGACAATTTCCCAAACTCTACCGCTACGTACGGAAAAACCTTCGTGAATGTATTCAGATGAGATGTTCTATTTGACAAGCTGCAATGCTGTTTTTCTTCTTTCTTTTTTTTTTTTTGTTCAAGTGCTTTAAGTTCAGTCTGTGTTGGGGGGGAAAGAAGAAAAAAAAAGTCTCTATTTTGTCTCTTTTTGTGTGACAAAGACATCTGGAGAGGCAGGAGATGACGGACGCTGATGGTGGATGAAGACGAAACAGGAACTCTCCACACCTCAACCACCATTCTCTCTCTCTCTCTCTGTCTCTGTCTCCCTCCATCTTTTTTCCCTCTCTGTGTGGTCAGACCATGTTAAGCAGTGAGGGCTGAACCTGGACAGCTGCAGTGGACACTGTCCCTGCCCCCCCGCCCCCCCACCCCCCTCGCTGAGGAGGAGCCCACACTCAGACAGCGTTGGAATCGCCTACCTGCCTTAAGTGCACTCAAATGCAGTTTGACCTCTCATCCGGACTGTGAGAAGCTCATTCAGCGACAGCCGTTTTTCTCCTTTTCATTCTCTTCGCTCTACGCTCCCCAAATGAAAAAAAAACAAAAAACAAACAAACAAACAAACAAAAAAAAGATATCTACCTAGTGATGTTTTGTATGGTTTCGTCCCGCTTTTGTTTCAGGTTGTCGTTTGGTTCGTAGCGCTAATATTTCTTATTCTGCCCGCGGCTCTTCTCTCGATCCCCTTCTGTCGTGTGAAAGCTAATGATGTGTTTCAGAAAGAGCTGCCGAAGCCCCGGACAGAGAGAGAGGTTTTACTTTTTTTGCGGAGCAGAAGAAACAGCGCTGTAGTGGGTTGGAAGGATATAGCTAATATTTTAACGATTACTTGTTTTCCTGGTTGTTTTTTTTGTTTTTTTTGCAGGTGGATGCTTTGTGTTACTGTACATCGAGTTGTCAGCTGACTAGACAACATCTATTTTTGTATGTGAGATCATCAGTTGTGTGAACATATTTCAGAAACCGTACCAACACAGGAAGGGTACTGCTGTACTTTGTATGGAGGCGAACCTGAAGTTAGATATATCGCCTACAATATGTGAGTATCTTTCGCGAGCCTGGTGGCGCGGAGGATAACTGGTGACTGAAGTGATACTCAAAATATAGGTACAATAGAATTTTTCAATGTAAATTCTGTTATTGTACATACAGCAGTATTGTGAAATATTTTTGAGAATTATTGCAGACGCCCCAAAAAGGTTTATCGTCGTTTTGTGTATATACGTGTACTCCAGAGATCAGTGTAATTGATAAATATCTATAATCAGTGTTTGAAAAAGGACAAATCCATTAGACTGTGGCTGTCTCCACCGTTCTTTGACTTTGAGTCTTCTCATATAAATACTTTATACACTTTTCAATGTGCTTTCCTGTACATATGGTGTTAGCATGATCAAACAGTGTTTGGTTGTAAAAGTGGTTTTCCTACTCCCATAACTGCTGTGGTATGGAATTCATTAACGATGCCAAACATTAAAGACAATCTTTTATCAGCGCTAACTCTTCCTCCTTACCTTGTGCTGTGCTGTGATTGGTGGAGAGCAGTGTGTCAAGTGGACAGTAGAGGGTGCCGGCTGGTCATGAAAGTACACGGGGGCAGACGCTGTGTGTGTGTGTGTGTGTGTGTGTGTGTGTGTGTGTGTGTGTGTGTGTGTGTGTGTGTTTCATCTTTTAGGTAAAGCAGTATTTATAGTCGACATAATGATAACAATGAATCAAATGTGAAAGGGGTCACCTGTAGTCATGAAGCTACAGACAAATGATCACCTGAATGCAGCTCTCCTCTTTCTGGTGCACCGGGCCGCTGTTTTCCAGCAGAAACGCTCCTAAAAGGAGCCCTAAACAGCAAACCGACACAGTTAGATGCAACTAAAACTAGAACTAAAAGAGAAAAAGAGAGAGAATAATTGGACTTTTATTCACCAGGTGAACAGAAACAGCAGTTACTTGTCAGCAGAAGTAAGAAGACAAATGTAGTGGATGGAAGAAATTGCAATATTTCCCTCTGAAATGTAATGAAGTCGAAGTGTAAAGTAGCCTCAGATGAAGTAAAGTGCAAGTACCTCTAAAGTGTATTAAAGGAGACATATTTCTCTCATTACCAGCTTGTATTTCAGGTTTCTACTACAACATGCTTGCATGCTTTAACATTCCAAAAAAATATATTTTTATTTTATTCATTTAGTTTCTGAATATGATCTTTGTGTATTTCGACATAGATTTAGCACTTTGATACTTTCACAATTTTTACATTAGTATTAGTATAAAACCTGCTTTATACTACATAAATATAAAATCTCACTTTTTACATTATGGGACATTTAATCATCATACTCGAGTAAATGTAAGTCGTTGCATTTCACCGCTGGTGGGCTTGAAGTGTGTGTGTGTGTGTGTGTGTGTGTGTGTGTGTGTGTGTGTGTGTGTGTGTGTGTGTGTGTGTAACAGCATGTCACACAACCCCTGGGTCCACCACAGAAGAAAAAAGACAAGCTCTTAAGTTGCAGTGACAGCTAAGGTTCCTGCTCTCAGCAGCTTCACACCGTCACTAACGTTGTACTTTGACTTTCAAAATGCAGCATTTCTGGGGTTTTTCATTGATTTTACGATAAAACAGCTAGAGTTTTAAGTTTAATTCGTTCATAGAAAGAAAATAATAATGTGGTCTGTGTTAGGAATAAATGTACAGTTGTATTCGCTAATTATTCTGCAAATATCATGACCAGATGGATCTCAGTACTGAGCAGTGATGTGTGGCCTACAGGTGGCACAAGTGACCCATTCAGAGTTCCTGGAGGATAGTTAGAAATAATCAAAATCAAATCAGTTTGATATCACAGCATTCAAGTCATCATCAAAGCACAACTGCTCTAAAACAATATGACATTTTAGCAGCTGTTTATTTCTTTAATGTTAGACGGACAAATGGACAGACAGACAGATAGAAAGATAGATGGACAAATAAACAGATAGATAGAGGGGCAGATGGACAGATAGATAGATGGATGGACAGATAAACGGATCAATAGATAGGCGGAGAGATAGATGGATATAGATAGATAAACGGATAGACAGACAGACCGATAGATTGATGGACAGACAAATGAATAGATAGATAAATTTGAGCCTGGCTTCTTGTTGGACTTCAGCTGAATAACAGTGGAGTCATTAGCGTTGGCTGTGTGTCTGTTTGCCTCTGAAATGTCTTCTGTAACATTGAGGACTGTGCTCTCTGCGTGTCTCGCATATCCATGACGCAGTCACAGGAAGAGGAAAAAAAAGAAAAGCAGAAGAGTTCGGATGAAAGGATCCTCTCCAGAGGATGATGATGCTGTGGTGCATGCTGATGCAGACGCTGAATTTCATTTGAAACAAGCGTCACAGTGGCTCATTTTTACAGCTCTCCCTTTTTCTTTTTGTGCCCCTTTTCTTCCTCCGACTTCATCACGTCTTAAAAGTCTCACTGTGTTTCGTCTGAAGGGACTTCCAGTGAGTGTATTTAGTATAATGGCGTTTCTCTCCACACTGGATCTGCTTTTAATCCGTGCACACTTGCATGCATATGTCAGTCGCAATGCCAGCCGAGCGCTTCCCTCCCGGTGGCATCGTGTCACTCTGCTGTTAATGTTGTTGTTGTTCGGGGGCAAAAGAGCACAGCGATGTGACAGGCATCTCTCACACGATGCAGCAATGACAAGCTGCCATCCGGCCTTCTGTCTGGAAGAGAAACCAAGGAATAACCTGGATCTGGGATCGCGTCTCTTTGTGGGCCCCGTTTCCTGCTGGATGTGCGTTTTTTGTGCCGCTGCATTAATTTGACACAGATTATGTTCAAGCGCTGCGTCTGCTTGTTTTGAATGCCTGTGAGGCAAACGAACAGACCTTTTGTGCACCAGTGTGCTACAAATGAAAGGTTTAAAAGTAGAAGACAAATACTTCAGGAAACAAAGATTTTTAATAAATGAAACAGTACTAATAAATAAAGATTAAACAAGTTGCACATTCAAAATAAAATCCAACAAAACGAACATAACACTGAACAGTAAAGTACAGTACAATAACACAGATTATTACAAAACAAAATCCCCAAACCCCCCCCCGTCCCCGTCCCCCTCTCCCCAAGACATTTACAAATTTTCTTAAAAACTTCAAGAGGCAAACATAGACATTGTATAAAAGCATCATACAGTAGAGCATTTGTCATCTGAGTATAATTTACAAATTTATTGAAGGATAAATACTTGAAGCTGATCCGTAACTCGAGATGCACACGTGAAAACTGTGATTTAAACATGTGTTTCTCAGGTGAGGTTCCAGCCTTTCTGGTTTTTTTTTTACTATTTTTGTAGTGATCAATAACAAGTGATGAGGTGACGATGAAAGCAGTCCATCAATTCATGGGAAACAAATTATCTATAACCGTAAATAAGGTCTGAACAGCTTTGTCCACATCTCCATTGGTCTCTTCTCTGTTGGTGCATCGTAGAATAAAAGTCAAGGGCGTATATGGCTACATCGGGCGTTTTTTTTTATGTGTGGAAGAACACTGCAGCTGTCCGTCACCTGACTCCCCCGGACGCGGAGCTCATCAGTAAGGAGCGAACTTCTGTCTCTCTGGCTTTTTGATGCAGTTGGCTGAGGAGATTTTGGCGGTGTAGGCGGCCAGGGAGGTGTGGGAGGGCGCCGCGGTGACGGCCACAGTGGGGCCGGGGCTGGACAGAGTCAGAAAGGGGACGGACTTCATCCCCATCAGGCCGGAGAGGGGCATGGCACCGTACGGGTTGCCCAGCATGTGAGCCGGGGTCAGCGCGCCCATGGTGGCCAGGGTGGGTCCGGGGGAGGCGGCGGGGGAGGCCGGCTGGGCGAAGGCCATGTTGAGGTCGACCGGAGCCGCCATGGTGGCGGCCTGGGCCGTGGATTTGGCTGTCTCTAAACTATGAGGGTCCAGGGAGACAAGGGGGGAAAGGACAGAGAACGAAGATTAGAGGATTATTCTGTTGCTGCAACACTGGGTGAAGGGTCTGGAATTATTTTTGTTTGAAGGGGAACTCCACAGATTTTACACATCAAAGTCTTGGTCTTGTGGAGTACGACTACATAAGTGACTTTTTTTTTTTTATCAAGCCTTTTGTGAAATCTAATAGCCTTAATTCATGTCACCTAATTTTTCTGTTCTGTTTGGCGCACTGGAGACATTGTGGCTAAACCAAACATATTCCAAATCCCAAATATTCAAGGGTGGAAGGAACAAACTAGATTTACTCTCTTTCAGTGACACACTTGACAGTTTAACAACATACTTCTTTTAACATACTCTCTCTACAACAAACATTTCTGATTCTGAAAGTAACTAAATATAGAAATTTCTTCACTTAAGTATTTCCATTTTCTTCTTCTTCATGTCAGAGGAAAATATTGCACTTTGTTTTTACTCCGCTACATATATTTGATAATTAGTTACTTTTCAGATTCAGCTTGATGATACAAAACATAATCGACAAATAAATGATGACGTATTATTATGAGTAAAGATGAGACTTAAGACAGCTGCAACATTAAAGCTGTTTTTATTTATTTTTTTTACATTTCTATTGTCTAAAGCTTTTTCCTCTTTTCTGTATTAAAATGTATAGAAAATTGAAATAGTTGGTTTGGATATAAGGGCTCTCTGCCTCCTTGTTAATACACTTTATTATGTTGCCTTAGTATGTTCTATATATTATATCACATCAATATTAGGCGACAACTTCCAGTTCTGCCGAGTGAAGCCGATGCAAAGTGTCTTAAAACCTGCATTCTGTCTACTGACCAGCAGGAGGCGACTCCTCTGATTGCAAAAAGAAGTCTGATTGTATTGAAGTCTATGAGGAAATTACCCTACTTCTCACTTTATTTATTCCCTCAGTAAACATTAGAGAACATTAGAGTAACATGAGTTTATGGTCTCAATCTCTAGTTTCAAGTCTTCTTCAATTCAGCATCATGTTCATTTAGTAAATTATGGTCCATTTAGAGTCAAATAGACCATACAGCGGAGTATGCTTTAGGGCGGGACTATAAGGTGATTGACAGGTCTCTACCGCTACCAGAGACGTATACGGCGTCTCTACGTCACTCCTACGCATTCCAAATATGGTAACTTCCGTTCATTGGTTGCGAAAAAAAAAGGAATCCAAGATGGGGGCGAAATCGATGCGTCAAAACGGGTGACGTCACGACTCATACACAGTCTATGATCAATATACAAATGTTTTGGCCGGACCAAAGCCTGGCCAGCTTTATAAAGTCTGTCCCTTTCTTACTGAGTGAGTGAAGCATTGGTCGTTTGACTGTTGGATTTTCCCCAATTTGCAGTTGCTCTTTCAAAATAAAGAGGCCCTGGAGTCTTTTATTTTGAAACAGGGACATACAAAATATGTTTCTGTCATAATACATAGTATAGTAGTTTGGGTATGGGAAAACACAGACGGTCTTAAACTATGGGGGTCAGGCTGCTCTCATCTCCAGCATTCGTAGCTATACCTACAAAAAATAATGTATGCACGTAATCATGAATGAGGAAGTATAAAGACCTCAAAAGGCCAGCGGGAGTGGAGGTTGATGGGTCCAACAAACCGTGATCTTCCATCCAAGGAGAGCGCTGTTCGTCCTCCGTAGTTATTTTAACCCAAATGACGATCTTTTCCTGAACATAACCCAGTAGTTTTGTTGCCTAAACTTAACGAAGTTGTTTCCTGTGAAGATGGACATTTATTCTAGAAAGACCGTATGCATGTAACGAGCGGGAAATTGACACGTATTGCTGAACGTTCGTAGGAAAACGCAAAAGAAAATGAGAATAAGATGTCATGTATGAGGATACGTTGATGTGGTATGACTCATGCTGTCATGGTTAAAGCAGAGGACTTTAGAAATAAGGAGACGGTGTCCACACAGGTGTCTGTTGCCTGCGACAGCCTGTTAGAACATTTGGTGTATTTGAAAGGATGTTCTCAGATATAAAAAAAACTTTGTACTAACGATTTTTATGTGCCCAGATTTGTTCCATCACCTGTTCTTAAAGGATTTACTCTAAGACTTCAATTATTGCGCACTATTATTGGAAAAAGATAATGAAAAAAACAAAAAAAGATGCCAGAGCTGCACTGCAAATACTGAAATCCAGTAAGAAGCGTCAATACAACCAGGCTTTTACTCATTCCCTCGAGGCCAATTATCCCAGCAGCACAAAGACACACCTCGTTATCACTTATCACTCTACGGCGTCACCTTTGACCCCTTTTTTTTTTTTTAAACAATGCATTCCTGTCAAGCCTGCGCATGCGGGGGATCATTAGATGGCTGTGCACCGGGCCTCACCAGGAGGTAATGAGGTACTGGGCCAAGTTGATGCTGACCGGCGTTCCCGTGATGGTGACATGGCGGTCGCTCGTGCCGTCCAGCTGGCTGCCGATCTTGATCTGAGCTCCGGACACCTGCCTGATCTCATTGATCTTGGTGCCCTGACGGCCGATGATCGAGCCGATCAGCTGCAACAGAAAGAAGAGACGGATTCGCTCAGTTTTGACGGAGGGTTCAATGAATCAGTGGCTTTTTTCTTCTGTTGGTTGAAAGTGATCCTGAAGAAAAGGGCCAAACAAAAGCAAAAACACTGGAACAATAATACAAATAAAAATAAATAAGTGTGCGGTGCTGTGGGGCTGACTTACTGTAATGCAGACCACTTTGAATATTGCACTTACACTGTCTTCAGTGGATTGGTCATCCATCATGCATGTCAAAAGCACTTTTCTCCCCCCCCCTTCCTCCCTCCGGAGTCTCCCTTAATTGCTACTGCGTTTGCATCGGTGAAAGAGACGAGAAGAAAAAGGCACATTTGCCTCTCATTAATCTGAGTGGCTAAAAGGTTATTGATTCCTCGGAGTGGTGATGACTTCCCAAACAAATCACTTCCCAAACACATGCCACCTACAGATGCATCTCTGCACTAATGGAAAACATAATATGTGTGTGTGTGTGTGTGTGTGTGTGTGTGTGTGTGTGTGTGTATTTGTGTGTGTGTGTGGGGGAGCGGGGGGAGTCAAATAATGGATGCAGTCCCGTCGGCTTGAGCCCTGAGAGTGGAGTATAGACAATGACACAAGTTTTTTTTTTATTCTTGCATTTCGAAATACATTATCACTTTTTGTTTATGC
This sequence comes from Ophiodon elongatus, assembly GCA_016806645.1. Taxonomy (NCBI): domain Eukaryota; kingdom Metazoa; phylum Chordata; class Actinopteri; order Perciformes; family Hexagrammidae; genus Ophiodon; species Ophiodon elongatus. The sequence continues at coordinate 222,934 of JACSYO010000734.1, forward strand.
TTTCATTAGCCAATCTGGACCCTCGGCCTATTAGCGACAATAGATATTTACCAGAGCCAAAGCTCCGAGGGGGGGTGTATCGGCTCAAGTGCAGGGCGTCGGGGCTCAGCGACGGGGTTATGCTGCCAGATATATAGTGAGTGAGACAGACGGTGATGAAGTACTTGTAGTATGCGTGTGTGCTGGCAGCTTAACAGCGGCTGACGCATGGGTAGGAAATACACACACACACACACGGTGCTGCACTCGCATTCCTTTCCTGAGAAGTAAGCAGCCTGTTCTACTGTGTCTGATTTGTCACACAGCGACCTGGTCGCTCCGACTGGCTATTATTGGCTCAGCAGTTTATTCGAGGGTTGGGTTGGGACACACACACACATACACCTCACACACACTCTGAGAGCAGCCAACCTAAAGAGCAACTCTAGAAACAATGGCCACTACAGACCTCAAATCACAGATAACGTGTGTCGTCCACTGAGACCTAAGACTCTACAGAGGACTCTGGCCTTTTTTCTTTTTTTTTTTTTAACACCATCTGTCACCAGCTGTCAACAGCCTCCCCCTTGTGTGCATGACCTCAGACAACGGCATTCCTCTGTGAACAACCTTTTAAAAAACAAAATGAAAGAAAATGCAACCAGATCTAAATAAATTACACACTGCTGTGTTTACCCCGAGCATTCACAATGGCATCAATGCTGCGCTGTACACCACCGGTCCTCAACTATAAGTGGCCTACACATTGTTGAGTTCCTGCTGAGGCAGTTATTTGAAAGGACACACAGGAAGGAGGGATAGGACGGCGAGGAGGGTGCAGCCATATTTCTTCCGGCTAAATCTTCCTCGCGCAAGAAGTACAGTGCATACTGCTGACTGGGTGTAAGCAGTTTCTCAATGCATCTGTGTGTGCGTGCACAGAGCAGGATTGTGTGGTTGGCCGGAGGCGGGGGGTGGGGGGGGGGCTGAGGAGGCTCAGTCATGGCTATAAGTCCTCTCTTCTGGAACAATGGCTGGAGCTTACAGCTGTCCCTGTCACGTATAGCGTTGAACTCCCTCATTCCTCTGATGCATTGTGCCCTTCTTGGTTAAAAAAGCCTTCAGGCATTTGAGAAATGTTGTTGACGGAGTTGCGGCTCTAAATTCTAAACAGTACAATGAAAGCAGGCAAATTAATTTGATTGTCTTAACTTTTCCTTTGTCGATACTTGTAATTAATGTAGTTTTTATATATTTAATTTTTTGACTGCAAATTTGACAGAAGAGAGCATTTCATTTCGGGAAGTCCAACATAGTTTAATTCTCAAAGACTATTCAAAGTTGTATTAGTGTCGCCAAATCCATTAGCAGAATTTCTTCCATAGTCTTCTACTTATATCTGCAGTACACCTTTGAGCCACACGAGGGAGTGAATGTTCTTATTGTTCTGATAATTTTAGCCTACGTTTATATCACATTGAATCAACTGAGAAGTGAAGCCAATACTTCATGTCTTAAACCTGCTTTCTCTCTACTGTCCACCAGGGGGCGACTCCTCTGGTTGTATAGAAGTCTATGAGAAAATGACTCTACTTCTCACTTGATTTATTCCCTCAGTAAACATTGTAAACATGAGTTTATGGTCTCAATCTCTAGTTTCAAGTCTTCTTCAATACAGCATGATGTTCAGTTAGTAAATTATGGTCCATTTAGTGTCAAATAGACCATAAAGCTGGGTATGCTTTAAGGCGGGGCTAGCTTTTGATTGACAGGTCTCTACCAGAGCGTTGTCCGGTCTGAGAGTTGTCTCTTTCTTTGTCTTACAACTTTAACCCTTTCACAGTGTGTTTTAAAATGTTCAGTTGTACTTAGCTCCACCTTCTCGTGTCACTTCTGGTTGCAAAAAGACAAGATGGCGACGGCTAAAATGTCAAACTCAAGGCTTGAAAATGGTAATAGGTGACGTTATTGTGACTATGTTCACTTCTTATATACAGTCTATAAATGTCTAACATGAAAAGCTGTTTTTCTTTTCTTTGTTTTTACAGACTAGAGAAAATTAAAAGAATTAGATGGTGTATCTAATGTGTGTATAGGTCTCCAATAACACATTCACAAAACAAAGTTGTGATTCAGACATGTCTGGTTTACCTGTTCAAGATAATATGAGGTGATGTGGAAATGGCAGAAGAAATGGTCGGGAACATTTTATTTACGCACAAATTCGCTCTTCTCGCGATTCATAGATGAGGCCTGTTGTGACTTGGGACGCAATGGTTTGTCAATTTCTTTTTTAAATGGACCCCCAGAAATAAAACCCACTCTGGTTTAATGGATAATACTGGATATATTCTATATTTTTCTTATTGGTAATAAATGCCATGAAAAGACCAAAGAACAGTTGGGTGACGTCTTCCTTTGCTGTAGTTTTAATCAATCGCACAAAAGCCATCCTGCTGCTGTAAACACTCACAGACGTGTATAAGCCTGCAGTTGAAAATGATCCTCAGCAAATGCACCATTTACTCCTGTGAACCTATATACATGTGACTCGATTTTTAAAAGATTTACGTCCTCGTTAGGAAGTTACGAGCTTGAGGAAGTCATTTGAGAAATAGACTGTTTGGTTTTGGTCTTTTTAGAGGATTTGTTAATGGCAAGATCCTGAACGACATTTCATTCTTATGGATTCTCATGTGCCTCTGTTTTGTTTTACAATAGCTGCAAATTACATGATACATCATAAATTACTTTAAAATGAGGGCTTTTCTCTCTCATTTTCCTCAATGAAGTCCAATAAGAAGCAAATTACAATGCGTAGCCAAACCGTCCAAACCACCCAAACCAAATACTTAATCTGAAGGTTAAATGTAGCCTGACTTTATTTTGAAGAGAATCCATGCATTGTGATTTCTGCCCAGATTTGGAGAGACGTTTCATCGAACCCTGGCGGAGGCTAAGTGAGGAGGGAAAGGATCCTCGTCTGTTTTCTTATTGGCTGTTTTGACAGCAGACAGCCTCTAAGTAGGTCAGGGAACATGAGAGGATTTACTGAGCACCCATGGGAGCCACTCTAAGACACTGCAACTGCAGCCCAGACAATAACGCGAAAGGATCCATATCGGCTCACAATCCCTTTAACCTTGGGTTAGTCCGAGGTTAGAATAATGAGGATAATTAGGAAGCTGCCGACATGTTTCTCGTCTCTTTTTGAAGCCACAACCGAGCGTCTTTTGCAGTCGCAGCTACCGCATGCGAAGTCGCCCGCTGCTGTGCTTGAGCGCTGATCTCCTTGTTGTTTTTCTCGTCAGATGGGGGAGAAAGAAAAAAAGAAAAAAACACCTGAAAAACATAAAGAATAAAAAATGTGCTCTTGCTTACATCATTGGGGATAAGCAGCTCCTGAGATGTCTGAGAATTGGAGTCCATCCCTGAGAGAAAGAAAACACAAGCATCGACTGAGTAAAATTGACATATCTGACATTTTAATATTCATTCAACTCCGTTAGTCAGTGATGCCACACAAACTGGCACTGATATGCCGGGGGGAAAGCCCTTTGAGCGGGAAACTGCTAGATATAATAAAGCAGTTAATTTCCATTTTAATAGACCGGTGTTTAACACGGCGCTCATTCTTCTCCGTCTCTCTGTCCTCTGACTCTGCGGAACATATCATTTCGCATAATAGAGGGCTATAAAACCCTCGTCTCCTCCCTCCTCACTGACCCGGGCATATTATCTGACAGCGAGCTTTTATTTCTCAGGTCTAAAGGCAGGTTGAAAATCTAGTTACAGATGGAGGAGCAAAGACGAAAAACTCTGCAAGCTGCTTATTTTATGGGATTTATCATCCAGAGCAAACACCGACTTTACATACCAGGTATGATAGTCGAAGTCTGCTGGACGATTGGACTGAGACCTTGCTGCATGGACAGCTGATGTAGCTTGGCCATCTGTAAAGAAACAGAAAACAGAACTCAATGCACTCAAACCATAAACTACTCATCTTATATCATAATATTTCCTGAAATTTGTCACGCTGTACCTCTGAGTGTGGAATGCCGTATTGGTTTTGCAAAGTGTAGGCCTGCGAAGAGAGCATCCTGCATTAGGTAAATTACAGCAATAAAACATCACATACGGGCAATAAATCTGCAGCCTCCTAATGGAAGTGCGTCACTGTCAATACATGCCTGTTTTTGTTTTTCAGGAGAGGCGAAATGAGCGTTTGTAGTTCAGCCGAGAGCTGAACACACTTTCTGATTTACTGCTAGCGGCCTCTATCAAAGCAGGAACCGAGGGTTTTGGTTTTATTTGTCCAGGCTTTGAGATATCCATTTCTGAGATTTCTGCCGCCACCCCACAACAATAAAGATGAATTGAATTCTGCTGGTAGTTGTCACAGCATTAAAAATGACATATAGAATATTCAACAAGAACATCCCTCTCCAAACACAGTGTCCCCCGCTGAGCTCAGTGTGAACAGTTATACGGACTGTTAAGTAGCTCCTGTGAGCTGGACTGTCCTGAAGAACCAGCTTTACTTCCCCAAACGGTTCCACTTCTTTATGTTTCAAAATAATAATTATGATTTCAATATCAACACATTTGTTTTCTCTTGGAGTTGTAACCCTTTCTTTGCCAAACTTGGCTTACACATTTGACCAAGGTGGTAAAATGCCTAAATTACCATTGAGCATTGTTGTTACACTAAATCATTTCCTGTTTTATATGTTCTGTTGCCAAATACATTACTTTTAGGGGCAAAAAAGTAATTCACAGTCAAGAAATGTATAGTTTATTATCCTACATAATGACTGTACTAATGTTTTGGCTTAACTAGACCACAGAGAAGTTTGACTCTCTGTTAAAGCTCTAATGCTGCGTTGAATTTCAACTGGGAAGTCGGAATTTCCGATTTCCTTGTCAGACATTTTAACTGGAGCGTCGCCTGAAGTCGGATTTGTGCCAAAGAAGGTCAGACGAACCCCACCAACCCCAACCTCAAAATCCAAGATGGCTGCTTTGTGTACAAGCAGTGAACAAGCTGTCGTAATATTCTGTCTATCAGCACTTCTGTCTTAGTTGTGTCTCATAAAATCAGTTATAATCAAAAATGTGCAAAATACCGGCATCATGGCTCGTTATCAACTGGTATTGCTAACAATTGCTAAACTGGCTGCAGTTGGAGTTGAGACAACGACGTGTACGACCGTAGTCAGTTTACAAGCTCATTTCAAACCTATAAACAGCAAAATCCTCATCAGACGGTCAGCTGCTGGGTTCAGATTACATCTCGGCCAAGACGTTCAGCCTCTTTTGCTCTCCACGCGGACCGTTTACCTGCATTCAAACGAAGCCTGCTCGAACGTGATTGGTCAACACTACTCGGGACTACAAACGGAAACCAGACTATTGTCCCCATGTGAATCTGTTGATAGAGATTAGTCCAATCCTGACTCAGATAGCTGGATTGGGTATCGGTGACAATGGGCCGATCTGGTATCGGATACCATTATTTTAGTAAATTTATATCTATATATTTACTGTTGCATTTAGTTCTACAACGTTAGAAATGTTTAAGTAAAGCACGATGTTTCCTTACATATAAAAGAATGATCCCAGTCTCTTCCGCCCAGCTTATTAGTTAAACACTGGTATCCGATCGGTACTCGGTATCGGCCGATAACCAAAACCCAAGTATCGGTATCGGGACTGAAAAAGTCAGTTCGTTGCGTTGGGGTTTTGAGAGAGGTAGAGCTGATCACAGATATAGAGCAAAAACCCATGGACATAGTCATCTTAATGAGCATAACATCAGGAAATTGTATTTATTAATTCAAGTATCAAGTTAATTATAAACAATGCAAGCATGTTTTTGAGCTGTTAAAGAGGCCCAAGAGTCTCCATGATTACATTTTCAAAATAGACTTCTTCCATTTTATTGGGATGGCAAAAAAACCCACCTATAAACAAAAATATCTCAAAACCAGGACTAGTAAAGCTAAAAACTATCTGCATGTCTAGAAACCACTAGAGTGAAGAGAAATGTTTTTACTGTAATTTCAGAGACCTAACCTTTTTTAAATTATTTGCTAAAACCTTTTATTACTTACAAATATTTTTCTTTCTTTCAATTCTTTAGTTTTCAATCTTTTTGTGTTGTAACAGATGTGTTCATCTTCATCTCCCACCCTCCCCCCTCTCATTATCTTAAATAAAGACGACTCCCATATGTTAACCCCCCTTTTCTCTCACTTTAACTTCATTTTCTATCTATCCATCTATCTGTCCATCTGTCTATCTATTCTAACTCAATTCTGCCTGACGCCAGCTGTCTGGCTTCTATTACCAGACCATCCTATATGGTCATAAACTGGAGAGGCCATTACAATGCATTAGAGCTGCGTTTGTACAGGATAGCACAAAAAAAACACCGCAAATTAGTAGCGATTATCTTTCAATTTACAGCATGAGTGATCTAAATCGTGAAGTCTTTATATATCATTACCCACAATTCTTTTTATTCCATTCTGGGGCTGATTTGTCAGAAGCTGTTGTTTCTGTTTCTGTTATTATGAGAGTATCTGCTAGTGCTGCCATGGGAGGAATACTCCTGAAGCCGAAATGTTTCTGGTGCAGAGCGAGGCAGGACTAAAAAAAGAGACTGTGGTGGTGGTGTGTGATGGCATCGTGTTTCAGGAGGGGTTATAGCTCTTCAGACGGGGTAGAACAATAGCTGCAGCTTTAACGCTCAGCTGTTGCTTTAAATGCCTCAGGCCAGATGATGGACTGTGTAAATTTGGACATACCGCACAACCCTCAGATCCTCACGGCCCCCCTAAACCCATTCCTGCCCAGTGCAATGCAGCTGAAGAGCAGCTTCTGGAGATATTTATACATTCAGAAGTATGGAGATTATTCGCAGACATAGCGAATGTCCAGTTACCTGCTGGAGGTCCAGGCCACCCTGGGTGACGGAGTACAGAGGGTGGGGTGCAAAGTCGGACGCCTCATACACCTAGAAACACACAAGGGAAGCACAAAAGGGAAAAATGTGTCGCTCATTACTGAAATATCCCCATGTTTATGAAGTCCAGACACTCATTATTTTGTGATGATTAGTGAGCGTAAATGTGTTCTTACCAGCTAAAACCCTCCATGTAAAATAATAATGAATAAAAACGTCCAATTTCATTTTTTTCCCCCCGCTCTTTCACTACAGATCAAATTTGGTCTGCGATGGGCTCTCGAGGCTGCATTTCTGACACTTCAACACACCTAACAGGCTTATAGGCCATGACTCATCCTCAGTCCCTTTCCCATTCCACTTCATTTTCTCCCCCTGACAAATTATACAAACATCCCCTATCACTGTGCTGCCTTCATTAAAAGCCATCTCCCGGTGACCAGGACCTTGCTGCAGGTTTAATTTGATGATTATTATGGGTAATATCAAAAACACAAAGCCATTCCATAAATTGACCAGAGTCTGAGGCAGCACAAACAGCGTCAGAACTGCTGACAGCTATGCAGAATATCTGACTGCTGCTGGAGCCGGAGGAGACGGCAGGTCTCCAGTCTCGCTGGCTAATCTTGTGACTTACTCCACGGGAGGGAGGGAGGATATCTGTCCCTTCTCGAACCACGACGTCTGTTCCACTCAAGCCACTACAAGGTTGACATTTGTAGTTTTGATTTAAATGTCTCACCAACTATTGGATGGACCGCTATGAAATTTACATATTCAATAACTTTGTTTAACCCGTTAATCTTTCTCCGAGCATCACCATCAGGTCAACACGTTTAATTTCTTTCAACTTTGATTTGTAACCGTGTGGTAACCTCGGGTTCTGAAAAGTGAAGTCAATGCTGAAGTACCTTAAACCTGCATTCTCTCTACTATCCATCAGGGGGCGACTCCTCTGGCTGTATAGAAGTCTATGAGAAATGACGACTACGTCCACTTCTCATATACAGTCTGTGGTAGAGATGGACAACGTCTATCTCCAAATACCCAAAGACATATCTTTTATTTCAGCACAGCTAACACTAAATACCAGCCGTTGAGAAGACATTTTTGTCTCATGAATTCACGACTTTAATCTTGGAAATCCTGAGTTTTCTTTCTTGGAATATTACCCACTTTCTCCTGCTCTGTAATTATCTCTTTTTTTTACCTCCAATTGCTCAAATACGCCGACGTAGAGAACCACTATTCTAGTCCATCGTAGATAATCCTCCCAACATGTGTGGTTTAAATCTCTCACCTGGTTCCCTGCGATGAGGAGGGCAGCTGGTGAGGGGCTCGGTCGGTAGGGGATGGTAGCGCCCTTCGGGGGAGACTAAGTAATCAAAAACAGGACAGAAGGCTGAAACAAATCTTCATCGTAAATCTCATAGACGTGAATAAACTCTCACATCCACTCTGAAATGACGTCAGCACTTCTGTCAAAAAGTGAGACACTAAGTGCAAATGGCGTGCAACTCTTTGGAACATTAAGATACAATAACACTTAATGATGAACTAAACTGCTAATGACACTGACATTATTCCCTTCCTTGTTTTCCTTTTGATATTATTAGTCATTCATTGAATTATTGAAGCAGTGCAGTGAGAGCTCTTTGTTGATAATAGCTCTGAGCTTTAGTTTGCTTCGGAGCTGCAGTGGTTTGCCCTCTGGATAAATCAAGCATCCACTGACAAGGAGACATTTGAAGATAAAATTCTTCAAACACCAATGAGGAAAGGAGATTATCCAGAGTACATGACACCATATATCTTATCAAGTAACTGCAATGTTGGCGATACAGTTTCAGCTTTCGGAATGTGGAGCATCTTTTCTGCGGGAGCAGTCACAGCAAATTCTTTGTATAACTTTGCATAATTTAAATCTCGGAGCCAAAAGCGAGAAGCCGCTGGTACAGAATCCTAATGAAACTCCCAAGCCTTTGAAGAAAGCCCTGGAAAACTGGATCAAACTAGCAATTAGTCAGTCAGGTCCAGCTGCAACGCTAAAACAAAAAGGACTTGTGCACTTCCATGAACACACAGGGAGAAACTGTGCTTGGGTTTTTTTTTTTTTTTTTAGCTCTCATCTCATCCTCGATTTTCTCAAGAGAGCTGTTGTCTAAAGGTGGACAGATTTTGCTGCAGGCCAGTTTGTTTTCTGTAAACAGCTCAGTGTCCTCTCCAACAACACTGAGCTCTGACCTGAGAGCTGCACTTCAAACCGCTCAAAACAATAAAATAGTGACGCACTTCCTTGATATTTCCTAAGATGCATGAAGATAATGCTACAGAAACACAGTGTTGCATAACACAGAAGACTAACGCAGCATACTCAAAATGCATTAACTTCTCCTGCGGTGGAATAGATACAAAAACTGCACACTGGTGAAACTAAAACATGCACGTCAACGACAATAATTCCCTTCTTGTAGCTGCAACTGCAGCGCTCCGACAACGTGTCAGCTAGGTGTGGAGTGAAGAGAGAAATCGTGCTCTTCCTACCTCCAGGATTACTGTGCAGATGAGCCTGACACACTGGATTACAGACTCCTGATTCCCAGATATCGTCACCCCTCGCTCGGTAGAGTTGGGCAGCAAATCCCCCGCCACCTGTATCTGAGCTCCGGTGCTCTGCGAATGATAGGGGGTTTTAAAGAGAAAAGATTAGTTTGATTCCAGAGATAAGACGAGTCGTTATTACTCTCCTTTCCGTGCCTCCCCCGATGGCTTTGCTGACCGTGTCTTTTTAAACCTCTACTGACGGACACCAACTATGCTGTAGTGTGTTTAACATCAGGCCCTGCCAGGTTAGAGATAAATGAAAAGTCACCCATGGTCAGCACACGCATTCCTCACAATATTTAGCTGATATATATATTCTTAATAAAGCATGTCTGAAGGCAAAGAGGACTGCTTTTAAAGATTTATGCTGATGTCTCTGTCAGACTGCAGGGTTTTTCGGAAGCCATTGTTGAACGACGCACATCACAAACTGCTTCTGTAAGTAAGCATGTGTCCTGTGGCAACCAAACAGAACGAAACAAATCTGTAACCGAAACCAATTTGGGCGATAAACACGGCTAGAAAATCCGTCTAACCACAGAAAAATCGACTGGATGCCATTGGTCGGCGAAGGTAAAATGAGAGAGACGCTATTTGTAGATCGGTACAGAGCTAAAGTTACAGTGTCAAACGTCTCTGGCAATGGATCTAATGCGATTTAATCCTATTGTTTCAACTGGGAGTGAATGTAGTCAGGAGTTTTTCCCCTTTCAAAGTTGCCACTGCTGAGTCATAATGTTTGTTGCGTTAAGTGATCCGGACAGCATTGTCTCACTAATTTCCTGCCTTAATGGTCTAAATCCATTTTTATTCTGGTGCCAACCTACATGTAAGTGCAGATACAATCACTTTGGTCCAGACGGAAATATCTCAGCAACTATTAGATGGACTAACATAAAAGTCTGTTCAGTCACGGTCCCCAGAGGGTGAATCCTAATGACTTTGTGATCCCCTGATCTTTCCTCTAGTAGCATCTTCAGGTCAAACATGTAACTTGTGCAATGCTTGATGATCAAATACCTACAAATCTGACATTCCCATCAGCCTCAGCTGTCGTTTGTGTTTTTGCTTATGAAGTGCTGCAGGACTGAGTCCTACAACCCAGAAATGAGTCAGCATTTTTGCAGTTGCGGTTCCCTCGTCTCAAAGTCAATGTGTTTTTTTTGGTTGGATGCCTGAAATAAGGTCTGTGGTTAACACAAGCGAGAGAGAGTTTAACGTTTCGTTTTGCAACATAAAATACATCAGTAAATATCCCTCTGAGACGTTTTTAAGCTTATAATGAGACAACTAGACATCCTGTAGCTTCGTGGTGGTGACGTGAAGTCATGTGACCGTGGTGGAGTTCCTTTATAGCCTAACGTTGGCGTTTTACTTCTGGCGACTGGATTCACGCTTCAAAAAATATTTAAAATGTTTTGATAATTTGTAAAGATTACCTTGCCGAAAAACGTGCAAGTATCACAAACTTGTGTTTACCACAGAGTTTATTTTCTGCAATAATCCAAAATTGGATTCCTATTGTCTTTTTGTAGGGGGAACCAGTGTGACGGTAACTTCCAGGTTGGCCTACAAAATGACGTCATCCCTGCAGCGCTCTATTAGCACGTGTTAACCATCTGAACTAAGACGGTGAACGTAGCACACTTAGCATTTAGCTCAAAGCACCGCTGTGTCCAATTGTGAGATACCCATACTATTTAGTATGCCAGAAAAAGATTAAGTATGTCCCACTATGCAGAATGTCAAACATACCATGATGTTCTACTGCATCTGGTTGCATTTTGCAGTATGCAAGCCAGAATGCTTTTCTGACCAACAATCCTCTGCACAGCGGACATATGAGTCAGAAGGTCAAAGTTTAAAATGTAATGTTATGAGGAAGTAGTATGACCCAATTGAATGCATACACAGTACGTACTTTGTGAGGGCAGCTGCAGTATGTGCTACGGTAGCGTAGCCTCACAGATCTGCTTGCATTGTTAAAGAAACTTTGTCTTGGTCTTACTAATACTGCAAGGGCATCTTTATGAATTTAGTTTTTTTACGTTAATTCTTCTTTTTGTGACGTTACTCATCTGAAACTCTATTTGCATTGTATTGTCTACGACAAATGATTCATTAATCGTGATGCGTTATTACTTTATACCATTTTGTTGCTTTAGATAAATATGATCACCACATTTCTCAATCTCAAAACTGAATTATACTGCGATACTGAATAAGAGCATGCCTAAAATGTATTAATGTAAACAGGAGGACTTACATTAATGTGGCACAAAACGCAGCAGGGCAAAAAAAAAACAACCAAAACAACAGCAGAATTGTGGGAAATGAAATATCTCTCCCTTCCAGCTGCAGTTTATTTCCCCTCATCTCCAGAAGCAGATTTGTTCTCTTCATATTTAAGTGTTCGTGCAGCCTGTGCAGCACGAACGGGGAGGATAGGGTAGATTTGTGCTCTGGCTGCTCACCTCTCTGATCTCCTTTATCTTGGCCCCTCCCTTCCCGATGAGAGAGCCACACTGGCTGGCGGGGATGACCAGCCGCAGGGTGACCGGTGGCTTGGAGCTGATGGTGCCGTTGGCCACCAGTGCGGTCAAGTCCTGGAGGGAGATGAAAAAAATTGTGGTGAGAGCCGGCAGGAATAAAAAGTGGGAGAGAGAGAGAGAGAGAGAGAGAGAGAGAGAGAGAGAGAGAGAGAGAGAGAGAGAGTCCGCGGGAACAGCAGCAAGGTCAAGAAAAAAACACTGGAGAGTTTTATCTCCAACAATTAGGACTGAAAGCGTTGAATTAGAATACACTTAATGTTATCGGCCAATTTTGGCTTCACATTAATACAAACACACTTTAAATTTGTATCCATGTCCTTACTCATTATTACTTTGCTGAATGTTTTGAATATTAAAATCTCTTTATATTATTATACTATGTGCACTTACTTATACCTCAAAATCCCAAACTATGAAGACCAAAATAGACTTCCATACAATCAGAGGAGTCGGCCCCACGGCGTTGTCCGGTCTGGGAGTTGTCCGTTTTTTTCCGTCTTACAACTTTAACTCTAACAAAAGTTAATTTTTAACATTTTCGGTTGCATAAAAAATTCTCATTTGGCATTCGGTTGTACTTAGCTCCACCCTCTTATGTCACTTCCGGTTGCAAAAAAATAAACGAGATGGCAACAGCTAAAATACTGAACTTGAGGCTTCAAAACGTCAGTCCTCAAACCAATGGGTGACGTCGCGGGGCCTCCCATTCCCGTGAAGGCGACCCTGAGCAAATTTCTCTTTTAAATTTGAAAAAAACATCCACTCGCACTTAAAGGTTGAACTGATTAGAATTTGGTGACCTCACAAAACACATTGTTTTGGGCCATAACTCAATAATTAATATGCTAATTATGACAATTTAACACAAACGTCTAATATGACAAAATTATGAATTGATGACTTTTTGGACGGACATTGATGTAAACTGCAACTTGATTGTAACTCCCGACGAGAAAGGCTAATAAGGACATTTGCACATAGCTAATAAGCAATTGATGAACTGTTCCTTTTAGGAATGCTGAACATTAGGCACACATTGAGGAAAACTCCTGAGAGCATGGTGAAAACAAATAATGAAAAATCATAGCAAAATGCATATCAACATATAGCAATGTCTGATGAAAATAACAGCCCAAGGAAGAATGGGTGCAGAATGTCTGTTGCCTACAGTATATTAAATGTATTGCATGTATTTGGATCAAGAACCTCAATGACTTGATGTTTTTACTGTGCAGGTAGGAAACATCCGGTGTCTGCTCTGCTGTGGGTGGAGATTGAGCTTTTAATTAATGAACAGTGTGTCTCTGCGAGCCTTTTGAAATGCAAATATGCTGCGCTGTCTCTCGTCCCATCAGAGTTCAACCCTCAACAAAACGCGCGACAGAAGGCAAAGCCCCGCTGCTTGCTTTTAGTTTGACTTAAGAGGGGACAGTGTGGATGAGTGTAATATATTCCAATAACTGTGGTCGTCACGTTTCAAAAGCACATTGTGACGTGGCTTTTGCGTCCCTCTGCTCCGTGTCTATATTTAGAGAGGCGGATCAGACTCTCTGACATCTCATCTCATTAGAAGAGCGGCTCGTCTGCACAATCAGACTCTGGGCCTCATTTTCCTGATTTGATCTAAAAATATGAGTCTTAACAACTGTGAACGTTCCCATATTTCCCTGTGACAGTGAATAATAATAAAAAAAGAAACTCTCAAAGCGAATAGGCTGAAATAAGACAGCGGGTTACACAAGCACTGCTCACACAAAGAGTTGCCGGGCTTTAATCCCCATATTGTGTTGCTTGTGGGATACGGACTCCAATGCAGACAGATTATGTGGCTTTGCATGCACACTGTGCCTCGACACCTGGGAACAAAATACATGTACGATACTGTAGCATGTGTTGTGCTATTAGAACGTTTCTCTCAGATTATCAGATCCCCTCATTTGCATGAATGTCTTCGCACGTTCGTGGCAGCAATCGGTGAAAACCTCATCCATTAGAACAGACAGAAACTCACACGAGGGATGAACTGCCAAATGAAAGATCTAAGTGTGCTTGTGTAATCATAAACTATTGAGACAGAAACCAAACGCCAAGTCTTAACACTCAACGGCCAAAAAAGCAAATTATTCCCCTTTTTGTTTTTAATTAAATGTGTCACGCATACAATAACTCAACTATGGTGGAAGTGGCACGCAGTGGGTCAGCCAAACGCGTTGCCATGGAAACTCAAAGAGTTTCAGGGTTGGAAAATAGGTGAGTGCGAAAAGATCTTTTAATGAATACTGCACTGTGCTCCCAGCCAGCGTGTGTTTACTGAGCGGAGACTCTTACTGTGATGCTAAATGTTATTGAAGCAGGCTCTCAATTAAAGGCAGTGATGGACAGTCACCATGGGGGATTAATAGCAAGAGGAACCTGCCATCGACAACTCATTAGTAGATTTTTAAAACTAAAACTAAAAAACAATCTATTCAGTCTGGTTTTTATGTAGTGTTTTATAATGTTTGTATCATTATGGCTTATTCTTACATTTTTATGCTCCGGTTTTAGTAGGTATACATATATTTGTTTCTTATTTAATTTCGCTCTAATTTTACTTTGCATGATCAATTTATTCAGAGTATATTATTTGTTTTATTTTATTCACTTTATCGGATATTCACCTTTTCTCCATTTTTGTCTTTTTTTTCGTGTAGTTAATCATTTGTAAAGCACTTTGAATTGCATTTTATTGGTTTGAAAGGTGCTTTATAAATATAACTTGATTGATTGGATGGCCCAACACATGTCATTTAACAACTTACTGTACATCATGTATATTTAAAATGGTCAAAAATGGTTTTACAACAGCAGCTAATTCACTTACACCAAATTTTCATCTGCAATGTAATCGTGTCTGAAAGTGCTATAAAACACAGCAACAAGCCCTCCATCACTTCACTTTAGAACATAATCGATAGCGATAAAAGCACATGAGGTGTAATGTTGAGATCTCAGGAAATGCTTTCTTGTAAGTGGTGAAATTGGGATGGTTTTTTTGCACTTTTTTCATTATTTTGGCTCCACAAAGACATCCGAAGGCTTGCTACATAGGATCGCACCCTGATTGTTTCCCTCTGTTTATGGGACATGACGACATGAGCTGATTTCACTGCTAATGAGTGGCATGCAGCACAGTTACAGCTACCTCCTCCAGTTTGTACGTGATCATGGTGAAAGCTCTGAAGACGCAGTCTGTGGAGCCGGTGATGGTGATGATCCTCTCTGGACAGGAGCCCTCTGAGATGTTGACCCGAGCGCTGCTCTGTGGGGACAGAGGTCAGGTAATGGTCAACATTAACGGAAGAGTTTGACTTTTATTTATTTTAGCTATTGTACAGCCAGCAGCTTGTTAAACTAGCTTAGCACAATGACTGGAATCACGGGGCAAACAGCCGGCCTGGTTCTGTCCAAATGTAGTGAAATCCACCTCCCAGTACCCCTGATAAAAACACAACTTGTTGTTTTTACACTTTGTTATCGTGCTGATGACACAAGCGAGATATAACTAGTTTACTCAGTAGCCTTAAGTGGTGCTGGTAGGATGACTGTGTTATCTTTGGACATAGCCAGGCTAGCTGTTTTTATGCTAAAATTAGATAACCTCATCTCATAAATGTCTTGAATTACAAGAAATAGAAAACAGGAAACAAATTAATGAAATATTAGTAAATTATTGTATGTCTGTGTATGTATATATCTTTATCAACATACTAACCCTAACTCAGAAGGACACAGCAAGGTCCAAAGGTTAGAAAAATCCACCTATCAGCACCTCTAAAGCTCATAAATAAACCTTATGTTTCATCTTTACAAAAAACAGAATGTAAAAAGTAGTCAGTAGGGTTATGTGTCTGACTATTTCTTGGCTGGGAGCAGCAACTTTTGATTTTTATTCAGCTTTCGACATAACCAGGCTAGTTGTTTCTACCGGCTTCTGGTCTTTATGCTAAGCTAAGCTAACTGCAGTGTTGTCGTCAAGACCACCTAAACTGAGACCGAATCAGAGACCAGGAGTGTATCGAGACCAAGACAAGACCAAGACTTTGAGGTGCTGAGACCACGTTAAGACCAAGACCAGATCATTGCAGGTCCCACACTACATGACACACTTACAGTATTAGAGCATGCAAACCACTACCCAGATCTATATAGCTTTAACAACCATAGTTGCCATAAGCTGAACTGAAAACAGCAGGAGGTAAAGTCGTGCGGTTTTAATCTACACTGTTCTCTATAATACTCTATAAATATTATGTACCATAGCGTACAGCTCATGGTTTGTGTTAAGCTAACGTTGGCACTCATTCTGTGGATTCCTAGCAACAACAACGATGACAAAACAGACAAAAAAAAGCTCTGTATCTTCATGTTCACTGTACAGATATGACAGCGGTATTTGTCTTCTCATCTAACACTCAGCAAGAGAGCAAACAAGTGTGTTTCAAAAAATGTCAAACAGTTTGGTTAATCTACTCGTGTCCTAAGACGCAGTGCAGCCAGCACACCCGAGGGTGAGCAGGCTGAGGAGGAACTGAGAGCACATCTCTGTATCTCGCACTGACAATGTAATAGTTTAGTCTCGGGGGCGTTTGGCCTCGGATGACAAATTCTCCTGCCCTCCTCTCCCGTGTCCTTGAGTCGAAGTCACATGATCAGCAGACGGACAGCGCTCTGAGCTCGGGGGAGCGTTTTCTCCGGTCACTCCAGTGAGTCATGCTCCCACTGTGACTGTAAGGTTCCTGACAGGAAGACGCTCATGCAGTGGAGAAGTAACAAAGGCCAAAACTTGCTCCTGGGTGAATGGATGACTGACTACCATGAGTGAGTGGTTCATCCAGCAGCTCTGCAGGGCTGCATTGTCCCACGACCTCGCTATTCCTCCGTTTATCCATAAAAGTAGAACATAAAACTCCAGCAGCCAAGGAAAGAATCAAACGTACTGCCACGGTGTCAGCCCAATTATTTCTTAAATACAAAGAGTTAACCAAGCGTCGTTAGTTAAAAAAAAAAAAAAAGGTTAACTGAGGAGCAGACAGAGAAGAAATAAGTTGTTTTTAAGCAGGAAAAGAAAGAAAATGGATTCGGTGGGAGAGCAGCAAGAAGAAGGGTAGTGAATGAGGATTTAAATTGAAAAGGTGCCCGTTATTGCCCAAAAGGCATTTTGGACGATGTCCAAGCTGAGAACTGAACTTTATTATCAATGCATACAGAAAAGAGGCCCTCTGAGATTGACTTCAAGCCGGTTCATGTCAAGAGAAAACATAATTCAAAGAGATGTGGTCGTTCCATGTCTTTTTTTTCCGGCTGTATGTTAGACTGACAGCTAGTCACACAAAACAAATACACATAATCAACAGCACAAAGTATTAAATGATGCAGACGATGAAAAGTTGACTTTTTTTTTTAAAGCTCAAAATCATGGACACATTACCTCTTCTCGTATTCGCTTCACCGTCTCTCCTTTCTGGAAAAGAAAAGATGGACAGCTTTAAACAGAATCACATGTGCTTTGTTTGAGACATCGCGGCGTCCTCGACCTCTAAGTGAAACCGGCTATGTCGAACCACGAAAGTCTGATTGGAATTTAGCGGGGCAAATTGCAGCTGGAGTTTCAAATGCGTGATGCATCGCAGCGGCGTCCTCTGCACTGCCGTCTCAGAGAGATATGAGACACATCTGTGCATCTGAAGGGGACGTACACCTGCTGTAATGGCTGAATATGCGAGTGTGTGTGTGTGTGTGTGTGTGTGTGTGTGTGTGTGTGTGTGTGTGTGTGTGTGTGTGTGAGGACCTCCTGCCGGGGACGAGAACATTGTGTCGGACTTGTGTCACGCCGCAGCACATCCTCTGCTGGTTTTTTATATTGCCCCCCCCCCCCTCCCATTTCCTTTTTGGCATAAGTCCATCCAAGCTGTCACAGCTCAGCTCACACCTTCATGCATCCGCTGACGATCAAAAGCTGTGTCATCTTCCTCACTGGGCTTCACTCTTTTTCATGTTTTATTCCAGGGAAACACATTATATGTGGTGCATTGTGATTCTGGTGTCGGCCTTCTATTGATGAGAAAAAAAACATGAGAGGTTTGGCAAAGAGACGGAGTGGCAAGTCATTAGTCCGAGTACTGCGGATCAAGTGCCTCTCTCTCCGTCGAGCTGCACAGTACGCGTCAAGCTCGTCTCTCTTTCTGTTCTCTCATTTTCTTTTAGGGATTTTAATTTCTGCAACACAAGCCGGCTTCCACGGTGACTTCTTTCTTTCCCGGCACTCTTTATTTTTCTTTGTCATCTATTGGTGTCTTTTTGTAGGTGTTGTATTACGAAGGGCACGATAGCTGGAGCTACTGGTGCAGCATACAGGAGCCAGGCCCTTTCCGAACAGACACTTAAAGTGCCCACGAGGGGCCAACAGTGATATGTCTTTGGTGCTCAGTTTCAGCAAGAGGCTCGCGGTCGATGCACTGATGCTTTTGTTTGATGGATTATTGGGGAGAGCTGAGGTGGAGGCAACGGGTTTGGTTTAATGCAATTACATTTAGTCTGGGAAATTCGAAACAAGAATTTGGATTGTTGGAGGAAAACATATTCCACAAAGGCTGATTATGAATCCACACAAAAGGCGTCAATAAGGTATGTGGCTGACCAATGACCGTCAACTGGTGGCCCCCAATCAGGCGGTCAGATTGTTCATTTCAATTTGTTTGTATAGCCCATTATGAATCACACATTTGCCTCAGAGGGCTTTACAGTCTGTACAACCGACGACATCTTCTATCCTTGGACCTTCGCATTGGAAAAGGACAAATTTTAAAACAATTGGGAATAAATTTATTAGGAATGATTCAACAACTCCAAATATATGACATATATATATATATCCGTGGTCACTAAAAATGTTATAAATCTGCCAGCTCATTATTGGCGAGTAGTCTACACAACCCGATGCAGGAGTCTACAGGACTCACAAAGCTATGCTTGCGTCGCTGGTTGTTCACTGAATCGCAGCAGCCAGTTGTAGAAGATGGAGCTGAAATGAATTCCCATCTTTTATGAATATAATGAGAGTTGTGCTATATCTAAAGTTTTTTTTGTAAAGGTGACGCCGAAGATCGTGTTCTTTTGCAAGAACGATTGTTTCGCTGCCAAGGCTCACTGAATGTTGGCAAGACGAATGCACTTTTATCAGTCGATTCTTCATTAAAGCTGCGAGTTTCCACGTCAACTTTTCTCTTCAGGCTCTTTGAGAGTGACATTACCTAAACCTGATCCTAGTTAAAACAGTCTTTTCTTCCTGTAAGCGTTTTCCACCAATCGGGACACTTATCGATAGCATCAAAACTGGTTAACGTTGATTCGTATTTCCTGCCCGTTAGGACAGCATTCTGCGATTTCTAGGGCTCCCCCCTCTTCGTCGTTTTTGGCCTCAGTCGACTAAGATTTCTTTAGTCGACTGGTCGTTTGTTAATGCTTTTTGTTGACAAGAAACTTATGAGCACATCTCTGGTAAAGTAGATCTTTTGTGTGATTATTTATGGAGAAACTCAGTTTTACAGATCTGGAATTTGTTTGCGATTGCAAATTTGAACCATCACTCTTTGCCGGAGGTCTGAGTGCAGGTAGGGTATCTGTTTATCATTCTGGATTTCACATGTTTTTTTTAAAGTCCGACCCTCAGTGTGTCAGCAATTAAATTCTGTCACTTAGACAAATGTAGCTGTTGACCTCTGGCTTAGATCAATAGAAAATATGTATACATTAGATCCGTCCCAATCCTAGCATTTCAAAAACATCAACCTCATCTACCAAATTATTAATACCTTCATACAAATATGCAGTATTTCGTGGAGAAGAATAAAAAAAAGGGAATTCTCACCTTTCCTATGATGCTGCCAACCTCCTAGAATACAAAGAGAGGAAGGTAATTACATATACTAAAAACATCCTTAAAGCATTTCATTTTTTCATTAATTCTTTAAATTTCCGGCAAATAATTTATGAGGCGCTGACAAATCTTCTGCTCAAGAAGGCCCCGAGTGCTGCTCTTCATTTATTCCGTCATTCGTACACAACGTGAGCTCGTACCTTTCCATGCATGAGCAGTCGTAGTGTGAGGGTCACTCCCAAGCCCCCGTCTGCAAAGTCCTGCTCACAGTTCATAGTGATGTGGGAGTGGCACGCAGGGAGACGCATGAACAAGGCTCATCCGCTGGTCACACAGTCAAACGAGGGCTCGTTCTCTGGCTCTCCGAGGTCCTTCAGCGCCGCTCTGAGAGAGAGAGAGGGAGAGAGAAAAAGAACGACGCAAAACGTTATTTCCATCCAAAGAATTTCCATCGCACCAGAGAAACGTGTGAATCAAGTCCCGGACGTCTGCATTCATTGTTTGCACTCGAGATGTAGCTCACAAATGCAATAAATTCGCTGACATTATTCACTGAACATTATGTGCTACTGTTAAAGAAATAGTCGTGTTATTGTGCTCAAACTGTATCTAACTGTTTGTTGACTGAATTCCAGGAGAGCAAAGCCATTCAGATGAGCAGAGACTTGTTTGTAACATTTACACCTTCATACCAAAGAACATTGAAATCATATTTGTTGGTGATTCATAACAAAGTCGCAATGAAGAAGATCATTGTGTGTGCAGGATATTGACCAGAAGCACCAGCAGTGCGTCTCCTAACAGACTGTGGGTGGCCATCGATGACTAACACACTATCTGTGCGTCTCTATTAACTGACGAGCAGTTTCTCGCAGAGTGAGTTGAGTGATTTGTGAAATTGGAGAAAAAAAAAGAAGAAATATCCTTCCAGCAGAGCGTGATGTGAGTTTAATGCAAAGTTAATCAAATTCAATTCGAAACAGTTTTTATAAAACTGTAAAAACGTTTGGAATTTCTTTGGGGACCTGGTTTCTATCTGCTCCATCACAGTAAGTCGGAGAGGAAAAAAAAAATAAAACTTCTCAGGGCAGGATTTATACCTTGTGAGCAAATGAGGAGCATCTGTGCTGATCCCAGAATGACAATGTGGCTACTACATGTCAGTAATGTGACGGACCACATACGGTATGATGATTAATGTGCGAGTCACCTGGCTGCTCAGTGTCAGCGTGATGTGTATTATTAGTTCATGGAATAATTCATGTTTCCTCTTGATTTATATTCGCTTACATTTGTCAGCATGGACAGGGGAAGTAGATGGATTGATATGCGACGCATAAATATAGCTGCAGAGTAGATGCTGTGTGATGAGCAGAAGTTAAAGGCAAGAGGAGGTTCCTTTTATATATATATTTAGTTTTTCAGAGGACCTAATGAATGCTTCCAATTAGGGCAGCCAGAAGGGGGGATTAGCCAATTACGGGTTGTATTCATTCAATCAAACAATACAGCAGTGGTAGTTACAGACACATTAATAAGCGGCTTATGTAAGAAAAAAAGTAAGAAAAATATCCTAGAAACCTACGGTACAGTCTTCAAATGTCTTGTTTTGTTCAAACAACAGTCGAAAAAAACCCAAAGTAGTTCTGTTTTTTATAAATCAAAATAAAGGAGCAGGACGTTAGTGTTTCATGGCCCAAAGTGATGTTTGTGAGCTGTGTGATGTATGTGTCTTACTTTTTTTCTTTTTACTTAGTTTACATACTTATTTTAAGCCCAACCATGATGTTTTTTCTAAACCTAACAAAGTAGTGTTGTTGCCTAAACCTAAGCAAGTGTGAAGTGGAGCTTCATAGTTTGACGCTTTTACAAAAATGAAGCCAAGGGTCCTGGCCAAGCGTTGGTATTTGTTGGGATAAGAACGTGTTGTGCTAGCATGCTGATGTTTGTTAGGTAAAGTACTGGGGGAATGATTGAAGCCAACCATATATATATATATATA
The DNA here is from genome assembly GCA_016806645.1 of Ophiodon elongatus. NCBI lineage: Eukaryota > Metazoa > Chordata > Actinopteri > Perciformes > Hexagrammidae > Ophiodon > Ophiodon elongatus. The sequence continues at coordinate 244,959 of JACSYO010000734.1, forward strand.
TATATATATATATATATATCGTATATATATATCGTATATATATATATCGTATATATAGTGCATTCCAATATATATATATATGTTGATGTTGAGATATTTCACTGGTTGAGTGAACATTTTGAAAGCATGAAAAGTCAGGGGATCACCAAAGTTGGTGAGCTTCATCATCTGGGGACCATGAATGTCTGTAGCAAGTTTTGTGCCAATCCATCAAGTAAATGTTGACATATTTCAGTCTGGACCAAAGAGGTGATCGACGTTGCCATCTCTCGAGCAGTTGTTTTGACAAATCTATTAATTGAATCAGCTCTGCTGTGAGTACCATAATAAAAAAGCATTTAATTTCAATGGTGCTTTTCAGATATTTGAAATATCAGAGAAATCCTTTGTCGTCATGGCTCATGTTCAGCTGCAACACAGTAACAAACTCTCCTCTTCTTTTTTTGACTCATCAAGGCCACTTTTTGTTTGCCTGCCAAATGCATTCCAACCAGCCTCCAGAGCCACTGTATCCCAGCCCACTGCTGCAATCCGACTGACGCCGCCTGGCACACGCGTGTGTCTTTTTCTAAATCTGCACGCCGTCTGTAGATTTGGTGAGCTATGTGAGGAGATCATGTTTAATAAATGGGTGTTATTTTAGATGAGATCCAATTCCTGAGAGGCTCGTTGGAGGCAGGTTTATTGCTTTTGCTCGGTGCACAAGGCCATCACTGCTCTGCTGATTTATTCATGCACTGGATGCTTGCAAAGCCACGTTATAATCGCTCACACACATCCCTCTTAAGATTCTACAGCTCGGTCTTGACTGCCTGTGTGGGTTTTTATATTCTCCATGGCCGCGGATGCTTGATCGATGCATCCTGAACACATGCGTTATCACAGCGCACATTTGTGCAACCCTGCGGGCTAACTTCGTTATGTTTAGGCGCTGGAGGGCACGGCTAAAATGTTAGCCCTTTATTGCATTAGGAGACTAATGGTTGGAGGGATCATTATGCGCTGCTCTGTGGGTTGATAACAAGGCATGTGCTCCGAGTCTGTGTGAGGGCGGAGAGCCTCTGAACTCCTCATTTTCCAGAGACCCAGAAGCAGCAGTGTTCCGGGATGAACAGAGCCCCTCTGTTCTAAATGAGACCTGGTCACTCCGAACAGGGAATTAGCAAAGTACAGACTGCAGGCGGCAGGCTGCCAAAGACACGGTGAGAACAGGAGAGCGAGGCGGAGACGACATCCACTGTCCTGCTCCTCCGTCCCGGACTGTGTCACCTTGGTCCCGCTCCGCCTGACTGAATCCAGCTTGAAGGAGCTTCTTCATACGAGTCGCTGCTTGTATTCATCTTTACTTTTGCTTGCCGTTGGCCAACAGCCATTATTATATATGCTGATTATTATATACGCTGAATTAAAGGGACGGCTCAACCCCAAAATCAAAAATCCATATTTCTATTCATCTCTGCTGTTCATCACTGCTTGACATTTTTAGTAGGCGGTTGTCCCTGAAAGCTGTTACATTTTGTTCCTTTGTCAGTCTGATGGTGACATTTTTTCTTTTTGGCTGCGAGTCAAAAGAAAACCCACAAAGTAAATAAGTAGATATTTTATAGCAGATACATTCACACTGTTTGTTGCTGTTTATTTCCCAAATGTATGATGTGAATTATGACTTCAGCAGCTGTTGAGTTTCACCAAATGTTTAAAGGGACAGTCCCCCCCTCCCACAAAATTCTATAATGGTGAGTGTGTTTATTACATTGGCTGTAGAGATGTCTGGCTTCTCTTGAATATAAAGGGACTAGATGACGCTCGGCTTGTGGTGCTTAAAATGCAAAAGTAAATACATTTGATGAACTCTCTTTGCAGAAATCATGACCCGGTTACTGAAAGATAATTCATAGACCTTGTTGTGAGCAGTTTTGTGTTTAAACTACGGTTGAAAGAAAATGGTTCCTACATGAAACTGCTCTCATCAAGGTCTGTGGATTATGTTGGAAAAAGTGGGTCATGCCTTCTTGAGAGACACGGTATGTGTACGTATGACCATATGTCAAAGGGTCCTCGAGCGAGACCTCGACTGAACCCCTAAGTTGCTCTCGGGCGTGTTACAGCGGCCCGCTGCTCCTAAATGCTTGGGATGGGTAAATGCAGTGAAGTCAAATTTCATGTATATACAATGACAATTTTAATAGCAAGCAGAGTTCCATTGTAATGAAGAGAAGGCAGATATACAGCCAATAAATCACAGACTAGGCAACTCACACCAAAACAATCTAGATTGGTAAACAGCACTAAGTAGGAGGAGGAATATGTATTTTAGATTTTGGGGTGAACTGTCCTTTTAATGGTTTGTAAGAGTGCCTTCTAACAATGTCACGGGAGTCGCTACAGAAGTAATCTGCAGACTAATTGACTATCAGCTTTTTCCTGCTCCAAACTATCTTAATTATAACGGCCTTTAAAAATTGTATATCGATATCAGAACATATTATTATATGAAACGTGATCAACCATCTACCAGAAGTGCTCAAATTGCCTTTATGACTACAAAGTTATAATTACAAATTGGTATAATGCTAAAATCTACAAAAATAAGATTCATTACAGAGAAATGTAGAAGTAATACAAATCGAGAGGTGTTTTTCGTTTTTTGGTCTCACTTCCATGAGGCATACATCAAAGATGTCACAGATAAAAGCAACCAGCATACATCGCTTGTCAGCAGCCAGCAATGTTTTTTTTCTTCTTTTTTTTTGGCCATGTTTTCAGGAGCATCCACTCCAGAGAGACAGTGGAGATGAAAGGGATGTTGTACAACCCGCTTGTCTCGAGGACTGGACACCTGTTCAGAGGCAACAGTGTCCCTCACACAACCTGGCAAACAGACGGCTCTGGGCCGGCTTAGAGGAAATGAAGGACATGCCTGGTCCCCATGGTGAGGGATAGAAACAGGGTTCCCCTCTGCCTATAGCACATACATGGGGGGGAGAGGATATTGAGTGTCTGCTCGATAAACACACAGAGGGAGAGAAGATAGGATGTCCCCCGGGTGGGCACATATAGATCGGTAAGTGAGAGGGTGTCAACGTGTGTACACGCGCATGGCAAGGGCAAGAGGTGAGAGACCATTCACACACACACACTGAGAGACGGCGACATGCACAGGTCTGTGTGCACCAAAGCAAAGCTGACACACGCATACAGCTGCTGGGATGAAAGAAGGCAACAATTCACACACACACACACACACACACACACACACTGTTCTGTTGAAACACAAGAGCGAACAAGCTTTGATCTGCCGAGAAGCTCCACAGGAAGACTTTTTTTTTTTCTCTTCAGCGATCTGTCATAAACTCACAGTTCCCGACTGCCATGTTTTTGAGTACATATGACACAATGAGAGCGTCATTTCCTGAGATTGTGATAAATGGAAAATAAGCACATATAGTACAAGAGAAGAGTCCTTCCCGAAACTTTTTTTCTGGTGACCCACTTTTAAAAAAAAATCAATCATCACAAACCAATCAAAGGGCGAATTTGTGTGAATTTGTGCAAATTTGTGCGTAAATGAGCGTTCCTGATGATTTTTACTGTCATTTCTGCATCACCTTTCATTATCTCGAATAGGTAAACCAGTGATTTCGAAGATGTATACATTCGATAAATCACAAATTAGTTTTATGCATGCGTTATTAAATACATAATAAAATGAGACCAAATAAATGCATTTAGGCGGAATTAACAGGCTATCTAGTTCTTTTAATTTCCTCTTATAGAAGAAACACAATGTACGCTAGCCTTTCATATGAGGTTAAATGTTATTAGTCGGCTACAATCATCAGAACAATACGAACCTCCAGGCTCCCTTGTGTGATTCAAAGCTGTACTGGAGATATAAATGTTAAAAAAATATGGAATGTTATTTAATTTAATAATTTATTTGGCGACCCTAATAAAATCTCCAGCGGCCCTCCTGTGGGTCCCGAACCAGTGTTTTTGTAAATGACTGATCTACAGGCTCCTCTTCACAAGTGGACACACAAACACATCTACAAACCATTTGTTTCTATGAATCTTTCCACACGCTGTACCGAAGAGAATGTGTAGGAGCTCTAAATAGGGGGAAGTATGTGACGAACGCATCCAGCGATTGCACATTCAAAAGAATGCTTATATTTCAGCAGAATTACGACTTTATGCAGATGCTTCATTTCAATGTGAATGAAAGCTTCTCAGAGGGGCTGCGTGTTTGGATTAGGTTTAACAGCATCACAGCCATAAGTCATGCTGCGTTTCATCAGTGCTATTGTTTTATGAGCCGAGACTCGTAGTGAGTTTAGCGCAGCAGAGAGAAGACTGTATATGCAACTAAAGACTCTTGTTCAAATGAAGCACAGTTTAAACCTCCTCTCAGAAATGATATCCTATGCTCCGTCAGCTGTGGCTGTAAAGTTTAAAGTTGGTGTTTAGTGCTCAAAGACTACGTGAGTGAATTGATTGGCAGTGCTGGTAACTTAATCAAACAACCTCATAACTGTCCTCCGATTTTCATTGAAATATTGCCAAATTCTGATGAAACGAGAAGGTGGAACTAAGAACAACTGAATGCTGAATGAGACATTTTTAGACAACCAAAGTGTTATAATTAACTTTAACGAAGTGAAAAGGGTTAAAAGAAGGGTTATAAGATGAAAACACAGACAACTCCCAGACTGGACAACGCCTGGGTATCAAAAGATAGAAAGTATACCCTGCTTTATGGTCTATTTTTCTCTAAATCGACTATAATTTACGAAATGAACATCATGCTGTATTGAAGAAGACTTGAGACTAGAGATTGAGACCATAAACTCATGTTTACAATGTTTACTGAGGGAATAAATCAAGTAAGAAGTAGAGTCATTTTCTTATAGACTTCTATACAACCAGAGGAGTCGCCCTCTGGTGGACAACAGAAAGAATGCACAATTACTTAGGCATGTAGGTATGTGTACAGATTGTAAAGCCATGACAGGCAAATTTGTGATTTGGGGCTATACAAAATATATTGAATTGAATTGAACTTACAACTACGCAAATTCAGAAATAGTTTTGAAACCTAAACTTTGGCAGAGAATTGAGAAAATATGTTTTCTTTAAGTTCAATATACATATCCTATAGCTTATGTATATATATATATATATATATATATATATATTTATATATATATATATATATATATATATATAAATATATAAATAAATTGACAAACAAAGTGCACAACTTCAACACTTAAAAGCACTTGATTTATTTATGTAGAAGTGCAGCCATAAAGAAACCTTGTCAATCTCTTCACTGAGACAAGAGCGAGAGGAAGAAAGACAAGAGACAGCAGGAGAGGGCTTTAGTTGTGAAACAGGAGAGGCTTGAAATTAAAGAGCAGTGTTTCATCTCTCAGCGTGTCTGTCTCAGCTCTGTCACATATAATGGGAGGGGGGTCAGTCCTCGGGGCCAGAGGGGACTGTCCTCGCCGATCAGCCCCCGGCTTCGTCTGGTGTTAAAGCATAACCGTGTCAGGCTGCAGTGCGAGCCGCCTGTCAACCACAGCGCCCCAGAGAGGGTTATCAGACCCCCGGAGCCAGATCGGCAGAGAGGAGGCCAACAGCCGCGCGCACTGCCCGAAATGTGGGCTGACGATGATAAGATTACCCTAAAGCAGTGTATTTTAAAGCCATAATCTGTGGCGCTCTTAAAGAGCGAATAAAACTACAAGATTTCCAGCAGATTGTGCAAAACAATTGGCTGAAAAGTTGCGACGGAAGTTTCTAATTCGAAGTGCTGTGGCAAAATTACTGATTTTTTTAAAGCGTCTTCCAAAAACTGCTGGGTTTCTGGCTGACATGAAGAGTTTGGACAACAAAATACTGCAATAGCTCCCGAATCCACCAGACATATTTTTTGACTGCCGCATTTAAAAGTCTCTTATCTTCACACAAAAGCAGATTGTTTCTCGTTTTGCTCTCAGCGACGTGATGACAGCTCAGAGCCACAAATTACTGACATCAGACAAAGTCTGTCATATCTTTCAGGGACTTCTTCCCGTCACTGCACCTTACAATCTTGTCAAGAATTGGCATAATTACGAGTGAATCCAATAGCTAATGAACAGCAATGTAATTGACGCTCCATCGTGGCAGTCTACCTTAATCAATCAGTTTCTGTGACGGCCAGGCTGGAGCAGTATTTAGTTGGCTAAGTAACACCCTTGAAAGAACATGGCCACTGTGCGAGAAACACACATTGATCAAGTCTTGCTCTCACAAAGGAGCCCGTCTCCTCATTAGGTAAACCCGAGTTCCTTCCCCCTCCTCATTATTGCCAGCAGGGATGAAAACAACAGAAACGTACAGATAATGAACCTTACGTGGGCCGTGTTTTCTGGGCTGTCGATTGTTATCTCCCAAGTGGCTGCTGGTTCCAGACACGCAGTGACACCGTCTGAGCCTTTGTTTACACTGGCTTTAGTCCGCATGGGGACAGAGAGCGGCCCAAGCCCAACCACTGCACACTTGTCTTTTTAGAAGTCAGAAAGAAATCAGAAACAGGTTTTATTGCCGAGTAAACGTCACACATACAAGGAATTTGGCTTTGTGGTTTAGCTTTCATGCTAACTTTCGCTTTAATCTGCAGATCATTTTTCTGATGATTTGGTTCGTCCGTAAAATATTGAAAAATTTGTCTAACATGTACGCATATAACCACAAGTTATATGCGTACATGTTAGACTAATGTATGTGCGTATATGTTAAATGCAAAGTCTGAATGAATTGAAAAAACATAGTTTTTATTTGTGTGATGTAAACACAAAAAAAAAAAAACTGAACTATGAATGCTAGTGTCCACAGTGATTAGGAAAGAAGTATTTACATCGAGGCTACTTTGAATATGTGCGTATATGTTCATGCATGCATCCAGTCTACAGATGAATATATTTCTAACTATAATGCTGATTTATTTATATATATTTTTCTTTTCCACTTTTTCTGCTTGCATCACTGGGTGTATGAAATAAATATGAAAAATAATAGTAAAAAATAATAATACAGGTTGGACGTTTTGTGGATGTACTAATTCATGACTTCATTGCGATGAAGGCATAAAAAAGATGAATATTTCTATGGTGTCATCCTCGGATGCCATGTTTTATCCGACAATCCGTCCAAAAAAACAAATACATCCAAATTGCGATCATTTAACAGAAAGGAAACTGAAGCCAAAGAAAAGTCTGGCTTTATTTTTGGCTTGAAAAGAAACAATAATCAATTACAAAACAGTTACAGATTATTTCTTTGATTTTTTTGCCAATTGATTAATCTCAGATGTGAACTAATCTTTTTCATATTCTAGATCTCTTCCAGTAAAATGTAGGAGCATCTCTAGTTGCGTACGTCACATGCTGCATTGCTGTTTTCATTCGATTATACAGTTTGAGTTTCTCCCGAGTGTTTATCCCTCCGGACTCCACGCTGGAATTTTCTGGTCATTTGCCTTGCCTTGACTTACAATGGCATGCTTCTTATTATTAGAGAGCTTCTATTAGAACCATATATCATTCTGAATGGTTTTTTTGGCATGGCGGAGAATACACTTTGGCAGGGTATTAACTCCAGCTTTTATCCCATCCCTCTCGCCGGATGAAGGTCACTCTCTCTATCTAGCAAAATGACTTTCCTCTCTTCTCTTTCATCCCTGCTCTCCTCCCATCCTCCACGCCAGGGCATGAGTCAGAGAATGTGACACCTCGGAGGGAAGAGGAGAGGGAGGGAAGGATGGTGGGGGGGGGTGGGAGACAAATTGAGAAAGAAAGGGGACAGTTGGAGGGAAAGAGGGCGAGAGAGACGAGTTGATCGATACCGAAGAGAAACGAGTAACCTGAGAAGACGTGGCCTGGCCCTGCTTCCCCGACGAGCACGACGCTGCATTCAAACCGCCAATTGGATTAACGATAGCCCAGATGGCGCAGGAGTCCTTGTGCCGCACCCCTCGCGGCGGGGTACAGTACGGCTGCAAAGTCATCTTGTTTGCCGAGCCGCTGGCGTTTGTTGTTTCGGTACAACAACAACAGCAACCCATGCACGGTGAGCCGAAACTACATATTACATAAGCTCCTCAACAAACTGAGCACAAGCCCAAAAATAGTGCAGTCCCTGTTAAATATTTCAGGCACTCGGCAGCTGAAGAGGGGGATAAAAGGCTTCTCTCCTCCTCGGTCGCAACACAAAAACAGACACACACACACACACACACACACACACTGATGCAGATGGCCAATTGAAAGCCTCCCATTTAGTGTACTGTAAAGATTTCTGTCACGATTAAAAAAAAAGGCCGTCTTTTAGCTTTAACTCACTGGAGTGGCGTTCACAGCGTACGCCTATCCTATGTGTCCTGGGTCGCTTCCCTGCGCGGCCCGGACGGCGGCGATGAAAGCCGCTCTTTGAAGGGTAACTTCATGAACTAAATAAATCACGCTCATGAGACTCTTCGCGAGACACAACAGGAGAGAGAGTCACGGGGGAGCCAAACACAGAGCTGTCTTTTCATAGCTAAGGGAAACGGCCCCGCGGCTCTGTCAGACACCGGGTCGGTCTTAAGAGCTGGGGGGGCGGCGAAGGGTCACATTCTGTCTCCGAAAGAAAGGCCTCTCTTCATAAAGCAGAAGAGAGAAGGTCCAAAACAAAGCAATCGACACTGTTCACTTGAGCGGGAAATCAACAAATCAAATCATCTGATTTTGGTTTCATGCCTCTTCTTGCACAGCAAACGTCGACTTCATGGTGAAGCACAAGGATAACGAACTGACATCTCCACCGCAATCGACAAAGGCTGGAAAAGTGTGTGTGTGTGTGTGTGTGTGTGGGGGGGGTGGGGGTTGCCTCGAGAGTCTGGAGTTATTAGATAGCGACAAGCACAGGTTAATTGCCCCAAATGCAGGTTAATTGCTAGATGGGATTTGTCTCAAATATTGGAGAGGAAATTAATTTGGATCACAACAACGCTCCTGTGACAACGACGTCTAAATTAACGCCCGAGTGAGGATGATGACACTGACGTGCCTCGTAAAAAGCACTACAAGTTATTACAGGTTTCAGGTCCACGTGGTTTGGATGAAGCGCGGGGAAACAATTTAGGACTCATTTCACATTGGCGTGACTTAAGTAATCAAGAGACTGAAATGTGGGGTTTTTTTCAGGATGTTTCGTCAATGGAAACGGTTCGTCTCCCCTCATGTTATTAGGGGCTCGATGATCCGGGGAAAGCTCCTCTTCTTCCCTCCTCACGTCAGTAAAAGGTGATTGAACATCCGCGATGTCTCTCTGCAGAACTGTTTTAATAGACTGAAGCTGCTGCACCGGGCTGCATTAAGTTGATGACTGCAAACTACAGCATTTTAGTAGATGAGAAGGATTATTGGCAGCTCCCAGACGTTGGAGCAGCACGTGTCAGGTCTGGCTTCTGTTATTTATGAAGCCTCTCGGCCCCGGCCCTCGCTCTGCAGCAGAGATGCAGGTAGGGGGAGGGGAGGGGGGGGTTTCATTATTGAAGATGCTCTTCCACTTCTTATTAGATCTTCGACTCTCAGTCAGAGTACATTAAGGAATTGCATTTAGGCCGAGAGGCATCAATGCACGATGGTCCGTCTTTGTGCCCCCCGGAGTTCCTCTAAAAGATGTGTGCGCCTCTCACATCAGCCAAATTGTTTGTCCTATTCCATTTGCAGGAATAAATAGCGTATCCTCTACACTAAAGCAGACGCCCCCATCACCTCCCCACACACACATGCAGGATACAATTCTGTTCTTTATTGATCTCTGTTTCTGAACCATGTTCTCCTACTTCTTCAGGGAAGTCGTCATGTGATGCAATACAACCTAAAAACAATGAATTATCCACTTCTGTCCTATTTCTCTCTCCATGTTTGCTCGAGTGCTGCACATGCAAGATTCATGAGCATCTCCAGGCAGCCAGGAACAGGATTTCCTGAATCAATCAGCTGGTCCAGCATCAGCTGCTTTTTTTTTTCTTGCTTTTTTTTTTGTATTGATCCTCTGGTCGTGAAGAGTGATCAGTCTTGTAAATTTCATTTGGGCCCTAAAGTGGATGAATTTAGGCCATCAAATGCAAAACATGTGAGTGGTGTGAAAACAATGAAAACAATGGACAGCATTCATTTAATTCCAGCTCTTACAATGTTAGAGAAACATCAAAACTAGTTTATACTGAAGCTTACAGTCTGGTTGGTGATAAATGAAAAATAATCCCTCAAACTACGGGTGTTAATCAGCTGTCTGCAAAACCAAACTGGAAATGTCATAACTGTATGGACAAATACACATTTAAAGAGGTGTGTGTATTCATGTACTCCAAGTAAACATCACTTTTTCTAAGAGTGACTCTTAAACTGTAGAATTAGAGTAAAACATGTCCAGCCAAACAGCATCTGCACCAGGGGGGGGTTTGGTTTTCATCTGGCTCAGTTTAACAAGACAGTTTTTCCATCCGATTGTAAAAAAAACAACAAAAAAAAACAACAACTAATGCAATTAGTCTTCCTGGTGAATAATGGTGCTGTCACACGCACACTCGCTGCCTCAGCACCAAGCAGGCGCCCACAGTACTTGTTGAGAGTGATCTTTGTGTTCAGGACCGGCCTGGCCAACGGGAGTCCACTTTCATTATCATAAAACACACAAGGGACCAATTGTCTCCTCAGTCTCACTGTGTGCCCCCCCCCACCCCCCTGCTCATCTGGTGACTTTGTGCCATATGCTGGATTTAACAACACAGTCACTTTGTGGCTCCATTAATTCAGCTCCAACGTATGAAATCTAGCATCTTATACTCTTATATATACGAGAATAATAATCATATTCTCGTATATATAAGAGAATAAGAATCATATTCTCTTATATAAGTCAAAACATAGGAGACTGCTTTAATGTAGAAGGACAGGAGAATATAAACAGTTGAATAAAAAAGGCCTGATTCAAGCTTTAATTCTGTGATTGCTCATTAAGAGGAGTTTGTAGGCTAAATACAAAACACACACGAGCCTCTCTGTTTGAGGAGCACTAAATATGACAGCGACCACGAATGTCACCTATCAGAGGAGAGCTGTTTCAAGTTGGAGAACATGCTGTGCCTTATTTTCTTCCCCCCAAATATTCACTCACCTGTTTTCATGTAAAAGGTCGCGGGGCTGCAGTTCCCACTAAAGTATCCCCATGGATGTGTGTTGTGACCGGGCTTTGTATCCACATAGAGTCCAATGACGCGGACGGGTTGTAGTGCGGACGGTCCTCCCGGTGTGTCAGCAGACTGAGCGTGCAGGGCGCCTGTGCGCTGAGGAGGGGGGGAGAGAAAGAGAGAGAGAGAGAGAGAGAGAGAGAGAGAGAGAGTCGCACGCGCCAGTGCGCGCGCGCACACACACACACACACACACACACACACACACACACACACACACACACACACACGCACACACACACACACAGAGAGACGCAGGCGGCGACCCTGATCCCTGTTAACCGAGGCAGCTCGCGGGAGATGAGCGAGCTCTCTGGGTAAAAAAAAAAAGAAAAAGAAAAAAAAGAAAAGTCAAAGCCTCCGGTATGTTTGCATCCCCGCCTCGGCCGCTGAGCTCCTCCCGTCCCCACAGGACCTCTGCTGGGGGAGCGCAGCTCGCTGTACCCCTCTGCGTCGCACGCACCCGCAGGTGGACACGTGCGAGGATCGGTGAGCCTCGCGGTGAGAAATCATGTGTATGTGCGGAATCAATCCGACTGTTCGGTACATTTGCGACATTACGTCTCCATTATAGTGAGTGTTTAGTGGAAACATTTGCAATAGGCTTCCTCCACGTAAATCCTTTTTTTTATTTTTTTATTTTTTAACCAAACATTATTTTTACAAGAAGGCTATAATCTACTATCCATTTACAATACACGCTTTAAAATCCAGGTAACTGCCCCACACCTGTCGAGGGGTTTTATTGTTCGGCTGTCGGCCAACAGAACATGTAGATCTGAGACTAATCTTGATCCCAATTATAAATTGTACAAGATAACATGCGTTGGCTCCATCAAATGTGTTTAAAGCTGTTGGGCATTTTCTCTACAAGCTTGTGGTGTGAATGAGATCAGTATTTGTCTCTCACATAGCGCCATCTAGTGGATTTATCTTCATATTGCAAATGTTCCAACGTCACAAAAAAGAGAGAGAGAAAGAGAGAGAGAAAGAGAGAGAGAGAGGGGGGGTATTCATGGTGTATAGGTTTGTAATATTATATATAATTGTTCTATCTAATCCTGCACAGACTATGGATTGTAATAATCTTATAAATTGGTTTATTTTGTTTGCATGAGATACATGGGACAAAAGTATTTTTCATACAATTGCTGTTCTTGCACATAAAAAAAGCATGTGGGGGAAAGAATCAGAAAAAAACACAAAATAATAGCGAATAAATATCTACAAATTATCTCCATCTTTTTTCTCTTGTGTTATATCAGTAACAATATAAAGTCCTGGTAACCTCAGCTAGATGTCTGACATTCTCTCCCTGTGAGACGCATGAAACAAACAACATTAAATGAACAGAATGACGTGAATTTGTGTTCTTCATGCCAAGAAAAAGAAATTGATGAATTTTCACTTGAAAAAAACGGCTCATTAATTTAAAGACACTGAAGGAAGACGGCTCCCGCGCTTCCTGTGTAAAGGAGGGAACGTCCGGGTAATGATGAGGGTGACATCTCCATATATTTCATAAATTATCTCAGTTGTTTCCCAGGTGCCTCTCATTAACGGCAAGAGGATGGATTATATTTGTAAATAAAAGGCCTCTATTCATCGCCGCTTGACATTTATAGGAGGCGATTGTCCCTGAAAGCTGTTACCTTTTGTTCCTTTGTTCACAGAGTTTGTTGCCGTTATTAGCTGTTTATCTCCCAAATGTATGATGAGAATTATGACCTATAGGCAGCAACTGAGTTTCACCACATTTTTAAAGGGACAGTTCGCCCCAAAATCCAAAATACATGTTCTTCTTCTTACATGTGGTGCTTTTTATTAATGTAGATTGTTTTGGTGTGAATTGCCTATAGTTTTGGAGATTTCAGCCGTAGAGATGTCCGTCTTCTCTTGAATATGATGGGGCTACATGGTACTCATTTTGTGGTGCTCAAAGCGCCCAAAAAATACATTTGATAAACTCAATGTCTCTTTCCAGAAATCATGACCCGATTACTTAAAGATAATCCACTGACCTTGTTGTGAGCAGTTTCATGAGGGAACCATGGTTGAAAAGAAAATAGTTCCTACATCAAAATAGCGCTAAAGGTATGAGAGGAAATAAATGTATTTTTGTCTTGGGGGGACTGTCCCTTTAAGCACTTACAAGCTGGTCTCATCCAGCATTTAGCTATGCCTACAAAAAATAATAATGCTCCGTACTCCAAAAATATCCCACAAAATCTTTTCTTATGTTATCCGACAAAACAGATCTTGGTTCCCCGCCGTTATTTTAACCCAAACTATGGACTTTTCCTGAACTAAACTAAGTATTTTTGTTGCCTAAACCTAACTAAGTATTTCGCTATCTTTTTCTGAACCGAACTAAGTATTTCACAATCTTTCTTTAACCTAACTAAATATTTCCCGATCTTTTACTAAACCTAACTAAGTATTTCACCATCTTTTCCTAAACTTAATTAAGTATTTCACCATCTTTTCCTAAACTTAATTAAATATTTCCCCATCTTTTCCTAAATCTAACCCAGTAGTTTTGTTGCTTAAACCTAACTAAGTTGTTTATTGTGAAGACGGAAGTTTATTTTGAAAAGACTGTCAACATGTAACTGTAACGAGCATATATTGACACTTAACTTTTCGTAAGATGCCATACGAATCATTGTATGAGGATACGTTGGGTAACTTATTGAGATGAAAAAGATGCAATTATTTGATATTATTACCACAACCCTAACCCAGTGCAGTTCCACTGAGTGAATTCCCACTTGAGGGAGACATTGCAGGATTACGTCATACGGAAACTTAACTTTGAAGCACGCTATATAGAAGAATAATATGGCCGATTATTATTTAGTATGTCACCCATGCAAAAAGCAACTCTATTGGAGTTTCACGTCACCCTTTGAATTGATCACTTAACCATATAAAGGTCCACGCAGTAACTTCCTGTGGTCCATTTGGTCCAGCGTCAGAGTGATGTGTTGATTTTCAAACAGTAGGAGGTGCTGTGTGATTTCAAATCCATCTCACAGAGACAGGGTGCTTTTGTTATTAAATAAAAAAAGGAAGGAAAAAAAAAAGAGAGAAAAGACAAATGCAACCACTAGTATGGTTGTGTGGGACAGACCGCTGCAAACCATCCGTCATGTTCATGTGCCTTTTTAAATGGCTAACAACAGCCATCAACTGGGAGTTGGGAATTGTGATTGCATCAATACACGTGTCACACGTAATGAACACAGTGAGATCTGCACTGAATCACGGCTGGACAAGCTGAGAGAGCGACACTGGGTGTGGGATTTCATAGAAATCTGATTTCCTCCCGTGTGTGTGTGGGTGGGTGTGTGCGTGTGTGCGTGTGTGTGTAAAAGGTGTGAGGGTGAATGAGAGAGTGACACTGGGTTTGGGATTTCTTAGAAATCTGATTTCCTTCCGTGTGTGCTTGAGTGCGTGTGTGTGTGCGTGTGCGCGGTGTAAAAGGTGTGAGAGTGAATGAGAGAGAATTACATGTTAATTTGGATTTCATTTTATGGTTTGAATCCAAGTTTTAGTGACTGAACCACATGCCGGGGGATACGCAAATTTCTAATTTAGTCAGTTTAAGCCTGAAGTGCTCACATGTGTTTTCATTGTAACACAACAATTTCCGAAATCAAATCAAGCTGCAAATTAGATAGTGATGTCAAATTCACAAAAAGCCTTGCATGCGCCGATTTCTGCCATGGAACACACAGACCCTCCTCTTGGCATGCACACAATGTATATCATCCCTGCTTGTCTGGGAGCATTCAAGCTCAACAAATGCCTCTCACACTAAATGGCACTGAAACAACGAGAGATGACACAAGGCCAAACAACCGCAATTACTCAGCCGCTGGAACGTCTCTCCTCTCCTGTCCTCCCGTGCGCAAACAAACATGGCTCAACGTTCTCTGCGTTGGATTTTCACGGCGCCGCTCAGCTTTGTCCTGACAAACGGTGATTGAAGACATACTCTGCCTTTGTCTGCGCGTCGACACTCAGAGTTTAGGTCGCAGGACGGGGGTGGCCCTTTCATTAAAGTTACTTCTGCAGCAGCTTGATCTTCTTGAAAGCCGCAAAGGTCTTTGATTCTCCCTCAAGCACGGAGCGATGGTTTGACACTTTTTTTTTTTTTCTTTTTTTTTATGTCTATCAAACATTTCTTGTACAAACTTGACTATAACTTCTCTTTTTAAGAATTCACATGAGTCTACAGAATCTACAAGTGTTTCGGTGTCAGCTGTACCGGCTTAAAGAAGGAAACATAGAAATAAAATGTGCACAGTGTTTACCTCTGTGACAAAGATTTGCATTTAGATGCAGAATGGTGATGTGTATTAGAAGGCGCATTTCCATATATCTGTCTTTGAAGATATATAGCATTGTTTTGAAGTGAGTATTATTTTGAACAATGGGTGTGAGGGAGACTATCGACAGAACAGACTGGAGTTGGAATACTAATATGAGAGTTGGTATTAAATAGCTCACAGAACAAGGATTGTATTTATCGTGCTCTTTAAATGTTGCTATGTTTGTATGTACGGGCACTGAGGCTGATGAGCTACTATATTTACCATATTTCCATTTATTTAGCACATTTAATTTCCCATTTCATTCGCTGCTTCTATTTCAATTAGTCAGTAAAAAGTCATTAATGCTGTTCATACAAATATTGTAAAGAAAAAACATGGGAAAATATACACATTGAGTCCAGAAAACATAATACCGCAGACACAGAATGACCAAAAGAAAATCAAATGAAATAAGGGAAATAAATAGATTTTTTTTTAACAAAAAGACAAGGTTAAAGCAGAAACATCTTAGGACAGCTTTTTAAATAGTGACGAGCTTCTCATCTGAACCACAGGGGGGCTGTTCCATCTGATTAAAGACACTTTTGATGTTTGTATCAAAGCTGAGATCACTATCGAAGAAAAACCATCTGATATTTATCACAGCATTCAATGTTTTCCAGCTGTCACTGAAGTTCTCTCTGCTTGGCCCCTCGCTTAAAGCGACTATAATCAATGTTTTTTCATATCAACCGACAATGCGAAAATAATGTGACGATTTGAAAGCAGTCGCACAAAGTGAGGAGCCTACGGAGAATGATCACCTGACACTGTTGTTCACGAGTTTTACATCGAATTTCAGCTCATTGTTTTGCTGTCTGTTTTGGTTCATTGTCGCCGCTCTCATAACCTCGTTTTTGTACATGGCAGGCAGCTTGTTTTCAGAGAAAAAACTCTGGCATGTCACCTGCTTTGCACCCAATATAGCTGGTGAACATAGCGGAGCATTTAGCCAGCTAAAGAGACAGATGTTTCCCGGCCTCAGGTGTTGACACAGAGAACAAAAACAGAGTTTAAAAGATAATGAATATTGAAATGTATTTATTGCAGGTTTAAACGGACAGTTCATTCCAAAATCAAAAACGTATGTTTTCTCGCACAGAAGGAAGCATGCAGCTATACTCAATGATAATAGCTGAGCTAGCTAACGTTTCAGCTGTAGACTATGTATGAAGTGGACGTAGTCATCGTGAAGTCACCTATTGGTTTGTGGACTGACGTTTTGAAGCCTCGAGTTCGACGATTTCGACGTCGCCAACTTGGATTACGGCCGTCGCATGTTGTTGTTTTTAGCAACCAATGAACGAAAGTTACCATATTTGGAATGCGGAGGAGTGACATAGAGACGGCTCTGGTAGCGGCAGCGACATTGTACACTCTTGTTTACAATGTTTACTGAGATAATAAATCAAGTGAGAAGTAGAATCAGACTTCTTTTTGCAACCGTAGGAGTCGCCCCCTGCTGGTCAGTAGAGAGAATGCAGGTTTTAAGACACTTCTGCATCGACATCACTCTGCAGAACCGGAGGTTGTCACCCTGGTTACAGCTCAGCCGAGGAGGACGCCATTATTGTTTACATCTGGTACAAGCCTCTCGTCCGAAAGTAGATGCACGCTTATTTCCTGCGCGAGTTGAGTTTTTCAAACATATTCATGAGGCGCTTTGAGCACCACAAGCCGGGTGAATTCTAGTCACGTTGTATTCGTCTACATGTCCAAAACTAGGCGACTCGCATCAAAATAATCTAGATTGATAAGTAGCACTACAGGTAACAGGGAAAATATGTATTTTTGATTTGAGGGTGAACAGTCCCTTAAGTTCTCTGCTGGGACCTCCATAATTTCCGTTGCTGTGCTACGAATATGCGTTAATCTTTGACTAATGCAGTTGTGAACTAATGTGACAGGAGTGAGCCCAACTGTTTGCGTCACAATGGACAAACATTTGAAAAGATTGCATATATCAATGTGGCAATTTAATCTTCCTAAGCTCTTCCGTCTTCTGGTTTCTGAGAAGCAGCCTGGTGGTTACAGAGACGTGAGGTCAAATCTGAGCATAGCCAGTAAAATGTGGATAAGAGTTCAATGCTCTCGCCTCTCAGCTATCATTACGCGTCCTTCACCGCTGCATGAACATAGCTAAAAAGTATATGTATAACTAGGGCCACTTTGAAACCAGTAAACATTATTACATAACATTGTTTACATGTCGCATTTTAGTTTGATTCGCCACTGCACTGTACAGATAATGGAACCACTACAATTAATTGCAGCTTTAAAAAGTGTCTCCACAAATCTGAGATGACTTGATTGAAGCAGCAAAGAAATCCATTGTCTTTAGATCTAATCTCAACTGAACAGCATACCATGACATCACTTAAACCTAAAGATGGGACTTTAAAAGGACTGTTTCAGAGACAAGACGTATCATAATACCCTCCATAGTTTTGTTCTAAGAGACAGATCACTCCAGAATTTCTCTTTCATTTAATAATAATGAGTCCCCTCCTGCAGTCAGATAAATGAACCTTTGTTCAAAACCGTGTTCCAGTTTTAATTGAACAACTTGAAAAAATGGATATTTCATGCAGGTCCTCTTCTCCTTTTCTTTTGTGATCATGCAGTAAAAAAAGAATGTGTAACTGTTTAATGTCTCGATAACAAGACCTCGGCCCTGGGTCGAAGGTGCCTTGATTCAGAGTGTGTTTAAAAAACAAAAAGAAAAAACTGAGGATGAGATCATGGCAGATGTGAGAGGAAGTGCTCCTCCAGGCTGTGTCTGGAACAGACCAGATGATACTGTGTCATCAGCAGGTGCACCAATATGCAATGTAGGCAACATTATGGCGGTATGGTTTCATGTGTTGTGGTTGGAAGCAGCCTGAAAGCAGGAACCTGATCTGATAAGTATGGTGGGAAGTCCTGGCTCTCATTTCACAGAGGTGCAAAAAAGGAAACGAAGACATGAAACCTTTTTAACTAATAGAGATCTGCATGCCACTTTCCGCACTTGATTACTTATATTATAAGACAATTATTTGTTGTATTGCAAGTTTTCTGAAAATGTGTTTAAATGTGCAGATATTAAATATAGGTGCTAATTTGCATAAACTTCCAGAACAGAAATCGGAAGAAAGTCATGCTCAAAATTCTTGTTTAACTTTGTTGACACATTAGAGCCAAAGGTTTTTACAGATGGAAATCGACAAAGTAGTAAAATGTTTTCCAAAATGTGTACTTATGAAAAAGCTAAATAGCCCCAAATCTAAAAATATACCAGTAAAGAAAAACAATGTTTTTGCCCATAGTGTCTCGCCTTAAACACAAAAGTGTGAAATTAACTTTTAACATAACTTACTAATAACTTCCTGTCGTAGGGCCTCATCAAAGCTCTTAAACTTGAGAGACGGGGGTATCTGCTGAGTCTCATGTATCAGGCATGAAGAGTACCTTCAAACAGCTTTTGATCTTGAAAGTGCCCTGAAGTGGGGAAACAGGTAATGAGATATGTGCTAGAGCACAATACTGCACTTGTACACAATACCGTAATAGTGGAAGTAAATTCTTTGGAATTACTTTGAAGAGTACTGAAAGTTAGCAGTCTAACCATAAGAGAGCCCTCATTTGCTGACATTGAAAGGAATATGCATACCGACATTTAATTATGAAAATTGTTTGCTAATTCAAGTAACAGGAGATCCACGGCCCAGCAACGGATTAATAAACTGTTTTTGTGTTGCATTTATTGAGAGCGAAGGTACGAACGTTTTGTCCCATGTCAGGCCTCCATCAGTGTGGAGTGAAACATTTTCCGACATAAAGGATAAAGGCAGAATGCTTGTTAACTATGCAGCCAACAAAAGAAACAAAAACAATTACCGAGAAACACGGACAGGGAGACTGTTAGCGTGCCAGTTTTATTCTGTGCCCTGGGCTTTGAATATTGAAACCATTGTTTATTCATCGGTTTTTAAGCCTTCACTTGTTCCATGCGCTTTGTTGCTCGTTCAGTGACGTGCATTGAACTGGAAGCTAACTAGCATAGCCACAATATATTGCTGTTGGGAACCTGAGCAGCCGCTTGGCGCCGCGTGTTAAACTGAAACGTCTCGGTAGCATTGAGTGTTCTTCTTGTTTTGATCAGATAGTCTTTGATTTAAATCAAGGCGTCTCCAGGTTCTTCTGTGGCTGCTGGCGTTTAACGTTTGAGAACTTTTGCTTCTTTTATTCAACTTTAAAAAGCGAAAAACATGCTCTCAAAGTGAGATGTTTGAAAAAGTATTGTGGTGCTGAAACTCGGGAACAATTGACTGTGTTAATAATGGAGGAAAGACTAACGAGCCCCACTGACTTGATGTTTAAGATAACAGAATCATTGCATAGTATATTTTGAGCCTTCAGACGTCTTTATATCATGTATCCACCAATGCTGGAAATACTCAGAACCGACACTGATTAACTATACTAACAGAAAAGTAATTGCACCGGCATTAGTGTGCTGTTTGAAGCTATGATTGTTTGCTTGGTATTATATGAAGGAAGCGTCGGCTGTAATTTATAATCTCTAATAATAAAAAACAATTCGGGCAGACAAATAGCACAAATACATTGTGATTAACATTCTATAGCAGCGCATCTGAGCCTGGGGGCATAAAGGAAAAAGATCCTGGAGGTTTTTGTTCGGCTGCACATGCCCATACACATCCGAGGAATGCAGAGAATGGCGAGCGAGCGACAAGAGAGGCCTTGTGTTCGCAGGTCTATCTCCTGCCCACCCCTGTAGATTAGCCTCTTATCTGTTAAATGAGACCGTGCCGACGGATTTGGATAACAGGACTCTGGCATCGGCACCGCACTCCCTGCACTGAGAGAGCTCTGCCGTTTCACAGAGAGAGTCCCTGTGCCAGAGCTAAGCGGCACAGACAGCCTTGGACCAAGCAGTGGGTGGATGTGGGGGAGCCACATAATGGGCAACTTCAGATGCTGTCATTCCTTCTCCTTGAGCGCAACTGATGTTTTTTTCTTTCTCTCTTTCTTTTTTTTATTGTTCTCCCGGTCGTCTCTTATAGATATGACTCTAACGTGGGATTATGAGTGATACACCCCAGAGTCTAGATTAATTTCACACTTTCCCACACATCACCTGGACGGATGTGTGGCTGTGATTCCTGCAGCCGTTGACTCATCCTGTGCTGTTACCATGTGACTAGCACGGCAATGAGGCAGGCTGAAATGCATCCTCCAGCACTGGATCATGATTTGATCCGACTTGTTGTCTCCCTCACCCCGGGCTGGAATTGATAGGTGGCGTTAAGTGAACACCTGGGACCCGTCGTCGGGTCTCGGCGCTTTCTCCCCATTTCCAATCGCCCCAAAGCCTGGGGCCTCAGACGGATATTAAGCAGGAGTACTGCTCCACACAGTCGGCAGCCCACGCAGACTTACCGAGACGGAGCTGCCTGCCACGTTAGGCAAGAGTGCCAGTCACCGTCAGGTTCAATGGACAAAACTGGAGCACATTCCTGAGACCTTACGCGTTGTTCGCTAGTTAATAAATCTCTTACACCCGTCGAGGACGGAAAACACAGGAAGGTGATGATTATCTAGACCAGAGAGGTAACAGGAGAGGACACGGAGTCGGGTTACACTGAACAGGCTTGTCACTCATGTGCAGGGATTTGACTCTCACAGATTCATCCTAAGGGGGTCATGAATGTCTGAATCGTGTTTCATGACGATCCATAAAACGGTTGTTAAAACAATTCACTAAAAGCCAAAAAAAAGGTGTCAACTTCATGTTGGCGCTAGAGGAAAAGCCAGAAGTCAGTATTGGCTTGATCCTCTGAGGACCATCAATGTCTGTACCGAATTTCAAGGATATCAAGTTGTTGAGGTATTTCAGTCTGGAAGTGTTGGACCTAAGACGGAATTATCTTTGTAATCCTGCCGGTCACTTCATTGAAATTATTCCTTTGTCATTTGAAGAAGAGTTACAGCAGGCCAGTGAAGTGAAGTAAATTCTGAAGTGTCTTAAACCTGCATTCTCTCTGCTGTCCATCAGGGGGCGACTCCTCTGATTATATAGAAATCTATGGGAAGATGACTCTACTTCTCGCTTAATTTATTACCTCAGTAAACATTGTAAACACGAGTTTATGGTCTCAATCTCTAGTTTCAAGTCTTCTTCAAACTATTCAATTGTTTGAATGTGCAAAGGGTTTATAAGGACATTACAGCAGTGATAGACTGTGTTCAGGGTATTTCAGACAACTGCTAAAGACTCTCAGCACACATTTAAGGGACTAATGAGTATTCAGTAATCTGGTTTTGATTTGATATCTACTTTTCATTGGGGTCACCCTTTGGCCATGCCAATTTGCTGATTTCAATATTTACTTATGTCTCCTTGATGTGTTTCATAGTCATTAGGCCTATTTGTCTCTGATAAGAAAACTATTACCCCAGTCACAGGGGCCATTAGGGCTTTTCCTCCAATAGCATTCAGCTTGAGGTCTGCTGAAGAGATGTGTGTTTACTCTGTAATGGAGTGGCCTGATCTGCCACTGGTCGAACGTACAGAACTGCTAATGTCCAAGCCTCCTGTAATTGCCTTCAGGGTCTCTGATGGTGGGAAAATGATGCAGTGTAATTGGCGAATTATCAGCTAACTTGCCGCAGCAAAGACTTGGATCAGATTAATTTATACTGAGATACATGTAAATATGACAAGATGAAACTACATGTTCCAATTTGCGTTTTCAATAAGACATGTTTTGTAATTATTTGTTTTTTTTTGTTTTTTTGTAACACTAAAGAGGATGTTTTCACAGAGCAGTGGCTTGCGAACAATCTATTTCAGTATAAGCATGCACCAGTGATGATGGTAGCTCTTGGAAACCCTTATTTGTGCTGAGCAGCGAGAACAGATGACTGGGGGCAGGTACAAACAGGAACAGTACTCTGGACCAGGAGCTGTGCTGAAAGGAAATCCTCCTTCCTGCTGTTCTATTATCAGCTTGACATAACAAGTGACGAAGTAAGCAGACGACCACTGCAAAACAAAAGCAAAACCGGTAAATGATGAGTTTCTGGAACGTTCTTTAAAGCTTTTCAACGCTGATTGTGACAAAAATGGCCCTGCAAATATACTATACTATACTGAGAACCAAACAAAACTATTAGGGGGCAAATATTTTTGAAATATGAAGGTGACAAGAATTGTGGGTGAAAAAGAGAGATCCTTGAGCAAAGCAGAAAGGGTATTTCTGCTTGTTATTGAGTGAAACCGAGAAGGGTTGTCTAAAGTAATCTGCCATTGTGAGAAAGGGGGGAGATTGGCTCCGTTGAGGGTCTTACTCAGCCAACCTCCCTCCCCCCCACCCCTCTGCGGTCCAACAGTCCGCTCAGAATAACCCTCCTAATAAGTCACTTGGAAGAAAATGTGGGGAGTCAGCTGATTTGTAATCCGCTCTCTTTCTCGCTCTGTGCTCACACATCAAGAGTCAGATTGATAAGTGCAATCACATGAAAGCCCCTCCGCTGGTGGGGCTATCGTGGTCTGGTAAACCTGCAGATGTTTGTTTTTTTGTGTGTGCGTGTATATGTGTGTTCTGGCAAAAATGAGAGCCGGCTGGAAATCCCTCATCCATAATATGCCTCAAGTGTAAACAGTAGGACGAGGGACCAGCAACTGCTGCGAAATGAATGCATTCTTCTATGCTGATGCAATTTACATATTAAGTCTGTGCTGATGGTTGTATTCATTAGATTTAGAGACGATTAAGAGATATAACAGAATTACCACCAAAAAAAGGTTCTTGTTCTCTCTAGAATTTGTTATGTAATGTTCGAAAGCAACATGGGTTTAACAAATGGAACATTTATCTGATAATAAATCCTTTTATATGTATTTGGAAACTAATTGAATTACGTGCATGTTCACTTTGAAAAGAACCTTTAATTTAATGTTCAATCTATTCGCTCATGCAGACACAACATGCATGCTCTTTGTTCGTACTGTTGCCTTGTCGGGGTGAACGAAGAGTCAGGGGGATTTGGATGATTGACAGGTCTGTGAACTATTACGGACAGGCCCTGTGTCTTAAAACCCTAATCATGCTTGCCAAGGGTTTTATTAGTATATGAAAGCTCTTTCTTTGTTGCCATGACCATCGAGTCACTTCTTGCTCCAAGATATTCACACAGTTTATAGTTTATGATAATGTATGATGATGGCATCACATAAAGATATATTTCACGCAAATAGTTTCTGTGGAGAAAAAGACATCAAATCATTTGTTGGCGAAGTGAACGATAAGGATGCCCATTTCCACAGACACATTTGGCATCTGTGATTGTTGTTTCATTTTTAAGTTTTTTTTTGTTTTACTCTGCTGCTTGCCTCTTCTTCAACACTGGCTGTCAGTCTGGGACTCGTTCCTCTTTCTTGAAACCTTTCCTTCCTCTTTCAAGGATCGTTCCCAATAGAGCTCATGCCCTATTTAAAACCATAATAATGCAGGCTAATATACCCAGTCATTCATATAAGCTCAAAGAGATCTTAACAAAGAAATGTCACCTTCTTTGTATGTCTCTGTTCAGCTTTAAAAGTGGAAGGTAGAAAGTCTTCAAGGTGAAGAAAAGGAATCTCAAGGAATCTTTTGCGGTGCAGAAAGCCGGAGAGCAGGACGTGGACCGAATGGCTGCTCCACAAATTCACAAACCAATGGCTGTAACATAAACATTATGTGTATACTTTATATATATATTTTTATACTAAAAGCTTTATTATAGATGTCGTATCTCAATGATTGCTATAACAGCAGTGGTGGAAAGTAACAAAGTACATTTACTTAATTTGGAGGGATATTTACTTTACTTGAGTAGTTCAATGTTATACTTCTAGTCTATTACATTTCAATGGGAAATATTGTACTTTTTACTCCACTTAATTGACAGCTAGAGTTTCACATTTTACAAAGAAAGTACAAGATTCATACGATATAATGCTGTGCTATGTTCATTTATCCAAACGTGTATAAAGTGTATAAAGCAGTTGAAATACGTGTTAAAGCATCCTTAATAATATTCCAATAATATTGTCTCTCTGAAAGGGACCATTATGCCCAAGAAGTTTACTTTAATACTTTAAGTACATTTCGCTGGTTACATTGACCTAGATCTTGAATGTAGATATTTCACTTTTAACAGTAGTACACAGTAGTGTGCAGAGTATATTTACATTGCATTGCTACTTTTAAAGCTACCATAAGGAACTTTCATTCTGTGTAGATTTTGGCGGTCCCTGTGGACAAAAGCAGTAGTGTCCCTGAGCACCAGAGTCCCTTTAGAAAACCTCTCATTTTACTGCAGCAGGGTCTGACAGTCTGCCCCGCTCAGTTCTGGTTCTGGTTCTCCCGTGCCACCCTTCCCTCCTGTGGGCCAAGCAATACGTCCTGGTTCTCCAGCAGCAGCGAGGTGAAACTCTGCTCCTGACCAGAGGAGGAGACGCTGCTGCCGAGCACTGGGATCAACTCCTCTCGCCGGAGACTCCGACTGCAGGTCAAACGCTGCAGCGAAGCTGGATCTGGGTCGGTCCGCGGTGAAGTCTGAGCTGTAGGAGTTTCGGGTAAACCTTCATAACCAGTTAAAAGTTCCTGAACTTTAAGTAGAGTACTTCCTCCAACACTGGGTAAAAGACAGTAGTAAATGACATTTTATTTAATTTGTGTAGAGGAGTTTATATATACTGTATGTTAAAGCACAGACTAAATATAACTAAGTATACCTCTACTAACTTTAATTATGTCCCCTGACAACACTTCATCCTTGAACATTTGAACCTTTGAACAACCACATGCTTGAATCTTGTGACTAATATCACAGTTGTCTGCACTCAGCAGCCTGAATGCATTGATGCAAATGCACATTATTGCAAACTGTGTGCAACATAAGCCCTCATGTGTTAAGATACCCGACACAACTCGTCGATAAAATCCCCCAATATTCCTTATCCAGGTGATGTTTGTTGTCTGCCACAACATTAGGAGTATTGATACCAAAGGTCAATATGGAATCTTTGTATTGACAAAGAAACTTTGAATTTAGAAAAAAATGGGATGTAGAAATGTTGCGCAGATAAGATCTTGACATAATTTTTGACCTGCACAAAAAATGTGTCACTCTGCTTATAATTACTTCAGGACAGCTCTTTGAACAAACATAACCTTTAGACCGTGAATAGGCCTCATCTCAATTGTGTGGCTTTGACTCTAGACTCTAGTAACACTGTTCAATCACGACTGCATGTTGTGCATATTGTTTCAGACATCTCACACAACAGAGACACTCTTATCTATGCAGATGTCTGCACCGGGTCTGTGCTGGCAGCTCCGTCACCTTGACTTCAAGTGTTTATTTAGGCTTCAAGTCTATTTTATTTGGGGGGGACAATACTAGTGTAAACATGAGGTTGATGCCTAATAAAAAGCCACAGAATAACTGTGTCTTTGGTCGCAAAGCAGCGACCGAGCACGGCCAACACAGTCAACAGTGTATGTAGAGCAGCGTCTGTGTATGTAGACGGCAGTCTGCAACCACGAGAGGCCCTTGAGCATGCAGCCACAACATGTCACCCAAAATGTTGAGCAGTTTGGTGCAGCCTCGGAATGCAAGGTTATAGCCGGGGACAGACGGTGAGATGCACGCACACACTTGCGCACAAATGAGCAATCCCATTGTCTCCTGGTGGAGGTAATAATAACACTAACAAACCCCTGTGTGAGACACCATAAAAGCACAGGTACAGTATTGGGGAGATCTCTTCAGGGTGTATTTCACTTCTGTTACGACATGACATTGTTGTACCTTTTGTGTTTGTTGTTTTCATTCATCATCACGGAGGCGTATTTTCATAAAAACAGAACCTGCTCCGCAGATAGATACTTATCTTCAATGTCTAACTTTTTATTGCAAGTAAGGCTATGAGGTTGGATTTTACGATAACGTGAGGCCATTTATGTTTTTCAAACTTATTATGTCTTTCAAACTTACTGTGTTTATGGTGCTTTGGTTAATTCCCTTTGTTGCATTCTGTCCTGGATCATTTTATTGTGTGTGCAGATTTTTTGGGGGGGATCAAAGTAGGCTCCTTCTCTGTCAAGTCCTTTCAGATATACTTGTGATAAAGGGCTCAATAAAACTGACTTTTAAATCAATTGATATTATTAAATCGTTCTTTGAACCGATGCCGGCACTGAAGAAATATCTGCCAGCTTTTATATTATCAAATGATGATAAGCCACGATTATATCTGAGTGAGTAAAACTTTTGTGCAAGGTTATACGCTTCAAATAAATAAATGGATGGATTAATTTACATTTCATATGCTTACTGTGACAACATAGAAATCAATGGGCATGGCAGGAAATAAAACCATGAAGGTCCTGGTCATGTCTGTTGGCTGATAGTTGTTATGCAAAGTCTCAGGAGATGGATGCAAGGATATTAAACTATCCTATCATTCAACTTTATTTCTTCAGACACATGAGTCCATACAAAACCAAAAAAAGAAATACAATACAAGACACTATTGTCTAACTGTTTGTCTCAGTACAATAAGATGGTAACTTTTTTTTCCTTATCAAATTTTTCCCACAGTTGTGTTGAATGTTGACAGAAATAAGATGGCTTTGCGTCATCACAGTTCAACAGTGAGCGGTAGTTAAAGCTGTACACCGATATCTTACAATTGCACGATCAGATCAGCATTAGGCGGGCAGTTATTGCAAAATGAGTGAAGGCGAGAGATTGACTTGAATCCACAGAAACCTAAATTGCAAATAGCAGTTAGTGGTAAGGATTTGGTAGGTTAACAGAGGCTGGATATTGATTTGGAAGAGATGATTTGAACTACACTGTTCATAGTAATGTAGTCAATTATTTTTGTATTGGCTTCTCCGAAGGCTGATTTATCATTGGTAAAATAATAATAAAGTGACCCAACATTAAATATGTTTAGGCGTGATTTAAATTACACTTTCAACACACAATTACAGAAGGCTATTGTTGTTAAGAGCTGTTTTTGTCTGTCCCATAAGGTTAAATCCTTACAAGACAAAACTGCCACTCAAGTGGTCTGAGGCCAATGTCTTTAAAAGAAGAAAATAATATATTTAATCCCCTAATTCTGTATGATATAAAATTAGAGGTGTGTGTGCAAGAATATTAAATCGTGCACTTAACCAAAAAAGTGCATCAAAGTGTCCTCCGACGGTTTCTCTTTTCACCTGCATGTCTCCAAATACAAAAAAAAGAAAAAGGTGGAGGCGGAGTCATGCTGGCACACACACACACACGAGTAGCCCAACCTGTAGACCTGTCTGCGAGGAGGACCGGCAGCCAGGGAGGGGTTACCGCCGACATCACTCCCACACCGAGCGGGGAACTATCTGTAGAATAAACTAAACCAGGAGGGGAGGAGGGAGAACAGATATCGGTCCCCCCTGTTCTCACTGTGCCCTAGATACTCTACTTTCTACAAAATAAATAAAGAAGAAGATATTTGTCTGTGGCGCTGAGGTTGTTGGGGGGGCGGGGGGGGGAGAGAAAGTGCATGTTTAATGGCATTTTGGAAGTCTCCGCGGCGCTCTCCGGGTGGAAGAGGAGGCATCACGGCGCGAGTTAGCTCACGTTAGCTCGCTAACAAGGTCAGTTTGCATTTTTGGGTTATGTCGCTTGTTTTAGCGGTTGCATCTGTATTAAAAAAAAAATGCCGCCGTCGTCATGTGTGACAAGTCGGCTCGTGTACAGACTTGTCAGCGACACACAGTCCGCTGATGCCGGACAGGTAACACGGCTATGTATTTCTCTTTTGGTCACTCGACGTTAGCTTTAGGTTAGCCTCGCTCGGTGGCCATCGTCGCTCAGCCCCCTGTTTGTTCGCTTATTTGTCTTGGTGAATTTTTTAAAAATTACGGAGCTTTTTGTTTGTAACTGCACCAACAGTGCCGCTTAAACGAGCCAACGTTAGCTTCAGTGTTAAGTGGGTTAGCGAGGTGTTTGTGAGGCGGATGCCCGCAAACTAGCCGCAGCAGCAGGTCGCTGCTCGCTTCCACCTAGAATAAAACAGGTGCATCTCACGCGCTAGACGCGCTTGACGGTTAACCGTTGGGCCCGTTTTAGGGGTTCATACTCCCATAGAGACAAGAGCCCACTTATCGTTTGGGACTGTGGAGCTATTTATCAAGGTTGAACGGCGAAGGAGGCGTTAATGTTTATCACAAGGCCTCGTCTCGATAAATGAAACATGGGGGTTCAGGGGGGGGGACGGGCCCGTTAGCTATCTAACGTTTCAGTTGGTTAGCTAACGTTTCAGTTGGTTAGTTAACGTTTCAGTTGGTTACTTAACGTTTCAGTTGGTTAACTAACGTGTCAGTTGGTTAACTGATGTTTCAGTTGGTTAACTAAGCGTTCAGTTGGTTAACTATCGTTCGCTGTTAGACGGTTACCGGCTATTGGGACGCTAACGTCAACCCTGAAACCTTTCATTGTGAGAGTGAATTTTTTAATCATACGACAACAAACAAAACAGGGTTTCCTTATCTTTGTTGATTTTGGTCAAGGGGCTGGTGTAGCCCAACGTTAACGTTAGAGTGAATTTCCTAACGTGTTTTAAACGTTTGGTCCAGTTGCCTTTGCTTTTTTTTTTTTTTTTTTTTTACCTTTTTATGTTGTAAATGTCGTATAACCAGTTTGAACGTGTGGGTATATCTGTCA
This sequence comes from Ophiodon elongatus, assembly GCA_016806645.1. NCBI lineage: Eukaryota > Metazoa > Chordata > Actinopteri > Perciformes > Hexagrammidae > Ophiodon > Ophiodon elongatus. The sequence goes on from JACSYO010000734.1 coordinate 274,401, forward strand.
CAATCAACCAGCAAGCTTAACTAAATCAAACCGATAACAGTTGGCATCATAACGGCTAATCTTCAGATACGTGTGCCACTTGTTGGGAAGCTTTACGGAGCAGTTGACATTGTTTTACACTTGTAACTTTACTCTTGCTTCGTGCTTTAGACTCCTACTGAATTCATAGAAATACACACACAAAAAAGTGTTGATTTCTAATACTGGTTTTTGACAGCATAGTAGTTTCACCCCCCCTGTAGCGTTAAACGAGTTACTCTCAGGTCATCATGCCAGGTTAGACTTTCACTCAGCCAAGGCCGAGTTTGTGTTTTCTCTCCACATATTTCATTACTTGGGTTTAACTGTGTGTGTGTGTGCGTGTGCGTGTTTGCGTAGGAGGGGGTCAACACAAGGGAAACATCCAATCGCAAAGCAAGCTTGTCTTGTGGATATGTTTGTTATTCAGCTCATGCACTATCTAGAGGCTGCTGGATGTGGTACGTCAATTCAATTGGCCCTGAGTGCCACTGTGCATCGGAGTCCTAATTATTTTTGATGGTTTTCAAGCTTTTAACTACTGTTGAACTGCAGAAGGCATGGATACCGTGGTTGTAAACGGTCTCGTCTTCCCCCCCACCCAGTAGTACAGGCGTCAATTTGAAATGGGCAGGAATCACACACACTCCAGCCTGTGTCATTGTACTGTTTACTACACATTAAAAGGACTCCTCATAGAAACAATGGGGTTTTAATAGGTGTTTAGTGGAAAACTAAGTTGTATTATACTCAACTCCGAAAATAAATGTCGTAAATAAGACTTTCATAGAACTTTTGTTTTAGTACTTTGGCTTTTTAAACTACATGTCTTAAATATGTTTAGCAGTGGTCCATATAGCTTAGCCCCAATGCTGTAGGAAATGGTGATGACAATAACGAGGCACAGTTATCACCTTTATTAGCAATTTGATCAAGGCAATGTTTTATTTAAAATATATTCTCAGCAAATATTTTTTATGTGTGCTCTCTTACTGTGTTGGTGATGAAGTATACTTTTTATTTTTAAGTTCTACCCAATGTTTTTTAAGTAAAGATGCACCAATCCACTTTTTTCAGTTTCGATCCGACTCCTGATTTTGGATATCTACCGATATAATTCAAGTATCGGAGCTCTTTTTGCATAACATTTAAATTGCAATATTGCATTCAAATTTAAATGTTTCCAAGGCAATTTATTTGAAATGTAGATTAAATAGGCTTCACATACAAACAGGTGTAGGAGTGCAAATCAAGTGCACAGTAATTATCATCTACTTGAAGATTTCTATACATTAGTTCAAAAGTCATAAGAGAAGTGCAATGGCAAATGGACAAATCCCTCAAGTATACATTTACACTATCAAAGACCATATCAGATAAGTTATAAACATCAATGTGCGTAGCTGCTTCCTACAGCTGCTTTGTTACTAAACAGTGTGTGGCATGACCAGATGTCTTTATACACACATTTAATTTTGATCAAGTGATAAAAGTCGAGGCCAGAGGTCTGTTTGTGTCGGACGTTGAATAAAGGAAGTGGTGAGAGGTTGCCATGGCTACCATGCAGAGTTAGAAATCGGATGGAATAGCCGTACATGTATGGCAAACTGGATTATTAATACATGCCAGAATAGCCTTAATGTTGAATGGTTTATTGAGAGCACTGTGAGTGAATCTCACTGTCGGCTTTAAAAGCCAAAGGAAAAGTCACTGACTGACTGAACAAATGGCCGGCCGTGTCAGTTTAAAGACGCATCAGTCAGCGTTAGAATGAATCTTTATTGAGAGGATCGCCAGTGACTCTCACCGCCGGTTTAACGAGCTTAAAGACCGTCACTGTGATTTAAAAACAAACTGCAGGCTCGCGGTGTTTGCCCGGTTGAAAGCCGGAGGACCGTTAATGTGAAAATACAAACGATAGTAATGTGTTGTTTATCTGGTTTATCTCCTGTTCCGGTCTGGGAGCAGCCCATCGACTTCCGTGCTGAAGACTCTAGTGTTGGTAACTTATCTGCTTTGTACCCATAACACGGCTGGAGGGATATTCTCCACCATTATTACATATTTATATGGATCACTATGTGGATCGGTGACCTCCCTTCGATATTGGATAAGGGAATTACATCATATTGGAACTCAATACTGATATTTAATCGAATCAGTCCCATCTCTATTTTTACAGTCAGTCCTATCAACATCGTGCAACATGTCTTCATCTTGTTACGTCATGTTTTGATTGTTGGCTCTTTCCTCAAATGACACATCCTCATTACATGCTTTACTATGCACATTCATTTTAATATTGTTACTTTGTACGGCGCTTCAAATCGACATATTAAAACGTTTCATATTTCCTAATGAGATGTTGTTTGAATTGTATTCTTAATTACTCGCACACTGAAATGAGAATGTGATAGAATCTAGGTCAAATTATGGAAAAGCTTACTTTGATGCTCAGATGTTGTTGTTTTTTTCCCCTGTGTGCGTGCTGCAATAGCCTGAGGTGAGGTGTGCTCAATCTGAATTAAATTAAGCTTATGGGTAAAACCTATATTCATGTTAATGTTTGTGTTTTACATACAAACACAACTTGATAAATGAATCAAGCAATATGCTTTGACTTTAAACTCAGCTGGCATATTGTAGGCTATTGAAGATTCAGCCTTTTAAGTATAAAGAGACTCTGTATTTTTCCTAAGAAATAAAGAGGCCAAATAAGGTGCATGTCTCAACCTGCTTTAGGGGTTAGGCGAGACATGACTCGCCTATTTGCGAGTAGGTGGCAAAATCCCACATTAGCCCAAACAGATAACCAGTGTTACTACTGTTTTCATGTTTCAGAGTGACTTTTCTTATTGATATATCTTTTATGTTTTCTATTTGTATGTTAATTCATTGTGCATCCAGCATTTCAGACTACATGCAGCAAGATGGATGGTACAGGAGGACCCCCTGTGAATGTGGATTTGATTATATGTTCTAGTTGTCTCAGCTGGTGGCCTAGTCATAACAGTTCCCTTTTGTGCCAGGAATACCACACCATATACCGGCAGTAGATATTAATCATTGTCATTTACACTGAAAACCGCATTCATAGATTACAGAGTCAGGTTTGGAGTCGTTGTTCCATACATTAGCAAATGTTTTTATTTGTCACAAGCAGGAGATGATCTACTGACATCAAATTTCCCAGCAAACATGTAACTGACTGTAGCCGCCTTTTAGTATTACGGTTTCTGTTTAGGGATGAATCATACGTTTTCCAATGCAAAAGCAGTGGGTTGGCCTGGATCAATAGCACCGGCTGAGCTGTCCACCGCTATCTTACAATTGTACGATCAGATCAGAATAAGGTGGGCAGTTATTGAAAAATGAGTGAAGGCGAGAGATTGACTTGAATCTACAGAAACCTAAATTGCGAGTAGCAGTTAGTGGTAAGAATTTGGCAGGTTACAGAGGCTGGATATTGATTTGGAAGAGATGATTTGAACTACACCGTTCATAGTAATGTAGTCGATTATTTTTTTATTGGCTTCTCCAAAGGCTGATTTATCATTGGTAAAATAGAATAAAGTGACCCAACTTGAATATGTTTAGGCGTGATTTAAATTACACTTTCAACACACGGTTACAGAAGGCTATTGTTGTTAAGAGCTGTTTTTGTCTGTCCCATAAGGTTAAATCCTTACAAGACAAAACTGCCACTCAAGTGGTCTGAGGCCAATGTCTTTAAAAGAAGAAAATAATATATTTAATCCCTTAATTCTTGTCCTTAGCAATGTATTATATAAAATGAGTGTGTGTGCAGGATCTGCAGGTTTTCCGAACATTATTGCCAATTTCCACGAAGAGTCTGATCACTCCCACCACCTGCAACAATGTTTTTCATTGAAAATCTTTCTTCCCCATTCAGCAGGGAAAATACAGTCGCTCAACTGTTTAATAAGCTACCTTTTTTAGAATACATGAATTGCAAACTAGCCTTATTAAATGGGTTTTAAAGGTTAAAAAAACAGCTTCAGACACTGGGAACTAAAAATGAATGAAAATGTTATGGATTTTGAACAGATCAAAACTAGATGTTTGAATGTCAGACATCAAAGCTGCAGCTATTAAAGTTAAAAAGACGTGTATGATCGATTGTCTGAGTAGAGAGAGAGAGCAAGAGAGGCAAACTACCGTGTGGAAGCTAAGCTTTATTTGCTACAGGAGGAGCTAGTTTACTGGAAGGCCATGCATTTGATTACCTCTCATTATGTTCAAAAGACTTGAATCATCCAAATAGTGTGGAGGGGGAGTTCCAAACAGTATGAAACATTCTAAGACAGGTTGTTGATCGAAATGTTGATCAGTGAATTACAAGCTATTTACTAAGACCCTCCGTAATAAGACGTCTTACGTCTGGAGCAGTTTAGAAGAGACACATTTTGTACAAGTTGACGTCACAGCTTTGTGCCAGTCCGGCATTAGGATTCCAGGCAATTGGATGACCCTCCTCTGCCCGTTTCTGAGTGCTACAGGATTGAGGTTGGCTGGGTCAGCACAATGGAGACTCTAATTCCAACCCCCAGGGCACCTAATTAAAACTTACAACCAAGACAAACAACCTTTTGGCACTCATGCATCTCGTGAGAATCGCTATTGCTAAAAAAAAATGCCATGACAGAGAAGTTAAGATTAGTAGGAGATCGATATGTCTTTTTTCTTGTCAAGTTTATTACTTTGAAACTACACGTGGATAATCTAAATAGAAATATAATTTATGCTGTTGGCACTAATAACTAATTCCATGGTTTTGGGTTCAGAGTCTTTGTGTGGGGATTTATTTATTCCAAATATTACCTAGATCTTATATAATAGACATGGAGATTTAAACTAGACGGTCTCCCTCCTTCTTTCTCTTAGATGGGATATATAAACTGTGTTGGTAGTATTTGGATGGGCAGCAGGGCTGGGCAATAGATCTATCATGATATGAGAGTAGGTTTCGTCTTAAATTTTGGAAATCATAATATTGTAATATGTCTTTACATGGTTTTAAAGGTTGCATTACAGTGAAGTAGTTTTCTAAACTTACCACTTATGTTCTCTGCATTTACTCACTTACTCATTATATCCACGTTACTGATGATTGTTTATCAAGTCTCTTTGTATAAATATTTTGTAAAAGCACCAATGGCCAATCCTACAATATCATCACAATGTTGATATCAAGGTATTTGGTCAAAAATATTGTGATATTTGATTTTCTCCAAATCGCCACAATTGTTCATCCTGCTGCCGTCTGGCACAGGATACAGAAGCCTCAGCTGCCGTACCACCAGGCTTCAGAGCAGCTTCTTTCCTCAGGATAAGAGACTCCTAAAGTCATCCTCCACCCTCCACCATATAATATAGTTGTTGTTTTTTGTGTTTTTCTTATATATTCAATAAATTAACCTGGTAGTGGGCAAATGTGTTGAGATCACTGACTATGAATCAACATCACCAGAAGCGATACTGTGCAAGTGTTCTGAATGTTTGCACTGATGTTTGTTTTGTTTTTTTGTCACACTCGTTTTTGTTTTTTTCCTCTTATAGCTGGCTGACATGGCTGTCTAACGGGCTGCCAAAGATCTCTTCATGGATCACAGAGGACAGCAAAGAGAAACCACTGCATCTGTGAGCATAGCCAATAACTAGGGAATCTGACCCACAAGCATATCATCAGACTGACGTCGGTTCCATGTGGCCTCCTAAGTGGTTCATAGACATCTGTTGGGCAGACCAAAGGCCTATTGCTATGCACTATAAACGGAAAGACATGAGCTGTGGGGATGCTGGGAGGAGCGCGCTTCTTTCGTGTCGGACTATCCCTCTGGTAATCGGGCTTCTGGTGACCATGGCCCAGGGCGCTGTGCCAGAACAGCAAGATACACTGGTGGAGATGATATCAGTGGAACTAGAGGCTTCTATGCAGTCCTCTGTGCTCTCTGAGCTTCAGGCTGCAGCATCTTCAGTTGGTGAGGGACCGCCTACAGCTATCCCAGAATCTTCTGCAAAGAATGGGGGAGTACACACTGGCATCCCCGACTCCTCGGCAATCGTAGGCCAGGTGTTTCAGTTGAAGGTTCCACCAGGACCAGCAAATGCAACCTGTAATGTTCATGTAAGTAACCTGAAGATTAGATATAATAAGAGCATTTACATTTTGAGATACATCTACTGATTTAATTTGGGAAATATTTGGCATTTCATTTTGAATCCTTCACATGATATAAATGTGTTGGTATTTACAAATAATTGCAGGTAAATGATTAAACATGAATTTAATTAGATCGGAATTATTCAGTCAATTAGAACAGCATTTGTGTTGAGAGACTCAGGAAAACATCTCTTCCCTCCTTTTTTATTTGGTAGGTAAGTTTAAATGCACCCAGCACCAGTATCATTTGTGAACTTATAATAAGAGAATGACAAATGGGTATCTCAGAGGGGTGTGTGTAAACATTAACTACCTTTATGTTTTTTTATTGTTCTTTTATGTCCCTTTTGGCGACAACAGTATTTTTCTTTGTCTGTAGAAATATATAGTATTTATCCCTTTTTAGTTTTTGATCACCGTATCACTGCTGATTGAAGCCGACGTTGGTACAATTTGTTCCAGTCTGTCTTATGAATGAGATGAGATTATTATTGGCCCAAGTGGTGATGCAGAATGATATCCTGTCATACTATAATAACTGAAAATGAAGAGTGATGACTCACATAGTTATTATCAATGGAAGCTCACTCTGCTTCCTGTTCATATTTGGCAAGATTTGATAAACTGAATGGAATATGGAGGGGTTTGGGGAGATAGTAAAAGCATTTCCGTTTTTACTGTAGATATTTAAAAGATTTGCATTCATCTATTCTGTTTGGTTTTTCTAGCTCCTGTTTTACTGGCAACTTGGTCAATATCAAACCATTAAATACAGGGTTTTATATATGCTAATATATTCATCATTTTTATTAATTGCCAAACATTTCCTTACTACAACTTCACAATTGCCCATATTTACTTACTTTCTTTTCTAAAAAGTAATTTTAAGATGACACTTGGGTCCTGGTAACTTTTAATGGCCAATCATGATTAATTCTGAAGTGAATTATCACTTAATGAAATAAGTTATGACTTTTTCCCTTTCTGACTCAACTTGCATCTCAGAAGTATCCCTGAAATACAAAACAGTGATTGTGTTTCCTTTTTTTTTTTTTCTCTCTCTCTCTCTCTTGTAGCTCACTGAATTGGGAAAGGAGACTTTACCCTATTGGCTATGTTGGGACAAAGAGAGCTGCATTCTGAGAGGCTTGGCCCTGGAGCAGGATAAAGGTGTGTATCATATCTTGGTGTCTGGAGAAGAGATAATTGAGAAGACTGGCAGCCAAGTGTACCCGAGTACAGTCTTCTCTATTGAAGTGTACCCAGAAGAACGTGCAGACACCGAGCCAACCCTGCTCACCCTACAGGCCGATAGCAGTGGCATCCAGCCTTTCACCTGCGGCTCCGAGGAGCTCGTCACCGTCCTCACTGTCATCCTGGATGCTGACCTGACAAAGATGGTTGCCGAACAGAGGGTCAACTTACTGGGCATTATGAGAAAATTCTCTCACGTGCCCCTGGAGCACATGAGGGTGGTCCCTGTTGTAAACAACCGTTTATTTGACATGTCTGCTTTCATGGCTGGACCAGGGAATGCCAAGAAGGTGGTGGAAAATGGGGCGCTTCTGTCATGGAAACTGGGATGTGCCCTTGACCAGGGCAGTATCCCTGACATTGACAGTGTCCAATCCTCTGCAAAGGATGGAACCATGTCAGCCAGGCTGGGATACCCAGTGGTTGGCTGGCACATTGTGAACAAAAAGCCCCATGGAGTGAAACGGGTCCGACGGCAGTTGTACAATACTCCTACCCCGGTGCCCTCCCTGCTTCCTCCGACTTCTCACCCAGAGCCCCCTGTACGAGTTGTTCCCACACCAACTTCGCCCTCTATTGCCCTAGCAACAGACAACTCTGCTCCCCCCGTCCGGGGTCCTTTGCCTCTTCCGGTGAAGCCCACTATGAGGGTCAGAGATCAGATAGCCCACACACCTGTATTTGGACCTCCCCAACCCACGAGAGTACTCGGAACCACAAGCACCATCCCTATTCAGCCTACCATGACCCGGCCTACATTTGTGGAGGCCACTGCTTTGCCAACACCACCAAGCACCACCAAAAGACCCAAACCCTCTGCCACGAGGAAACCCAAGAAAATCAAAACCTCCACCCCAGCTCCCCGGGAGCCCAAGTCCACCACACCTAAACCGCCTAAACGCACCACTCCTCTCACTTTGAATCCTGACCAAAATCAAAACCCAGAGATCCGCAACGCCATTGATCAGGTGAATGCATGGGTCGGAACATACTTTGAGGTTAAGATTCCTCCAGATACCTTCTATGACAGGGAGGATGGTACTACTGATAAGCTGCGTTTGACTTTAAAACAGACACCCAAAGAAGCAGTGAATGAAACATCTTGGATACAGTTCAACAGCACTATTCAGCTTTTGTACGGCCTCCCAGAGGAGCAGCATGAGGGGAAACATGAGTACTTCATGTTGGCCACTGATAAGGGTGGGAAGAGCATCATGGACGCTTTTGAGGTTCAAGTCAACCGTTGGTCTACTAACGACAAACCATCAGTTGTGTTTGCTGCTCGTTTCCACGGTGACCCCAAAACTTTGAGCAACGATGTCCACAAGAAGATTCTTTTGACCAAAAAGTTAGCTTACGCCCTCGGTGATCGCAACAGCAGCACGGTAACCCTCAGAAGCATCACTAGAGGCTCTATTGTGGTGGAATGGACCAATAACAGTCTCCAGCAAAGTTCTTGTCCAAAGGACCAAATCTCAGTTCTCAGCAACAAGATCTCTGATCCCCAAGGGACTCCTAAACTGGCCTTCACCAAAGCCATGGAGCCTGATTTCAAACCCATCAACATCTCCATCCGTGGCACCAATAAATGTCAGAGCTACACATTCATCCCACCAGGAGAGGTGCCAATGCCTGCTCTTCCCACAGCTACACCCTCAGCTGGGACAGGTCGTAGGAGCAGCGACGACGTTTACCTGCACACCGTCATTCCCGCTGTTGTGGTAGCCGCCCTGCTGCTCATAGCCGGGATCATTGCCATGGTGTGCTACCGCAAGAAGCGCAGAGGAAAGATGACCATAGAGGAGCAGGCCACGTTCATCAAGAAAGGAGTCCCCATAATATTCGCAGATGAGTTGGATGATTCCAAGTCACCCCCGTCCTCCAGCATCCCTCTCATCCTTCAGGAGGAAAAGCCCCCACTTCCCCCTCCAGAGTACCCCAACATGGCTGGTCCGCACAGTACCCTGCTTAACCAGGATCTGCTGGAGGAGTACTCTATTTATCAAGATGACGATCCTAATGCACCTCCTTACCAGCCCCCACCACCATTTACTGTCCCCATAGAAGGCAAGGGCTCTCGCCCCAAGAACATGACCTCATACAGGTCACCACCTCCCTATGTGCCTCCCTAACGCACACTGGAGCTTTCAGTTTGGAAAGCAGGTGCAATGTAGGGATGCTTGTTGAAAACTACAACAGGAGTAATTTTACATGTGTTCAATTAAACGGCTTTGACTTTGTAGAGGAGCAGGCAACCATACCCACATATTTGACCATCATGGATAAGATACTATGACAATATTACTACAAGTACTACTACTGGCACAGGAAAAATGGATGGGGAACAGTTTGTACTTCTCGTTTTTTTTTTTGTTGTCCTTCAGATCTGCTTTTGACTTCTTGCATATTCTTTTTTTATTTTTTTTTTGGTCTGTTTTTTTGCCAAGAAGAGTCAATTTTATCTTCAATGATGTACTATTTCTATTGTATAGAAAATAATAAAGAAGCAGGAAAGACTGAAGCCCGCAGGGCCTTTTTGAGCAGATGTCACCATGACAACAGACTTGAGGCTCCCCCTCACAATGTTAATCTTTATGAGTTCTATATCACTCTTATCTGTCCTTCGGCTAGGTTTACTAAGATTTTGCACCTGTTATTTCTAGAGGGGAATGAAATACAAAAAGCCAAACTGAAAGCATGAAACACTTTCTTTACACAAAAATCTGTTTGTTTCTTAAACTCTGATCTCTCCTTTCTCTCTCCTGCTTTGCTCCCTCTTGACAATAACATGCAAACCTTGCACTTATGCAATTTCTTGTTAAACCTTGCACTATGTGTCTTGCGCAGAAAGGATCACAGTGAGTGGTAGTTCAATAAGGAGAAAAGATTTTCTTTTTTGTGTGTATCCTTGAGCTCACCACATGACTGAGGTTCCTCTGGTACTTGATCACAAAGGACATCACACTGATCACGCCTGTTGTAGATGTAGCCTAATGAAGTTACAAAACAAATAATTACTTTTATTTCTCCTTTTTTTTTTTTTTTTTTTTGTGGGTGTGTGTGTGTGTGTATGTATGTGTGTGTGTGTGCGTGCGCCACTAAACCTGCCTGTGAGACGACTGGTTTTGCTGTTGCCAAGGTGATATCTGTGGTCACAAGGCAAACCATGTGGGGTTTCTCCAACAATAATGAAGGGGCCAATGGAATGCTGTGGTTCACAGCAGGGTGAGAATTATAGTCAATGAGGTGGAGCCACTGTCTTATATTCAGTAGGTATGAGGGGTGGGTGGGCCTCGAGTACTTTATTATCGCTGCCCTGCCTCTCGGTGTTGCACTGTTATGTTTAGTGCACTGCCTGCTGTCGGTTCAGATGAGGCATGGGGACGAGGGGATGTACATAATTGTGTGCCTGTGAAATTAATCAACTCCATTATGTTAGTGTCATAAGTAAACCTAGTCGGGAAAGGGAGGGCCAGAGTGGGAAATAATTTTATTTTTTAATTGTATGTCTAGATTTATGATCACAATCATGAAAAAAAAAAATGACTTTATAGTTTGTGAAGGTACAAAAGAACATTTACCTACCCATCACAAAAAAAATGCATTATCTCAATACGATTGGGAACAAAGAAACAACAATATGTGAATTATGTACATTTCATATCTGATATCACCATAAGAAAAAATGGTTAAAAATCTAATGTTTTTACTGAGTTTTTGATACAGTCTTAAACTTGTTTTATGAAAATATATTAATAAAATGTAATACTATTTGTAAAGCCTCAAAGATCGTGTATAGTCCCTTTTATTTGAGAAAATGGAACTTGATTAAACATGTTTTCACTATATATATCTGTGTGTGTGTGTGTGTGTGTGTATAGGTGTATTAAATTGGCTGATGAACACAATTTACCAGATAAATTAGAGCGCAATATACAGTAAATTCAATGTTGATACAATACAACACTTGTTATATTGATGTCAAAAGTAGTGCTGGTGTTTGTTACAGGTGGGAGAACTAAGTGCATACTTTGAGATATGTTACGGTTAGTATTTTAAGTTTGAAATGTCTGACTCGCCACTTTGCTTTCCAAATGTATTTTTGACATAATATACGTTTCTTTAGACCTGTGGCCTTTTGTGTAGCCATGCTTTACAGTGTGCCACGTTCTTGTTTATAGAAGCAGGCTACAAAAGGGTCCAAACGCTTTTTACCATGAGCTATGGACTCTTTGTTGTAATAAACCAAATACTTAGCATGCAGCTCCTGCGAGACAGTCCGATATTTTAAGAGAAGTGCTCCCTTTCTGTGGAATTTAGGTGGGCAGTTTCTTTTTTTGGCTCTGCACTCCTACATCTCTTGGAAAAATATCAATAACAATGACTAATATCTGCTCTCAAATTTTTTTTTTTTTTTGGTATATAGCTTATGTAATGATGGCTCATTGGGAAGAGGTCAAAAACAGTCTTAGTGGACCTGTGCTGCCTTGACAAATGTTCCTTTTCAGAACGAGTTGCAATACAAAACACTTTGATTTGTTCTTGTGAAGTCCTAGAAAACAAACTTTGAATTGTTCTGAAGGCTTCTGGGTGTAATTTTAGCAATGTGTACTTGGTGTGTTAATTTACCCTTAAAGCTAGTACAGCATCACTGAATACCTCTAGACTCATCTTAGACCATGACTTATTGGAAAACTCTCATTTCCTCAGCACTATATATCTATATCTATCTCTATATATATATATATACACATATATATATAGAGATAGATAGATAGATAGATAGATAGATATAGATATTGACATATAGATATATAGTTACTTATATATAGATATATCTATATATAGTTATTGACACCAGACTTAAATGCTCTGTTTTGACTGATTAAATACAGCTTATACTGTTTATAACATATAGACAGAAATACTGACGTTTCACCTCTTGTGACCATGTGACCAAATCTTATTCTTCAGATGAAGTATTTCATCTGAAGAATAAGATTTTTATTGACATGGTCACATGGTCTGGGGTACAAACAATATATGCAGTAAATCATTTTTATTTTGTATAACCTTTATTTTTAAAGTAATAAAGTTATCGTATAGTATGTCATAAAAAGTCATAGTATGTAAAAAAAAAAAAAGTCACATTATGGTACGACATAAAAAGTAAAAATAAAATAGTACAGTATGTCTGAAAGCAATTCAGAAACAATGATCGTATAGTTTATCATAAAAGGTCAGAAAAAATATACTATGGTAGAAAAATACTATAGTATGTCAAGAGTCAGTCTAGTTTGACTTTATGACATGTCATAGAAAAGTCAAATAAAGTGAGTCATGTCATAAAAAGTACATAGTATATAGTATACATGTCATAAAGTTATAGTTTAGTATGTACTTTAAGAGACATTAAAAAAAAAATGTTTAGAATGTCAATAAAAGGTCTTAGAATAGTATGTTATTAAAGTTAAAGTATAGTAAATAATTAAATAAAAAAAAATGGTATTGTATGTCGTAAGAAATTTCAATAAAGTAGATGATAAAAGTCACAAGAAACGGCCCTACATTTTACGTCGACTCCTCAGGTACTCCCAAGGATCCTGTTCAGCTCGGCTTTCAACACCATCATCCCGGCTGTCGTCCTCTCTTAACTCACTCAGCACACCGTCCCAGACTCCACCCGTCACTGGATCGCAGCTTCCCCACAGTACGGAGGCAACATATGAGGGTGGGGGAAATTACGTCATCAACCGCCCACCAGGTATGTGTTCCCTCCCCACCACAGTTTTTCCCTCTAACAAAAAATATTTCAATTAAATGAATAATTTTTATTTTCTTTTGGATTTGTCAGATATGCAATGATGATTGTTTGTATGTTGATGTTCTCCAATGTCAAGTCTCTGTTTGATCATTTAACGTCATACAATGACTGTACGCGCTTCATATCTAGGAACTAGCGTGCAGCCTCCAGGTTCCTGGGAACCACCGTCTCCCAGGACCTATAGTGGGCTTCCAACATCTTCCCCGTCAGGAAGAATTTGGATCAGCCACCAAACAGGACAGGAAGAGACGACTACAGAACTGCGAAGAAGAAAAATCTTTGTTGCTGGCCTGCCATCCACCTAGGAATTATACATCACAGGAAACGTCACTGCGGACAATCATAAGATGTCAAATGTTTGTTCTCCTGTCCAGCTTTGCTGCCCCAAAGTTCAGCCATATGTCTATTTCTGTGCATGTACATTGAGAGCAACAAACTGAGTCAAATTTATTATATGTGTTCGCACTTCAACATTTAAGCCGATTCTGATTCCTAACTATGAAATCGCTGTAAAACACAGCCTCTCTGAGGTAATTGCTAAATAGTATGCCATAAAAGTAAAAAAGTCGTAATGTATAATGTTAAAAAGTCTATCTGATTTAGTATATCATAAATAGAACAAATTGATGGTATAGCATGTCGAAAAAAGTCATAGTTCAACATGAGTAAACGTTATAGTATGACATGTTGAAAAAGTTATTAAAAAAAGTATAGTACGTTAAAAAAAAGTCATAGTATAACATGTCCAAAAACAGTTAGTTATAAAAAGGTCAGTATCGTATGTTAATAATACATTTTATTTATATAGCGCTTTTCAAAATTCTCAGACACTTTACAAATATTAAAATCATCATAAAAGAGCTATACACTAAAAACATGGAACATACTTTAGTCGAATATGTTGAGAAAATTCATGGTTTAGCATGTCAAGAAAGTCAGAAAAGTCTTATGTTGAAAGAGTTACAGTATAGTAAGATGAAAAAGAAAAAAATCATAGTATAGCATTTAAAAAAGTAATTGTATAGAATTTCTAAAAAGAAATTCTTGTATAGCATGTCATAGTGTAGCATGTCAAAAAAAAAGTGATATCACAAAATATACTAAAAAGTCATACTATGGTGAATTGAAAAAAAGTTATAAAAAGTCTAAGTATAGCATGTGGTGGAAATTTTACACAAGAAGAGCGAGGTGATGTGCGACTTAATCCCAACAGGTGTGAAAACAACACAACAGATTTCTGAGAAGCACGTCACAAGCTAGTTGAAATGTCATAGTATAGTATGACAAAAAATACCTTGTATAGCATGTAGAAAGAGTTATAGAATAGTATGTCAAATAAGGTCATAAAGTCATTATATAGCATGTTATTAGTATATTATGGCAAAAAAACAACTTGTATAGCATGTTGCTGTCTGCTTTCTACTCTTTTCTGCTCCTTGCTGTCTGCTTTCTACTCTTTTCTGCACCTTGCTGTCTGCTTTCTACTCTTGTCTGCTTTCTACTCTTTTCTGCTTCTTGCTGTCTGCTTTCTACTATTTTCTGCTTCTTGCTGTCTGCTTTCTACTATTTTCTGCTTCTTGCTGTCTGTTTTCTACTCTTTTCTGCTTCTTGCTGTCTGCTTTCTACTCTTTTCTGCTTCTTGCTGTCTGCTTTCTACTATTTTCTGCTTCTTGCTGTCTGCTTTCTACTATTTTCTGCTTCTTGCTGTCTGTTTTCTACTCTTTTCTGCTTCTTGCTGTCTGCTTTCTACTCTTTTCTGCTTCCTACTGTTTTCTGCTTCTTGATGTCTGCTTTCTACTCGTCTACCCTTTTCTCCTTGTTTATCCCTCTCTTCTCTTCTCTTCCTTCTGTCTGTCTTTTCAGGCAGGAACATAAACCACACGAGAGAAATGGAGTAAAAAACATGACATTTTGGTGAACCTTATAAATAACCTAGCACTGTATTATATTGGAGGTTTATTTACATAAACAATATTTCTAATCACAAGAGCCACTGCTAGCTTTCAACAAATGTACACAGTGTCTCTCACTCTCAAACACACCAACATTATTTGTAGCATTTATTAGATCATTGTGCATAAATATACTTGATGTAGCCTGGCTTATGAAAAACAAGAAAAACATTTCATTTGATTATGTTTGCCTTTATGTTACAGAGCTACAAACAAACAGCCGTTAACTGGCGCTACGATTCTTTGTTCGGTTTTCCCGCTGTCGCAACTTTTCTTTCAGAAATCCAACATTTCTGCCTCCCTCCCTCCCTCGACTACAGATTACGTCACACATGATGCTATATTTTCATTGGCCAGACAAAGCAGTGTAAAGCTAGCTAAAAAATACACTCATATGCTAACTCATATTAGCAGTACGATGAAAATACAGAGATACTTTTCAGATTAAAGATAGTCGTTCGAGTGTTCTTACTGCCTTCTCTCAAAGTCAGTTTCCTATAGTATTTAGACATGTAAACATCCATATATATTCATGAAATTTGACACGTAGATTCTTTGATATTGTAGCGTCCGAAAGTTGTAGCAAAGAGTAAATGTTAAATTGACACGTGTTTCTGGTCCTATGCACATAACTGACACCGACTCCGCTCGTAAGTGAAAGCAAAACGTGTTTTATTAATCCAATGTTCTTCGTACAAGTTGGTGACAACAACTTCCCTTCTTCCTAAAAGTATCGGCGTTTGTCTCGACACACTCAAAGGTCCGCAGGTTAATCCACAATTAGTTCCATAAAATAATCCACATAACACGGTCGGAAAACTGTGCGGCTCCACTGTGCTTCAGATACTACCAACGGCTGCAAATACCTGTCGTAAAGTGTCATCAGAGCGACGTCAGTCTGTAACTTGCGTGTATTTATTACAATAACAAATGATAACGACATCTTTGTCTCTTCATCTCTGATTAAAGTTCAACATGTAAAAGCAACTAAATATTGTCCTGCAAATTGTATTTGGCTCTTACAGATATGTATAAATGAATACTACTTACACTTTGATGGCGATCGCCGAAGAAAATGCCAACGAAAAGACCTGAAAGTGCATCACGCCGGAAGAGTCAGAGTCAGGCCAATAGCAGCGAACGCAGTCCGAACCAGGCCACCTTGACGCTATGTCAAAAAAAGTAATAGTATAGTATGTTGAAAAAAGTCAGAGTATAGTATGTTGTAAATAAATAAATGTAAGTGAAAAAAAAAAAGTCAGGATACTATATCAATAAAAGTCAGAAAAGGTCATGGTTAAATAAGTCAAAAAAGTGTCATATAATTCATAGTATAGTATATCATAAAAAGGTTTTTTAAAAAGTCATACTCCACTATATCCTAACAAGTTATATCAGAGTAAAACTTCATGGTGTAATATAGCATGAAAGCAAAAAAAAAAAGTAATAAAAAGGTCTCGGTATAGTATGTTGTAAAAAGTTGTATTGTAGTATGTCCTAAAAATCCAAAGTACAGTATGTCATAAAAGTTTAAATGTAATATTGTAGCAGTAAAAAAAGAATTATAGTAAGTTGTAAAAATGTGTAATATAGTTTGTTGATAAAGGTCACAGTATAAGTTTTCAAAAGTCACATTTTAGTATGGCATAAAAAGTCCTATTATATTATGTCATAAAAAAGTCACAGTATAATATATCATAAAAATATTTATTACATTATGTTGAAAAAACTTTTCCAGTTTCTGTTAAATTGGAGGACCTAAATGCAGGACATGTGGCAGTCAAATAGGATTTGACAAAGAAAACGTGTGCTTTAATAACCAAAGTTGGAAACAAAAACTGAGCCAAATTAAAGTACATACTAATAAGAATCAAACTGAGGACAAACCAGAAAGACAGGCACGGAATCCACTGAGGGACGTGAGGGACAAACGCAGGAACATGAGACATCAGCAAGCAAAGCCAGATGACTCGACTAAATACACAAGCGGGCTAAACAACTAATTACACACAGGTGTGGTTGAAAACAGGCGGGAAAAAGACAAAGACGGGAAGTAAATACCCAAGCAGCAGGGACCTTCAAAATAAAACAAGAAACAAACTAAACAAAACAAGACCATGAAAACATTTCATTATGTTGTAAAGAATGTCATAAAAAGTCATAGTATACCAAGTCACAAGAAAGTCATTCAATATTATGTCTTTATGTCTTCAGAAAGTCAAAGTATAGGAAGTACACAACCTTCTGTAGTTTTCTCAAGTTAACTGCTACAACAGCAGTTGAGAAGTTTGAATCGACAAAATGGAGTTGAGCTAATCGATGACAGCCGCCAGTAATGAGGGTGTATCAGATCGTGGAGTTGAGGCTATTTTATGCCCTGCCAATCCCTCACTTCATCAACCTCTCCACCGTTCTCATTAATAATGCATTGAGAGGGAAAGTTAATGTATGTGATGAAAAATGTATAACTTCATGAAAACCTATGGGAAGAACAGACCCTTCGGTTGGTGTCGATGTGAAACACCAGTCTCATCTGTTTCCCAACTTTTAATTTCTGAAACGAGAGTTTGCAGAATACAGACGTATACAAAATGCTTTGCTTTATAGTCATTTGGAAATTGCTTTAGAGATTTCTAAATGTGCACGTTGAGTGTTTATAAAACACCTGCTGTGTCTTTGTTATTTCAGGCACTAATCAAAACAGGTGTTTTGAGAGCGTGTTTGTAATTCCCGGGGTCATAACAAATTATGATTATAGGCCGTGCAGCCGGGCCGAGCTCTCATTACAAACAGGAGGGTAATTATTTCTCCCGCACGGTGTCATTGACACAAACCTTCCCCCTTGATTAAAAAAGAAAAAGAAAAAGAAAAAGTAATCAGCCGTTGTTTGTACCCGAGCGCTCGAGGAAACAGTAAGGCGATCTGCTCGCAGTGCAAATAGCAGAAAGGAAAAGAGGGTGGGCAGCACGAGACGATATGGACCACTCGGTAATAGGCCTCATTAGAGGCCCAACGCCCAAGAAATGTGGCACTCTGTTTCCCATTAGGCTGAAAGCTAATGATAAAAATAAAACACCATAATAATGAAGGGTAATTGTCAGGGAAGCAAGTAGTATAGCACATATTTCATTCTTTATTATGGACCGTCTATATAAAATGTTTTGCATTACCATATTGGTTCGTAAAGAATGTGCTCCTGCAGTATATCTGCATCTTTACAGGCGTCACCCAACGTTGACAATAATAGAAAATGAACATTTTGCATGTTCCTTAACTGTAGCCATGCAGGTCCTACACACCCATTCTACTTTTGTATGTACAAATGTTACATGTTTACAAGACCAAACCCCTAAAATATGACGTGCTGAGCAAAAGTGTGTTGGTATTGTGGTTCTGGTAATAACCCATATTAAGCCAAAGGAGGAAAACGTCGGTGGTGGTCAAAATATCCAAATTTGAATTGTCCAAATACTGGTGTCAGCACAACACTGACTAGCTTAAATAGCATCTCAGCATTAGCCAACCGATTAACATGACACGTAAACTTTTATTTACGTGCAATGAACTTGATTGACCAGGGTTAGTTAACATATGGGGGATCGTCCTAACTTGATTGACCAGGGTAAGCTTGGTAGTGAAATTGGCTCTGCTGGGTGTAATAGGTTTGATGTGCAGAGGTCAGTAGTAACTAGTAGTAGTAGTTTTAACCCTGGTCAATCAAATCCCAGACGACCCATCTCAAAGACTGCAACATGGATAGGAGACCAGACGAGTTAAAAGCAATAAATAGACATTTATTTAAAGAACACAACTAATTTAAACAAACAAATAAGCCGTAGTGTCAGCCACAGGAGCGCAGCCAGCCAGGAAAGGGAGTGACCAGACTCCATGTTCAGGTGTTGAGTCTTTATAGCCGGCACTCCCACCAGGCTCAGGTGTGGCTCATCAGCTGACGATGCACAGCCTGAAAGACAAAGACAGCAAAACAGGACCCAGACCCCTAGTGGAAGGGAGGGGTCGTCACAGAAGTGAACCAAAACTCAACAGTCTGCGTTTCATGAAATATTTGTCTATTTTTTTATTAAATTAAGGGAGCTAGCTAACAACTCTCCATACTGCTGTCTGATTTAAAGGGGAACTTCAGAATCCATACATGTTATTCCTAGCCTCTATGACAGTCCAAAAAATATTAGCGAACATAAACAACTCTCTTCCAAGTCCTAAAAACTCTAATTTGTGAAGTCATCGAATATAATATCCGACTACCGTACCTTTTCCAAAATAAGGTCCCATGAGCCGTTCCAACGGCGAGAGACGAATCATGTTCTGATCACCATTTGGATTGTGCTGCGATAGAATAGAGAGCTGCAGGGACGATGCATGTTTGTAGTCCAACAGGAAGTTAGTGTCGCTCAGGTTCTCTCGACAAAAAAAACAATGGATTATTTAAGAAAATAAACTACACAAGTTTATGATACTTACAGGTTTTGTTCAGCAATATAATCTTCAAAAAATAAACAACACTTTTATGATTTTTGATGCGTGAATGCAATCGGCAGAAGTAAAAAGCTAACGTTAGGCTATAGAGGAACTACAACACGGTCACATGGGCGGGAATATAAACACAGCGAGGCTGTGAAGGCGGACAGGGCGCAGTGATGCCGTTTTGTAAAGCTTCTAAATTCCCCAGGGGAGTATTTACAGAAGCATTTCATTTAGTAGAACAAAAACTTAAGCTTGTAAATACAGACCTTGTTTCAGGCATCCAACCAACAATTCAAAAAAACACAATGACTTTAAGACGGGGGAACCGCACGTACAAAAATGCTGACTCATTTCTGGGTTTCAGGACTCAAAAAAAAGAAAAAAGAAGAGAGAACAAACATTTTGTGGCTCAATAAAATCCGTCTTCATCGTCTGTCCTCGGCATGATGTCTCAAGTTTGAGACTTACTTCTCTGGTTTCTGACTTTGTGAGAGAGAGAGAGAGAGTAGCTCATGTTCACTTTATATTGATTGATTCCTTTTAGATGTGAAAATAACAAATTGGAATTTTTTAATTTAGGTGGTGTTTCCCCTTTAAATGATAATTTAGTAAATGACACTATTTAGCAGTGAGCTGAGGTGAGCTTCAATGTAATTGAATGAACTTGGATTACATCATCATCATTACATCACTGCTTTAGGTTTTAGTAGGATAAAAAAAGTTTGGTAGCGGTGGTTGTCCTATATACTTATTTAGGACAACAACCTGGGTTTAAATTTTGTTTTGTGTCTAAAAAAAGAAAATATGTCAATGCATTGTCCTCCAAGGGGACACAACAAGCTTATGCATGTTCATATTCTCATGCAGCTCTAGAAAACGATCAAGACCCCAGCGCCATCTTGTGAAAGGACAAAGTAAGTTCATTTGAACACTTTGTAAAAAAAAAAAAAAAAGAAGGCCGCTTGCCCTGAGCGCTGAACAGGAAGTCTATTCAGAAGTACATTCTGTGATCTGTCCGGTACCGGTTGTAGATATTATATTCTGAGACGGGGTGAGGATACAAAGGCTCTGAGGCTGCAGGACAAAGGGGGCGGGGGGATGCAGATCTCTGCAGAACCATCAGCAGATGGCAGTAGCATCACACCAACAACACAAAGGTGCTGATTGATAACCTTTGCGTGAAATCATAATGCACTTTAAAGATAAATAACAAGCTGCGGTAAACAAAATACCAACCTGCATTTATCATTCCTCAGATACTGTGTGTACAAAGCGAGATCTCATTATATGAAACTTTACTTATAGGAATTAATTACCTTCCAAGTTACCCCAAAAAGAGCCACGTGCGAATCAGCGACGTGTATCGCTGAAGCTATTTATTTAACAGCGCATCGGCAAAGGAAGTGATCCTCAGCTAATTTCCCCCGCGATAATAATAAATGTGTCCACTCTCTCTTAAGTCACGCTCTTAATTGGACCGCGAGATAAGTTATAACAACTGTGAGACTCCATAATTCAGTCACAGATTTAGAAAGTGTAGACTAATTGCATTTCGCTTCTTATCTCGCAAATTGGATCCATTCCAGAAACTGGGATTGCAGGAACAAAAAAAAAAGAAAATTGGAAGAAAAAAGAAAAGGTGGATGGTGGATTTTCAGAGGCATGACGACGCTGAGAAGTTTGGGAGGGTTTTGTTTCCACGAGGGGGGAGAAAACATGACAGATGCTGCCTTGTGCTGGCTGCTTGCACCGGCGTTAATGGTGTGTGAGCAGCATGTTAAAGCTCTGCTGCGGCGGACACGAGTGTGTCCCCCACGATAGAGAGAGAGAGAGAGAGAGAGAGAGAGAGAGAGAGAGAGAGAGAGAGAGAGAGAGAGAGAGAGAGAGAGAGAGAGAGAGAGAGAGAGAGAGAGAGAGAGAACGAGCGAGCGAGAGAGCATTTACATGGCAGTGTATTTCAGTGTGGAGGAGGCCGCCACCGCCACCGCCACCATCAACATCACCACCTTTTCCTCGGTTGAACCAGCCTCTGCACGCGCAACAATCACAGCTAAATCAACATGGTGTGTTTTCTGTTTGTTGCTCTAAATGACACACGAAGCAGCAGCAGCAGCATCACTGCCACCTTACGAGCGCGTGTTCCTCTCGGCGGTGCGCGTGTAGCTGGAGACCTCTTCGCCCTCTGTCACTACGTGCAGTTCAAACAACACACACACACACACACACACACACACACACACACACACACAGCATCTGCACACCAGGGCTGCGCAGTGTGTGGTGTGCGTCTGCACCATTTCTATCTGCGGGATGTTTTGCGCGGATCTTTTTGGTCTTGCATGCTTGGTCCCGCTGACCAGATGGGTCAACGACCGAGCAGTCCGGGGCCCCTTCTGTTCTCCGCGAGGGGGCCACTCATGAGACCGAAGCCCCCAGAGACCATGAGTTCCAGAAAATGTATCACAGCGGATTGCAAGCTGAGCTGAGACATTCACACATGTACGCATTCAGTGCACGTGTTCACCTGTGTGTGTGTGTGTGTGTGTGTGTGTGTGTGTGTGTGTGTGTGTGTGTGCGTGTGTGTGTGTGTGCGTGTGTGCGTGTGTGTGTGTGTGTGTGTGTTGCAGTTCCTCCCGATGGAGGAGGATCTGTCAGAGGGCATGACTGTTTTTACAGATTAACAGGGAAACACGAGAAAATGTGATTTTACTTAATATTCTGGAAAGCAGACCCGATCTTTCATCATTTCCGACAAGCTGTGCAGGAGATTCTTCCCGCCATGTCATGTGGAAATTTAGTCAAGTCATCTTCAGCTGTTATTGCAGTCCATTAACTCCATTGTGAAGATACATAATTGATGCAGCCTTTGGGTGGAGTTTAATCAAACGGAGAGCTGCTCGAACAGAGAAATGAGACGCACAATCCTCGGCGATGTAGCTTGCGCGGCAGAGACCATAATTCACACCTTGAATTGATTTTTTCCATAATCATTTAAACTGCACAGTTTCCCGCACAATGGCCCAAAAGCAAAAAACTCGAGTAGCTTTTGAGCTTTCAAAGGTCGATTCCCGTTGAGGGGTTTATGAGGCTGATTTAGGATCAGTTTTAAAGCAGAAAGACTAAATAAAAGTGAAACACGTGCAGTATGTGATTTATGCTCTGTACCTGTTCCGTCTTTGTTTGATGTGGGTCACCATCACTATTCATTTCCATTTCAGTATTTTGGGTTTCCCCCTCTTTAGGTGTCTCTACTTGTCTTTGAAACGGCAGTGAATCTGCGTGGGAACCGCATTGTGTACGCAACGCTCCTTGAAATCAAGGTGCTTCTAGCTTTCCGGTTCCTCCTGTACTCCTGTTGGAGCCACGTGATGATCATGTCTGGCTCGAAAAAAAAAATTGTGCCACTAACAAGCAGTACAAAAAAAAATGTACTACTTGGTTTCAAACAGGAAGGGGGGGCAAACCTTTAGGCATCCCGGAGCGCAACAAGTGTGCGACATATTCACGAGATGCATGTACCCCTCTCTTCTCCGTGAATGCATTATTATTTTTCAGCAGCAGCAGATTAGTGCAGAAACCGCAGCTTTCCTCTCAGTCAGCCGTCTTAATAACACAGCAGCAGTCAATTCAAATCTATGAGGTCAGATGGGTCATTTTCAAATAATCATTAATTGGGGGGGGGGAAGGAGAAATTTGGATGTGAAAGAGATGGGATGGGAAGATGGAGAGGGAGATGGAGAGAGAGGTATGACAGTTATTACAGCCGAGGCAACACATACTAAATCCCCTCAGCCAGAGATGAGTGAAGATAAAGGAGGTGACTGAGCTAATTGTGCTCTGTCAGAATCCATATCTCTAACGACTGTCAAATGAGCAAATTTCAAATGCATTTTCTCCACCTCCTCCCTCCTCCCCCCACCCCCCAGTAGTAAAAGTGGTGAGAGAGAGAGGAATATATACCAGGAGACACTAATGTGATGAGAATGATTTCATGGTCTCTTCCTCTGATTAAAAATACAATAACACTGTGGCAGAACAGCCTATAAGCAAAAGCAAGGATGTATACAGGTCAGATAAGAAATGACCCTCGGTGACCCCCCACACTAGGAAAAAAACAAAAAAGGAGGGGGCCCATCTTTTTCCTGAATCGTTTGTATAAAAACAGACACGTCTCTCTGCAGCAGAAAACTGCACTCGTCATCGTCCTGTAAGACGGTAATTAGTGGCCCCACGAGGAAGAAGTGGATGTTATGATTCATGTCTCACCAGTGGCCATCTTACTGTACCACTAATTATGACGCCCAAGTGCTGGTAACAGTAACTGGCCCAGATTTCTTCAGAGCCGGTAAACAAAAAGCATCATAAGGAGGCATAAGGGGGAGGGGAGGTAGGGGATTGAGGGCGGGAGGGGGAGGGGTGGGGGGGGTAAGAGCGTCTCCATCCACCCCGCGTTATATCAGGCCTCAGTCGGTCACTGACGGGAAGCAGATAAGGTTTCTCTCTGGCTGGAGTTGGATAATTGGACATTTATGGAGCGATAGGAGCGCCCAGGGCCCAGGAGCCATGAAACAGAGCTAATCGAGACTCTGCATCAGTAAATTGTCTGTGAAAGAGCGCATCAGGAGTTCTGACAAGATAAGGGAGTCTTTCTTCAAAAAAAAAGGCGGAGCCGGACTGAAGTGACACGAAAAACTCAAAGATAGAAGAGGAGCCTTGAGCGCGGTGCTGGGACTTCTGGTGCTGGGACTTCTGGTGCTGGGACTTCTGGTGCTGGGACTTCTGGTGCTGGGACTTCTGTGCGTCTACATGAGGGCTATTTATTAAATCTAGATATGTTGAGGTGCCTGTAGTTTTTGGGAGATCTCTGCCGTAGAGACGTCGGTCTTCTCTCCAGTATAATGGGGACAAGATGGCGCTCGGCTTGTGGCGCCAAAAACTCTCAACAGCAATGCTCAAGATAAATCCAGAGAGTTTGTTGTGAGCAGTTTCATGTAGGGACTATTTTCCTTCAACCAGTTTTTATAAGGCATATTCTCTCCAAAAACTAAATGCAACCCACACTTTAAACTGATGAATAGCACTACAGATATAAGAGGAAAAATATCAGATTTTTTGGGTGACATCTGCCTTTAAGAGCCTTTAAAAAAAAAAAAGGCCATGAAAATATATTGTTCAGCTCCAAATGTTCCGCTCATAATAATCTGCGATCGACAGCCCTTTAGAGTTAAGAGGGATTCGAGTCCTCCTGGTGCAGGTTGCCTTGCTCTCAGTCCGCCATAATTAGTTTCCTCCCTTTGATGTTTTTTTTCCCAGGAAACTGCTGCCTACAGAGCAGGTGCATACTGAGCAGGTGGCCCCTCACGTATGCAGGAGCCCTGAGAGTTTGGTGCAAACCATTTTTCACACTATTTTAGGTAGGTTTCCTGAGTAATGCCATGCTTATATATTTCCTGCACATCAAAAGGTTGCATCTCTCTTTTTTTGCTTTATATCAACATCTAAAATACTACTGCTTTGGCCGTTTCTTCTTCTTTTTTTTTTTGCTGAGCAGCAAAAAAATCCGATTACTCGCACGCAGACGCCGACACAGGCAATTCATTTGGTGGGGGAGAGGCTAGTCTTAATTGGGCATAAGTGGGATTTTTCTTGGCTGTGTGCAACAGAAAATGACAGACTGTGCGTATGAGAAGTAAAGACCATCTGGTCCCACAGGAGCAGAGAGAGATGCCAGACAAATGGAATGAGAAACAACATAAGAAGAAAAAAAAACCTGTGTGGGTAAGAATCTCATCCCCACTCTTTCCCACTGTCTCGGTCTTTCTCACACAAACACAAACACAGACAACGCACAACAAAAAGAAAAAAAAGAAAAAAGAGGAATCAGTGTCTCTTGGTCATCTATCATTTGCCCATGTAGCAGCCTAGAGGGGGAAGAAACAGAAGTCTCTCATGCGTGGCCTATTCATGTTTTTATATCATAATCAATATGGAATATAATAACATTATGCTCGCAGGCAGTCCCAGGAATAAAGAGCGGTTAGCTCGTAAAAAGACCCCGGCCATCAGCGGGACAAATTGATCTGACGTGTTATATTATTCATGTGGGGGATTGGTGGTGAGACTTGAAAAGGAGCAATAGAGAAAGAGACACAGAGAGAGAGAGAGAGAGAGAGAGAGAGAGAGAGAAAAAGAGCAAAGGGTGAGTATAGTCGACCAGTGGACATCCTCTCTCCCCCTCGCAGGGTGTCATCTCCTTTGCGTGACAGCGCTGCTCAGCGAGGGGTGAGGCGGTGAAACCATCACACGACATCTCCGATGGGTGGACAGGAACCCGTGAACGAGCGATTCACACAAGCGGGTTGAACGCGTCCACGCACACACGCACAGAAATGACTATGATATGCCGTCTGGTTTAGTTGTATAAAAGATAACAAAATGATTTTATTACATGTTCATAATTTGACAGACATCACAACATACTTGCATGATTTGCTCTGGTATTAATGCTTCCCACACCATAATTAGGCATAATATACCCAGTACGAAACTATATAAAACAAACATGCGTGCAGATACAGAGGGGGGGGGGGGGGTTCAACAACAGATTAAAGCCATATTCTGTCATTTAATGAAGTTCAGTTCTGGTAAAGAAAAACAAACAGCAGAAGGATGCAGAAGCTTATTATCATTTTCAGAATTTATTTCTCTTTTTTTTTGTCTTCTTGTTTACATCAAATAGAAACAGACACATTGGCACATGCAAAGTGAACACTTTGTGGTGCTTCTCATTACCATCCCAAATCCAACTGAACAAAGACCGGATATCTATTCTTGTACTCCAAACATGAAAAATACTCTCGAATATTTACAAAAAATATATATATACTTACAATGCCCATCACTCTAACATAATAATCATCTGGGACCGATTTGAGTCGATTTCAGTAACACAAAGTACTGGATGTGGCAGAGCTTGCTGTTCAAGGTTATTAAATCAACTGCAAGAAAAAGAGGCACAGAAGAAAAATCACTTAAACAATACAAAACAGAAATCGGATAATGGGAACCCCAAGAGAATATGGCTTTAATGACATTTCAAAAGAAAATATCTTGAAAGCAGATCCACTGTCCCGTTTGTTTTTTGTGGTTTTTTTTTTTTTTTTCTCCCCGCGGTTTTGTCCTCGTTCACAGTGACCCCTTTTAGCAGGCAAGTTGTTCTCTGTTCGAGAGGCGGGGGGGGGAGAAGGAGGGAGATAGGGGGAGGAGGGCCACAACACAAGTTTAAAACCTACAGTTCGGTCGCTGAGGCAACCCCGCCGGCCCACAGCCGCGCTCCGTCTCCGTCAGGACTTCCTGTGTCGTGTCTGGATGAAGGTCGGAGGCGCTCCACAGTCATGGAGGGCACACGGGTGCTGCAGGTGGTGCTGCGATGCCTGCTCCCGCCCTCCTGTCTCCGTCTGTCTGTCTCTGATCCTCTAGAGCTCCCCTCCTCCTCCTCTTCCTCCTCCTCCTCCTCTTTCTTTTTTTTTTTTCTTCCCAAAATCACAGATAAAAGGACAAACAGCATTCACTATTTTTTTTTTGTTTTCAAGCAGATCAGATCCTGAGGTTGTTGTAACTCACATATGTTTTCTTGGTTGCTTGACCTGAGAACAGAATGGAAAAAAAGATGAAGGTTTACTTTGAGCTCCGCTGAAACAAAACAAGAAGTAAATATATAAAACAATCTTGAGCAAGCAGCTAAACAACTGCTTTTGTAAACTCCTTCCTGCGGTGCTGTGCATTCTTTACCAGCTGTGTGCAATCAGTTGCAATATTTTCTGGCCTGGTGTATCATTTCAACTCAAGGCCCCCGTGTGCAGCCTTAGTTTCTATTTTCAGATGTTAACTAGCGATAAAAAAACAGCACGCACGCACACTCACACGCACGCACACTCACACGCACGCACACTCACACGCACGCACGCACGCTCACACGCACGCACGTACGCACGCATGCTCACACGCACGCACGCACGCACGCACACGTGAGCGCCGAACAAACGCGAGGGGATGCAATGTGATCCCCAGCCTGTATTGCCATGGAAACGTATCAGAATGTGGCTGAGTGCCTATGTGCTGTGTGTGTGTGTGTGTGTGTGTGTGTGTGTCCTGCTGTGTATCTGTATCGTTATGAGAACCAGTTTCAAGCCCTCAGAGTGAAGGCGTTTGTGCCTCGTCATGACTTCCGTAAAAAAAAGGAAAAAAGAAGAGGCTGTTTCAGGGTTAAAGACTGGGATCATGTGGTCAGCGGGCCGACGCCAAGTACAAGGACGTGAGCGTTGGAGAGGGACCATGTGCACTTTTTATCAGACATTGCTATATATTCTCATTCCACTGCTTTAATGTTGCTATGGCGACCGGCTCCCATGGACTATGCAATTAAAGTCGCAACGTTTCTTTACAGCTGCATTTTTTTTTATCTTGGCCAGCAAATATGATGAATAAAACATGAGTAAATATTTGTACATCAGATTCTTGCAGTTAACTAAGATCAGTCTTTTTTTTTTTTTTCGCCAGACACCGTGAGTGTGTGTGTGTGTGTGTTTACTTGTTTGGGGTTGAGACATCTCCCAACGCCATCATCCTAATTTCTTTTTTTTAATATCGATTAATTATTATATTATATTATATTTATTATTCATCTCATTCCACAACTTTTACTTTATTTTGTTCTGCGTTTTTTTGCCTGGTTCTGTTTTCTTCCCACGGTACTCATTAAAATTGATCTGAAAAGCTTCCTCACATCCTCACATCGCCTGTTTTGGTTGATCTATATTAGGAAAGTGAAGCATTTCGACAATTCCTGATTTGCAAGGTCTTTAAGAGGCGTAATCATGACGATATTGCACCGTATCAGCGGCGATGTAAATCTGCAGAACTGCTAATGCTCTTAATCCCATAAATCACTCCAATGAGTCATCTCCTACTGGGCTGATGGGCCCTGAAAGGGAGGTATTTGGCACTCTGATGGTTACAGGAATTGACGGACAGTCTCCAGGGACGGTCGAGGCACAGTTCAGGTTTTGGGGAGTGTGTGTGTGTGGGGGTTGGGGGGAGGCGGTCATGCACATAAATTCGCCATTAATAAATGTCACTTCTCCTGCCACTGAAAAAAGAAGGGCAAGGGGAGGAGAGAGTGTGCTGGGAGGGGAGACGAGGCGAGAAGACATTCGTGTCGAGGAGACAGAAGGTGAGAGACGCACGCAGAGCAGATGACGTGCTGCACTTTTGGGAGGGCCCTCGCCGAGACCGCGTGCCCTGCTCGGGGACTTTCGGCGCGCTGCTGCGACAGATGTGAAGGTTTCACCCTCAATGTGGGGTGAATTTGCTCAGTGAGCCACATGTGTGCAGGCAAGGATATGTTCTCCCCCCTCCCACCCCCCCCACCCCCTTCCCCCCCATTCCCCTGATACACTTTGCATCAGCTCTCTGATTTATACACTTTCAGTCACACACAGATGCACACTCACATTCGTGTATCCGCAAGCGCGCACGCACACACGCACGCACGCACGCACACGCGCACACACACACACGAACACGCGCACACACACACACACACACACACACACACACACACACACACACACACACACACACACACACAGGCTTATTTGGCTCCCGACAGATGAGTGTGACAACTGTTGGGGCGCTTAGAGAAATTCCCCCGGAAAATCTGTCATCTCATAGGCTTAATTCAAAGAGGGGGGCGAAGGGGCGGGCGCACCTGTGGGTGCCACGATCGCTGTGTGTGATTAGAGGCGTTGCAGGAGAGGAGGCCTGTGATGTGTGATTTGCATGTGCTGTCAATCATTTTCGTCTTCCTCCTGACAACTCGAGAGAGAGAGAGAGAGAGAGAGAGAGAGAGAGAGAGCGAGAGAGCAAAGAGCTTCCATGTTGGTCTGAATTTCAGATTTTGCAGTTGTGTTTTTTTTTCCTTTCTTCTTCTTCTTCTCTGAAACCCTTTCAAGTGTTGGTGTTTACCACTCCAAACAAACAAACACCTCACTGTGGAAGTATGCAGGCTTCCCCACCCACGTCCTAATACGTCCTAGTATTATCTTTGCTAACAGGATCCTGCGTACTGCCTCAGATGGGTGGTGTGAGTAACACACGGCCACAGAGACAGATTATCTCCCTCCCTTCCCCGGCTCTGTCGCAGAGAATGGAGGGAGTTCTTCCCCGTCTCCTTTCTTGCTCACTGGCTGCCGCGCACTCGAGCTAAAGGTCCAACCATTTTAATCAGGAACCCGAGACAACTCAGTCCATCCTACAGGACATTAGAAGCTCTTTTTACCCAAGTAGCCACCCAATTAAATGGAATGGGACTTTATGGTTAAGGAAAGGAATTATGAGACATCTCATTCGCCCTTCGCGGGTAAAAAAACCGATTGAAACGCCCCGAGCACGGATATATATGTAGATCTCAACTCGTGGCTCTCTGTCTGTAAAACACCCTGATCTCTATACACGCTTCATTAACTCATCGTAGACTGTGCCTACTGTAATCCAGAAATAGTTGATATGAAATCCTCGTTTTCTGACAAACTCTGGCGCATAATTTGGCTCGATCTTCGCTGAAAGAACAGGCAAAGTGTGACCAGTTTCACAAATTGTGAACCATTGAGCTGTAAAGCAGCGGGTAAGATATCCTGAATACACATAATTTTGTCTGACGTAGACTTAAATGTGTTTATGAGGCTCTGAGGCTTTTGTGGTCCCCTCACTGTTGTAAGACACAGAGACTCCTGTGTATTCTGAATATAACCGTCAGAGGAACGATTCAAAAATACTTTAAATGGGGTCGAGGTGTCACGAAGAACATAGCAGACCTCTCACACTCCACGGGCAGCTCTTTCCACACCGTAACGTCATTTTAAATCACAATATGAAAAAATACGACAACTAATGTTGTGTGACAATAACAATATTTCTATCCCAGTTAATGTAAAAACAACAGCTTTAAGATTTATTTCCTGCCAACGTCTCTGACACTACTCAACAAGATAACAAGCTCATCATTGCTTACGTTTTTTATGAAGCACAAGGCATGTGCATGTTTGACATGTCTTTCCTCTGTTTGTATTGTCTTTGAATGTCTTTGGCTACTTATTGTTTGGAGTCCTTGCAGCTGTGTGCCTTATACTGCTATAAAAAAGTCCAACTTATCTTATCTCACTTACTCATGGGGTCAGCAGCGGGGTTCTCGCACAGCTCCGTCTTCGCCTCTCCGTTGGGCCTCTCGTTGGGCTTCTGCGACAGACGCGACGACATGGTGGCAGCCGTGACCACGGCCTTGAAGCTGCGCTTCCTCTTCTGCACGTTCATCTCAGGGTGGAAGATAATGATGTACACCTTGGGCATGTAGAGCATGCCCAGTGCTACCGAGGCACTGAGGTTCATGGAGATGGTCAGCGTGGTTGTCTGAATGTACAGCTGGAAGAAGACGAAAAAAGACGGGTAAAACATGAATGGCCAATTCCTTCTATGAGGCAGACACTTTAAAAACCATATTAAGAAAAATGAGAGACAAGACGGCGATGACGGCTCAACATCTGTGCCTTATTACAGAACAGTCACTCTGTTGAGCACAATTATGAGGCAAAAACCTAATAATAACCTCCGCCTGATAACAGAATATGAGTTGCTGAATTTAGAGAAACGTCATTAGAGGATGCGCTTGTTTGACTGATAAAACACAAACCCTCCTGATGACAACAGATCATTCCATTCAATGTCAAACATTTTAATCTTACATCATGATCAGATATGTAGGTGGCGTGGATATTTGCTCTGTGTAGCTGTCAGGTGGGTGGGGGGGAGCAGTCATGCGCACGGTAACATAATCCAGCAGCATTTATTGAAGCCTGACCTGCAGCTACTCAGTCAAGTTGAAGGCGGCTCAAGCGTGTTAATGACAATAGCGGAGTTGTCGCCGTGAAAACGTCCTCACATGGCCTCACATCAAGCCATCCGTCAACCTGGACCCATGGATCGGACAGACTCAACTCTCCGTGACATGTTGCAGTCCCCCCCCCCCCTCACATCCCATCTTTCATCTCAACCACTCAAGCACTCATCAGACCCATCTAGCTACTTCTTCCCCCGACCAGCAATTCCTTCAGGCCAGTTGCAGTTTCAATGTAAATTCTTCCCCGGAGTCGAGCACGAACACTTCAGTGCGCAGCAGGTCTATATTTGTTTCTTCTGCAGCTCTGCACGCGGCGTAGTGCCGCCCGCGAAAAGGCTGCGTTAAGTGGTGAAGATCATCCACAAGATTTCAAGAAGTGCAGGTACGTTCTCTTAAATGCCTTCTCCTCAGAGGTTACGCAACACCTCTGGCATTGATGTGTGGTAATTACGAGCTTACATAACTCCGGTTTTAGGTTAACACAAATTTCATAGCGACTTCATCAAGCGCCGGTTGTTTTCGCTAAGAGGTGGCGAGGGCAGTGATTCAGCACGCAAAAGCCTCTTTTTTTCTTGCCATTTAAGGGTCTTGGAGGAGAAAGAATTGCTTCAAGAGGGGACATTATGGCTTCAAGAGCAGATCACCAAAGCCCTCCTCACTGATCTACTGCACTTGAAATCGTCAGATGTCACTCATCCGCTGCCAGCCGCCGGGTGATGTGAACGAGAGTGGAGGAGACGATTGTAAACACATTATCCGCCACAGCGTATCCATAGAGCGGCGAAAAACGCTCGCCGGCTCGGGGGAGAGGAAGAAATGTCACCGTTTGCATGCAGGGTTTTTTTTTCTTCCTTTGTTTTTCGTGGCAAAATAAATAGCACGACTAATGGTAATTTCTTTTGTACAAGACGGGGCTCATTTGCATGCCAGTCATGCCTTTTGTCTCCCAATCATTCAGATGCCTGATATCATCAACATGCCAATGCATTCAACAGCCTCTTTCTCCCTCCGTCCCCTCCTTCTTCTGTGTGGAGCAGCATCAGAGGCAGTAATCTGGCTGGCGCACCATGCATTAATAACTGTATGAATATCACAATGCATTCGGTGCACTCTGTTCCGCGTCACTCCAAGCTGGAGAGAGAGCAGAAAAAAAATAATTCTCCACTCTCTCTCTCTCTCTCGTCTGAGCTGTGAATTCGCAGCGTTTCTGATTAGATATTTGGGGGCGACCGATCAAAAAGGCATCGCGAGGAGTGCACGTGGCATCAAACACAGTCACAAAGAGAATCACCGCCCCTGTGCCGTGTGTTTCGCGAGTTGGTAACCTGGTCTGGTATCCATAGCAACACTACAAAGTTTGGTGCGGGCAACTAAACGTGGCTGGAATAAGCTTTTAATGAGATCCCGAAACCTTGGACGCTGCAATGCTGACCCTATCAGAACTGATTTATTGACCATGCAGGAGAGTTGATTCGGTGCACAATGAGTATTAGGTGCTTACTCATACTCATCACACACACACACACACACACACACACACACACACACACACGCACACACACACACGCACACACGCACACACACACACACACACACACACACACACACACACACAAACAACATGAAGATATGTCGGCTCTTTTTCCACTCCGTCTAAAACAGCTACACATGCGCACAAACACACAAAGCAAAATCCTTTTTCCGCCTCTAATCAGCGAGACGGGGTTCTTCCATTGCGCCTCCCGATGAGCTTGACCCAAATTTCGCGGCCATCCCAACTCAAATGTTTAGCTTGTCACAGAACATCCATAATTAAATCCTGTTGCTTTAACATAAATAAATACATGAAGCCATTTTTCACAACTGCTTGGCAACCCTCTATTTATAGCCGCATTAATGATTTATTAACGTCCCCATCAAGAGTCAAATCAAAACGGCTGCTTTTGAATTTTACATCTCGTCGACAAGCCAAACGCCAACAACATTGAGCGGCATGTCTTCCATTTAGACAAAAAGCTGTTGAGGGTAATCCTCATAATTATGCCCACCAGGGATATACTTACTGCAAAGGCAATTTAGTCGGGTATGGTTGAGTACTATAAATGTACACAGCGATAAGTACTCGGTTCAGTAAGTGACAATTAGGAGTCTCTCTGCCCCGTTGGAGAATGCCTTCAGTAATGGATCCAGGGGATTTGGAGTCTCCTCTCAACTACCTGGTTGTCTTGTTGTCTTGGGTGGCCTACTTTCTAGCCGGGGCTCATGTCATGAGTAACTCTGTCTGGCTTTGTGATCGCACAAAGCCCTTTTCCATATAGCAGTAGGAGTAGGTAAATACTTGCATTTGTATAAAGCCTTTCTGGTCTTCCGACCACTTAAAGCGCTTTTACATTACACACCAGCGAAACGGGAGCAATTGGAGGTTCAGCTTCTTGCCCAAGGACACTTTGACATGGACTGGAGGAGACCGGGATCGAAGGGCAGGAAGCTTTGGGGGTGGGATTGATCCGTGGGGGGCGGAACTTGAGACGATCACCGCCCACGGTCGACCAGCCAGCGACTGTGACTCAGTGGTAGAGTAGGTTTCCATCAATCAAAGGATCGGCGGTTTGATACCCGGCTCCGCTGTGTCCTTAAGACATGGTTAGATAGTCCTGATGGGCAGGTGGCACCTTGCATGGTAGCAAGGTTATCTGTTATCTGCAACCTGTTATCAGTGTATGAATGGGTGTGAATGGGTGAATGATAACAATACTGTGAAAGCACTTTAAGTGGTCGGAAGACTAGAAAAGCGCTCTACAAGTACAGTCCATTTACCATTGACCAGACCAAACGCCGTCAAGAAGGAGGAGAGCCGAGATGGAAGCTAAGCTAACCCAGCTAGAATCTACGGCGACTCCACTCCCCAGCATGCTCCTGGCTAACGTCTGGTCGCAGGAAATTCAGGCTAACCCAGCAACGGGAGGTCAGTGACCCACATCTTTACAGAGACCTGACTCCATCGTGGCGCCCAGGGTCAAGCTGCATTTGACGGGCAGACCACAGGACAGAGCGCTGGAATCTGTGTTTACATCAATGAAGCTTGGTGCTCAAACATCATCAAAGTTGATGGACAGTGTTTCTCTGATGTCAAATTAGGACGTTAGGATGTTGGCCATTTTATGTGCCCAGAGATTTTACATTCCTCCTGATGTAAGTAAAAAAAAAAATGCAATCAGGAAAGCACTTCTGATTTTGTTTTGTTTGTCATGTTTGTCTTGAGTATCACCAATGGGCTACAACAGCGTTGTGCAACCCTATGTTGCTTAATTATGAATTAAAGTATCCTTGAATCCTTGAATAAATAGGTTGTGACACATAGCAGCCACTCTTCATGTGTTAGAGCAAGTCATTACTAGTCAAAACAATCTGATATGTTTCCTCGACACGATTTGTTGTAATGCATTGTTTACACCCGTCTTCATGGGGATGTGTTTGTTGCTCTAATCAAGGCCTGTATTCATCAAGTGTCATTCATCAAAATTGTAAATCAGTGCTGAAAGGCCCGTAATTCTATGGGTGGCGCATTTTGGGTCCAACTTAGACAATGCCTCGATGCAAAGATAGATGTTTAGATGGGCGGATGGATGATGGGATGTATAGATCTATTGATAGATAGATGGGCCGACGGATGGATAGATGGAAGGAAAAACTGATGAATGGATGGATGAATTGTTAGATGGATGATGGATGGACAGACGGACAGATGGGGTTGAATAAGTCTGTTAGCACTAAAGGTAAAAGTATTATCTTTCTTAAGAAATTACGGGCAATATTAAGGTGAGACGAGATATTTCGCCAATGCTTGTTGACTTGACTAAGCTTATAAAGAAAAGATACTGTTTCGACAAAAAGAAGCAGAAACTGCAGCTTTTCAACAGTGAATTTAGACGGTAATAAATCAAAACTTCGCAACTCGAATCAAACTTTGCAAACATCATCTTCATGAGGCGAGACAAAATCTAATATAGAGCAGTGTATGTTTTTCATTATTAATTAATTAGTAATTATGGCAGAGCTACAATAAATGAGAGATGTTTTCACAATGTTACAGTTTATTTCTCCAAAGTGGGTTACATTACAGAAATATATTTTCTCCTGCCTGCGAAGAACATGAAATGGAAGATTTCATGCTCTCAGTGGAGAGGCGTGCCACAGCCCACAGAGGGTTGCCAGCATCACTGCTGTGTGCGCAACCCTGAACAATAGATGCAGTTTGTGTGTGGCATGTTTTGTAAAACTATGTGGTTAGAAAAGGCTGATGTGATCATTTTACGCAGCAAATTACCCGCTATTTTAATTTGTGTTCATTGTGTTTACTTAAAGTCTGCTATGTAACTGACGTGTTGGTAAATACCATCATAAGATGCTGTTAATTAATTTTGGCATCATATTTTAGCATATTACTTTGGGAATTAGTTATTTACCCATACTCATAAACACTCATTGTACACTCGTCTAATACTCCAAACCGCAACTGTGAGGAAACCCTTGTGGCTCCGAGTGTCTCCCACTTCATGAATGAATAACAAGTAAATAAATCCTCTTCATCTTGAAGGATGTTCAACATCTATATTCAAACTAAAAACCTACAACTTTTCCACTTGACCTTTTTTTGCCTGCAGTCTGCCTCTGGTGCTGTCTGCTCAGGGTTTCAACTTTCAAGCATAAAACAGGCAAGTATTTCACATATTCATTTCAGAAGACTCACACATCTCCGCAATGATTGTCAAGACCAACTCCCATCAAGTGCAGTTGTTTTTGAGAGAGACGGGAAGATTAGAAGTTGCAATTTTCTTTTTAACGACTGAAAGCTGGAATGAAAAAGTTTTTGCTGCGTGTAGTTAGTCATTACTAATGATTAATGGCAGCACGGTCTCTCTTCAAGAAGCGTGTGAGCACAGGAGACGTCTTACAAGAACCTAAGTGGTTTCTATACACTTACTGAGGTGTGTTCGTTTTCATGCCAGGAAGTTCTCCTTTAAGCATGACTGAATCTCGTGGGTGTTTTACTAGAAAGTGTCTGTCTAGATCGTTTCCACCTCAGGGAAAATGTTTCACTACATCATAATCCTACTCTTCTGAAGTGTAAGAAACGTGCTGCTTTAGGGTCAAAGATGTTACCTAATAAGAGACTTCTCGTGTTCAGTGATAGCAAAAATTTGCAGTTGTGTACAAACATGTTTTTGGGGACATTGATAACGCTGTTTTGAACATGTCTTTGTCATTTCATTGATCAAAGGTGCGTTTGATTCGCATGCCTGGAGTTTGTTTCAAAAGTCAGTGCCTCGCCAGATCTGAGGTCAGCTGAATTTGGATGCTGGTGACTCTCAAGAGTCATTAACATGAGAGTGTTTGAGTAGTCGACTGACCACATGCAGGTGCAAAGGGGGGGGGGGGGGGGGGGATGCTCTGTGATCTTTTGTTTCCATTTTTCGCATGGCTTCCCGCCACATGGGTTTGAATGGGCAAAACAAAGGGGAGGGGAAGGGAGTCACAGGTGTGGAAAACAAGGGCATCTAAATGGTGTTGAGTTAAAGAAAGAATTCACAACTTGTGCAACAATACAATGCAACAAAACAACATATGGTCAATCAGCTCTGAATCATTTTGGATGATCACTGGCAGCTGGTTTCATTTCGTCCCAGGGTTTGTCATAAATCTTTTGATATTGGACAACCTGGAGTGAGAGAGATTATTCAAATCTGAGTGTTTAGTGACGTCTGCACTTAAAAACACAACAGTTCAAGGTACTTATAAATTGAGGATGTACTCAAATGCATCACACTGGATCCCGTTTAGCCTCCAACGGTTCATTAACATGAACACACTACACACACACACACACACACACACACACACACACACACACACACACACACACACACACACACACACACACACACACACACACACACACACACACACACAAACACACACACGGCATTTAGCATGTCAAAGGGTTGCACTCTTGTTTTTTTTAAACCAGTGAACAGAAGTGACCATATTTGGAGTGTAAAGGAATGACGCCGTGGTAGAGACGGCGTATACGGCTCTGGTAACGACCTGTCAATCACTGTAAGCCCCGCCCTAAAGCATAACCTGCTTTATGGTCTATTTGACTCTAAATGGACCATAATTTACTAAATGAACATCATGCTGTATTGAAGAAGACTTGAAACTAGAGATTGAGACCATAAATTCATGTTTACAATTTTTACTGAGGTCACTTTTGTTCTTTTGGTTCGGGCAGCTTATAGCAACTTATTTCTGGGTTATTTACCGTGTTGGTAGTGAATCTAACGACAGAGCAGCTTTAAGGTGTTTTTCTGTTGTTTGCTAGCAGACAAAAGTGACAAGGAAACACCTTCACACAACACAAATTCAATGGAGAGCGAGGAATTGTTTCCCGTCCAGTGTGAACGGGACTCAAATGCTCTCTTCTATCTTTATCAGCAATGACAACAATATGTATAAGTATTCATGAAGGTATATGAGAGATGTTGTGGCGAATGTGTGTTCATACTGAAAAACCTAAGCATAAGTAAGCTGAAATAATTTTCGGGGTTGCCTCACGGGGTTCACCTTAACTACACGGCAGCTTCTGCAAAGGATGTTTTGGAGACATGCAAAGGCACTTCTCGCTTGCAGCGGCTAGGGAGTTAGCAGAAATGCGCCCATGAAGGCCATTACACCAGGACGCTGTGGTGTGAGCTCGAGGTGAGTGTGAGGCAGGAGCCGGTGTGAAGAAAGAGTTAACTGCATAAAGGCGAAAGATAAACACATTACTGCCTCGCTAGTCGCCGCGAGTAACATAATGAACTCCTAATCGCTGCTGAGGGTGTAATTCATCTATGAAATCAGCAGCAAATTGAGATGAGGAAAATCAGTTTCTGATCCATCTCATGCGGTAGCTTAGCGGGGAGGATATTGAACGCCGTGCCTCTCAAAAGGTTAGGAGTAACACTTTCCCGTCAGCATCGATATTCTGTCAGTGGAAAACTTTCCCCTCCTCCTCCTCAGCCGCCGCCGTGTCTCGTACGGCGGCCTGCCGAGCAGCACGCACGGCTCACGAGTCCAGCCGACGAATATGTATTCTGTCCGGCGCTCGCCAGATAAGCAATGACTGGCGTAGCGGGTCGGAATGTCATATTCTCAATCAACTCCAGTACCACCCGGTGTCAAATGCTTTGTTGAGTAGAGCACAGCTGTCAAGAGAGGGAATGTGTCCAATCAAACTTCTATTTACCGTCCGCATCCTCCAGCTCCTCATCCGCATCCTCCAGCTCCTCATCCTCTTCCTCCAGCTCCTCATCCTCTTCCTCCAGCTCCTCATCCTCTTCCTCCAGCTCCTCATCCGCATCCTCCAGCTCCTCATCCTCTTCCTCCAGCTCCTCATCCTCTTCCTCTTCCTCCAGCTCCTCATCCGCATCCTCCAGCTCCTCATCCTCTTCCTCCAGGTCCTCATCCTCTTCCTCCAGCTCCTCATCCGCATCCTCCAGCTCCTCATCCGCATCCTCCAGCTCCTCATCCGCATCCTTCAGCACCTCATCCTCATCCTCCAGCTCCTCATCCACATCCTCCAGCTCCTTATCCTCTTCCTCCAGCTCCTCATCCTCCAGCTCCTCATCCTCATCCTCCAGCTCCTCATCCTCATCCTCCAGCTCCTCATCCTCCAGCTCCTCATCCTCTTCCTCCAGCTCCTTATCCTCTTCCTCCAGCTCCTCATCCTCTTCCTCCAGCTCCTCATCCTCTTCCTCCAGCTCCTCATCCTCATCCTCCAGCTCCTCATCCTCATTCTCCAGCTCCTCATCCTCTTCCTCCAGCTCCTCATCCTCCAGCTCCTTATCCTCTTCCTCCAGCTCCTCATCCTCCAGCTCCTCATCCTCATCCTTCAGCTCCTCATCCTCATCCTTCAGCTCCTCATCCTCATCCTCCAGCTCCTCATCCTCATTCTCCAGCTCCTCATCCGCATCCTCCAGCTCCTCATCCTCTTCCTCCAGCTCCTCATCCTCCAGCTCCTTATCCTCTTCCTCCAGCTCCTCATCCTCCAGCTCCTCATCCTCATCCTTCAGCTCCTCATCCTCATCCTCCAGCTCCTCATCCTCATTCTCCAGCTCCTCATCCTCTTCCTCCAGCTCCTCATCCTCTTCCTCCAGCTCCTCATCCTCTTCCTCCAGCTCCTCATCCTCATCCTCCAGCTCCTCATCCTCATTCTCCAGCTCCTCACTCTTCTTCCAGCTCATCTTCTTCTTCCTCTAGCTCCTCAGCCCACTCGTCTCCCTCTCCAGAATAAGGCATGACAGCGTGTGTTGAGCCCAAGGCAAGTGAGAGTTAAGATAATGGCATCTGGAGCTGCTGGCACCCCCATCCGTGTCGCAGGATTCTGGTGCTTAACATCAACCCCTTCCTCTGCCTTTTCTATGCCTATTTCTGTCTGCGGTGGTCCTAGTGTGGGTTTCCAAGCAAATCGGAGCCATGCGAACGTGAAATCAAAAGAAAATTAACCCATAACTTATACAGTTGCTAACTGTGTGTGTGTGTGTGTGTGTGTGTGTGTGTGTATGTGCTCTCTTTATGTACTGTTTGTGTTTTCATTTTGCGTTTGTACAAATATGCATGTGCGCATGTGTTTGGACCAGATAAAAACAGGGCCGAAGGACTGAAAGAGGAATTTGTAAGAGGAGGGAGAGAGACAATACAAAGAGAAGGGTGGCGACAAAGAGAGAGAGAGAGAAAGCAACAGAGAAAGAAATGACTCACCTTCTCTGCCGACTGGGCCGTGCCAAAGAAAATCGGGATGAAGGCCAGCCAGACTATGCAAGTGGTGTACATAGTGAAACCAATGGGCTTGGCTTCATTGAAGTCTTCCGGTACGTCCCTCGTCTTGATGGCGTAGATGGTGCAGGTCACCATCAACAGGATGCTGTAGCCCAACGAGCAGATTATCTGCAGGTCTGTGATGTCGCACTTCAGCACGCCGCGGGCCAGCATGGGGTTAATGGTCTTCTGCTCGTCGTAGTCGACGATGGTGTTCGGAGGGTCCACAGCGAACCACACCAGCACGCCCAGCAGCTGCACGCAGATCAGACTGGAAGTGATGGCGATCTGCGAGGTGGGACTGATGAAGCGCGGGGCCGTGACTGTCTGCTTGCCCTGCTCGAAGATCCGATAGATGCGGTTGGTCTTGGTGAGCAGCGCCGCGTAGCTGATGCACATGCCCAGGCCCAGGAAGATCCTCCTGAAGGCGCACACAGCCACGTCGGGTTTGGCGATCATGAGGAAAGTGATGATGTAACACAGGAAGATGCCAGTTAGCAGCACGTAGCTCAGCTCTCGGCCCGACGCCCGCACGATGGGGGTGTCGTTGTGGCGCACGAACGTCGCCATGACGAAGATCGTGGCGATGATGCCGAGCATGGCCAGAAAGACAGGGATGATCGCCCAAGCGGAGTGCCACTCCAGCTTGACAATGGGGATGGGCTGGCAGGCGGTTCTGTTGGGGTTGGGCCTCATGTTGTAGGCACACAGTCTGCAGGACGTCTCGTCGTACTGGTACTGGTAGCCGTCGCATAGCTCGCAGTGCCAGCAGCACGGCATGCCCTTTACCCTCTTCTTCCTCTCCCCGGTTTTGCAGGGCAGACTGCACACCGAGATGGGCACCTCCTGCTCCCCATCTGGCCACTGAAGCTCCTCCAGCTGGTGGAGAGATGACACACAGCACAGAGAGATGGTGTTAGCGACGGAGCGATAAGCCGGAGGTACCGCTGAATATGAAAAACCATGTGGATGACGAAAATAATACCGGAATTTTGGCCTCGATTTCACATTGACAACTTATTAAGCCGTTAATTACTATTTTATTCTCTCCAGGATGTTCTTTGCAAGAACAAAGTACAATGCAATCTTTGCAAACAGCTGACATTTTTTCTTAAACCCATTCGAAAAAACAATTAAGTTAACGCAGTACATATTTCTTGCCAATTTCTTAGAGGGATTGCCTTTTCTAATACTTGAAAGTAATTGAAATCACCATGGCAACGGATCCTACCTTTGTTCAGTGAAATAAAAATAAAGGAATGGGAGACGCAAAAGACATTATGTTTTAATACAGAAGCTGGTGAGGTATGAAATATGTGATGATAAGGAAGGGGAATGGGACTTTGGGATTGCAAAATGCCTTTTTTAGAGTTTGCAGAGCTATTCCTATTTATGATCTTGTCATCAAAATGAAAAGTGCAGTATACAGACACACTGAAGAACTATCTGAAACTGCGATCCAGAAAAAGGCCCTGAGGTGTTTCATGGTTTAAACTCGCACTATAATCTCAATGTATAAGTCAGCCTTAAAAAAAAAAAAAAGCTGTGAAGAAATGGAATTTTAAGGGCTCTTACATATTTTTTTTAGGGTGTTAAAAAAGCTTTCATAATACTCTTGAGCTGATCTTTTGATTTATGATGAAAGTGTACTGATCCGTGGCTTTAAAAAGCACCAGAAGATTAATGATTCCAGCATGGCAGCTTCACAGCAATGTATAGTGCGAGCCAAGTTACCAAAATAAATCAGTTCCAAACTATAAGAAACAAAAATAGAGAAAACTACACATTCTAGCGGTTAAACCGATTTTTTTGTTGTTCTCTAAAATTGCTCTAATATGACAGATTTAAAAAAGGTGCTTCGAGAGCGTGAAACACGCTGAACTGAAATCATAGAGTGGCAGAGCATTAAACTGCATTGGAAGGGAACGCTAATTAATTGCCTTGATGTGAAGTGAGCTCATTGCTTAAAGGAACCCTGTGGAGTTTGAGAACTTTAATAACGTATCAAGCATTCCTTTTTATTTTTTTCAGTGTGTCCCCGTTTTCGTATGTGCTCACAAGGACGTACGTGCACACAAGTGACATAATATGCAGTTCTGCCAACGGTTTCACGCTGTTACACTCCTCTACAGGTGGCAGTGAGGCGCCAAGAAACACAGCAACGTGCCAGGAGCAGAGGCAAGGAGGAAGAAGACGGCACGCTAGCAAACAAGCTGTGCGTTCCAATACTATTACGTACGCCAGAAAAAGATTTAGGGTGTCAAAATATATAGTAATTTAAATGCAGTATGCCAAAAATACCAGGATGTTCTACAGCATCAGGTCACATGTTGCAGCGTGCTTTTCTAGCTGTTCTGACCCACAACCCTCTCTGCAGCGGATCTATGAGCAACAGGGTCAAAGTTCAACGTGCAGTATTAATAAGAAGTAGTTTGTCCCAGTTTAACGCATAATGTATGCAACAGTACGTACTTTGAGTACAAATCTGCAGCTACAAAGTTTAAAGAAAATGGATTTGGAATGCAGTAATGGATCTAGAAAAATGCATGATATTAAATACTAAATCGGTTTTGTAAAATGTTTCACGAGGAAGGACATGCATTCCTCACCTTTGTTAAACCTCAAGGATGCACACAATGCATTTTAGAAGGTAACACTCTCACACTCGTTTTGTTTTGTTTCCAAAAATACTCCACAGTGCACCTTGAAAGTACTTGCTTTTCTTAGACTTAAATGAAAGGATTGATACCACTCTCATGTCGGTCCGTTAAAGCAGCCGGTTAGCTTAGCAAGACTAGAAGCATGAGGAAACAGCCTGCCCATCACCCAATCCAGAACCCCTAAAGCTCACTAAGTAGCGTGTGGTATCTAGTTTGTTTAATCCATATTTAGAAAAGGCAGTGCTAGTTGCCAGGCAATGTCACAGTTAGACTCAGGTGGTGGCTTTACAGGGGTTTTGTGTGCCAGACTATTAGACTTCCTTCTCATTTTTACACTTTTCTGTACCGATCGAACATATGAGACATAACATGCTAATTAGAGAGCTTTAGAGGTGCAGGTAGGCAGATTATATTTTGTTAAACTAAGCCGGCTCATACATAGGATACAGATATCAGCATAAAGAAAATTGATGTGGTCTAATTCTGGAAAGGGAAAAGTGCTTTTTACCCAAAAATGTCAAAATGTTCCTTTAAAAAAAATGAAAATGCACTACTTTCCCTCGCTGCTCAGCCATTGATTTCCGTGGCACGAAATGGAATTTAATCCATTGTGAGCAAACATCAAACACATGAAAATTGTCACAGACGAACCACCGTCTCACCACTAGTACCCATACAGTCACATAACTCATGGTACTCTGTCAACATAAACGTCACCAGCAAAGGTACAAATATCATCACATACAGCAGGAATCCAGCCAGGGATACTAACAGCATCGCCTCCTCCAAATGAGGCAACTGCCAATACTTGCAGTTACAAAGCTGCACCTCTGCAGCACACACACACACCTACAGGGTGTGTGTGTTTGAGTGTGTGTGTGTGCGTGTTGTGTGTGTATGACAAATATGTTGCTTCTGCCGTGTCTGGGTAGATTATCATCTGCCATTTATCTGGGGGCATGAAGGTGCCATTTGTTATTTGAACAATGAATGGTGCTCTCTGGAAAACCTCCCGAT
Source organism: Ophiodon elongatus (assembly GCA_016806645.1). Taxonomy (NCBI): domain Eukaryota; kingdom Metazoa; phylum Chordata; class Actinopteri; order Perciformes; family Hexagrammidae; genus Ophiodon; species Ophiodon elongatus. The sequence goes on from JACSYO010000734.1 coordinate 318,607, forward strand.
TACACACAGTGTGGAAACAGTAATGAGACCAACAGCTCTGTTGCCATGGAGACCGGAAGCAAGATTTTTTGACACCTTGGACTCAGGCGGCTGCCATCGTTTTTATTTTTTTTGGGGGGGGTTTCGTTCCGGTTTTTAATTTCAAAACGTTAATTAGAGCTTTTGTGAGTGTTACGTTGAGCTATCGATGAACGGAAAAGTTAATCATGATGCTTATTTCAGGACCAACCTCCATTATGTTCGCTCCTTATGTGTTACTGAACAAAGTGACGGCTGTTGCTTTGGCATTTAATTCAGTTGAAACATCATTTTAGTTTGTAATCACACTTAAAAGTGCAGCACAAATCTCCGGCAACAGACGTTGTTCCACCTGTGCCATCCGATCCATTCGGCTGAGAATAATTCTTGAACCTGAAAGCCATTATGCAAATGTTAACTCATCTGTATGTAAATCTCATGTTTTTTATGTGTAATCGGAGTTACATAGAAATGTTCAGCTCGGGTCTCATCCCTTCATAAAGCATGGGCAGTTTCAAACCATGTTTGCCTTGAAGTAGAATAAAACTCATCTGTTTCTTTATTGTCCGCATGAATCACCCGGGCCCATTCTTGTGCTGTGACAGTGAGATCTATCATTGTGGCTACAAACCAACACCTCGCACCAATAAAAGCAGCGCAGCAGCTGTCTTCCAGCTCCACACCTGACCCGATATTAGACATCTTTTTTTTCTTTTTTTCTTTTTTTTTTGTAGGTAGTTATTTAAAGCTCCCATGAAACGAAAAAATGCCCAAAATCCGTGTTGTTATCTCATGGCTTCTGCTATCTTTTGAATGTGTAAGTTCAATTTTCACACATTTCCCCATTAGAATCATTCGGTTTGCCGTCTTGGGTGAAGCTGAAAAAATCCATCTGACAAGATGTAATCATAGATTTAGAGTTTCGTCATATACAGTAAAAGCTACCGAGCAGCAGGAGTAACATGGGAGGTCCGGTTCCAACAACATCAACATCTTCAGGAGCCAAATGTTTGACACTCGGGTTAAACACATGTTGTTCTGTTCCTCCCACTCCTCCATCTTCAGTCCTCAAAAACTATGCAGTGGGAGAAGAGTGATCTCCCACAAATGAGTAAAATGTTTTGTCAATTGTCGTTCTTATTTCTACTTTCTTCTTTTCAATGTTGAACTTTAAAAAGCCCTCACTGATGCTCTGACATCCTTTTACAGGTGGAAACATATCAAACCTCCTTTTAACAGCATTCAAAATGTGATTGACTTAAATTACCGCATTGTGTCACCTTTCACACAATGATTTTTAAATCTTTTGTCGGTTTAAGTGCACTTTTACTTTTAAAAAGCAGCTGTGGGCACATTTCTGCATAATTTGCATATAATCTTTGATGAAACCCATGTTTCAATTATGAATATGAATGTGTTTTTATAAAAAATAAATAACATTTGGCTTACATTAAGCAACACATCAACTGAAATGTGTGTGAGAGTGTTACGCTTCCTTCTTATTGCTAACATGCAACACTAGTTTCTTTTTCTGCACCTAATATACACCAATTAGACTGAAAGTAAAACGTGTCTGCACCTGAGCTCTCTCAGCATTTGAGATGCAAATAATGTGCTCCACCCCCCTCCTCCTCTTTGTCACACAAGAGGTGTCAATTTATGGAAAACACAGAGAGCCTTCATGCTTTTACATCTTTCGCATCGCTGAGCGCAGACATCCTGCATTACGAGTATTTGAACAACGCTTTTTGTCTGTCGCCCGTGTTCCCGGTGCCGGTGAATCGTCATACCCTGAGCTGCAGGTTCTCCACCCACTGTCCGACCGCCTTGTACTCCGGGGTGGAGGAGTTGGTCATCTGGAACTGGAACAGGTCGTAGCGTCCTGGAGCATCACCGTTCTTGTTGAATACAACCGAGGTGCCAGCGCTGCCTGTACAGAGAGAGAGAGAGAGAGAGAGAGAGAGAGAGAGAGAGAGAGAGAGAGAGAGAGAGAGAGAAAAAAAAGAGAGAGAAAAAGGGGGGGGGGGGGTAATGCAGCAAAAAAAAAGTACAGGGGGATGGAAAAGTGTTAGACGCTGGTGTGACAGAGAAAAGAGAAAAACATGAACTTTTAACCCTTACAGCAGTGGAGGCCCTCATGGACCAAACTGAGGACCCACAGAGGGTTTGAGTCTACTACTCCCAGTTAAAACCTCCAAACACAATGACATATATATATATATATATATATATATATATATATATATATATATATATACACACACAACCTTTATGATAATCCCGCGCAGGGAAGAAAGCTCCCTACTGACCAATATAACACTTCCTCACCTGCTTCCTATGCATCATCACGGCTGCCCGATGGCCTCTGGAGGAATTCATTTTCATATTCGGCACATGCTTAGATACGTGACCTCTCGGCCGCACTCTCGTATCAGAAAATTCGAAAAAAAGAAAAGAAAAAAAAACCACTTCCTCGGGTCAAAAGCAATGCATTCCAATCACACAGTGGACAACAACAGGGGAGGCAGGGAGGATAAACAGGTCAGCCAAAAGCATCATACGGTCCCCATCTGCTCTCAGAGTGCAGCAGCCTGTCTCAAGCAGAGCCTGGAAGATTTCACTAATTAGCTTAGAGAGGACACCTGAAACATTCAGCACAAGGAAAACTACTTAAAAAATGTGTATTTGTGCGAGCTCTCGGTAGCGTTTGCGTGTGCAATATTGCTCAATTATGACTGCAGAGTCGGAGCCATCACGTTAATGCAGATGCCATCTCCCTCACAGCAGGAAAATGTTGCATGGCATTAATGGGGAAAAAAAACGTTGTACTCTCTTTTATACATGAGGTCTGCATTGTTGATGAGGTCGTTGTTACCATCCCACAACGTGGAGACAATGAACAAGTGCTGCATTTTACAAGAATTCACCTTGGCACTACATATAATAGATCGTAAGCACGAACGGAGACTGATTTTTTTTTAAAATGGGACGGGGGCAGTCTGATGACACTTGGCATGGGAATTAAGGACTTTAATAGCTCTGGCTATAAAAAGTCTAGAGGAAGGACCAGGAGCATATGTCCAAAACCCTTTTGGGAACATGTTGTCTTTTGTATCTAGAACAGAGCTCGTGGCTTTTGGATGGAAGGCTACTGCACCTTTTTCCTTAGTTTTCAGCCAGAAGGGAATTTCATCTCCCTCCAGCATTTTCTTCCAAGGACATTTGTCATTGAGCATTCTACAAAGTTTCAGGCCCAAAGACTCTTGTAAAACAAGAAAGACAAAGGTAGCAATAGGAAAAAAAAGCCCATTTCAGGCGTCAGAATACGGGGGGGCCATTTATATAAAACACCGGGGACAAGCACCCAAATGTTTCTTCATGACTTTGTGACACCATCGTGTTTTATAAATGTCAGTTTATAAGACCTTGATGCAGAGCCACAAACCCCTCATTATCTGCCGTTATGCAAAGTGACAGCACATATATTCCACTTTAACAGAGCAGAAATGGCACTAATTCATAGGGATCCGTGTGTCGGCACATTAAATGAAGCAGGACGGGTGTTTAGAATAAACTACAAGTGTGCTTGTGAAGACCGTAGTAAAAAAAAAAACAACCTCCCTCGATGCTAAAAACCAAACCAAAACCTCGGTGGGTGGCAGTCACCGTGCTGTCACTTCTGCCTGCACCAAACAAGACAGTCGACTCGTTGACACAGTGAATGAAGATGTTGACAAGGTATTGACTCCTGCGAGCAGAAGCGATGACAGGGTTATCATTCTTACTCTACGCCCCGGCAAAAAAAAAAAAAAACACAACACATAGAGGAATACAAACAAACACACAAAGTCATTCAGTAAAGTGACATGAGTGATTAGGCACTTGGCGCTCTTCAGCTTTAGAGCAAATAATTAAGCGGCACGTCTCTGTGTGTGCAGATAAAAAAAGAAAAAAAGAATAGCATTAGAAATTCCTTTCTGTTTTCTATTGCCTGATTTGTTCAAGGGAGCAAAATGGTCTGTGTAGGCTCCTCAGCGAGAACGCCGTCTCAGATGAAAGATTTATGCATTTGCATGTGGCTGTGAACTAAGACATGACAAAAGTGCACTGCCGCTGTGCAGAGCAGTGTGGGTGGACTGGGGATCCACTGCTGTGTTTCTCTCGCATCATTATTCTCTCCCCCTGTTTTTTTGGTGCCTCTCACTCTACAGCTCTGTGACTCCGGCGCAGCGGGGAGATCAACAAAGGAGGCTTACACTCCTTCGCTCTCAAACATACATTAGCAGCGGCACACACACGGGATAATGTGCGTGGTTCCTGTCTTTAAATGCAATGAGGGGCAGTGAGATATGCCTGACGGAGCCTCGGCACAAACAGCCTCAGCTTGCCAGGGAAAAAAAAGAAAAAGAAAAAAAGAAAAAGAGGGTTTGAGAATATAAACGCAAGACAGGAAGAAGTAGAGGAGGTGGAGAAGGTAGTGATCTTATTTTTGGCTTAGGTGAAATGAACCGCGTCTCTTTGTCAGTGCCACACCGAGGTGAATAATTTTCAGAAAGCTGAAAATATATATTTTTTTAAAAAAGTCATCACATCTCCAGATAGTTATTGAGATCGGACGGCAGATTATCAATCCCATGAATGAATCTGCACTTCCTTAAGGTCTCCTTGAAATTTTTGCTACTGCACATGCAATTGCATATATACTATATATATATATATATATATATATTCTGTTTCCATAGTTCCACCTTAAAATCCGTGGGCTTCTCGCCTGCTGGAACTCTGCACTGCTGCCATAGCGACAGTGTTGGAGAGAGAGGCAGGCGGCCTCTTTAGCCTTTAGCTCACTGACAGAAGTTAGTTTTCTCGTCTTTTGTGTACAAGTGATCGCGATCAATGTGTTCCTTACACCGATCAATAAAACACTAAATGTGCCTGGGAACGATATCGTTTTTACAACGTAATGTAGCCTGTTATTTTAATAACCTGTTAAAGAAGGATTCTGGTTTGATTCTATGTTTTTCTTGTTAACAAATCACAAGAAAGGAGCAAAACCGGCAATTAATTAATCAAACTAAGTACCGTTATGTTCTATTCCTCTGCGCCACGGACCTCCATTGTTGTCCAAAAAACTATTAAAAACACATCAAACGTCACATCAGTGCACTTAATTATGTTAAACATGGGAGCTGTTGTTTATTTTGATCCCACACACCCCCGCCCTGCTGCTGGAAATATTCACCAGTGCAGCAAATGTGTATCATGTGTAAAAATAGTCCCAAATAAATATGCTTTTTGCTCCTTTTTCAGAATTGTTTGCTCAAATTTTTTTTTTTTTTTTTTATCTCATTCGCTGCCTATAGTTTGTTCTTTTTTCAATACTTAACACATTTAATCGAAACAACATATTTTTTTTAAATGCTTATATGTTGTATTTGAAAGTATTTGAAAGTATTAGTATAAGTATATGCCTTTTTCATGTATTCATTGAATCAGGCAAAGAAGCACAACTTTCCTTCTCCCTGCTCCTTTCAGTTCTTTAGACTGCAGTTTATATTTTGTGCAAAACTTTGTGTTGGAAACATACAATGAAATGAGGCAAAAATGTAACGAAATACCAGGATCTTTAGTGACTTGTTGGTACAATACATCTATCCCGGTAAAGTAATTTTCCCCCCCATATATCTCATCAGATCCTACACATGAAGCATCACAGTGGATTATTTAACACTTAGAAAACAGACACAATGAGCTCGGTCCACCTCTAAAAGTGGGCCAGTTTTGTGAGAAGCATATGCGCCGTTTTCTTTGAACAGCTGAATCTAATCTGGAACATTTTCGAGAAGACACAAAGTACTTCAGAAGAGCCTCTAACGATCACTGGCTGATACACACGGCAGCGCATTTGTAATGACAAGAGGTCTCTATTGTTTTAAACTCATCTAACATCCGGGGCCATTCCTCCACTCACTTCAGTGTTTCAGAGCCGTTGTCATTAATATCTAGTTGCCATTAATTGTTGAGTATCTTCCCCATCACTTTCTGTGCACGGCTGAATAATGTAGAGTTTCAAGTGCTGGCAGACCCATAACATATCCTACTGGCTCAAAATATCACACTGATCCAGAAGGATGTTGTGGCGCTTTGAATGAAGCCGAGTGTAGATTTACATTGTCCCACAAGAAACTGGTGCATGAAACAGAGGAGGTGGTATTGAATAATTAATTAAATTAAATCACAGTCAGAAGATGACTACATGTATGTCCACAGTTTAGTTGTTCTCTAAAGTGCTTTTTAAATGGACACTGTGGATTTGAGTAAATACTTGGGAGGACAAAGCAGAGGTTAAATGAACTGTACGACGTTTTAAAGAAATACACTCGTTTGCTTTCTTGCCAAGAGCTAGATGAGAAGATTCATGTCAGACTCCATCCCGTCAGCTGTACTCTGAGCTCAACTTCAAAATTTAAGTGATGTGGTTAGCTTGCTAAAATATGCATATGTTGGGGCAATTTCCTACGCGCCTGCAAGTTTTAAGCAATTGTTTGATATTTTGGGGAATACGCTTATTTGCTTTCTTGCCAAGAGTTAGATGAAAAAAAAAATCAAAACCACTCTGGCGCCTGTAGTGCGACTAATTAGCATAATGACTGAAAAATGGAGGAAACCAGCGCTTCTGGCTCCATCCAAGGATTAAAACTAGAATTACCAGTCGTGTTGGAGTTTACATCCATGTGATATTGTCATAAAATTGTCATAATTGGCGTATGAATTCTTCCAAAAACGTGTTTGTGAGGTCACAGTGACCTTTGACCATCAGAATTTCAAATCAGTTCATCCTTAATTCCAAGTGGAAGTGGAGGCAGAAATAATCTGAGTACCAGCACCTTCCAAGCTAATTAATTAACACGTTGTATCTTGTTTGTTTAAAGTGTACAAAAAGACGAATCATAAAATTGCACCTCCACTTCATGTCTGGCAACTGCTCCTGAAATACTCCGGTACACGAAACTACAGCTTGTTTCACACTTTGGTTTTGGATCAAACAAATTAGATAAAACATGTTGATGAGCCACGCTAAGTGTTCCCCTCTGTTTCCAGTCACTGTGCTAAACTAAGCTTACCAGCTGTTGGCTGTAACTTTATATTTAGCCTGCAGATGTAACACGAGAGTCGTATCAATCTTCTCATCCAACTCTCAGCCTGAAAACAAATAAGTGCACTTCCCATGTGGTACTTTTCCTTTTACTAATGTAGAAGGGTCAGTTGTCTCATTTTAAACTAATTTGTCAACTAACTAGTTTTACCCAGATATACATTTATAAAAAGTGGACGAAGTCATCATGACGTCACCCATTGGTTTGTGGACTGCGATTTTAAAGTCTTGAGTTCTGAATTTTGGCTGTTGCCATCTTGTTTCTTTTGCAACCAGTGAACAGAAGTGACCACATTTGGACTGCGGAGGAGTGACAGACGTATAAGGCTCTAGTAGAAACCTGTCAATCACAAGGTAGCCCCGCCATAAAGCATACTCTGCTTTATGGTCTATTTGACTCTAAATGGACCATAATTTACTAAATGAACATCCTGCTGTATTGAAGAAGACTTAAAACTAGAGATTGAGACCATAAACTCATGTTTACAATGTTTACTGAGGTAATAAATCAAGAGAGAAGTAGAGTCATTCTCTCATAGACTTCTATACAACCAGAGTTGTCTACAACATACAGTTGATTATATGTATGTATCAAAAATGTCCAAAACTCTGCAGAAAGTAAAAAAACATTTTACTTTTCTTGCCCACGCATCATATGAGCTTCTGATGACTTCTGCAATGCGTCACTCACCGTTGAAGCTGGTGTTTCGTATGTACTTCAGCAGCGTCTTCCCCTCGGCGGACTCCATCTGTGGACAAACGCCAGGGTGATCGGGACACAAGTCCCGCTGCATGTTGTGGAGAGCGTGGGCCATGGCGTACACCGCGTCAATCACAAACTGCACCTTCCCTTCCTGCTCGTACTTGGATTCGCTCCCGATGCGCTCCTTGCCTGAGGGAGGGGAAAAACAGGGGAAGGAGGAGAACTTACAGGCAAATACAACGTGAGCCATTAGGCATTACATCCTCTCAGCACTCGCTATCATCCCCAGCTTCATTTTTTATTCCTCCATTTACCATTTGCTGCCACTGACTTCAATTGTGATTTTGTAGGAATTACACCTAAAGGGACAATGTGGCAGAGCAAAATAAGAAGACACATTTAATTCCCAAGTGGAAAATATCAAGCGGAGCTGTGAGACAAAGTGTTTGAGACGAATACGACGGGGCTCGGATTGAATTACAGCGGCGTATTACTGAGTGATAGGCCACTGAGAACAGGGCCTCACTCTGCAAGGTGATGAAGATCGCCATGAACTTTAGTAACATACTATTCTACGGTGGCTTCCTGTTCTTTTATATCCTCCTCCCAGTGCACTGCCCTTTCACTATGGGCTGCTGTAAAGGTTTTGCCTCGCGCTGCCGATACCCCGCTTGAATACGTAATGTTCAACCTCAGCTGGATTTCTGTTATTTGTTCGAAAAACTGAATTAGCTGTTCTATACTCCCGGTAGACGAAAGCTGCATTTCAAACGATAACAACCAGAATACTACTATTACTTTTAATAACACTAATCATCATAATAATCATCATTATCATCATCATTTCAATATTCAGGCTCCCAGTTAATAAAAATTGCAGCATCGAGGAAATAAAAGACGGATTTCTCCTCAGTGCTCGTAGCTCACATGGAGAGCTCAGCGGAGGGGCAGATGGTGGTAATAGGACACATGTAAGAATGTGGGAGACTTGCATAAACCGGAGGAGGTCAAAAGCAATCTGTGCTGACATTTCGGGCCATTTCTCAGAATTTAACATACATTTCAGCCCACACATAACCTTCCTGCCTTTCAGAGCTCTGCACAGGAGGCTAAATGGACAGCCCTTGAATGCAAACATCTCCCCTGTATTCAGCCTTCGTACATATCAGCTCGGCAGGTTGTGCAAAAGGAGGAGAAAATATAGAGACGGAGAAGAAGAAGAATTTTACAGAAGGGACTGCGGGGCTCACTGAGTGGACGCGCATCTTCTCGTCTTTGACGCGTGACAAAAGACGGCAAACAGGAGATTATAAAGGAAAGCAAACCCTTCGGCAAACAGTAATTTGTGTCACGCTGCCATTATCGTCATCCCGTATGCAAGCAAGAATTAATACAGCATCCCACATCACAGGCATCATCCTACATGGATAATGAATGCAGCGCAAGGCCTGTCACACCGTTGACAGGCACAGTTTAGGTAATACGAGAATGCATCACTGTTAACAACACTATCATTAATGCCGCCGCGAAGACGGTGATCAAGCGGACTAGGGGCATGAGCAGTATTCACTCTTGCTTTCTGTCATTTTGCCTGCAATTTTCCCACCTAAATAAAGTGCGCTGCGTGCAGTTAGTACACAAGGCACGACTCGGCTGAGCTGTCAAGGTGACTGGGTTAAGGGGGAAGAGAGGGAATATGGGATTTAAGAGTTACAGGACATAAGCCAGACGGTCTGCAACTGTAGTATGACTAAGACGCATGGTCGCATTATTATTCTAATAATAAACTCTGCCTGTCCTGCGCCCGCTGGGTAGAAAACACCTGGTGTTAGACTTTCTGGTTGCAGACAACAGGGGTTGAATTTACAAAAAAAAACAGTCGATCTGCAGCTACTAATGGGAAACATAAGGTCAAGTTCACAACAACCTGACAAGGGAGGGTGAAAATACGCATCGTCTATTAGTGTAATACCACTTCACTCGTGTACCTGTGCATTTACGGCTCGTATCCTCCCTCTTCGAGGCACTGAGGAGCCTGCAGTCAAAGTTTTCCTCCCAGAACTCGGCGAACCACACGTTCCTGCGGTTGTTCTCCAGAGTGAGCCCGGTGAAGTATTCATCAAACCCTGCGAGTGGAGGGAAAGAGAAGGGAGCGGCTCAGTTCCGGACCAATTATCGACCAATTCAAAACCTGCAGGAAATGAAGCGAAAACTTGCTGCAGCGGTGTGGTGGCGGGCAGGCGCCGGTAGGTGTTGAAAGCACACCCAGCAAAAAGCGCTACTTCATCAAAAATTGACCACGTTGGTTCCTCTTCCTCTAAAGCCCCATGGAACTTTAATCACTTCTTTCATCTAGGAAATTACATGAATTAAAAAACAGGATGCATAATAAATAACGCAGAGATTGTAAGCGGTGCCGCGGCCTGTTGCCTCCGGCTGCGAGGTCCTGCAGGTGCTGAACAGGTTTTTCTTCCCTTCATTAAATCTGTAACAATAGGAACAGATTGAAGGCATGATGTTTTGGCTTAGCACTCATTTCGCATTAAGCGCCTGTATGAAGACGTTAGCTTGAGGAGAGGTAACTTGCTGCAACAAAGAAGAAAAAAAAAGCTTGTATGCTGCATTTTGTTCTCTTGTTTGTGTAACTTTACAACCCAATGTGGGTCAGGGAGCTGAGCTGGGACAAAACTTCACCGTGGTGCAGTATTTTTTTTTTTACCGTTTGCTGCACAGTTTCCTTGAGAATAAGAAGAATTTCACATTTTAAAGTCTCTCTGTCTGTGTCTCCACTTTCTGTTATCCAATCGTATCAGATGAGTCGTGGGTAGAGGTGATAATGTCTAATCAGAGCCGAATGACTCAGCTGATTTTCTTTTCAAAAGACCATCAATGATGCATGGTGGATTAATAATATTCTGCCTCGCTGCCTGCAGAGTGTACATTTGTCCTGGCTAGAGCTTCCCTAATTACGGGAAGCTTTGTACAAATCAGACTTTCAAATTTTTGCTCGATTATAATGATGAGTGGTTGTCTCGATTTGTGACACCAGACAAAATTTGCTGTGAATATTCTATTTCTGTGGTGAATTTGCACTTTGTACAGGACAACCTCCTCCTTTTTCTCGAGGGTGCAGCTGTAGTTTTCAGAGAAATCCAGCTCTAAGCACTAAAAATACAATTGATGAGAGTATTTATTTTGGAGTTCAATGGAATAAATTGTTAAAAAAGATTAAAAAACTTCAGTGCTAAAAGATTTCAAACTGAATTAAAGCTCTTTTTTCAGACTCCCATTCAACAATGATCCATTAGAGACCAAGGATTCAGATTTCTCCACAGTGTCACCAGAGACTTTTCCCATTGGTATAAACATATGTAAAACCACAGTGAGGAATTTATCTGGAACGACGGCAGAAGGTGACAAAGTTTTCATTTATTGGTTCCGTTATCTAATAAAATCTACAGAGCAGCCAATTTGTACCCACTGACTTTAGTCTGGTCATGTACAACCCACGGCCAAATGCAACAAGGTCACACTTGTTCTCTGAGGATTTATCGAAAGTCATTGTGAGAAATGGAGAAAATTGCCAACTGAAGTCGAAATAGATGAGACAGGGAAGGTGGGGATGTGTGGACACCAAATGTATGTGTAATGTGAGAGGGGTCACTCAAAGGCATGAACCCACAGATAATTAACACCTGAGTCTGCAGTTTAGCATATTTTAGCTCATTGTTTTGGTTTTATGGCCTGCATCCACTGTGTATAAGAAGTGGACGTAGTCACCATGACGACACCCATTTGTTTGTTGGACTGGCGTTTTGAAGCTTGACTTCAGCATTTTGAGTACAACCGAATAACTAAAACAAAACGACTCCAAATGAACGCTGATGTTGCTCTGGGTGTGTAAATATAGGCAACTTGAAAAAGTGATAAAAACCGAAGGCGATTCCTCCCAACAAGATCAAAAGTAAAAAAGACAAAACCATAAAAGAAGAGTGCAGTAGGAGTCCGTGTGTGTGTGTGTGCATACCTTCAATGGAGGAGCGTTTGGGCAGTATAGTGACCGCGCCCACCGCTACATCCTCGAGCTGGTGGATCGGGCTGCTCTTGGCCCCCCAGCTGTCCGATCCAATCCACAGGAAATGGCCCACTTGATTGGCCCTCTTGGTGGCATTGAGAACTCCCCTGCAAGGACGGCCGAGTGTGAATTAGGAGATGGCTCAGGGGGTGCGTGCAATCCAATATCTATTACACAAAGGCACCGCCAGTTTTAAAGGAGGTGCTCGGACATTACAGCTCTGCTGTGCACAGTTCTTCAGTTTATCTCATTAAAAAGGTCGGAGGGGGAAAGCAGAGGAGCTATTGCCATTTTGTTTGTTTATGTTTTGTGTGTTTTCTCTATAGATAACAGGGAGTTGCAATCATTAATCTCCAGGTCTCCCACTCGTCGTTTCTTTTACGTTTCACGAGCATGCATTCTAAATATACAAGCACTAAATGTTTGATTCTTTGTTTCTTTACATAAATACTTTCCACGGGGCATTGTGAACGAAACAATATCGCTCTGTTGCTTTGCTGTGATCTGTGTTTTCCACGTCTCCTCCGAGGCCCCGGTTGTGTTTGCGTTGTTGAAGGTGTGTTTGTGTGCCAGACATCCCGTGCGCTTGGGTAAATCTGTGCCTCTGGCCTGTCTGCAGGAGCTGCTACTCGGAGATTAAAGACATCAACATGGCAACAAAAAAATCAAATCTACGCTTTGCTTCTCCTCACCGTATATCTTCTTCGCTGGCAAAGATGACGACTGCCCGCGAGTGCTGGGTTTCCAGCAGTTGTTGGATGGCTTTGTCATAATCCTCCAGCTTGGGGTTGTGGGGAACTTTCAAAGACTGGGCGATGCAGATTCCACCTTTTTAATGGGAGAGGGGGTAAGAAATGGTAAGGCCTCTGGGAAACACACACACACACACACACACCCACACCCACACCCACACCCACACACACACACACACACACACACACACACACACGCCTGGAAATCTTACGGAGATCTCACCCACATGGAAACGGGAAAACATCTGAACACAACACTAAGGTTCTAGTGATGTCGTCGTGCTTGCTACACGAGTCTAAATGACCATTCTTACAGTGTGTGTGCGTTTACATTTCGCCGTCGATCTGAAAACCACAGTGGCGTGCGACGCAACGCTCAAACTGCGCCCTGCCGACTGAGCAGCGGTGTCATTTCACAGAGTCATAAACATATCTGCTGGAAACAAATCCAATGATCCATGCCAACGGGGGACTAAAGCTAACCATTTCATATTATAGATTTGAGCAAATCCAGCAGCTCGTCATTGACTTTTCATTTAAAGTCATTATCAAACATCTCTTGTTGGACCCTGAACCAATCAGATAGCGCAACTGGCACCAACAAACAAAAAGGGATATTAATACAGACAATAAATCACTCTCAGACAGGTCACCACTAATGAGTTTGTGCAGGATGAAGGGGACTGATTGCTTCCGTGAGTTGCTAAATAGTTGCTACATATTCGGCACAGCATATTATCACAATTGGCTTTTAGCAGTTTGCCGGATATCGTGGTCTTCGGGGGTTATTTTTCAGCAGCTCATTATTGGGCGGAGAAGCAAAATAATATATCTTTCAGAAAAGAAAAAAAAAGAAAAATACTAAAGAGAGTTTTGCTGCACTCGCTGTGGTAATTACAGGTGCGGAGGACAAGATAACCTTTGAGGCACTTTGGATAAACAGATAATGTGATCACCTGTGCGAGAGAGCGACTGTAGGCCGAGATTTGATGCAGCAGCCTGCGTCCTGAGTCAACAGCAAAGCTCTACCCAAACCAATTAAAATCTCTCCCACTCAAGCATTTTTAATAGCCTACCCAATAACCTTTCAGTTTGAGTTTCCCTGAGTAGACAGAGAAATGGAAGGAATCTTCTAATTGCCGGCCTCCTCAGGCTCATTACTTTGATATAAACAGCTTTTAGCTGGCAGATCACACATCTCCAGTCACATTTTACTGTGGCATTTCAAAAGAAAGAAGATAGAAAAATGACAAGTGCCGAACCTCCTCGCAACTATCCGTTTTTTTTTCTCTTCTTTCAAGTATCAGCAGACAGAACGAGGGATATTTCTCGCTGCGAGAGAAAACACTTTGTATGTGCAAAAAGACCTCTGGGGTGGCTGCTGTTATCCTCCCTAAGTGGACTAAACATTAAAATGGAGATCCGACAAATGGCCAAGCTGTTGTTTAAGGGTTTGTGGTATCCTGTTATAAAGTGTAACGCGCTCGGTGTCATTTGTTGCAGAGCAGCCAGAGCTGTAGGTCTCCAAGGGACGACACTGAAGCCGCATTTCAGCGCAGAGATTTCCTGGAAAGCCTTCAGTTCGCGCTGCACTTCTAGGTTTTCTGTTTTAGGAAATTTAGGTATTTCATTTTTCATGAAATCCAAAGAGGGGAGAAAAAAAAAAGAAAAAAGAAAAATCTCTTGAGAAAATTGAGTCTCGTGAAAATACATTAACTTCAATACAAAAAAAAAAAACCTGCAGGCTTGTGTGAAGAGTTGTAATGGTGTAACAGTCTTGAAAAGATATCGTGGGTGACAACAGTCAATCCAGTAATATAGACAGAGACCGCAGGAGCCACCGATGAAGATAAGAAGCAATTGAAGCAGATCTCCATCTTTAAGAGAGACGAGAGCAGAACGTGCTGCGGCCTTAAGAATGCCCTGAAGGCTGCCAACCAGCGGTTGTTCAGGACCGGCTAAATTATTGAAAGCCTGCAGAATACCTCATCCGTCAGTCAGTCAGACGGTCAGTTAGTCAGGTAGGCAGGCATGATGGAAACGGCAAGTATCGTATCTGTACTTTCTTGAGTGCTGTGCTGCAGGTCGGAACGCCCTCACCTGTCACTGGAAGGCAGTGTTTGGACTTGAAAAGAGTGTCCTCGACTCAAACAGAGGGTTTAAAGAAGAGCTGCGTGTCCGTCTCGGCTGGAGATGTGTGATGCGAGACAGTTAAATGTCAGGCTCTTGGAAAAAGAGAGTGTTTTTCTCCAACTCAGCGAGGTCTTAGCCAAGAAAGAGGATTGTACAGTAATGCTGAACCTTCTGGCTGTCACTTAAAGGAACAGTGTGCAGTTTTCTTTAGTGTGTAGTCACCGGAAAATGAGAATAGCTGTGTTTTCGCTACATTTGGAGCAGTTGTATCAAAGTCTGTATGTTGGCAATAACTGAAAATAAAGAAAGTTCAACTGAATAATATCTCAGCAATATTTATTGTCAGTTTTCAAATTTAACTGGATGAATAATACATACTCTAACAATAAATAAATGTAAATTTGAAGTAAAATAAGGGCTGCATTTAATAATAAATTACATAACAGAAAGCTTTTGAAAAATGTTTATCTTGAAATAAAGTATTTTATTTAAGAAAAATTAATTTAACTGAATTGCTCTGCAGCTTTAAATTCAGTTAATTTAGGTGTGAAGTGACTTCAATCAAAAAAGCCACGATATTATGTTCTTCTCATCTTGTAAAACAGGAAATTTGTGTTTAGGGACTTTATCTGTGGTTTTTAAAACCACTTGTTCCAGCTCTATTCTCCTCTGTTAACATAATTTTTGGACAGTGAATTACTGTATCTGTATATTGGGCTCTTAGGTTTATTTTATGTCCCTTCATTTTGGATGTGAGTGGGTACGTTTGGTTAAAAGATGTGTGCTTTGTCTCGTAGCGGCACTTCACATTGCCTTTTTTAATAATCGTCACGGTCTCTGAACACATGAGACATACTGGTTTTAAACTGCCCGTGGGATTAATGAACATATAAGAGTCTGTCCATTCTTGGTTTAAGGTTCTGGTCTCGCTGTTCACATTCCTCTTTTCGGAGAACGTCATGTGAAATAACTTCTCTGACTCACGTACTTCTCGACTATTCGGTCTCTCGACCCGTCTCTCTCCTGTGTGTAAATCTCACTCATGCCGCGACGCTTATTGGAACACACATATGTGATTGGCCGAGTAGCATCACGTGATGTGATTTACAACGAATGTAATTGGTCGGTGTGTTTCCTGGACTGCTGAACGAGTGGCGTGAAGGCTAGAAACGCTACGGTTATAATAGAAGCGCTTCGTCAAAATTTTATAATTCTCAATTATCTAGCGGTCGGCCTTGTTAGTGTCCCCTGCCCTACACGTTCAACACAAGGGAGAAGTTTCAGTTAGTTCTGCAGCCTCACCGTTAGATGGCGCCAAATCCTACACACTGCACCTTTAAGACGCCAGTACGCGTCATCAGAACTGCTTGTCGGACGGTCGAACAGCTTCGGAAACCAACGTTAACACCCACATCCCGATCGGCCAAGCTGTCTTCTTTTTGTTGTTGTTGTTGTTGTTGTTGTTGTTGTGTACAACTGAGAGAAACACTGTGAACGTTTTCCGGTAGAGGTCTTCGGAAAATATGCGATTATCGTCAAAACTATTTTGAACGAGTCCGAACAGATATACTTTTGCCTTTCAAAGTATCCAGACAAGAAGGTTGTTTCAAGCAAAGCCATACAGCCAGTGAGGAGGGTGCGGAGAAAGTTTGTCTTAAATCCATCAAATTACATAAGAAGGGAGTTTTCTGACACTGACACATTTTTAGCTGCACTTTATTCACCTGCCTATGATCCTACACAATATATCCAAACTCTATGCACCATGAACCCTTCCCCCTCTGCTTCACATTTGATTCATATATCAAAGACAGCTAAATGATGATTAAATGATCACGATGGCTAAACTCATCAGGCCCTTGGAAGTTCCCCGCTTATCTCTGTGAGTGCCATAGGTCATGCACTGTATTAACGGCTTCAATTATTCATCCTCAATGCCCTCGGTTCTGAAACTGCACTCCAGGGCGAGGAATCCAGCTTTGCCATTTTGCTTAGTGAAATACAAATCCTTTTAAATTAGAGGCTCTTGATGGATTTGACCCCCCGCGTGCCTGCTGAACACCCTCCAGGCCCAAACCCCCAGGGGATCCATAATTATATTTATCACCTCGGCAGTCAAAAGGCAAACCCCGCTATCTCCAGCCTCCCCGCCTCAACACGCGGGGAGCACATAAAAATGGGTTGACATGCGTTTGACATTCATATTCTACATCTGTGTGCCTTTCCACTGCCGGTCTGGGACTTGGCAATGTCGAAAGGTCACGCAGAAGTATCGGGGTCTATTTTACGGTATTTGCAGATGCATCACGCTTCCTCCCTCAGTCCTCTCCTACTGCTAAATAATAGTGCTATTCTTAACCGGCAGATATTATCACCCCCCCTCCCCTCACAGCTCAGGCTAGATCTAAGAACGCAGCATGTTGGCAACTTAGCTGCAATCAATTCCACAGCGATACTTTGTGGGAAGGTTTTCCTTCAAATGAGAGTCTCTTTTATCAAATGCGAAAACTGAACTCTATCGCTCTGGCTGCAGTCCAGACAGACACAGAAAAAAAAAAATACCAACAAGATTAATCTCCGCCAGCTTCACCTGGAGCCAGGGTGAAGGTGCACAATGGGAACGGTGGCTTAGCAGGAAGAGAGAAAGTGAAGCGAGAAAAAAACAATAGGAAAAAAACAACAACCCCAGAAGAGATCAATACAGGCTGACCATCACTCCAGTCTCAGCTTGGGGTAATGGGTAGCCATATTGCATTAGTCCGCTAGACGGTTCTCCTTGAAGTTGTGAAGCGAGAATCCTACTAATGCATCTGACATTTCACTGCAACCGAACAGGGCAGCCACGAAAAGTCTCAGGGCCTCGCGGATCAGCTTGCAGAGATGCGGCAACAAACAACATCCAGCCAGAAATGTTGTTGTTCCGCAGTTTGTTTTTTTTGCGTTTCATAGAGCATTTTCCAGCTATTCTCTCTTTTCATATTCACTGGGGTGTTCGCTTCTTATTCAATTCAATCCAATCCAGTCTGTTCTGGTGCAGAACCGGGGCCGTTGGATGAATTCCTGTGAATGTACAGTTATGCTATTACATAATTAATGTGTTTATTAAAGATAAGATGCCTTGGGTACCGAAGCCTTTTTCTTTAGAGGAAATAATTCCCGTTTGTATATGAATACAAAATATTGCAAAGTGAACTGCAGCTCAGTTGTAATAGGATGAGTCAACAGCAACAATGGCGTATAATTCATACTCCCTGTGTAGCTGTTCACGAATCATAATAATAGCGGTGTGTTTACTGCTCTTTGCATAAGAAAAAAAACCAGAAACATCAGTGAAATGTGCATCTGAGAAAACCAGCAAGAGGAAACTGTGTTTATCCACGCGATATCAGATGAATCGAAACTTCCGGAATGTGTTTCTATACAGGCTACTTTCTCAATCTCCGTAGATGCAAATTACACAACCACAAACAGCTTCCTAATGAGTGATCATGCTGGACACGAAAGCACACAGATGAAATATTCATGCACGCTGGACTTCTGATCGGTGCCTGTGGGATATCATTAGCTCTCCTCATTTTAGGGGTTTCCGTACATTAGAAGAGACGGAGATCACTCCATGCACATTCACAGGACATGGATTGGAATCCATTGGGCTCCACGGATGTGCTGTCATGAATCACGGAGGGGGATTTTTTTATTTGTTTTACAGCCCAGGTACTAATTCTCTTCAATTGGTCATTTCAGAAATACGAAAGAAAAGTGATTGGAGGTCTGAATACACAGCAGCATTAAAAACATCGTTGCACTCCTGGTCAATCAGTTCAAACTCAGCGTATTGTATAACGAGAGCGCATCCCTGTCCTCATCTTGCAGAAATACTGCAGCAGCAGATTGTTAACCGCATGATTTGACACGGGTAGCCGACCCGTTGCACTGTATAGCGACTGAGTGCCTCCTCGCGACAGCAGTGACTGCTGATTCACATGTACCACCACATGCCGACGACAGCATCGGTGTGGAAAAAAAAAAAGCAGGTGAGTCGAGCATGTGCACAATTTTCAGCCCGCTTTCAAAGCAAAAGCACCTTCTCTGAACGCAAATGTCTGCTGTAAATACTCTTCAACCTCATTCTAACCTCTCAAAAACCCAAATGCAAACTTAACAGCAGAGCTGCTAAACCTGAAAAGGGTTCTTTGCCACTTTAAACAATCACCATTAGCGCTACATTACATAACCCAACAAACGAGTGATTGTAATAGCTTGATTCGAGCCCACTCAGTGGTTCAGCTCTCTCTGTTTAATCATATGGTTTCTGAGAAAAAAAGTCTAGAGACTTCTTTTCTAAAAAAGACAAAATATAAATAAAAAACTGAAGCTGCATTGTACACACAACCAGACCAGGGTGGTTTGAACTGAATGACCAACATTATCATCCTCAGAGCCTGGCACGCTCACTAGCAGGGATACAAAAAATTAGGTTGAGTGAAACAGAAAAAGGCAGAGTGTAAAACAAAACTGACCAGTTGACAGACCGTTCTCTCTCCTCTGAGAGAAGACAAACAACTCATTTTCTGATGGAGCACGCAGCAAAAAAAGAAGAAAAGCCGATTGGTTATATTCAGATCTATTTACATACATGACAGTGACATGGTTACAGGCCATGCTCATTACTGTGACATGGCATCCACTCGACAAGCGGTTTCTCCGTCTACATTTCCAGCAACACTCCACAACTCGCTCGGGGGGGGACTCAAGTAAGGGTTGCCAAACTGATCAATAATTCATCCACCCAAAACAGATTTTACGATGAATTGGAAATGCAAAAAAAGTGCTCTCACTCTGGTGAAAAGGTTTATGTTTAAATCATAGGAATACATCTTTAAAAAAAAAGAAAAGAAAAAAGGTTATAATTCTGTTTACTGATCACCTTTCCTTACCTGCTTCTTTGGAGAGTTGTGTGAAGGCCTCCACTCCCTTCTCTCCATAGCTGCCCTCTGAGGCGATGGTGGAGACGTACGTCCAGCCCAGGGCTCGGATGATGTCCACCATGGCCTGGGCCTGGAACGAGTCTGGAGGAACCACCCGCGAGAAGAAGTCGTAGCGCCGGTCGTCGCTCAACTCCGGGGCCGTCGACGCATAGCTGATCTGCGGGATCTTGAGGGGAACAGGTGGGGGTTTTGGGGTAGGGGAACGTTTTACTCATGTGTTTGTGCCATTCTGGTGCAGCATCATGTGTGGTTACCGTGGAGACTAATCTCGTTTTTTTAATGTCTGTGTTGGAAATTGCTGCCTATTTACCATAACGGCTATTTTATTCGAGTGCAAAATGTGTGCCAATAGAGACAGAGCACATTTAAGTCGCGCCAACACTGAAGGGGGAAAACAATGAATCGCTCTCCATTGACTTTGTGTTGTGTGAAAGTGTTTCCTTGTCACTTAAAAATGCCTAAAAGCTGCTGTGTGGTTGGATGTACAACCAACAGGGTAAAGAACCCAGAGCGAAGTTTTTACAAGCTGTCAAACCAAAAAAACGGAGCCTTTAAAAAGACAAAAGTGAGGCATCAGCAGGAAGAATGGGGGAAAATAAAAAACTATATCTTTGTAAGTTAAACTAAAGCATTTTGAGAGGATGCGGATAAATCAGATAGCTATGCAGTATTATGTTTAGCTAGCTACAGTAGCTTGCTAACACAGAGCTAACATTAGCATGCTAGCAGCAAACTTGTCCCATCATCATTTTAGTTTATCAACAGCACCCCTGGTAACATACGGTGATACAATAATCCTTTGACATGCTGAAATCTGATGTTTTTTATCTGGCTACAGGCATTTTGTGAGTGTTTCAACCCTTGGTTGCATATATTTTGTGCCGATCGTTTCCCACTCCAGTTGGCGTGTTTTTTTTTATAATGTGAGTCGTTGTCCTCAGTTCAGCTAAGATATAATTTAGGTTTACAACACTTAAATGCAATATTTATAGAAAGGGAAATAACAGTCACATAATAACATATTAATAAGTGCAGGCTATGACAGAATATTGTTTTTTTAATTTACAGAAATATCCCACCACAAAGAACAACATGAATAAATGATAGCAATACATTGTCGTGGATATTACATGACACATGGGTTTGATTTCACATGATGTCCCATACAAACACAGATCCCATTAATTAATAATTAATAATTGAAAGTCTGACTGAAAACTGAGGCGCTGCACTCTCTTGTTCTTTTGCCGCTCACACAGGCAGATGATAGTGTGCAAAACAAACGAGCAATACATTTCTTTTTGTACATATTTCACATTACCGTCTTGATTGATCATCTGAGAATATGCTCACATTATGCAATGCAATATTTTACAGAGCATATATTGGGTCTGTTACCTGGGAAACGTGCTGTGCTGTCAGTTTCTTCTCCCAACATGTCAGTGAAGACTTACTTCAGAAATGTCTTTGTAGCACTTTTTTTTATGAATTGGCAGCAGAGCCTTGTTAGCGCTCTCTCACACTTCCCTTCCTACTGAGAAATTGTTCTGTCTTCACCACCCGACCAGCATATCCAAATATTAAACCTAATAGTCCCATATTGTAAAAATGGAGATTTTCCGTGTCTTTTTTATCATAAAGCAGGTGTAAGTGTGATATAAATACTGTGAAAGCATTGAATATATCGGACGTTGGCTCCCACTTCTAACGAGGCCAGTGAGCCAACAGTATAACGACGTTGGTATCACGTGGTATCTCTGTGTCGCCAGTGATCGATCAAGTTGCCAGTTAGTGTGGAATTGTTCTTAATAAATGGCTTCACTCCGGTACCAATACCAAGTGCTCAGCGACAAAAGGCTCAGAATACTGAATATTTACTGTGGCAACAACTGACAACTGACTATCCTAACTTAATTGTCCTAACAACAATAACCCATGAATATATAATTCAGCATTTTCAAACAAATCCAATACCAATCCTAAATCTAAAGCTAATGTATAGCTACATGTTGCAAAATGACTTCATGACTCTAACAGGAAAGATTCATCACTGCTTGTCTAAGTGGAATATGCAGGATGTGCGAAAAACGTTATCTCTTTCATTTAGTAGCTGTGCAGAACATGGGGTAAGCTAAACTACAACATTTTTACTCTGTTTACTTCTTGAATCTCTGCCAAACATGTCAAACCCACATTGTAGCTGTACTACAAGTAAAGATGCACACTCCTACATATAACCCAAAAATACAAGTATGAACCTGGAAATGAGCACAATATGTCTCCTTTGAGGAAATCAGCTTTCAATTGTATATCTTGCTCAGCTTTCAAGGCTTCGATCAAAGACAAGGGGGGTTATAATGTGACCAGCGTTCCATGCTTTGATCTATTACATGATGATAACTGAGCAATCTCCATCTGCTGAGGAAGACAGTGATATGTGGTTGAAAGCTCAAGAAAAAAAGGCTAGTGAGTAGAACCTGAGTTAAAGAGTTGTTTTTTTTATCAAATCTGTCGAGTGCTTTTTGTGTCATAGAAAGAGGAAGGGGTCCTTGAGTTACGTTTTTTTTTGGTCAAACTACTGGATCCAACGTCAACAAAGAACGTTCAAGCTCACATATTTCTGTGCGAAATGTGTGAATAGATTAAACAAATACTTGCATACTATGTTCCTTCTTCAAAGGAAGCAGCACACTTAATGATCACCATCAAGTTACAACTGAGACAAACTATCCACTGAACAGTGTATTTATATGAAGGGTATACAACAGGCTAAGTCAATGGAGTTCTTTAGAAAGATGCTAGATAGTCGCTTTTCCTAATGTTCAGGGAACCCCTTAACAGTCTGCAGGTGTTCTTCTTACCCCCAAACACTTCTTTAAATTGCTCAGACTTTAAGGAAAGCTAACGGCATTGCTCTGGTGATAGAAATGTCGATCTGTGAGTCTGTCCGTCTGTCCACTTCACCTCTAACCCCACCTTGACATTCACATTTGGGCTTTTGAGTGAAATGTTTTGAAACGATTATTGTGGCATTGTACTTTTTCTAGTAGCAGATAGAAATGTTCGAATTCTGATTTGACTGGAACGCAGCATTAGTGCAGTCTCAGAGAGCCATAGACACAATCATACTCATTCGTGCGCATTGTTAGCGAACTAGCAACCTTTCTTGGCCGTTTTGGGCAAATAAACACAAATGGTCCAGTGTTCAAACCATAGAGTATAAGAAGTGGACGTAGTCGTCGTGAGGTCACCCGTCGGTATGAGGACTGCCGTTTTGAAGCCTCGCGTTGGACATTTTGGGTGTTGCCATCTTGGTTTTTGGTCGTCTATTTGCACCAGAAATGACACGAGAGGGCTGAATAAGACATTTTAAGTCGACCAAAAAAGGTTACAATTAACTTTCATTAAGTGAAAACACACTGTGAAAGGTTTAAGTTGTAAGACAAAAACACGGACATCTCCCAGAACACTGTGGTAGTAACCTGTCAATCACCTTGTAGCCCCGCCCTAAAGCATACCCTGCTTTATGGTCTATTTGACTCTAAATGGACCATAATTTACTAAATGAACATCATGCTGTATTGAAGAAGACTTGAAACTAGAGATTGAAACCGTAAACTCATGTTTACAATGTTTACTGAGGGAATAAATCAAGGGAAAAATACGACAAGTCATTTTCTCAAAGACTTCTATACAATCAGAGGCCATAGAAATAAGGCAAATTTAAAGTTCAGCATTGACTTCACTTTTCAGTGAATTCACAAATTGTGTGAATGCCACGAGGCATCGCTTTCTGTCTGAACACACTTCTTTTTTTTCATACAAGCTAAAAGGAAGGAGGCTCTATCAATCTGACTGCATCAAAAACCCGTACAAAGTAAATTGGTTGATAAAGGGTTCTAGTATGAGGTTGTTCACAACGCTGCCTGCTTAAGACCCAAACATCTATAATCAACAATTGTGTTCGGGGCTTTGAAGCGGCAATCCCACCTGGGGGCACGCCTCGGAGCAAACTGCCAACCTCTGGGTAGATGTGGGTGGATGCACAAGCAGAGACATGCTTCATTTTGTCTTGCAACCAGTGCAGAACCTCATCACACAGTCTAATCTGAGCACCGTATGAATGCCATCCATTTCTGTTAAGAGTGATCAAAAGCAGCCGGACACTGGGGAAACGAAGGAATGAGGACACAGCGGCTCGCTGATGGGATTGCTTCAACTCACAGAGTGTGAGTTATAGCTTTGACCCACAACCTAAAAGGGGTCAACCGCACAAAGCTGACAAATTGAGGAGTCGAGCTCAAGACGACTTAATATGTTTCAAGTCGCCGAGAAGAAGAACCACCCCCCTCCCCCAACTACAAAAATCAGCGATGCAATTAAACAAATTCACAGGTGGGAATGCTGCTGCGATGCCACATGTTAAATCACTTCAGGGCCGCCTAAATTGAGTGTAGTGGGTCAAAGAGGGAGCGCTGCAAAGTAATGGAAAAGCAACAGCGGGCGGGATTTGCATTTAAAAAGACTCTTCTTTCCATGAAGCGAAGCATCTATTTGAAACATTTAATGGGCGATGTATTTTAACAGAGCTGCTGTAGAAATGCTGTGCAGCCAGAAGGTCTTATAGGTTGGTTGAACCGCGTCCCATCTTTGGCCCAGCTGGGATGGAAAGCTGCTTGAACGTTTGTCTCTGGGGCCTTTTTTTTTGTTGCTACAGGGAACCATTTAAGATGGCGATGTCCTCTTACTTTGTCCCAGGCTCGTACCCTGTTGCTATCATTTCTCAACGCTTTATTCCCCAGGAATCCGAAACCCCAAAACCTTGACATTTAATTTTTTTTAATTAACACGTTGGCCCTTCAGGTAATAAGAGTGCTAAACCTTGATTGAGAAAATGCATAGATGTGAGGATTAAACCTGCAGGAATTACGACTGACTAACTAATAATGACTAGAATCTAACAGCTTAGTATTTTTCTCTCTGGCAGATAATGGCCTCCAAAATCAAGTGGAATTAGTCATTTAACCTTCTTTGTGAAATAAGTGAATTGAATTCAAACCTTCTGAGCTTGATTCTTTATTTTCTCGGTGGATTACAAGCAACAAACTTCAGCTTCATCACTTCACAGTTGCACGATTGATTCCCTGAATAAGCTCTTGTTGCGACAATTGCAATATATTTTAATTTCTTCATTATGCAGATAATAAGGCGAGGAGAATAGATATTTAATCAACGATTTAGAATCATTTTGTGTAAATAATCAGCTTGGAACACAAAATGAACGAAAGGATTATTTTCTCTTAATCCTTCATCTGTATACGAATTTGCCTCATTCCCAGTTGCATCTCATACCGCTCGCAATCCTCACTCCAAATCTATAAGACGGGAAATATGATGTAACACACGACAACATGCTCCCGTGGCAACAAGGTGAAAGGGTGACTGAATCGAGGACAACCACAGAAAGTAGTTCAGGCCAAGGGAGAATGATTAACGATGCCCTCTTTCAGAATCACAATTACCCAAAGTTGATGTCTGGCACCTGTCATCTGCTGTACACATCAAAGTGAGGATTGCAGAGGGTAATCGCCTTGCCTGCTCTTGAATGCATCGGGGCTGACAGGATCGATGGAAGGAAAACACAGAGGTCTGTTATGGGGGGGACACCGTTTTATTGATTTACCACCACAAAGTGCTGCGGCCGCCCTGAATAAAAAATTCTGTTGCTGAAGTCTAAAGAAGGTTAAGAAGAAAAAGAGAAGGCGGGGACGGGAGGTGATGTGTTGGGTGAGGTGGGGGGAGGTAATCTGCTTACTGACATTAAATGAGAATTTGAACCTTGGGTGTTTAAGAAGAGAGGTGACTAAGCGAGGTTGCGTAAAGGTTAGACACGTTCACAGTAAGTGGGAATGCCAGGTGAAGTTAATTAGAGTGCCTTGGCCTTTCTGTTGCATTTTCACATACAGCATCCCACAAGCACCACAGGCAGCTCCAAGGAAAAGGTGAGAGACTGTAATGTTTGTGCTTTAAAAAACGTTCTGCGCTGCTATTGCGGAGGTGATGATTCTGATGAGCCGAGGACAACGCCAGCCGCGCTGGCCCGATCCGTCGGAAAAGAAAATGTTATCTGAAGGGAAAGAAATAAGCAGCATATGGCGCGACACGACTCTCAGTTGGGGGTAACGGCAGCCATCTATCCCTGCCATCTGAGAGGAGGGAAATCTGCAGATATGAAAAGACAGGCTGTCTGCACAGACAACAGAGGGGGTACGATAGTCCACGGGTTCTTAAACAAAAACTTAGACACAAAACAAAGGCCATGTTTTAAAAACAGAGCTTTTCTTTTAGCTCTACACATGGCAAGCGGAGTAGATATCCTAAAAATGTAGTCACAGAGCACCAGAGTGTTGTCCAGACTGGGTTTGGTATCCATTAATCCGAGAGCAACACTCAAAAGCGTAGCTGCAAACCAACTGTGAGTGGCAGGGGCTGAGATGTTTCCCATGAATGGCTTTGACTGGGGGGGCGAGGGCCAGCCCGGCAGTTTCTGTTGCAGGAATCCCTGCGCCTCTATTTGCTGCATGATTAGCTTCTAAGTATATTTCGACATCAGTCAGCCCCACTGTTTGCAATGATCGCCACAGCGACGGCGGAAACAACAGCGGGTTCTGATAGGACCCGACTCTAACCCCCATGCTGTCTGTGGCCGGACGCCAATGCACAGATTGTCCTCGTGACACCGGCACAATGAGACACACACACACACACACACACACACACACACACACACACACACACACACACACACAGTGAGTAGGATCATATGGACAGGACAGGAGCCATTTTGAAAACAAATTCAGAAACTACACACCCCACCCATGATGGCATAAATATTTGCCCACAAAAAAACAAACAAAAAAAAACAGCCCTAGTCAGAAGATTTATTTGTCGCCGCACCGCCCCGGCCCTGTAAAAACAGCAACGGTCTATCTCCTATAAACAAGATGATATAGTACGATAAACAGGCCAATAAAGACTTTGAGCACGTTTTTGTGTCGGTCCTGCTAAATCAAGGCTCAGCAGCTCTGTGACACGGGTGGAATCAGACAGACTTTGGTTTGTACCCAGACAGCGCTGCCATTTGTTCGCAGGGCAGAGGTAATGACTGTGTCCATACATGCATCCTCAGGCTGGGCTTTGGTAATCTCTCTTCACCAGAGCAGGGCACTGCCAACACAGCCGAGGAGGCAGGGAGGACGGGCGGGGGGGAGAGACCGACAGCTTTCCCTCCCTCTCCCTGTCACTCTCTCCGCCTCTCTTCCTGCCCATCTGTGTCCCTCACTCAAACTCTCCTTTTGTGAGGGAGCCGCGTTTCATTGCGTTGCCCTCACACAACCTGTGACTTTCAGCCTCGCTCCGCTGTTCTCCGCCCCTCTGTGTGTTTTCAGCCCCGTCGGGGGAGAGACGAGTGAGTCTCATCTTCCTGTGCGTCCCCCTCCCTCCCGCCCTGTCATCTGTCTTCATGCAGACACTCCCACGCAGATGATCAGCAGACACTTCCTGCCCTGAGAGGTCCTCATGCTGCCAGTTACCACCCCCCGCCCCCGAGCCGAGACAATTGTTCGCTCGCTTGCCACCCAACTTTCCCCTCCTCGCTACACCTTTTTCTTGTTTGTTTTTTTGGTCTTTAACTTTTTGTCGGAATAGAAATGCCACGACAATTGTGTTTTCACGGCTTTCATCAACAATTTATCTGCAAATTGTTCAGCCGATGCAAAATCATGTTTGTATAATGTTCATTTCATTGATTTCCCCAACAGTATGTGCTTTTGGCAACAAAAACATGATTTGTATTTTAATCAAAAACATTTGTTTAGATTTGCATTACTTCATTTTTTGGGCAAATAACATTGACACTTCATAATGTTGTTTTTGTTAATGTGCATAGCAATCAGTTGCTCATCCACGTATCCAGCAAGCACAGAGGACCAGTTTTGGTCCCCACCAACTCCTAAGGAAAATATCTGGTTCTTTAGCTGCTAAATGCTCCACTATGTTCACCAGGTAGTCGCTAACTTTGTCTGTCAGCCTTTTTATGCTGGACTAGTTGAGTACAGAGGGTTTTTAAGAGTTGTTTTTTTGTGCTGGTATGGTAAAAGGATGCTGATGAGAGTGAAGATGAATATTGATGTTGTGGGCTGGAAAGCTAATACTGAAATACTGAAATTAGCTGAAAGATGCCGAAAGAGCTGAAGGAAAACAGCAGAGTCGGGTGATATTTCTCCTCGGTTTCATGACTACGAGTGACACCTTTCACATACAAATGGTCATTTGACTCATTGATTAAAAAATATTTATTATAGCATCTTAAAGGTTCGGGTATAATAATAGTCTCAGTAAAATAATAAGAAAGTAATCCCTGACTTCAAGCATTAGATGAGACAAATTGATGTTTTTTCTTTCCATATTCAAACAAAACCATAATCTATTACCAACCAAGAGTAATATCTGCTTCAACCTAAAAATAATGAGGGACGGAGGATGTGAACACCAGTCAAAGACCTGCGCTTTGTGCACACGAGCATCCACCACAACTTCCTCCTTAAGACTTGTCTGCTGTATGTCACACTTCCTGGACTGGTGAGGGCGTTGCTAGAGAATAGACTCTTTTCACAGCAGCCATTTTGACACGTCAAGGCATGGTGAACACAGGTGTAATTGATAAATTATATCAATTATGGTCCGTTATATTAAGTGTGTAATGGCCCCACCAGTGAGCCAGTATGCACAATACCAGGGTCCTGGCCCAACTAAATGGATTTGACTACTTAATTAATGTTATTTGTTACACCTGTGTTTACACTGCCTTGACTTGTCAAAATGGTTGCTGTGAAAAGAGCATATATATATATATATATATATACACACACACACACACACACACACACACACACACAGTATATATATATATATATATATATATATATATATATATATCCCAGGCAGCAATTAACCCTTTGCTAAGTTCCTGCCCCTCGAACGCATATAGCATGTAGCACAGCATTGGCCCTTTTACAACGTGATCTGTAGCTTCTATCTTTTTAACCTGTTTTCACAGCTGGATCAGTTTGACATCCTGGATATATCCTTCAAACACATATTTCAGACCCTTCTGTCTGCTTCTCTCTGAAATGGCCTTTTCCAAATATTACATAATATTTATTCATGGAGTGCAGTTAGTGACAGTGTGGGCTCCATGGCAACATTAGATGTTAATACATGCGTTATGTAGGGAGAAAGGATACTTCTTTTTCTTAAATTTCCTCTCCTCCACAGTCCTCGTCAAGGCCAGCCTCACATCACACTCCTACTACATTTCTTCACCATTTTCCAGCCAGTTATTCTACAAGGACCTCACCTGAATAGTGTTTAACCAGTCTGGGTGTTTACTGTGCTTTGCAGCAGCTTTTTTTGTTGCCACAGGACTCACAAACACCACATTTTCAGAGAGTCACCCACACCGCTGAACTAGACTCTGTTACGTGACAGAAAGTAAGGCTTTCATAATCCTTTATCTAACACGACCTTCCACCGTCTCCTTCTTTCCGCCCACTTCCCCTTTTTTCCCAGTCGATTCCCTCACCCTCCGTCTTTCCCGCTTGCACTACGCCGGCCCCCTGGGCCGCTCTGGTGCTCTGTGCCGGGCCCGGGCTCTTGCATGGCCGCCCTGCCAGAGTGTATTTTAAGACGACCAGCGTGTTTCTCCACGGGTACAGAGGCTAGGTATGACTCACAAATCAGATATTTGACCAGGAGAGCCACACAGTAGAGTAGAGCCGAGGCGTGGGAGGAAAGTGTGGATAGCTCACAAAGGGAACCTGACCGACCTTTTTTTCTTTCCATCTGTTAAACAGACTGCTATTTCAACTCCATTGGCGTTTCAAAGAAATAACCGTTTCCCAACACCAAATAGTAGAAGAGTCTGTACCGAGGAGAGGCACCACCACGACTTAAGGATCTTACCTTTCAAGCCGAGAGGACGCGTTAAACTTTCGCGCCGTCACTCTCGACAGTTATTTTGTACAGATGCTGGTATCTCTTCAAGTCTTTTTGTCAAAGTGGCTTTTGCAGGGCTTCGCACAAAGCGAGGCCCTGCAGAGAACAATGCGGCTCAGTAGAGCAGCCTTGATCATCGCGGCTGTGCCGAGTGCTCTCCTCCAGGTGCGACAGAATCTCGACTCGTGGGTAGGAATGAAATGTAGCCTGCAGGTTTTATGACTAAGTGTTATCAAATGTATTCCTTTATATCCACACGGTCTCACATTACAGATGGCTGTATTGATTTTTCCCCGGCTGCAAAGTGCACTGGACGCAGCTTTTTTTTCTTTTCTTTTTTTTTTTACTGTGTTCTCTTACCGCCTGCGTGATAACCTTATTATTTTCTCAGAGAAATATGAAGTAGAAATAACCCAATACTGAACGATGTATGCCATTATGCCTGCGGATGGAGAGAAAAACGAGCATTCTTTCACGAGTTACACGAGAAGACAAACCTCTGCCTTTTCTGAATTTGCCGGTGTGTCTTTGCATCTCTGCTCAGCCTCATTCCTCGGTCCAGTCCCAATCCGGCTCTGACATTTTATTCACCAAACACCGAGTGTAGGTGCATGTTGTTGTTTCTCTCTCCCCCCCCCCCCACCTACACCTGGAGCATGCATGGTCTGACACATTCATTGTCAGCCGTGCACCTGCAACACTCTGACCTGCATCCCAATGACTCGCTTCTGTACCACCCCCCAACCCCCACACCCCTCTCTCTGTGTGCATCTCTCTCCTCAGACTCCACAGAGCATCATCCCCAGGCCCATTTCTCCCCTAATAGCGCAGACAATGCGGGCGAGCCTCCTCGATCTCATCTGTCCCTCTCTGTCGGCTCCTCACAAAGAATTCTTCAGCGGGTCCATATAATCACGAACTGATCACAGCAGCGGAAACCATCGCAGACATCCCATTCCTTCTGCGAGTGTGTCTGAATCCCCTTCTTGGTGCTGTGCACTTGAGACGCATGTTCTGGTTTAGAACAGAACAGAACACTTAAATAGGCAGCTATTTGCACGCTAGACGTTGCCTGCAGTGCTGCCTCGAGCCTCTCGCAGGGTTGAGATTACAGTATCACATCAGTGACACCTGCAATTCAGCACGCACGCTAAATGGCACAAATCAGCCTTGAGAAGTTGCAAAGTGCCGATTAACACTCTCTACTGCAAAAGTCTCACATGCGTCTTTGAACAGCCAGAAAACGGATATAATGCCCGCCGTTTTGTACTACGCATTGTGATGACTGCGACGGTTTTCACAGGAGGCATTTGGAGTCGTAG
Source organism: Ophiodon elongatus (assembly GCA_016806645.1). NCBI lineage: Eukaryota > Metazoa > Chordata > Actinopteri > Perciformes > Hexagrammidae > Ophiodon > Ophiodon elongatus. Next base: position 349,810 of record JACSYO010000734.1, read on the forward strand.
TGTAATTTACGCACAGCTGATATTCTTATGTTGCAGGAAATGGGCAGAATTAGCTGCTTAAACTGCCATTCGCAACAAGGTACTCGCACTCATCGAGCAGGGCTTTACAAAGCTGGCATGGCAACAAAGTACATCTATAAAAAAAGGCAATAATAATACAGAAACGCTTTCACAAGAAAGGTAGTTACAATGAAATGGAATGGATATTGAACAGACAAAGGAATAAATAAAGAAAAAAAAATACAGAAACAGATAAAACACTCAAAATATAGCTGAATAGAACCACAAGTAGGCAAAACCTGAGTGCACCAGAATATAAAGCTGAAAATAAAAGCAATTTAAAAGACAACCTTGAGCGTGGTTTAAAAAAAACAACCTGAAAAGTCTTCCAGGTAGGGCATTTCACAGTCAAATTAGAACTTTATTGTTTAGCTGCAGAGGCAGACCTTCCTCCAAGGCTTTTAAACAAATCTCTCCTCATTTGCTGGGACTGGCGCTCTCCAACTGGCCCTCGTTTTAACTATCTATGGCCTGAAGCATTTGTTCGGTAGACGCCGCTGGTGGAAGTGTTCGCCCACGGTCTGGGAGGCTCAGTTCAGGGCACCGAAGTCCCTTCTCTCTTCCACAGCACTCTGGGTCCTCGTGGCAAAAGCACAGTCAGTTCCTCTTCTGTCAAGGCGGGGGACAGTCGGAACAGCCGGAGGACTTCGGGGGCCGAGTGTGACTCATGAGGAAATAAAAGATCTGCCGAGAGTCAGAGTCAGAGAGCTATACGTTCTCAGTGTGATCCGAATGCCGATCTTGTAGCCAATGAACTAAAGCTAAAATCAATATATTAATATTCTGACTGCTGCATTTTTAATGACTCGGATGCTCGAGGCAAGAACACGAGAAAGTAAAAAGTTCTGTAAATGTAGATGCAAATATTTGGCCCTGGTTAGCTTAACAAAATATAGTTTTTCTTTTAGGCACTTATTTTTTGCCATTTGTTGGCCTCTCTCCATGCGCAGCGCTTGAACAAGAAGCTGTTGTTTTATAACCGTGTTAGCGGCGTTGCTTTAGGGATGGTCATTCCGGTCTGTCGGTCTACCACTTTGGTCCAGACTGAAATATTTCAAACAGTTATTAAATGGATTGCCATGGAATTCTGTTCAGACATTCATGATGCCTGAAAGGATGGTGATCCACTCTAGTGCCACCAGCTGGTCCACTTGGTTTACCCGTGAAAATATCTCGAAATCTACTTCATTCAACATTCGTGGAGAATGAATGAATCCTAACGACGTTGGTGATCTCCTGACTTTTGCTGTGGAGCTAAAATTAGGTACAGGATGAAATGTGATCACTTTGCAGTCCCCCGTCTCTTTATCCAGCGCCATCGTTATGTCAACATGTCACTGTATTTTGTCCAATATTTGGGTTTATGACTAAACACCGGCAAAATTAAAGACATTGGCCTCAGCCTCAACTGTTCTTTGTGTTCACACGGCAAACTTAAGATGGTGAACTTGTTAATCATCACTGTGTTAGCATTTAATTGTGAGCATGTTAGCATCCTGACATTAGCTAGTAGCACAGCCGCACAGAGCCGCTAGCATGACTGTAGTTGGTTTTTGAGGCTTTATTTTACCAACTACAGTTGACTAATGGGATTTAAGCTGCTCATTACTTTTTTATTCATTGCACTTTACAGGAGCATACCTGTGGTTTTACAAGTTTTAGCCCGTTTAACACAAATCATGTGCACTTTATCTCACAGCTAACCCTCTCGCACAAAACAGGCTGCTGTGTTTTAGACATTTTAAAGAATGTCTTTTTACAATTACAGACATTCATTGTCTCCTATTAATTTCTGTAGATGAAAAAACATAGGAGGACTCGTGAAACTGTATTAAAAGGAGCAGTATGCAGCTTTTCGAGATTTTATGTTAACGAGTATGTTTTCTAAAGTGCTTTTGTAGTTATTTCACTGGAAATAAGAATTGTTGTGTTTTCGTTACATTAGAATGAGCCATTTAAATCTACATATCCTCTTCACGCAGCTGGCCGCCATGTTTCTACAGTAGCCCAGAACGGACAAACCAAACACCAGCTCTAGATTTGCATTGTCAACCGTAGTTGTCCTACGCGCTCGGCACACAGGAGAAGTTTCAGTTGGTTGCAATCTGCAACCTCAAAATCCAACACACTGAACATCAGGTCTGCACTATTTGTTTGTCAAAGTCACGTTACAGTTATGTGTTAGTACAGACTCTCCAAATCAATCTGCTCTTCAACTGCATTACCCCACAAAAACTACTGGTAATATGTTCATTTTAACTTCTAAAACTACTACTACTACTGCTGCTATATTGTTGTATTTGTGCTCTTGAAGGAGGTATAAAGAAAGGTAGCCGTTTTATAATTGAAAAACCTGTAGGAAAACCTGATAGTCTGTCTAAAGTACGTCTGCCATCTGCCATCTCCCCCACCCCCTCGGCTCAGTCTGATTATTATCCTGTCTAGATCTGTGACCTGGCCACTCACAGGCTCTTCGCTCTGCTCTGTGCTGCAGGTGTAGTGCATCACCGAGGGCACCTGAACAGGTAATCCTGTCAGCAACACACCGGCTCCGCTGCACAGCCAGAACAATGGACAATTGTGCACTCAGAGAGGACAAGAAGCTTCTTTTTTTCCTTTTTTTCCTCCCAGTGGCGTACTGAACAACCTGCCAACTCTGGAAGAACTGGAGACGGTCTTTAAGAGAGAGCCATCCTGTGTAAACAGACTCATTCTCACTGAGATCATGATTCATCAGAGCAAGTGTCCGGACTAATGGACCGAGAAGATTTATGTGGAATGTGTTTTTTGTGACACGCACATTTCACATAACTTCCACTCGCAATGAGACAAAGTGTCAGAAGGCTGCACACTGACATGTATTTCAGAGCCAGAATCAGAGATGCGCAACAGACGCCGGATCAGACAATTACCCTCAGACAAGTTAACCAGCCGAAACAGGAATAAGCCCAGTCAAATACAATGGAACTGTCACACACCGCTACTGAAGGCTTATCTTTATTTTCAACAAGAGCACTAACATGCACTTTTTTTTATTTTCTCACAGAACAACTCATGTGGATCTCAAGTCTGCTCCAAATCCAAAATAAAAGACTGTATGAAATGTGGATGAAGTATTACCAGAGTGAGTTAAGTATGGCTAAGCTAAGATTTGATTTGAATTACAGCTTTCAAATGATGCTTCATTATTGAAGCTTAACCTATAAACACAGTAGCAGAAAAGTATTATGTGAACTGCATATATAGCATTAACAGATTATGCATCTTGTGGTAAGCGACTACTCAATGCCACTTGCGCTATGACCAACAGAGTGGGTGAATTTAAGTGGCTCGTGTTTATTTGTTGATTGGTTTTATGTTCATTAGAGCACATTCAAACGCATGACATCGTTGTGGATGGTTTCTCCAAAGAAGAAAAAAAGGTGTGACGCGTTTACAAATATGCACACGAACTGGAAAATTGCTTGAGCAGTGAGAGCGTAGAATTATTGCCACCCAAAAACACACACACAGACACAAGTGTATTACTTAGGAGGACATTGCCTTGAAGTACATTCATACGCTTGAGGCTTTGGCCTAACTACGTGCCTAACCACGATCCCTTCCCCAAACCTAACCTATCTCTGAGAGAAGCCTTAACCAAACGGTAATTCTAATGGTCAGCTGTGAGATGTGAGTCCCCATAATGATCAATGCAAGTATACACACACACACACACACACGTTTGTTTTGGTCACTTGCCTTGACTTAAGCTTGATTTATAGTTGTACATTAAGGGGTTATGGCATGTAGCCACACCGAAGGGGATGCCGTATCTGACATGCGCCTCCTAAAACAAATGTAACGACAGGGTGGGGCTACAGAGATGCCCAGGGGTTTAAGGGGGGCAGGTGGGGGGAATCCGAACGAGCCACTTAGAAAGCTTTTTTGGAAGCGTTTTTCAATGCCCGTCACTCGGGCTTCTTACAGAACAGGAACGATTCAAGTCGCCGCGTTTGGTGACAAGTAATCTGCATAGACAGCTGATTAAAATCACACAAATATCCCCCTCTCTATGCGCTTTGAACATGTTAACCGCGTCTACGTTGAACGATCCCGGTCCGTCTGTGAGCATGCCTGTTTCCCTACAGGCAGATTCGCCTAACTCAAATAAAATGAATCGACACGTTATTGTTGATTTTTTGATTTCTTCGTTTGCGCGGGACTGAGTCAGTGTGGATTGCTCGCGGGGATTCCAGGAAGATGTAGAGGTGCAGTGGGGGGAAATAACCGCGGGTTGACATTACTTTCTGGATGGCATCAGCGGTAATAAACTCCATGCTGCAGCACACGAAAAATGTATTTGCTTGGCATTCTTATGTATGAAGCTGCCAAAGCGCCAAATTTATTAGTCGAGAGGTGCAGGAACACCGTACAGGCTCATTCTGGCCCACTTTGACCATATGGGAATAATCCGAAATGGTACTGGTCAATTGGGCTTCAGTTTGGATAACTTATTTTTATCATGAATATAAATTTATTGAATTATAAGTAAAACAGCAGAAAACGACTTCATAGAAACCCCACTTACACGATCCCTAAACACACAAAAATAAAAGTAATGAATTAAACAAAACAGGTGAGTATTGATCAATACTGAAAGATATAATAAAATTGACAGTTTGCAAATTGACAATAACAAAACAACCAATAAACTAAAATGAATCAAAATAACAGCATTAAAATTACACGTTAAGTAAATTTGTAAGATGATAACCGTACCACTGTTAATTTAGTCCTTAAAAGACGAATGTGTAAATAGAGCCCATGTAATAGAAGTCCATTCAATATATCCTTCCGCTGCGCAGTCACCACATCCACCCTCCTGCAATCAACAAGAGCCGTATACACTACAGAGAAAACGTCTGTGTTTATTATAACCAAGAAATATCAATAAAGGCACACCCCATGTGTTTTATGAGCCCAGCACTTAACAAAATCACTCAACCTAATGCTCAGAGAGGTAATGCTCACTGGTTCCCCTGTAGTGAGTGAAACCGCAGAAACATCCCCTCCCATTTCATTATTGTATTTTATTCCTCCTCATTTATTAGGCTACCGGATATATTCTCTCAAAAAGCCGCCATCTTGCCCACTTCTGAGATCCCTTCCTGGAACAATTATATTGCAGACAGTGAGGTTAAAGAAGTTGAGGAAAGACCGTAGTCAAACATCTGGCAAAGACGTCTCCACTGCAAACCTTCGGCCCACCAAGAGCCCCTCGCTGCATCACAGCAAATTAATGGACGTAAACATAGCGACAGCTCAGGGAGAGGTCTCCTGTTCAGTGACGAGACGGTGTAGAAGTATTTGCGTAGCCCACTGACACTCTATACCACACAGGGAAGGAAAGAATGCAAAACAACAGTAACTGTGGGGGGAATGTAAACAAAGCAAGACGTGTCCTGATCACGAACAATACATCTGTCTGGTGTTGCCGGAAACGGGGAATATCCGAAGCTAAACTATGAATCAAAGCCTTTGCCGGAGGCGTGTGTGGCGGGGCTCTGGTTAACCCCTCGCGTCAGGAATAAATCTGGCTTGACGTGAATCCTCTGGAGACATGTCCCGACTGTAACCACCGCAAGCCGACCCTAACCATCACCATCACCTTAACCTAACCATAAAGTGTAGTGGTTAACCCTGTGAGGTCCCCATAACGTGAATATTTTAATGTATTTTTGTTACAACTAAGTACAAATACACACATGCAGGTAATTTATCAGGGTTATACCATAAAACAAAACCTATGTATCCCTCCTAAGCAGCTAATGCGTCTTAGAATTGGGTCCACTGGCAGGAGAGTGATGTTTGACTGGCCGATGCAACATACATATGGCTTGGCTTCCCAAAGGCCTCAGTACATTTACTGTCCAACATCCCTTTTGTTTGCCCTTCGACCTCCAGCTGGAGTGCCTGACAGCTCTATGCATAATCTACTGATAATTTACACGCTATTGATCCTCTTAGCCTCGCTGAGGTTCCACATGCGAGTGCTCAGACACTGATAAGGTGGTTAAAAAGCACTATATCCTGTCAGCGGCAGCTCCCGTCCGCTCATCAATTGTAGTTTAAGCAACCCATTTTGAAAAGAAAGAGCTTCTCCAATTTGCAAAACGTCAGTGGTGATTGAGGTCTTTCCCCCCAAATCAATGTAGCTGTCACACGCAGGCGTTTCAGAGAGCTCTTGAAATCCCACAGGATTTGCATCTGAAAACAGTTACCCTGTCGACTAATTTCTCATGTGTGCTGCGTCTGCGACACAATACAGTTTTTTTTTTTTTCAAGCTCAAAAGAGCAGAGCCACATACATTTGTTCAAACAGAACTAACACACCGCTGCACAGGCAGCCAGCGGGAAAAGAAAAAAACATAATCTCGAGGGAAATGCAGACAAAATGGAATTGGAGCTAATGAAACACCAAAGTTCCACTCTTTCATTTTCACATTCAAAATCAACAGGTATTTTAGCATAACTACCCGAAGGCCCATGCTGCACTCTAATAATTTAGTCTCCCTTTAAAGGTCCAAGCTGTGCTGGTTGATATAATGGTTATATTACTATGTGTTGTTAGCTGATGCCCCCTCGGGCCCTGCTGTAATAAGACCACTGAAGGACAAGAAATGAATCCCGATGACAGTTTATTGTGTATACTGTGAGAGAGCACACCAGGCCCCCGACATCCCTGACATCCAGGGATAGTACACACACACACACACACACACACACACACACACACACACACACACACACACACACACACACACACACACACACACACACACACACACACGCATATATAAACTCATACGTTAATTGACCGTATTTTGAATGGATCACTTCCCTTACATCCAGCGGTATCCAGCCATGCAGACAGGTTTGGCCTAATTTTGCCAAACGTACATTTACCACAATTGCTATAACTTCTACTGCTATTGTATTTAATTATTCAAGCTTTGAGCTACATCTTCATTTCATGCTACTTAATAATTCCACTTCACCACATTTAAGAGGGAAATATTGCCCTTTTTTTTACTTACACTGCATTTATTTAACAGTTTTAGTCACCAGTTACTTGACTGATGAAGATTTTACAAAACATATAATCAGCTGACAGAATGTGATTTATTTTGTCGTAGCATAATATAAAATAGTAAATATTAGCTTGACTAGGTAAAACAGTAAAAGGACACACAATATATCAGTAATAATAATAATCTTATAGACCAGTATATGACCAGTTTCTCTGCATTATGAGTACTTTATGCATGAATACTTTTGTACTTTCAGTACATTATGCTGTAATTTTTTTCTTTTATTTATTTAACCTTTTGAATGCAGTAATTTTACTTGCGATGGATTTATTTTTTTCTTGCTGCTTTTATTTAGTTAAAGGATATCAATACTTCTTCAATCAATTTCTGCCACTAAGATCTGTGGCTTCAGCCTAAAACAATTGCTGGGAATGGGATTCTGATTGTGTTGCCGACTGTGTTAAACAATTCCTTTCTTTTAAACAATAATGAACAAAGAACGGACAACGTTGTAAACCGCGTCACATGAATGTGAAATGACTGTATCTGCATTGCTCGACACCACCAGAGGTAACTGAGAGAATACAAACACCACAGAAGGAGGACCATTGTGTTTTCTCTTCCCTCTCTTGCAGCTCAAGTTTGCGTGCGGCGACTCCCTGCCTCCTTCTCTCTGCTCTTCAGTGGCATGCCCATCTACATTAGAGCCCTCACATGGGCAAAGCAGTCTAAACAAAGCCTCGTGCCGGCAGCCTCTGGAGACAGAGAAACAGCCATGTGAGCAGTGCACCTCCTGTCCCTTTTAAGTTGGCAGCACGTTGCACAAAGTTTATTGTGTTTCAAGTGTATTTTTGCATTAGTCCTTTTGCGTGCATGTGGCCGTTACCCTTAACTGTGTGATTGAGTAACTGAAAATGTGCGTATCCTCGTGCAGAGCTTGAATATGAAGCGGTTGTTTATAAGCCATGCTAGCGGCAAAGTAAAGTACATTTTCACAGTATTAATCTGCATCCCAGTTGATTCATCTCTTGTTATATGCCAAATATACGGGAAAAAAAGGAGTATTTTTACATCAAAATCAAATTCCCCTTCTTTGTACAAAGGCATAAAATGTACAGCGGCATAAAATGTTTGAGGCACAGAAACAGAATTGGAGTAGAATGGACATTGATCCGTTTTCTCTGGTCATTTGACCAAAGAAAATTAATTGTTGTTAGTCGTCAAGGTGAAAGCATATGTTTGTGGGGCAGTAAAGTGTTGTCGCGGCCAAGTGTGGGTCTCTGGAGAAGGATGGCTAGCTAGTTAGCGAGATAGCTTGTCCTTCTCTGTAGGGGACCATCAGACACAGTGTTGCCATTGGACACCAGCCCCACTGTTCAGCTCATTTCCTGGAGCTGGTGCAGCAATAAAGCATGGCGGAATTAGCAAGCTAGCTAACTAGGCTAGCTTGTTAAGAGAGTGCGACTGAATTATTAAGTTGTTAGTTGTTTTAGTCGTCACTGCAAAACCTCACCTCGCTGAATCCGCAACGTGCCTTAAGTCTGCTTATTTTAGACAGACGTTAGCCCGCTACAGTCACGATGGAAACGGTACACACAAAAATGGCCGCCCTTTTGCCATCATTGATCACTAATTAGCACATGTTAGCATGCTAACACACTAAACTAAGATGGCGATCATTAACATTATGCCTTGTTAATGCTCGCCACTGTCAGTGCATTAGCATGCTGATGTTAGCATTTAGCTCAAAGTACAGCCACACAGCTGCTGGCACGACCGTAGTAGACTCTTCGTCTCCTTACCTTCCGCTTCCTCCCTCTGTTCTTAAAATGCAACATCTTTTATATAAAGCGAGGGGATTCTCCCCGACAAGTAGATCCACGGGATTAGCCTGCAATATAATTTCTAAGGTGCAATGTGATTTCAGAGCCGGGTGTGAGAGTGTGGAGAATAATGAGATAAAACGGAGAACAAAGCACCAATCCAGAGTCTAAGAAGAACCACAAAAAAATAAATAAAAAAATCATCCTTTTGAAGAGGAAGACACTCTCGCAGGCGTCGCTCATAGGAGGCCTTTTAACAAATTCACTTAGCTCATTTAGCAGGATTTGAGGAACTGTGAGGAGAGGAATTTGCCTCGTGAAAACAGATCATATTTAAAAGGCAAATTTCTTATTGATCTATGCAGACGTTTTGTGCCCGTAGGAGGTTTTCTTGCATACAAACAGCCTTGAACGTTATTTAGAAGTCTGCTATGGCTGAGCGACTTTGCAATTCAGGTTCTGCCCAGAATGTTGCATGGATCACAGACCAGCGCGTTGAAACAACTACAAATACTACAATTAGCCCTGTGATAATGTCATTCAGCCCACACCGGGTTCTTTTCCTGCTGAAGCAAGAGGGATAGATTTTTCCTCTTCTTTTTTGGGGGGAAGAGGATCCTGAGTGAGAGGCCGACCGGCAGCAAGTAGAGACCTCCTCATGCTTCTCCACTCATCCCCGTAAGAGGATCGGACGTAATGGGGTTTCCTCTTCTCTGGCTCCTTATGCTCGCCAGATAAAGTGCAGAAAAACTTCCAACGAAGTCTAAGAGCGCTATTCTTGTCGCATTTTACAGTCACACCGACAATAAGTTTTGAAGGAACGCTGGTGTGACCTCGATGTGAGCAGAGCTAAGCTTTTAAGCAGGTGCCCTCTTCCCCCCTCCGCCTCCCGTGCAGTGGGAGAAAATGGGGGTAATAATCTGACTGGGAGAGTCAAGCTGCTGCAACAGTCAAGCCGACCCCAATACCAGTGCATAAATGATGGATGGAACCTCATTAAAGATACTGAAACAACACCAGCTACGAGTGCGAGCACAACCACAAACTAGAAATACGTCTGGAAACGAATGAAGAATGGCACAAGAGTGTACCAGCTGTGTTTTCATTGAAAAACATTTATTCATATAGCACGCCATTATGTCGCTGAATAATATAGTGCACCATCCCCCAAAGGTCTGGTGGGAATAGCCGAGACCTTAATATCAGGCGCGCATGATTTCTCATATTCTCCCCCTGGCAGGCTGCTGACCTAATGACCTCATGTCAGCCGCAATGACAACTTGTTTGACACAAGGATATTTTATTCATTCTATTAATATTGCATCAGTTTCTCACACTGCGTCGTGCTTGTGTGTGTGTGTGTGTGTGTGTGTGTGTGTGTGTGTGTGAATATACACCTGCTTGGCTGAACATGAAAACAACGGCCCTCCCTCACAACACTGTTTCTCCACAAAGAGGGCCAAAAGGTTGGGAATTTGAAAAAAAATGTGGCTCTTGGGCAACTTTTTCGCCGTGCGGTTATCAGTTTTAATTATTGCCTCAGTGAGTCGGAATTTTCCTGGAGTACAGTTCATGCTCTGAAAACAATTAACAGTCACCGACTCTCATTTTGCCTACTCAAATATAAAAATAATGGCTGTTTAAAAAAAATCCAAATGCAACATCAAAAGTAATGCGCGTTATCGCTCCACCCAAGGCGCTCAGACTCGGAACACTGCCGCCATTCTGTCCGACCGGATCACTTCACTTCACGCGTTCATCTGCATCCGAGTATTTTATCTCACCAATATTCGCACCCGTCATTTGGGCGCAAGTCTGCATTTGCTCTTCGTTGCGGATTGATCTTGCTTCTCGCAACCCGATTGCACTCTGACCCGCGAGATAGCGAGACTCACCGGCAGGCGGCCAATTTGAGAGAGCAGGTGGGATTGACCTCTCCTTAAGTACATATTGATTGTTTGCATCCTTGTTTCTATTACCGTATGCTTAAAGAACACAAGCCGCAGAAGAAGGTTTCATGTCCATTAGTGCAAAGACAAGGATAGTGGAGGAAAAAAACAACAATAAGTGTATCAAGTAATCAATGACGAAGTGTGTATTTCTCAACTTGCAGAATGCTGTCCATAGCCCGTTAGCCATGCTAGCTAACACACACACACACACACACACACACACACACACACACACACACACACACACACACACACACACACACACACACACACACACACACACAGCTTATGCTTGGTAACGCTGCCCATATTATTTCCTGTCCCACCTGCTTTTTGCCACAGCGTGTAAGTAAATTTCACCTTGCCAATTCTGGTCCGATCCGGCCATAAGTCAGCGTCTGATTAAAAGGCTGGAATGGAAAGCAGCAGGGATCTCAGACCCACGGACCAGAAGTCAGAATCACTGGACTGTAGATAATGTATTCAGTGTATCCAGAGGAATAATAAAAGTTCAACATATTCATTAAAAGTTCCTTAATAATCTCTAATAAACTTCTACCATTTATGTTTCGGTGTTTTTACTTACTTTTTTCAAAACATATTCATTGATTTTCACATTCTTATTTTACCAATATTGTACACAACATTAACCCCTTTACCCTCCCCCACAACAACAACATTATTTAGATAATAGCACCTCACCAACCCAATGAAGACAACAGCAACGACGCCATAAGCCCTATTGGCACAGGACAGGTATTACATGGGAACCTCTAGTAATGTCCAATAATTGACACTTCACCAGGCCCCGCATGATGCTACTCCGTCAAGCTGTCAGAGCTACGTTACCATGGAGCCCACACTGTCACTAACTGCACTCCCTGCATAAATATTACGTAATTTATGGAAAGCGCTTTCAGAGAGAAGCGGGCCGACGGGTCTACGATGTGCGTTTGAAGGATACACCCGGAATGTCAAACTGATTCAGCAGCGAAAACAGGTTAAAAGAGATAAAAGATAGAAGCTAAAACTGCAGATCACTTCCATCAGCTGCATATGATACTGATCAATTCAGATCAAGCTACAAAAACAGCACAGATATGTTGACTGATGACTCATCAATCATTCATAAAAAAGGTCTGTCAGGCATTTTTGTTCCAATAAAACGCTTTATTTTGAAGGTAAATGTTTTTGAGAAAGCGGGCTTCTCTTTTGGAGAGTATTTTGTATTTCACATTTAGTTTTTGTGTTTTGCATGAAAACAGTGACACGGAAAACAGCCGCCTGAGCCATCTTGTTACCAATTCTTCCTTTGTTCTACAAAGATGTGGCGGTGTTTTCAAGCCCTCCCTCAGGTGCTGTACTTTTAATGTAATGTTGACATGATATTCATATAGATACGGTGCAACTGTTCCTAGTAAAGTGAATAATTAGGCTTCTCGTCCTCACACGTGTTGGGAACTATTGGTAACAGGATAGAAGTGTGCGACTATTTTTACCTAGCAAACTGTTTTAAATGTGCTCGTGCCTCCTGCACAAAAACAAATCGGTTCAATTGTGAAGTTAGTGTCTCGTTTGTGCATTGGGACAAAATTAAGCTTACACTCAAAACTCCCTTAGACTCATTTCAGTAATCCCCATGTTCTAGTGTGAATATTTCACAACTCCAGTGAGATTGATGGTGGAGGTTTGACGGTTTAATAACATCGTCCATATTCAGCAAAGTTTTTAATTGTCGCTTACCAGGTAAATCCCACTGAGCCTCTCAACCCATCTCTCTCTCTGTTCTTGTACATTACCTCTCTATTCGCTACATACAGCAGTCAGGTATCTGCTCATGTGCAATACCAAAATCTTAAGCAACTAGTTGCAAAACGTAACAAGAAATATAGTCAGGGATTTTTAAAGATTTTAATCACGCGTTAACTAAGAAGCTGAACCTCAGTTTGGATGGAAATGTCAAGTTTGTTGAGAAAGTGGAATTACAGCCTTAGCGATCCCCATTTCACACACTTGTTATAAAGTTATATTGCACTGAGCCGGATCTTTCGTGTCACACTCCGAACAAAAGCCAATTAGCAATTGATGGAGAGAAGAGCCAAAACCACTAGTGTGGATCATTAAATATCCAGGAGACAGTTGTGTTTACACTCCTTCAGCAATGGTAATGGAGCTCTTTGTGTGCATATATACAGTATTTAAATATGTGTGTGTGTGTTTGTGTGTATCTAATCATATGGTGCATACTTGACATACCATCCGTGTCTCCTACGACGGGGCTGAAAACAGTGCTCAAGATGTGACTAATTGACCTGTGCTGCGTCGCGCATCGATGTACAAATGGCAACGATGTTGAGGAAAAAGACGGAATTAACCTCTGCCATTTTGTGTCACTTTGAGAGTTTGTTACGCCACACACACACACACACACCCTTCACATTCCTTTGGTGTCTATCTTTACCACAGTAGGCTGAATAGATCACACTGCAAGGCTTCAATCTCCTTCAAATCAATCACGGTGATGATTCTGTGGGAAAAAAAAAAAGAAAAAGAAAAAAGAAAAGGAAGGGGAGATAAAAAGGCGAGCGAAGCCTGTCAGGGCTGTGAGAGCAGAGGATGTCAATGCCTCACTTAGACAGCTAGTCTGAATGGGGGGGTGCTTCCCCAGACGGGAGGACAAGACGGAGTTCACCTGCATTCAATACAAAGTTTTCACCTCGGCCTTTGAGAGACGAGATGCGGCAGAGAATTGCGAGCCGCACTCCCCCGGCGTAAATGTCATCTGGATAAAAATCAATTTCATGATTCATTCGAGGGGCCTGGACTTACGGACGGACAAAGTTGTCCAGTCATTTCGACTCCAGCGAGAATGACTTGGGCGCTCCTGAGCCAGACGGTGAGGATTGGACGATTTTTTATTTTTACTTTTTTTAAAGAGTGCACAACATCATAGCTCCTGGTAACAATTCAAAAGTTTGGCTGATTGATTCTTCTTCTTTGTTTTTTTTTAATCCCCCTTCCTGTGGCATTGTTGCTTCTCATTCCCAACACAGCATGAAAGGCGGTGAAATAAAAACATCTTAGCAGCAAATCGGCCTCACCATGGCAACAGTATTGATCAACCCCTCCTGGGTCCTCAGGAGAAAAAAATAAATATAAAAAAATCTATCCCTCATGTCAATTTCCCAGCATTAACAGTTCAGCAGCTCCTCGTGTCCTGAATGGACAGCCGTGGTGTTTAGCGCTCAGCAATAATGTCTGCAATCACTATTTAGCTCTCCTGATGATTCATTTATCACAGAGGTGAGTCACAAAAAGACCCGGTGATACTCACTGTGAACAAAGGGGGGAGAGAGTAGGTCAGCAGGACGGCTCAGGGAGAGGTCACTTACTGAGAGCTCTGAGTATTTTTGAAGATTTTTTTACTTCAAAGTCCACTAGATTGCTTAGTTATGGGAAACATCCCATAATCACATGTAATTCAAATTGACGAGGACAGGGAATTGAGCAGTCATTGATTCGAGAACAAAAAAAACCCAACCTGCTCCGCTTCATTCATCATAACTGAACAGGTGTTATATCAAGTTTTTGACGCTTTCTGCATGGAACCGTTTGGTGCTTGATGGACTGCCGCTGTAAACAATCTCGGAAACGTGTAATGGCTGCCGCACGCTCATCAAACGCTGTGAAAACTAATGAGGGCGGACGGGCTGGGAGCTCTCATTTCTGTTAAGTATTGATTATACGGCATCGTTTAATTCATCGTCGTTTATTATCGGCGCTTTCATCGCCACCGCTGGTACCATAGAAGGGGAGGGAAAAAAAGAAAAAAGAAATAAAGTGTGCTGCAGGGCTGAATTCATCGTGTGATGGATTTGATCGAGGTGATTGAATCCAGCTTTCTGGCAACACTTGAAGGAAACGAGAAGAAACGCAGAGCTTCACGACAACTGCTGCTCAAACGCGGCACATTGGGCCTCCACCCACACTTCTACCGCTTTACACTTACAGGCTGGTGTGAGGAGGAAAGAGGAGAGGGAATCAGGAAATCTCTCTCTCTCTCTCTCTCTTTCTCCCTCCCTCCCTCTCTCCCTCCCTGCCTCTCTCCCTCCCTCTCTCCCTCCCCACCCCACCCCCATAAATTCCCCAAATGCAGACACACTAGTATAAAGCCTGCATGAAACAAGAAAGAAAAAGGAAAGTCTTACAACCCTCGAACTCTGCAACAAATCAGTGCATTGAGGACACTTCCAAGTATCACTGGAGGGTTTTTACCAACGTGAACGATAAAAAATGAATATGTTAACTCCTACAAAGAGTGAATAAGGATCAAAGCCACGATGAAGGTTGCGGTTTGGGACCATCAGTCTAAATGTCCGGCCAATGGAGCCAGAAAAACCCTCAGAGGATGACTGCTGTAAAAAAAAAAAAGAGAAACCCAAGAGTGTTGCATGTGTAAGTGTGTGTGAACCAAAAAAAGAAAAGAAAAAGGAAGAGGGGGGTGAGAGGGGGGGGGGGGCCTAAAAGCATGTTAAGTGCTTTGATAGTCTTCCAGTTAGACAGCTACTTACAGGCAGGCCCCACGTTTTGTCTAATTGAACTGAAACAAAACATGACAAGACTTGGAGTTACAATCTGCGACCACCAAAATCATTAGCGCCGACACTGCAGCTCCGAAGGGCCTCAGCCCGCTTTGTCCCCCCCGCGCCAGACAAAACTGCACAGAAGTCTGCACATTTACATTCCACTTGGTATTTTCAACTAATTAGATATTTTGCTACGGAGATGCGTTTTAAATAATTAATCTTCTGTATTGGTGCCCTGCTGCGTTTCCCCCGTTTCCACTGCAGCACCAGCATCGGGCGCACACACAGAATAGTGGACTCTGGGATCGGAGACGTGTTCGCACCATAAAAACCCAAAGCTAAGTCGTTTTGAAATTAGTGCTGCGGATTCAATTTATTTACTCGCAGCCAAGTGAGCTCAACTAGGGCTCAAAGAGTCTGAAACAAGTTCATTTCAAAGAAAGGGGTTGGTGGGGTGGGGGACCCCCTTGTTGATAGAAGCGAGTCAACTCCTCCATGAATCAGAGCTTTCGGGTTCACGACGATTCATAAAATAAATAAAATGCCTGCGGTCTCTCCGTGCGACGGGCTCTCATATATAATCATGTGCAATCGCATGAAGCAGGCCGGTTATTCTCAAGAGGGGGATTGTTGAGTTTGGGGTGTGATTGTGTCAGGCTGTCAGTGCCCACTCATCCAGACTCCGGAGTGAGTCTGGAACAGACGGGAGCTGTTCTTTCAGCACCACCGGGGACAAGCAACAGCACACTCAGCTGTCTCATCCACACAGTGTATAACGGATGGGGGGTGGGGGGGGAGGAGGGAGAGAGAGAGAGATACCACCCAAATTCACTTCACTTCATTCTGTTGTTTGAAGATGGAGATAAAGTGTAGATGGCTATTGGATCATAACATGCTCAAATTCGAAAAATAAAATAAAAAGAGAGGCAGAAAAAGGCACAGATTATATGTGTTTTGTGAATAGCAGTTGACTTATTATGACTTATGACATAAGGCTTTTTTTAAGGGTTACTACTTATGGCATCCCTGCGCTCATCTGCTTCCTGTGGGTGGACTGGGGGCGCGCACACACCGTTACAAAAAAAAGAAAGAAACACCATTTTAGAACAACTCAAACTATCGCACACGCTCAGACTTGCCTGAAAGAGGCGTAGGATGTTGGCGACCATGATCGATACCGAGCTCGCCGAGGCTCCGACGACTCCCACCACTTTTTCCGGCTTGACAAACACCGGCGCCTCCCCGTTCGTGCATCTCACGTCGGAGGTGTCCTTCGTGATCAGGGCCTGGACGAAAGTTAACGACTGCTCCAGCGCGTAGGTATCCCTCGAGCAAGTGTCCAGCACCCGCGCGCCCAACGTGATGTTGGGCAAGAGCTGCTCGTCCAGGTTGATCTGGTCCAGAGCGTACATCATGGCCTCGAGCCGCTGGATGCCGTTCTCCTTCTTGAGGTCCCCGCACGGCGCGCCGTCGGCCCCTCTGGAGTGCACCGGGAAGAGCCCGCCGAGGGTCAGGTGGCCCTCGGTCCGTATCGAATGGGGCGCGTAAGTCTCCTGAGGCAGCGCGAAATCCACCACAGTCCTCGCGAGCCAAAACGCTCTCCAAACGGCGCTGAGCTTCACGCGCGAACCAGGACGAGCCATGATCAACTTTTTTTTTTTTTAGGGAGGGGGGGGGGGGATATCGGGAGTCTGAGAATCCGCAGAAAGATATATAGAGAAACCAGAGAGGGCGAGGAAGTTTTTTTTATTTGTTTAAAACGAGCCCATTGTCGTCAGCGCGGAGGAGATTCAACAAGCTGGGCTGGAGGACCGAGACGCAGTGGATGAGGGCTCAGACGAACTGCGCCCATCGCCTGGCTGCCGGCAGTGAGCGGCGCAGCTTGTTGAATAGCGAGGGCTCCTTACGGTTAATCCGGTTCACCCCCCCTCGGAGAGATGAGAGGCTATACATCCATCAGTCTTGGGAAGAAAAAAAACCATCACGGACAGAAGATGACAGGAGACGAGCTGGCCCTGATTTAGTCCGATTGTACTGAATCCAAAGAAGCACAGTGGAGCCGCAGCTGAGAATCTCCACACACCAAAAAAAAGAAAGAAGCGGCAACGCAACCAAATGGCACGCAGTGAAACGGGAACGATTCTCTCTCAGAAATACTTAGACGTTAGGGCCGGCAGAAGTGGGTGACATTCTTCCTCGTCTCGGACGAACTCCGCGGGAGCGCAAAGGGTGGGGGTGGTGGGTGGGTGTGGGGACGGCTCGGTCCGCTGTGGCGTCTGTCTCCCTGGGGTGCAGATCATCATCTCCACGCAACAAAAAAAAAAAAAAAAAAAATAGAAGAAAAGAAAAAGGAAGAAAACGAGCAGTACGCGCTCAAATGCGCGTTCCGCTCGTAGTGCCGGATAAGAAAACGACAAACGGCGCTAATTAAAAGCCGCGTCTCTCTCTCTCGGTGTCCGCGACCGCTCGCATTTTTATACTAAATGAATGAGTCACAGCGAGGGATTCACTGTGCGCGCGGAGTTTTCAGCCCCCTTTTCCTTACGAGACGTCACTCGGCTGGCGAGGGAGGCGCAAAATAGAAAAGAAAAAAAGAGTAGCATCACTTCGTGGCGAAAGGTTTTCAGGAAGTTGTGTTCAGACGAGAAGGAAAACAAAGCGAACAGATGCACTTCAAGACTTGAATGGTCAACGATTGTTCCTCTGAGTGCGCAATCCTAATCTCTCTCTCTCTCTCTCTCTCTCTTTCTCTACCTCCCCTCCCTCCTTTATCACCCTGCGCACACGTGCGCGCGCAAAAGTGAGTGTTTTCCCGACAGAGATCTGTGCCATTTTTTTCCCCTTCTTGAAATAGTTTTGGATTCATTACTTGGTGCACCTTTAAAAAAGGGAGGGAGGGAGGGAGGGAAGGAGGGAGGGGACGTATACGTTTGGAGGGGTCCAGGCTGGTCTCCCAGGCAACCCTTCTTCAGAAGACACTCCTGATTCATCCTGTGCACGCACACACACACACTCAATCACACGCGCACGCGTCATGCTGGCACTCGCGCACGCACACAGACTGGTGAGAATTAACCACACCTTCTCGAGGAGCGAGGAAACCCTCACATCTTCCGTATAACTAAACACTATCATCACCAAACTGTTTAATTGTACAGATGGTGTTTTTTTATGTTTTTTTTACAAAACAAGCAGATTATGATAATTTGCTTTGGCTGTGCTCTACAGCCGGGGACTCACGTGGCAATTTGTAGCATTAATAAAAAAGAAGAAAAAAAAAGATGGAGTGTAATTCAAACCTGGTCTTAAACAATAAAAACTTGTTCGGCTCAGATAATGACGGCTTTATTCATTCAGCGAGTGAGAGAAGGTGCAGACTGAGCACTCGGATACATAATTCATGCATTAGCCTTCGTTTTCAAGTAACCTAGAAACTGACCACTTCTAAAGCCACCGCCGCCACACATCCGACAGCATCCCTGTTGGGGGAATAAATAAATCACAGGAGCACCCTGGGAAAACCAACCAGAAATGGATTATATGAGTCAGTTAAGTTGCTTATTGATAGCGGAGTAATAAACAGCCTCTCAGAGTTGCTTTATCATGAAAATGATTACGAGGCGTAGAAATCCCATTTTATGAACACGCTCATTCCATCCGTTTCTGTTCAATTAAAAGATTAGAAAAGGCGATGTGGCTCTAATTGAAACATGTCCTATTGACATTACAGGCTTGGACGGACACATTTCTAATTAATTATGCTGAATAGAGTATTAATTCCGACCTAATCCTGCCAATGTGTATTTATTTCCATTAGCCGCGATGATTTCGCAGGAATCTTTCATTTGGGGCGATTCATGCAACTCCAGGCACGGGGGTGCATAAACCGCAAGTCAAGGCCAAAATTCATGAGCTGCAGCAAAATATATATATATATATTTATATATTTAAGGACAGTGTGTGGGAACTGCTGGGAAGAGACTGCTGAAGGGAGAAGTGAGGGATGTGAGACGAGGAGGGAGGCAGATGGCCTCCTCCACTGCGAGCACACCGAGACAGGCGGGTCTGGAATAAAATGCAGCGACAGCCGCGACAAATGACGACCTGAGAGACCAGAGTCGCTGCGCACGATGCTGGAATATTCCACCGCTCGGACTTCTGGAGCCTGACTCCCACTTACACTGTCAGCCGAAAGGTTACTTCTGAAAAATGGGGGCCCTCATCGCGATTTAATTCACTGACTGACCCCCAGGAAGAAGGGGTCTTTCTCTCCCCGGGCCCCCACCGCCGAGAGGGAGGATGTTTGATTCAGACTGAGATTACACTTTGGTTTGGATCTTCTCTCTTTCTCCTTACACACACGCACGCACGCACGCACGCACACGCACACACACACACACACACACACACACACACACACACACCAATTCCATTTCACTTCCACCATGGGAGGAAGTAGGAAGCAACAGGCGAGCAGGAATGCGAGTGTGTTCTGGGGGAGGTTTACGCTCGGTATAGCTGACCAAAACAAAAACACACATTGCACCACATTCCAATGCATCCCACTAGATGAATAACGAGCGCCTGTGAGAGACACCAGAGCTTTTGTTGAAGGCGTTCAGAAAACGCGTCTGCCACGATGCAGTCGTGTTCAAGTCAATTACAGTTCCTTTCAAACAACGGAGAATCGGGGAACAATGAAACGTCAACCTCCAGGACAAGAGGCAACACGGTTTCCTTTCGGACCCCATTGTGCCCCAACACCTGGGCACAATGGGGTCCGTCCGTCAAATGAATTAACCCCGGAGACCGGTTGAATTCCCAGACACGAATGAAAAGGGGCCGCCATGTCCACGGGAAACTAAATAACTCCAGAGCGGGGAGGTAATTGCATGTCGGGGTGATTTGTTCGAAAGCAAGCAGGCCACCAGACCCCCGTTTGGAGTCATGCATATTCTGCAAAGGGGTCGAGGTGTTAATGTTGGATCAATGTAGGGGCAATGTTAGATTAGCAACACGAAGGTCACCGAACTGCCAGAGGGGCCCCCCGTGTCTCATTTTGCACCATCTGCTTTGGAATAATAAAATCCCGGATATCTTCACTTTTCTTCATCTACGTTGAGCAGAATCCACGAGGAGGGGGGACATATTGTAATTCTACCGGCACGCTGTATGGGAAGACAAATTTGTACCTCTTCTGGCTGTTTATGCCAAAGACAAAGCAGGTGCACTACAGCTAGGGCGACAGGCTCGCCACGCTCTCAATTATGATTGTAATCCATCTGTCATATCCCGGCTCCCTTCTAATTATGTCTCTGTAAAGTTGCTGCTTTGAGCTCGGGACCCGTTCGCTCTCTGAAATGTGAAGATAGACAGCTATGGCACAAGTGGCTGCCGTAATGCATAACTGCAGGGAGGTGGGGGGTTCTTTCCATCCCCTTTGAAATATCGTGTTTAGCGTCAACGTGTCTGCTCAGACGGTTACATGCAAAGATGCCATTTTAAAGGAAAACAAAAAAAATCATTAAAGCGAGAATGTTTTCAAGTAAGTCTGATTGGGAGCCTGCCTGGATAACGATCAGAGGTTTTTATAAATGGCATTAATGGACCCTTAGGTGCTGACCTCCCACCCACGCCGTCCTGGAGTCTTCCAGAGGCCCTATTAGCGGGTGACTGGGCCGTTGTTTTGATAGGTAACATCACGGTCCACTGGACTTTGTGCGATAAGTGGGTGCAGCTGTGTTAGTTACCCAGGAGGACTTCAGACGCAAATTTGATTGTGATGGCGAGAGCCTCTCGCCTCGTGTCCGTTAATTAGCCGACCTTGCGAGCCGCTCTGGAAACCGTGTGAATGCTTTTAGCGAGAGTGTCGTCGTGGCGCATTGTGATGGAGGAGAGGTTTCATCCACGGTCTTTGTGAATGACTCATAACAACCCCTGCCCATGTGTGTGTGTGTGTGTGTGGGGGGGGACCAATGTAAATACAGTGTTTTAGCTCCCAATAAATAATATGTGTATGGTAACGCTTCACAATAGAATACAATGGAGCAGGTTGGTCTCATCCAGCATTCCTACGAAAAGTAATGTGCCGTAATCGTAACTATCACGCAAAATATGTTCGCATTGTTATCCACATGATTTTGAACTTATAAAGACCATCTTTCAACCAGGAGTCTGCAGTTCGATCCCCGCGTGAAACGAGAAGTCAACATTGACGTTTTTGGTCACGTAACTTGCACACTTCAGCGACGCCACTTCCGTTGTTGTTTTAACCCAAATAACAATCTTTTCCTAAAGCTAGCCAGGGGGTTGTGCGGCCTAAACGTAACTGTTGTTTCCTGCGATGATGGAAGTTCAGTTTGAGAAGGCCCCATGCACGTAAACTGACAGATGTTGCTGGCTTTCGTAGGAAAACGCACGTCTTCATCGAATATCATACGAACCGTTGTTTGAGTACACGTTGCAGGGATGACGTATTTCTGTCGGCCAACCCGGACGTTAGCATCGCACAGTGTTTCTCGACAAAGAGCCAATGGGATTTTTCAATTCGATTTTGGATAATTGCGAAAATAAAACAAACGTTTAGGATACTTACAGCGAGATAATATTCACAAATGAAAACCACTTAAGCTCTTCAGCTTATTTCAGGCATCTAACCAGAAACCCAATTAAAAAAATTAAAACATTGACTTCAAGACGAGGGACCGGAAGTGCAAAAATGCTGACTAATTTATTTTTAGGACTGCAGAACTCTTAAGTATACCAAGAAACAAGAAAAGAATGAATCATGAACTAAACTATTTAAAATAGATCTAATTACTTCCATTACAGTCTCTATTTGCATGCCTTCAAGTAAAGTGGTGAATCACTCTGTTTCTTTACGTCATGATTTATTTATCTATTTAGTAAAGCATCGTCGTGTTTCCTGGTAATTCACAGTTAGTTTGTTCACAACAAAACAGAGAGACAGAATTTAGAAGGAAAAAGATAAAAACCTGCGCTGTGATAAACATCGGGACATTTCCCTCAGTACAATGTGTGCCGCTGAAGGGTTTTGATCTGCGATTACCATTTTTATTCATCTGTGGTTTGCTCTGGCTTTGAATTGATTTCTGTCATCGTGGTAAACACTGACCGGCAATACAGGCATTTCGCACGAGTACAGACGCCGGGTCCGAGGATGCTGTGGCTCTGATGTGACACAAAGGAGAGATACGCCGAACTGGACGGGAGGCACAAGTGCCAAATGTCGCCGTGTTGTTAACGGCCCACAACAATCCTCATGTTAATGAGCGCATATACCACAGATGGACATCATAACCTCGTCATCCCTTTCACGTTGGCTGGCTGGCTTCCTAGCTTCTCATTCATTTCCATTTATGGTTCTGGCAGCTAGAACTGGACAATATGGCGACGATATGGGTCATTTCATATCTCTATAAAGATATATATTATATATATATCTCAATATATCAAAATATAGCGTGTTGTCTAAATGAAATAATCACATGGTCAAGCCTACTTCTGTTTACTCCTGTGGATTAAATGAAAGGTTTTGTCTTATTTAATTAAGGACTTTAGTGCAAAAATAGTTTTAAGTGAAGTTACAGAGAAAAAAAAATTAATAATTACATCTGTACACTAATTATGTTTACAAATACAGAATGATCTGATTAAAACAATAGTTAAAAAGTTTTTTTGAAAAGTTTGAGTTAGCATGTGCTTTTTATTATCAAATTAGATGATGTGGTCATGAGGCTGCACGGTGGTGTAGTGGCTCACACTGTCACCTCACAGCAAGAGGGGCCCGGGTTGGATCCCCGATCCCTTCTGTGTGGAGTTTGCACGTTCGCAGCGTGGGTTCCCTCCGGGTTCTCTGGCTTCCTCCCAAAGACATGCAGCTTAGTTTAATTGGAGGTTCTAAAATTGCCCGTGAATGGTTGTCTGTCTCTTTATGTGCCCTGCGATGAACTGGCGACCTGTCCAGGGTGAACCCTGCCTTCGCCCAATGTCAGCTGGGAATAGGATATGGAATGGAATGATGTAATTGTGTATCACGAATCATGATATATGATTCAATCATGATATGATTCCATTGAAAGACAATAAATAATCGTATCGACACGCACAAATACAGAGGGATCAGATTAAGACAATCGTTTTGGTTTTCTTAGAAATTTGAATAGTATGTATTTGTTATCGATTTAGATGACGTAATTGTGTATCACGGTATATGATTTCATCACGATACGATTCCATTGACGGACGATCGATCATCATATTGAACGATAGGCCAGCCTGGTCTCGTATGATCACAGTGACGTATGATCACAGTGACGTATTTATTGCACAAGCCTTACCTCAAAGCATTACACCTCTCGAAAATACTCACCGCTTCATTACAAACAAGCTCATTCCTCCATTTCTCACGCTTTACACCGGGAAAAGGGTTGAGAGTGTGTGTTTGAGTGGATTACGCCCGTGCTGCTCAAATTAACTGCAGCGCTGTTTGTGTCGCAAAGAACATATTTTCTTCATCTTACACAGCTCATTAGCATATGGAGTTGTTAGCGAGGACTGCGGTGGAGGGCAGGCCTACTTATTTCAGATAAGTGCCCCTGCAGTCTTCAGCAGTTTGAAAAGCATTCATGAAAAAAAAAGGGTACACACACACACACACACACACACACACACACGCACACACGCACACACACACACACACACACTTTTAAACAAGAATTTTCTTTGCTTGACTGCTTGCCGCTGCACACGTCATCATGCACATGAATTAATCTCTCCCGCTTATTAGGTGGAAGTTTACAAAATTACAGCACAAGGCAATCGTAACAACGATAAATCAAAATTTGGAGGAGTAATCCACCAGAATCAGCCTTCGCGACCTTCGTGCACCGCGTGTCACCTCCTCTGGCTAATAGGGGCCGTACTCAAATAAGAGGTTCAAGTTAAAGCCGCTCCACATTTTGACCATGTTGTGAGCCCGAGGAGCGTGCAGTCTGACAGTAATCCCCTGAGTTTATCTGTTCAGTGAGCTCTGCGCTGCCTCGGTCCCCCAGTGTCCCCCGCTGTCTCTCGGCCAC
Source organism: Ophiodon elongatus (assembly GCA_016806645.1). Classification (NCBI taxonomy): domain Eukaryota; kingdom Metazoa; phylum Chordata; class Actinopteri; order Perciformes; family Hexagrammidae; genus Ophiodon; species Ophiodon elongatus. The sequence goes on from JACSYO010000734.1 coordinate 374,402, forward strand.
GGTTTGTCTCCCTTTGGGCTCCCCTTGGCCCAGGGGTCCCATGAGAGAACCCTGGCCGGAACCATGGGTCACAAAAGCTGCCTCCCCTCCCCAGGGCCGCTCCCTTGTCTGCACACTGGGAGCCTTTTTTTTTTTTGTCATCCCAGCTGATCATTCGCACAGACAGACAGACAGACAGACAGACAGACAGACAGACAGACAGACAGACAGAGAGACAGAGAGACAAACAAGGTGAGGAAATGCATTTATTCATACCAACTGGGTTACAATAGTCACGGCTTGTTTTGGATGCGCGGCGGAGTCACGGTCAAATCAAGTTGCCTATCCCTAATTGACACCTACTGCTGAGAAATCACTGCCCAGAGTGGGGGAGAGCAACAAGGAGCACTGCATGTTTACAGAGTTCAGGAGGGAGTGAATGATTGCGTATTGTAGAATTTAATGGGTGCCTGGCAGAGTGCTGTCGACACAGGGCACAGCACAATACAGACAGAGCAGAATGGGACTCCTCATGGCTGCTCGGGGATTGAATAAAGCCCAGTTCATTTGCTACATATCACGTTTTGTTACATGGTTTCCGACAATTTGTCATATTTCATCCGCGGAGCTGGCAATGGGCGTTTTATATCCTTCCTATTTCCTCCACCTTTCAGCTCGCTTTAAGCTCCTCCGTGTCATGGTGGTGTTTTTTTTTTTCTCTCTCCCCCCTCTCCCCCGTCTTTTTGGAATTCCTTCCTTTTTTGCTTTCAAGCTGAAAATCAAATCTATAAATCAAAGGCAAAGGGAGAAAGACGCGGGGACTGAAGGACATTTAAATCCTTTTAGAGTTCCTGAAGCTCCAGAGAGAGAAATAAACAGGAAATTATAATGGAGCTGGAAATGGTAGCAATCCCTCTTTTCAGGGAATTGAAGCCAGGTGTATTTCTTAATGGTTCTACCTGCTTTATATTCTGCTCTGTTGGGAATGGATCCTCATCTCCCTCATTAATTTCTTTGAAAAAGGAAAGGAGTTAAAGTCTTTGAGAAACACTAGAAATGCCAGAGATTCACACCTGATTCTTTTTGCTGAATTGTTTTTGAGATTTTTTTGTTGTTGTTGTATTGAGTCACTAAAATAAGTTGACATTCTTAATGTGCAAAAACCTTCCAGTGCTATGGTGCTTTTTTAAAGTTGTGCCCCGTATGGGCTCAGTCTTTCTGCTGTATGTCACCGGGTTGAACGTACCCTGCTCGGCTCACCTGGCGGCGTGTTTTACAGAAACATTGCTGCTGAACAAAAAACTGAACCTAATTTACATAAAAGCATATGATTTAGTAGCCACCACTGAGGAAACTAATTTGTTCACACTTGTCAAGCACTGACCACATCCAAGAATGAGTGAGTGACCACAACTTTCCACCGAAAGCTCAAACCTTTATTTTTTTAAATAAACTAGAATATGACTAGATGTCGATCAAATTTAGTGCCCGTTCTGTTTGTTACATCTCTAGACAGATTTACATTTTGCATCATAACCTTTTAAGTGGGCACTTAGGTCATGCACTGTATTAGAGTTTAAAAGTATCTGATTAATCTAAATTAAATTTAAGAGCAGCAGATGCATTATTATGTTTCGTAATATGTGGGCACATCAAATGACTGTAATGTCAAACATTAAACCGTTTAGTCGTGTAATTATTTTTGATAGAAAATTAAATGTCTCTGGCACAGTGTAGTTAAAGACATTTGTACTGTTACTTGCAGTATAACTGGCTGAAAACTTTACTATTGTTTGGCCCGAGACTCCTTGTACTTTTCTGTCATAATAATAAGATAAGATAATGTCAACAGGTGGATATTTAGCATATAATGTTTACATGTTTGCCATCTGAGTTTAGTGTGTCGGCATGCTAACATTTGCCAACTAAAACTAAACACAAAGGTTGGTATTTTGTCATAAACCAAATATTGGATAACTTGGTGCTAGATGAAAAGACAGGGGTTCACAGAAGTTATTCAAATTCATCCTAATGAGGACGGTTAGACGCTTAGAAAAAAGGGTTCCAGACGGGTTGAAGGGCAGAGATTCCAGCCAGAACCATTTGCTTCTGAAAACCCCCTTTGTTTTAAAAAAAAGGGTTCTTTGTGAGACTAAAGGTTCCATTTAGCACCATTTTTGGAAGAAAGAGTTCAAGGATTGTTTAAAACATGGGCATTAAAAGGGAACGCCCACAATGCAGCCCACCCCCCACAAACAGATTGTGAATCATGATTGTTTTGAGTGACGCTGCACCACATCATCCCCAGATAAAACCCTTGGAACTTAAAGGGTTAATGGTCAACCTCTCGGTGGGTTCAAGATAACATATAAAAGGGTTCTCGATAGAACCCCCTGGGTGGGTTCTAGATGAAACCCTTGGAATATAAAATAATTCTCAGAAGAACACCCTGGGTAGGGTATTGTTTAGTGGAAAGAAGGTGGAACCTTTCACAGATGGTTCCAGGTATAACCCTTTTTGAAAGGGCTCCAAGTGGAACCCTATAAAGAATATACCAGGAACAAAAAAAAAGAGTTATCCTGTGAGGACAATCTAAAGAACCCTATATGGTTCTAGTTATCAACTTTAGTTCTAAGAGTGTGTGTGAACAACGAATGTCGGAATGAAATTTCACGACAATCCATCCAATAGATGTTGAGATATTTGAGTCTGGACCAAAGTGGTGGAACGACTGACTGATAATCGTTCCGAGAGTCACACTGAAAAATTGCACAACTGGGAGTCTAGATACCTTCAGACTTTGCACTTCTAGCCAACAATCTGGATCTTACGAGTCCGATGAGTTATGTTTCCCTCTCAAAAGAAATTCACAAAGACATTTCGTTGAATGACACATCCAGATGAAACATATGACTCCCACTTCTATATTTGTGTCGAGAAGAGGGAGCTAATAAAGGAAAATATTACCAACCACATTCACACTTTCTCTGATCACCTACGTAACACTATTGATTAACATCCGATTGATCTTTTCACATCATGTCAAGACCAGTCTCGTGGTGTTGAACATTAATTTCAGGCAGTTTCTTAATCAAAGACAAGACCCAGGAGCCCGGCGCTGCACAAATACAAATAGATTTACTGCTTATGGTGCATAGATCAATACATTTTTTTCCCCCATTGTCTTGAGTTGATGTGTGAAGGAGAAATCCGAAGCTCAAAAGTAATCACATCAAAATGGCTGTTGTATGAAAAATGATACGTCTGGCCCTTTTTCTTCAACAGAGTCTCGCACAATAAATTGCACGCCATCAAACTGAAGTTATAAATCACAGTACTCTGAGGCAAAGGCAGGAGTGAGAGGCGTGCTTTCTTTTTAAGTGGAGGCTTTCACTTGAACCTCAGGCACTGGAGTCCATAAATCGCAGCATCAATTATTAACCCAAATCTGTTTTAATGTGCCAAAAGAAACCCCCAGTGGGCCGGCTAATGCAACTAGCAGGAAACGAGGAGAACAGATAAAATGACCAGTGTGGCCAAGAGTCGCCACCCTTTTTAACGGTGGGGCTGGTCTAAAGTGCAGGAAACATCAAACTCGAGCCCATCCTGTCAGACGTTGACATCAGGAGCCATATTAGCAGCTAAATAATAGAGAATTCCATTCATTTGAGAGTGGAAATATGCTGGAATCTTGAGGACATAATTGATGAAGGCTTCAGAGACGCGGGGGGTGCACCAGGGAGATGCCGGGTCCAGCAAAAGCAGCATCAACCCCCACCCACCCCCTCCACCCCCTGATCATTCTCCGGATGCTTTTAGAAAACGCGTGTCCAAAGTTCGCGAGGTGATACAAGCGATTTTGAAAGTGCAGTGAAAGTAAACAGCAAACCATTAGGAGACGACCTCGGCAATCACAACGTAGCTGCAGGGATGTGGGTATATCACGATCACAGGCTGAGACCGAAAGCAAATAGAAATCCATTCCCTTCAGGGTCAGTAATTTTCTGCGCGGTTCATTTTGCAGTAAGTGTTTTCCTTTTTTTTTATGAACCTGTTCGAGATGTGCTGCAGCGCACTGAATGCAAAACATCTGTTTGTTGTTGTGATGAGAATCCAGGCATTATCTTTTATTAATCCTGCTTATGAAATCCAATCAAAAAAGAAAAAAAAAAGAAACCGGTTAGTGAGTGATCTTTGAACTTCAAATAGAACAAATTGTACAAACTGAATACTGGAAGATGTTTTTTTTCCTCCTTTATCACTTCAGGAAAAATCAAGTTAAGGCACTGATGACATTTTCCTCGCTTCCAACTATTTATTATTTAATTATTCATCATGTTTTCTGAAGGAGGAAAAAAAAAAAGGCGTGATGATACGGGAGAAAGTCCTGATTTTGAAAAGTGGGTGCTTGCCAGCATACAGCAGCATTGCCTCCGCTCTGTGTAAATGATGAAAACCCTTTACTGTTTTTGATTTTCACACATTCAAACATTGATGGGTCAGTCAGTCAGTCGATGGTGGTGGTTGTTCTTATTCATTTAAGCAATCGGCTTTAATTCTACCCAGTGATCACTGGGGAGGCTCTCCAGGATGTGCTCAGATCTCTCCCTTCATCTGACAGAGAAGAGGAGTGTGCGAGATGAACACTGAAGCCGTCTTATTAGCGCTTAACTCTCCCGCTCAGGCCCTCAGATTGACATGAAAAAAATAAAAAAATAAAAAAATAAATAAAAAAAGAGTGTTCATGCACCATAAACAGTGGCAGTGATAAATATCTGCTGTCACTTCCAACATGACTCACTTGTCTGAGTCTCGGCTTTACTGCACACAAAGGAGGCCGGAGCAGAGAGCACCCATACACTGCTGCTAAATCTTTATCAGATTACAGGTAATAGATGCACTCTATAAAATAGCTTATATTACCAGGGAGTGAGTTGAAGCGGAACACACTTCAGCACCAAATAGTGAATAATGAGCATAATTCTATAAAAGCACACATCGGCATCGATACAGGTAAAAAGCCATACGAGCCCTCATTACTCTTGGAATTTTTTGTCGGCTTCAGTTTCTTACTGCTGTCCTTGTCTTAAAGTGGCCACTCCAGACCACCAGTAACAGCAGACCGGCCTGTGAGTCAGATATTGTGATTTGGTTTGGAGTGAAGGACGGGGGGGGATTATTCTACAGAAACCCACGTAGACATATTTTCTGTCTTTGTTACACTGCCATAGAATTCAAACAGTGGAGAGGAATGTATTCAGATACTTTACTTAAATAGTTACTAAACCACAGACCACATTTTCAGCTGAAAACCAAAGTACATCGGTGGTCAGCACAGACTGTGTATAAGAAGTGGACGTAGTCGTCCTGACATCACCTGTTGGTTTGTTGACTGATGTTTTGACTCTCAAGTTTGTCGATTTTGCCGCCGCCATCTTGGATTACGACCGGTGCCACGGCGGAGGAGTGACGTAGAGACGCCGTATACGGCTCTGGTAGCGGCAGCGACCTGTCAATCACAATTAAGCCCCGCCCTAAAGCATACCCTGCTTTATGGTCGATTTGACTCTCAATGGACCATAATTTAGGAAATGAACATCATGCTGTATTGAGGAAGACTTGAAACTAGAGATTGAGATCATAAACTCATGTTTACAATGTTTACTGGTGTAATAAATCAAGAGAGAAGTAGAGTCATTTTCTCATAGACTTCTATTCAATCAGAGGAGTCGTCCCCTGATGGACATTAGAGAGGATGCAGGTTTTAAGGCACTTCAGCATCGGCTTCACTTGGCAGAACCGGAGGTTCTTAACCTGTGAATGGCTTATGCTAATTGCGAGCGCTAATACCAATTGCTAGCATACACTTATCCCAGTCCGGCATCTCTACGTCCCTCCTCCACAGTCCAAATATAGTCACTTCCGTTCAATGGTTGCAAAAAGTCAAGATGGCGACGGCTAAAACGCCGAACTCGAGTTTAAAAATGACAGTCCACAAACCAATGTGTGACATCACTACGACTACGTCCACTTCTTAGAAAACAGTCTACGATGTAAACTCCAATTTACAAACGTTTATGAGTTTGTACTAGATTTTGAGCTGGACCCGTATATACAACTATTCATTCGTGCGGGTTTCAATTTTGGTGGATATTGTTTTTTGTATTTCTATTTTTTAAAATGAATGCCTTTAATTGATCCAAAAGACACGTGTTGCGTATGTTTTGTTTGCAAAATCTGTATCTGTTCAGTAACTATTAACTAAAGCTGTATATAAATGTAAAACAAACATATTTCCCTCTGAATTGTTGCGTTTATAATCTTTTACAAATGTATATCCGTGACCTGATCCACACCTGACACCGATTGTTGATAACTGATACGTCACTTTTAATCCATTAAACATTTGTACTGTGTTGCCTTGTGCATGTTCATGAGGCTTTCCTCCCAAGGTCTAAACACAGGAGGATTAATGACTCTAAATTACCGCAGGTGAAAGTGTGACTTATTATGTGAATCTGTGATTGCTCGGTGATAAACTAGCAGCCTGTAGGTCGTTTTCCTGTTTTTATATTCAGTGAATGCTGTGAAAGACTCTTCAGGCTCCCAAATAAAAGGCCTTTATACGCCCGGGGTGTTTTTGTGCGATTAATTCGCACATCACTATATTTTTTTTAAACTGTTGTTTTTGTCATGAAGACATTCACACAGAATGCAAATATTATGTGGTGACAAGGCCACATATTCTTTTTCAATACGAGGTGGATTTTTCTGAGCTTTGGCACCACGAATAAAGGCATCAACCAATCGCGTTGTGCGGAATGGACACGTTCAAACAAGTTCACTATATGCGGCTGAGCTTTATGGGTAAAGTCTATACTCATGAGGATTATAAAACAACAAGGCAACAGAGGCTTCTTAGTCTGAATCAAAACGCAAACTTTTCAACCTTGACAAAGGCGGCACATACCTTTCACAATAAAAGCCAGAGACAATCTACGTAACTGTTCACCAGAGAGAATTTCAAATTCACTCAGAGCAATTTGCTGAAAAAGGAAACTCAATAAAATACCTTACATGTGAAATACTCTCATGAGAATATTTTGTGCCGTTTATTTGTCATGTCGACAATGTGTAAAGGCCTGAACAATGAGAAGTCTGTGACAATGAATGAATTCTGTGCGTTTAGTTTCCCCACTAATGCAGCAGCAGAATAAAAGCCAGCATCCCTGCTGTTGCAAATTACTGCCAAGCTAAGATCAGTACAATAAAGTCTTTGAGGCTTTATGTTACATTAGTTGCCATTCATTTAGCAGATAAAACTCGAACAATACATTCTTTCAAAAAGACTTTGTATAAACTTATCTGCTAGTACTGCAAATAAAAGGCCTATTTAATAAGGGTAATATGCCCAAAATAATAACGACAGTAATAAGTAAGAACACTTTCTAGGTCACCTGTAAAAAGGCTGTATAAGAACCTGTTTGGCTGGTGCACATCCTTGAATCGTCATTGTAGCCCTCTTTTAAATTAATTGGAGCCCTTGAATGGACCATTTGACCACATACTTTATGGAAAAAAAGAACTGCATAATACAAAATTCATGACCAATTTATTAACATTTACAACTCCAGAATTGATTTCTTATAATAAGGGACATTTAGCTGCAGACATGTGGTGACCTTTACATTGAGAGACTCATGACCATGTGCAGTATTAATGACTTGTTCCCTGCAGGGGACTTTAACAGGGCAAAACCTCAGCCATATTCAGCAAGTGTCCCGCCAGGGATAACAACACAGTGGACCATTGCTACACGTTATTAAGGGACGCCCATCGCTCTGTCCTCTGTGCAGCTTTGTGACTCTCTTGTGACCGTCTGGTTCATCTTCAACCAAACTTACTGTACAGGCCGGAACTTAAATCTGCTAAGTCTGTGGTCCAGACTGTGACGAGATGGAGCAACAAGCCAAAGCTGGAGTTATAGTCCTGCTTTGATTACACCAAGTGTTTTTGAGGCTGCAGCTACAGACCCGGATTAACTAACTGACGTCTTATATTGGTTGTTGTGAGGACGCGTGTGCCGACTCAAATCTTCATCACACACAAGAACAATAAACCCTTTTTCACAGTTCATTTCTGACAGCCTTCTTAGGCCAAGGAGCAGGTCTACAACCAGGCCGGAAACAAAGCGACAAAAGGAGATCAGAGTAGCAAAGTGGAGCCTGTATGAATAGCCAAGGACCTTGAGTCTGTGTGGAGAGGCCCGCAGGACACCACCAGGTACAGGAAAACATCCTCTCACACTGTGGAGACCCACCAACTGGTCAACAACCTGATTTTTTTTTTTTCTTCTGCACTGTTTGATTCCCCCACTTTCACATTCCTCAACCACACTGACATCAAACAACCACCTGCACCCCCTCATCCCTCCCCACTGACCCCTGGAGGCGCGAGTCTTCACTGGGCTCAAGATTCCATTACGATTCACCCATCAACAATTCTCAATGCATCCTCGATTTTCTATGCGACTGCTCGTGGCACTACTTTTTCAAGAATGAATACAAGCAGAACTGAGTAATCTTCAGTAATCTGAACTCCCTTTTTATTTAAGCAAGAAATCTGACTACAACAGTATATAATAAAAAAAAAGCTGCGTATTTTCAATACCAGTATCTGTGTGAGCCATGAACAGGTGCGTGAACATGACAAAAACTAAACATGAAATCCTTCTGCAGTGCATCCAAAGACTGTATATAAGAAGTGCACGTAGTCATCGTGACGTCACACATTGGTTTGTGGACTGCCGTTTTGAAGCCTCCAGTTTGGCGTTTTCGCCGTCGTCATCTTGGATTACATCTGTCGCCATGTTGTTGTTTTTTTGCAGCCAATTAACGAAAGTTACCATATTTGGAATGCGGATGAGTGACGTAGAGACGACGTATAAGTATCTGGTAGCAGCAGCGACCTGTCAATCACCTTGTAGCCCCGCCCTAAAGCATATTCTGCTTTATGGACTATTTGACTCTAAATGGACCATAATTTACTAAATGAACATCATGCTGTATTGAAGAAGACTTGAAACTAGAGAATTTAGACCATAGACTCATGTTTACAATGTTTACTGAGGGAATAAATCAAGAGAGAAGTAGAGTCATTTTCTCATAGACTTCTATATAATCTGACTTATTTTTGCAACCAGAGGAGTCGCCCCCTGCTGGTCAGTAGAGAGAACGCCAGTTTAAGACACTTCCTCATCGGCTTCACTCGGCAGAACCGGCATTGTATACACATTCTATGATCAAAATCCACCCACCTCATGTACTGTACATGAAGCAACCTGTTTCATGAATTATTCCATATTTATTCCAGCACCCTTTGCACTACTGTATCACGGTTTCTAAATGTCAATGTGTTGTCGTTAATAGACATGTAGCGTGAAAGCGCCAAACATTCACACCGTTTAAAACAATTCATTCAATTATTATCTGCGTTATCTTCTACAGAGATTATTTTATGTATCCGTTAACCTCTGTATGTCATACACAGGGATTCTGCTCCATCATAAGCGGCAAACAAACAAAACATTGTGTTAACATATTTCTGTGTACCGTAGTCTGTTTTAACGCGAGGACGAGGAACGGATGTCGTGGCGGCGAATGGCTGATGATTCGGATTCAGGCGTACCGATTTACAAATATAACAAAAGGTGAGTAGAGAGATTTTTTTTTTTAACCTGCCGAGTCCAGCCATGTGTTTGTTTTTGGAACCCCGGCTATAAAGAGGATTAGTTGATGCTTTTTGGCAATATGAGAACTTGAATTACAATCAATGTGCTTTAATTAAAACTTGTTTACTAGCAGCCATAGGCATGATTAATCTATATTTCGTTTCAAAGAAGATGCAGTGCGTTTTGGTCCACAGGATACGTCAGCTTAAGTCTACCTCTGGGTAAATTAGATTGACTACCTCTCATAAATGCCAGAAGTGGAAGATGCAGCCCGTCGGAATCTTTATTTCCCAGCACAGCAACAACATGCAGAGCCAATATGCTGCCAAACAACAACAACAAAAAAAAAAAAATCTGAAGAATCCCCCAACCTGCACACAAACATTTCCTCCCTTTGAACGCATGAAGCGGCAGTGGAAACAGCATAATAGTCCCATAATCTTACCGCTTTTAAAAAGCTAATGTGAGCACACTCTCCCGAATGCAATAAGCCACTTTGTTTGTTGAAAACTCGCCAAGTGGCAAAAAAGCAGCTGCTATCTCTGCAGTCTCAAGGGGCTAGTTAATTTTAGAAAGATAATCTCCCTCAATATGTTGGGGGATTAAGACGTTAAAAGTCCCAGCATGGGGAGACGATAAGCCTGCATAGCTGTGGACTACAAGAAGCATCCAGTGCATTTTAGGAACGCAGAAGTATGTTACTTATCATGCTAATCAGCATGCAGTTCAGGAAAAACAAACACCAGTTGTTCAATGACATGTCTATGTAATTTTCCACCGCCCCTCGGTCTGTGAACCACAAAATGATGCTGGTGATGACTGCAGTTCATCCTTGGCTATTAGCATTGTCTCCCAGGGCTGAATTGCAGTACTGTCTCTTGAGATTACCTGCAGGAGAGGAATGCCACACTGAAGCAGGGGAAGTCTATGGCTTAATCAATGTCATTTGCATATGCAGGATAAAAACTAATCCTCATCAGGGGGGAGGTTCTCCACCTGAGGCCCTTTCTTGTCCTTTCCAAGCAATCCTTCTCTTATTAAACGGTCCCTCGGCGATACTCACCTTGCCAGAAAAAGAACAAAAAGCACACTATCGCACGGTGTGCAGAGGGAGGGAACACTACGGGGATGTTTGGATTCAGTGTGAAAGTGCGACGTGACGCAGAGAATAAAGAGCTAAGCCGGGACTGAGCTGAATTGCTGGGGACGTGCAGAGCAGACCTGCTATAATTCTGTTTTTGGGTCTGGAAGTCGACCAAACGGCAAGTTCCAGGTGAATAACAATGTGTGGATTTTGCAGGAATCACGTTCAAAGACTGCGGGAGCACAGCGAGCTCGGCCTGGTCCACCCGCTTGCTTCCTGGGCAGCTGCCAAGGTTTTTAAACACACAGGCAGGGGTAACAGCCAGGGGGGGGGGGGGAGTCCCCCACTGCTTTTTCACTGTGTTTGAACGCAACACATAACATGCAGGGCCAACAAATAAATAAAAAAGACTACCTGAAGCAACCTGAGAATGGAGAAGCCATTCTCTGTTGGAGGGATTTCTGTGACATTAAAGGGATGCTGAGCAGAAAAGAACGGTGGGTTTTTTCTTTTTTTTCTAACCGTTCTGCGGAGACGACCCCTTTGCCTCTCGCCCGGCTCCTTTCAGCATAAGATAAGCAAATTTACACTGGCAGTCAAACGTGAGATTTTCCGTGTGCGGGAGCTGCTTAAGAGGAGGCTTCATAGGTGGGCAAAGGCTGATAAGATGACAGCCGGGGATTGGAAGGACTGGGAAAACCAGCGTGAAAAGGAGACGACAGAAAATCGGCGAGAAGGAGGGAGGGGGGGGGGGGGGATTCATCCCACCCTTACATTTTCAAAAACATCCCTTGTGCAAAGAGCCACCAACAGGGAGAGGTTCGAGCACTGGTGACCTAGCCGCACTACACCGGCACTCCTCTTCATGCTTATTTCTTTATGGTAATGTCTACCTCAGGGGGCTGTTTGGCTGCCTCTCTCTTGGCTTGGGCTCATAAGAATCTCACCCTGTTTAGAGGTTATCGAATGGATTACAGACTCATTATCAACAGTGCTGTGTGGCCACAGAAGCCTGTCGTTTACGCCACATTTGTACGGCGTCAGCCGCAACAACAAATCCCACGGCTGGAAAGTGTGTGTTTTGTTTAAGGGGGGGGGGCATGTGAGAGAAAAGTGCCTGTGCTAGAGGAAAGGCTGATCCGTTTCTACACGGTGTCTCAGCTCTGTAGTTGGAGCAAAGTGATTGGCCATTGGGTTTACCGACTGACTTAAACTCCATGACCACGGCAGGGGATTGCTCTCAAATACATATTTACTGCCGCCATGTATTTGAGAGCAGATATTACTACTTTCTTTTTCTGCTCCATTTTTCTTTTTACTGCCCCGACTGCAGCGGTTGCACTCAGATAGCCACAGAGTGCTGCCGCGCGGGGGGGGGGTTGGCATGTTAGGGTGTGATGTAATGCGACGTGAAGCTCTCCGAAGGTCTGGGCTCAGCGAAGCTAAAACGCACAAGGGGGCAGTTTAACGTCACGAGCCATTATGAATTTACCTGCGAGAAAAGGTGACGGGAGATGTAACTAGTATTATTCAGCTTGGGAGTGACAGCATTGGCCAGAGTCTCCCTAAATCAGATTGATGATCCATTTTCCCTGCCCCGGGGCCACAGTAATGTAAGGGCCCGGGATCCACCGAGGCTGCACGGAGACAGATGGGACCTTGTCTGCTGTGACCTTGCTGAGCTAATATTTCTCCCAGGCCTCGTCCGTTGCCTCATCATTAAAGGTGCCATGGCTATTAACATTGCGGGGGGGTACTTCAAAGACACTGTTTACTTGGACAGGACGCAGTCCGGGGAGGAGAAAAATCACAGCAGCAGAGCAAAGAGGCAAAGAGTGATTGTTTGGCAAAGGGGAGAGTGTCGTGTGTGCAATGCGTCCTACGGATGCCGGTACGGTCTTTGAAAGCCACACAGTGCCGCGTATATGTAGCATCCGAACAAACCGCTCGTTAAAAAGACAGCGCAAGTTATAAAGTTCATTTTTACGTTTGCCGTTGTTTTGGTACAAATCGACAGAACAGCTGAAATAATTAGTCGATTGGTAAAAAAAAACATTAATCAGCAACTATTCTGATAACAGATTTGATTGTTTCAGTGATTCCAATGTGTTGGGAAAAAAATGCATTTCTTCCATATATAAAAGTAAACTGAATATATGGTTGGACTGTTGGTTTGATAAAACAAGTAATATGAATATGTAACCCTGGAAATGATAATGTCTCACAATTTTCCTAGATTTTGTAGACAAAATAATTGATCGAGAAGATAATCATTAGTTATAGCCCTAGTTGAGAGGCCAACTAAACTCATAATAGTGGTATTTGTTCAAGCCCTTCTCTAATTGTTGTGGCACAATTATGAAAGAGGTTGTCTGGCCAATTATTTTTAAATAACAGGTTTAATGTGGATTTAAAGTCGATTTTAGCATGACGATATGGAAGAAAAAAACTCACCCTAAATACTGATACAAAAGTAATATAACATTAGTTTAGGGCACAAAAACAACAACATTAAATTATTATTATTAATAATAATAATAATAATACTAATAATAATAATAACCCCCCCCCATGCTGCAAGCGCACATCACTGTCAGTGGTTCCAGCCCTCGGAGTCCTCGGTGCTGTGAGGACACAACTGTGCTTATATATCGTCAATCACTGGTTGTTGTCCTGAAACCTTTAACATTTCGCCCAACGCCTCCAAAAAACAGTTGCATTAGAGTTCTGTAACCTTACGTATAAAAGAGGAGAGAGCACATGAGGACGCATGCAGCAGCCTAAAGGACCTTACAGACCACAAAAACGTCCCCACTGCGCTCTGAAACCCATTATTTCCGATGGCTCAAGCAGCGCCTTGACGACCTGTGTGAAAGGCGTTTAGAGGAAAAAAACTTGAAGAAAGGCGCCGGTGTCCTCACTTTGGACACAGCACTCCCCTAGCGCCATGCCAGCACTTTTAAGCCAAAAAATAAAATCAAACTGTAAATCGACACTCAGCCATCATTTTGCATTCAGATTTCTCAGTCTGTTCAAAAAGCCTAAAAACGTTCGCCGACCTACCCCCGGGCTACCTTTTGAGCTGTGTTTCCATGGTAACAACAACTGACACCTGCAGAACACCGTTTCCATGGCAACAATCAGTAACACCTGCTGACCAAGGTTAATTTGTTGTCTTGGTTAAACAACAAACTGCAGTTGTGTTTCCTCTATACTACACAAGAAAAACTAAACAAAATAAAAACGGAAGTGAATTAATGTATTGCATCTTAATTGTAAAAATTGGACTCAACCTTTAACCAAACTTTGACTATGTTTCGGCTCCGATGGAAATAGAGTCCGCCTGCGCTCGTCCCTCCGGCGTCCTGCGCTCTTGATTCACAATAGAGACAGTTATGTTAGATGTGGGCGCAACCGTTGCCGATCTCCCCTTTGCTGGGCCAGCCGGACACCCATTTCATCCATTCCACACTCCTGGGATCAGCCAGGAGCAGTGGAGCAGGCCGGGTAGTGGAGCAGGCCGGGTAGTGGAGCAGGCCTCGATCAGCTCTTATCCCCCGGTGGCGTTTGGTCCGGCTTGGTGGTTTGAAGGAGCCGCGGGCAGTGATCGTCTTAAGGTCGGCTGCACTTCAATCCCCTGTGCTTCCTTCTCCAATGTTGATGAATGTATCTCTGTCATTGGCCGTACGCGCTCCATTACCAAACTACCGACCGTCGCATCTCGTTGTCACCATGGTAACGTGATGTTATCCAGTGGGACCAAATGACAAACAAAAAAATCAAAAGAGGAAAACATGGCTCAGAATTTGTGGTTTGGCGAGTAATGAGAAAGGAAAGAGTTTGACAGACTGAAGTTAACCTGTTGAATATTAACAGTTGGGCTGAACTGCGTTGAGCTTTTATCTTTATTTGTTTTGTTGATAGCTGAATTTCACCAGGTAAATGCCTTTAGTAACTGTTTAATTCTTCCTGAGGGAAATTTTCTTTTGTTTTCTTAGCGGAGCGGTGAGACGCAGTCGCTCAGTCGGCCATGTTTTTCAGTTTGAAACTCAGAATTCATGTGAATCCTATTAAAGATAGTCCAGAACAAAACGGCTTTGTGCAAACGATGAATGTATACGTCCATCGGACTTTATTCGATACATCCTTCTTCACTTACAAGTCGTTCTTTTGCCGCTTTGTGGTAATTTTAAGTCTTAAGAATAAATCCGCTGACATTCAGAATGGATTGCGATGCAGCCGTCAAGAAGAGGAAATATGGGCTCGGAAGCAATCCAGCGGGTCACTGTTACTCACCGCCAGCCAGTAAGAAAGAGAGAGAGATAAGGAAATAATCAAAACAGAGAGGCGTGGGCCAACTTCAGCCAGACTGCACTGACAGATGGGCTCCCTCGTTTTATTCTTTGGTACCTCCTCCTCTCTTATTTTATCCAAACCAACCAACTCTGTTGATATCTTCTGGCTTTTGGAGACTATTTAGTTTTTTTTATAACCTTTCTGCACAATAAAGCAAAAGAACACCCCGCAAGCCCAAACTCCCTTATCTCCAGTTCCTTATCTCTCATTAGCTTTAGCCTGTGATGAGCGTTGGGGTTTTGCAAGGGGGGGGGGGGGGGGATAATCTATTGAAATATGCTTTCATTTTGGATAGACTTTATCAGCAAAGCAATTTAAATTTTGATAATGAAGAACACTATGAATCCCCCAAGTGCCCTTGTACCACCGCGTACATACAGTACAACATGGTGGTAATCATTGTGTAATCGCTCATACAACAGTGCACATCCGAACCCATCCGGCCTCCAGCCGCTTCCCCAGGTAGTCCAACCCCTTCAATATTTGCCGGGCTTATGATTTGTTCTGGGATCTGAACAATAAGTAAAGCCTCCGGTCCTCGTGGCCTTGTAGCAAAGATTGAATTGCAAAAAATATATATAAAAATAAAAAGAACATGTTGCACCTGGTGCAGCTGGAGCAAGAAGGGAGCATCGGCAACACTGTCTGCGTTCGCTATCTGATGGCTGCAACCTTATTGGAAACCTGATAATGATATTTGGAGAGCTTAATGGTTGCCCTCTGCAGGCTACAATCAGTTTCACTCAATCCTGTTTTCCTAACCCGCCCCATCCTCCCATCCTCTTTTTCATCTTCTGCTTCACTTTCAGTGTGCTGCTGACAGCGAGAGACCAGACGTACGGCTGCTTCTCCCGGCTTTAGAGCCCGTTGCACCGCCATCATTTGTTTTTCCTCCGCATTTTGTTTTCAAAATGGAATTTGCGTCTGCGTTAGTGAATAATCAACGTCCGCTTATTGTGTTTATTCTACTCTATTGTCCTCAGGTTCAGCTGCAGGTGGATATTCCTGCTCAAGGACACCTGACAGAGGCCCTAACCTGGACTTCATCATTAAAAGCAAAGTCATTTGCCTCATTATAAGACCCCCACCCCCACCCCTTGCTCCTTTATAGTAAACGCAGGATGCCAGAACATGGTATATGTTCACAGCTTCCCTCTCACATGAAGGTGTAATGATCCAATTTGCCCACAGGGAACATTAAAGTTTCATCCGACGTGTTCTAATGGAGTCGTAGAGAATTTACTGAAAGACGGTGTTCATCTGACGCCATCCATCGGCTTCCAGCTGACTCCGACATTTTATTGTTAGGAGTTCTTCCAGCGCAAACAATGCATCACTTCCTCTGAAATACTTTTGAGGCTTTTTCAAGCTACATTGGCATTTTCATTGCAACACATTTGCAATAATTAACAAAATTACTTTTTTTTTTAATTTATGATTAATAATGGAGTAGAAGATAGCGTTATTGAGCCACAAATTAAAACTGCACTCATTAAATTGACTTTCCCGAATGCACCAACTCAAGACTACTGGGCAGTACTGAGGAAAGGTCAATGTGATTATTATGTAATTTAGCTGGAGAATAATTATGAAAAGGTCTAATAAGAGTAATTTCTAATGCTCCTTCTGAACACACCTTCTTTGTGAGCTAATTGTCAAAATATGAAGATCCATTTCACGGTTTATATGCGTACGTGCAAAAATTAACCTTTTCGGGTTCCCAATTCAATGCTGCTGAAGGTGCTTCAGTCCAATTTTACTTATTGCATTTCCATTTTCTGTTATTTTATACATTTCAGAAAGAGAATTTGACATTAATGAGTCAGAGTTTCCAAAAAAAAAAAAAGCAAAGTGTATAGACTCATGCAAAAATAATCCCTGTATGTGGCGGTGTCTGTATCTGCAGAGACCCTCCTCGCTGCCTGAATTTTCTTATTTTGTTGTTTTTGGGGGCGTCAACCTCAAAACCTCTAAAAACACAGGGACCAGGTGCCAAGTTGTCAGCACGCATCCCAAGAGGAAATGGCCCAAATATAGCGAGGCTTAACGCAGAGCCGGTGGCGAGGCCTCACCGCGGTCTGGGGGCCGTGCACTCCTGGTGTCGTTGTGCTGAGGAGGAGGGGCCAACTATGAAAATTCCATTAACAGACTGCAACCGACAAAATCCCACTCATTCTGCTCTTTAAGTAAAGAAGAGGAGTACTTCTTCCACCACATGGGGCGACAAGTAAAAGCTGACTCACATACTGTACGGTACTCTTTTTTTTCTTTTTTTGTGTTGAGCACAGTGTGGAATTGAAAAATATATTTTAAAAGTTTTGGCACCTCATCCGCTTCGTATTTTCCTTCCTGTGCAGGCAAATGCCTTTAACACGGGGTGGGGGGGAGTGAGGGGGAGGAATGGTTCCAGAAGACCAGCTCTCCATTTTGCGAGCTTCAGCACTCAATAGCTCCATGATTAAAGCCAGTCTATTCTATTGATTGAAAATGAAGGAAAGAAAACCCAGAGCCTTTCTGCTCCTCAGTCTGCGCTTCTCCATCTGTAAAAGTGGTGGAAAAGCCTCCCATGACCATGTCCAGGCAATTTAAGGGAGGAGCGGGCCTCTCCTGTTGCACTCAGTGACTCCGGCCATGCTCCGTTACCTCATCTCATCAGCCGGGGGAAAGTATTGCAGCTTGTAGCTCACGGAGAAGGCGGCCACGAGTTAAATTGAGTTACCTGTTCGGAGATGGTTTCATTTTCTACGGATGGCCCCAGAGATCCTTGATGGAACTGCTAACTGCTCATCGCCCCTCATGTCCCACAGTGTCTGTCTGAGTCCCGAGAGCGGGGGAGTGGGGGGGGGGTGGAGGGTGGAGGGTGGAGGGCGGCGACGCGTGGCTCAGGTGGCAAAGACAGCTGGCTGCAGGAGCCATCCCGTCGTCTCGGTGAGATATCTCGATGGAGTGCAGTCGGATAAACCCACGATGCATAAGACGATCTTAACAATCTCCTTCTCTTTTTTTTATATGTGCATGTATCATGAAATTAACGCCAGTTACTTCCTGTCTAATTCGCTCGCTCAACTTGCCTCATTCTTTAAAAAAAAAAAAGGTGAATTGTCAGCATTCACAGGCATGCACGAGACACTCACGCGGGCAATCAGGCATATCAGATGATATGTAGGCAATGGAGTAATAAGATAATGATACATTTTATGGCTGTTATTCATAGGATATCTCTATATTATGTACATTAATCGTTATTGATTAGGACATAATGGATTTTCTAAGATACGTCAATCAGTGATCTGGAAAGGGAAGAGGCGAAAGGCTTGGCTCATGTCCTGTCTGTCTGCGTTGATAACCACAGGGCAGGAGATGAAAGGCGTAGAGGAGAGGTGTAAAAAAAGAAAAAAAATAGAAGTGATCCGGGGAGATAAGAGGTTGAGAGGATAAACGAAAGGAGAGGAGGAGAAGGAAAGGGACGAGGGGGGAGCAAAGAGAAGAAGAAAAAAGATACGAGAGCAGGGGAGAGAAAACAGGAGATGACTAAAAGAAAAAAAGAAGAAAAATGGGAAAGAGGAAGGAGATGAGAGGATAACAGATAAAAGAGCAGGGGGAAGAGCAGACAGCCTGCCACCCCACAGTCACGTCACACAATTTACTATGTTCTGGCCCATAATGTTTTATAGCACAATCGCTGATAGCACAGAAGTCAGTAGTGATCTCATTTCACAACCCATATCCTTCGGTAATGTGAACACAAAGGGAGAAGCACGGCCATTAGCAGCGTCCAGTTCCCATCTACTGCTACTCATGCGTAATTGGCTTCCACGGTAGGAAGCGAGAAAGGGTAAACAGCAAGCAATCATATTAACTCATGTGAGTCCTAATTGAAATCCGTTAACAATCAGCGCAGATGATGGGAGGCCGGCGGAGACGTGGAGCCGTTCATACCCCGAGTCCTCCTTTCCAGCACGCTGCTCTCTGTGTATTGACACGCGTGAGGATGTGGGCTTGCATTATAAATCAAGAATTATGCCCGAGTCCTGTGCTCACTGGTAGCGTAAACACAGCAGCTTATCATCTGCGGGGCACTTCAGTCTGAGGTTTGCTTCACGTAACAAGATTTGCATGTGATTGTTTTTTTGCATTATTTTTTGGGAATACTCGTTACCCAGAGAGGTTGGAAGGAGATATACATTTCTAGAACAATGTTTAGTTGTAAAAAACCTGTAGAGTACTTTAGCACATCATTAGCTAGCATTATCACTTCTATGCTATGCTAGTTAGTGAAGGTATTCGGAATGCAAACACATGCTTTTTAATTATTGTAACGGTGAATAAAGTCTCACCCGGCTTTACAGGAACAGTGTTGTTCCTTAGTTTCATTGTCTTCTGTCTGGATCTCCAGGTGATGGGATGGTTCACTTCCACACTGTGATCTGCAGCTTTAGCTTCTATCTTTATCTTTTCAACCCGTTTTCGCTGCTGAATCAGTTTAACATCCTATTTATCCTTTAAACAAGGGGTCTTCTACATGTGTCAAGGACACTCAAACTGATAGAGAGATGGAGCAGGGACCCCCTACTATATATATTTTATAAAATTGTGTAGGGTGGCCGTGCCACTGCCATTTATAAACATACCTTGTCAACTGATACCAATATCAACATTGTCTGTCAATTGCATGATAATCATGCATACAAGCTATTCATTAAATTACATTTCATTTAGCTGACGCTTCAAATTGAGTTTTCTTTTCATAAATATATTTTTTATTTACTGAAAGATAACATCTTCTGCCTACATTTATCCATTCGCTACAATATGTTAGATTCATGTTAATGTGTATTTAATCCTAAAGAAAATATAAAATAAATATGAAGAATTGTCTAATAAAAAAAAAAATTCACGACCCCCTGTAGTACCTCTGCGGACCCCATAGGGATCGCGGACCTCCTGTTTAAGGACTCTGCTTCAAACGCATTATGTAGACCCTTGAAATCCCTTTTTTTACAGAGATAGTATTTCTTCAGGGAGTGCAGTTAGTGACAGTGTGGGCTCCACGGTAGCTCTGACAGCTTGAGGACTAGCAGTAGGGGGGCAAGGTTAGTTAAGGGTCAATTATTCAAGTAGTATATGTCTACTAGTGTGTTTTTTTCCATCATTACTTTGTATATCATTTATTATTAGCTCAATGTATCTACTGTATATGCTTTAGTATTTCTTTAGTATTATAGTCCTTCATGTAGCACTAGTAATAGTGATAGGGGAAAGGAAAGAGTGCATTGGATGCGTCATCGTTCCAGTTGAGTCTTACACCACTAGATGGTGTGCTTGTCTCTTCACACTTTCATCACACTACATCCAGCAGATGGGTAGAGAGGAGAAAAGCTCCAACAGGAGAAGATACTCATATTGTCTTTGAGCATTATGCAACATATTAAAAACCGCTATCTCACCACGTTCTCAAATAATGCACCGCACTCACCGTGAACACGCAGCAGACGGAGCAGCCGAGCAGCTCCCCGAGACAAGCAAACAATCCCGCACTGTCTGAAAACTCCTTTTTCAACAGAGGGCTCATCCAGACTGCAAATTCCCCCGCGGAGAGAAGAGGAATAAAACTCAATCCTCCGGATCTTTATGGAGGCACTGAGTCATTCATGTTTGAGAGTCTGGCTGTCATGCCATGCTAACAAAAAGCTGTTGAAAGGCAGAATAAAGTCTGAACAAGGAGCTGGTTATATGCTCAGGTTCAGGGGTTCAGAATTGGCAGACAAAGGCTAAGCAAACGCTTCGGTTGCAGTGTTTACAGAGTCGACTTCAGTAATGTTGGATACTTCAGTGCGTGCTCAGTCACTTTGACAAATATATATTCAATAATTAAAGAGCTTGTTTATTTCCCTTTCAATGCATCTTTAAAAATCACATTACAGTACGTTACTGAAGGAAGCTATAAAGCAGCTAGTTGGTCCTCAGCTAAAATGCATATTCTTCTTATCATTTCAAGACTTGGTCTTTATGAGTCTACAGCATTATTTAAGTGTAGAGGAAGAAAAAGAACAGATGAAGTCTTCAATACACGTCTGTATTCCTCCACTCCAGTGCTTTAACGTTCAACAAAAAAAATATTCTTCTTCCATCTGAGAATATAAAGCTTTATATTATCGACTCAAAGTGAGCTTTGCTGCTTCTCAAGGGCAAGATAAGAGCAGACGTTTCCCTTTGCTGTTGTCTGTTTCTGGGTTGTGGTTTTTTCCCTCTCTCCCCCTCTCCCCCTCTCCACCTCTTCCCCTCTTCCCCTCTGCAGCAGATGGGAAAGAGAAAATCACTTTTCTGCTGGGGGCGGGATGCATCGGGTCAGGGTTTAAGCTTCGAAGTCCACTCTGAACCTGGCCGATTTGACAGGACTATTTAGCATATACGCTGAGTCTAATCAAATATATGCAGGAGGTGGAGGCAGGATTTGCAAAGCAGCTTGATACAGAGATACTGATTAGATTAGGGATTTTGCAGAACAGCAGGCCGGAGCCACACAGTCCAGTCAGACAACCGGAACATGCAGAAACAAATGGAGACTCACATGGACATTTTGAGTCCACACTGACGGGGAGGAGATGAAGAAAGTGTTCAAATTAACATGCGATTTTGTTAAAACTATATCAACGAATACCGCGTGAAGAGAGGTCTTGCAAATTCAAATGAATTTGAATTGAAGTCAGCATAGAGATGCCACCATCTCTCCATCGTGATCACCTGTTCATGCTTTGATTCCATTGATCTCTGGAGACAATGAGAAAAAAAAAAGATTGGACTAGAGAATGAAAGTCAATAACAAAAATAATGAGGCACTAGAAATGTTCAAGTATGTCAAGGTTGTGTCAACAGCGGCACGACGAGGGCCGACTGAGAAAAGAATAACATGTTCCCCGCACAATTATACCGCAGCTGAAAAAAACAAAAACAAATGGCGGCACTGACATCACGCTGGCATGTCGATGCGTGTTATTCAAATGCTTCTCAGATTCTCCTGAGCGCACACCAAGCCATGAAATCATCACCAGCTTATGCAGATGAACCCACTGGTTTGTAGCTCTTATGTGATCCATTTACAATTAGGGACTTATAGGAAAGAAAAAAAGAAAAGAAAAAACACCACATACATGAGTGGAGCAGAGCGTGTTACATAACACCTTAGAAATCTATGAAACGTGTATATTTAAAAAGCTGCTGGGATGACGGTTTGCTTTACAGTAGGGCAAAGTTCAATCTGCAGGGAAGGAGACGTATTACTTCGAGGGCCTTTGAGTCATGATGTAAGCCCCACGAAGAAAAAAACAGAACACCTGGAGGAGGGCCCTGTTAATAATTCCTTTTCCAACATATCTCAAATGCACATGTGTGGGCGTTTACATTTCTTACATGCTCCAGCCAAGCTGGATGACTCGCCCTGGGACAAGATTGTGCGTAATGCCACAATGCCAAAGATGGGGATGGCTTGTTCGACACAAATACATCCAAATGTGTTTTCTCACCCTTAATCCTATCCTGAAAAACACTGAGAGGGGGGGTGGGGATGTTTTTGAACTGATCTCACACTGAAGCCTTTCCACCTTACATTCTAGCTTCCTGTGCATCCATCTACATGTGAACTTCAGCTCCCATCCCCCATCCATCAATCCATCCATCAAGCGAGCATGAATGCACGGGGGAATCGTCTGTGTGCCCCTGCAGAGTGAGCGAGCGAGCGAGCGAGTGGGAGTCAGTCAAAGCCTCAAGCACTTATAGGAAGGTGGTGGTGGTGGTGGGAGGTGGGAGGTGGGTGGGGGGGGGCAGCGGCGAGGAGGTGGCTGCTGGGAGGCAGAGCTAATTCGCTGTGACAGAAATCAGAGCTGTCAGGTCCACCATGACCAAGCAGCATGGACGGCGTATATCCAGTCAAACCCAAAGCCAAGGGGAAGGAGGAACATCGGGGTGATTAAGGCACTTAGAGTGTGTGTGTGTGTGTGTGGGTGTGGGTGTGTGTGTGTGTGTGTGTGTGTGGGTGTGGGTGTGGGTGTGTGTGTGTGGGTGTGTGTGTGTGTGTGTGTGTGTGTGTGTGCATCATCCATCCACTCAAACCCCCCTCCCCCCTATCCCCCCAAGCCACCGCTAAAATAGAAAGGACACACAGGTAAGAGGAGACCTTCACAGTGAGGAAGACTTTCAGCACAGGGGCTGACAAAATACACCCAGAGATGAAGAGGGACGGACAGGATTTGCCAAAACAGAAAAACAGGTGTATTTACAACGATAAGTACACCCGACACCCAGACGGAGTAGCACACAAAAGAAGAATAAAGTTTCAGTCCTCTGGTTGGGGGCGACTGGCGAAAAGACCACATGTAATATTCACGAGGAAAGCTCCTTGGTTCTACTAATCTGTTATTAAACGAAACGCTAAAAGTTTTCTAAAAAAAATAAATAAAATAGAATATTAATAGAAAACGATAAAAAAAATATAAAAGAAACGATATTGTTGAAAGAGGGAGAGAAAGCGAGACGAAGAGAAGGAAGGGCAGCCACCAGCATCATTACTTAATGATGAGAGAGGGAGACACAAGGCTGGTGCCTAAATGACACGGAGGAGGAGGAGGAGGAGGAGGAGGAGGAGGAGGGAGAAGGGGATTGTGGGAGATTAAGTGAGCTCTGTGTGCTGTTTGCTATATACGCGGGCAAAGCACTGCGGGATGTTTGTTGAGCGTGCCGCTCTCGTTTGGGATCGAGGAGCGAGCCGGTAGGGGGACCCTTAAACTTGGCGAAGACATTGTTACTGGAGCGCCTCGGGAGGAGGATCCGAGGAGGAGATAAGGATTGTTTCGGGTGTTCGCTGATGGGATACAACTTTGAAGAAGGAGAAAAAGTTGGAGCCTCATGTTGTTGCTTTGTGTGGTTTGAAGTGAGGATTTTTTTTCTCTCTTTTTTTTTCGGAGGGGAGAATGGGATTAAGTAAGTGAGCTAAATTGCTCACTCGTCTGGAAGTGGTATGGACTTTTCCCCTTTTTCTGCCTTCAAATTCATACAGACTTACAAGTCTGTGGCGCAAAATCAGTTTGACCTGATCTCTGATAACGTTCATCTTTTTTTTCTTCTTTTTTTTTTAAAAAGGTGAAGTATTTCTCTCTCTCGTAATGTTTTAAAAGTTTCCTCTTCAGTGGACGGTGATTTGGAACCGCGACGATTCGTCGATCGACAGGAAATCGATTGGCAACTATTTTGATCATCAAATTATTGATTCTGAATCCTCTGGTTCCAGCTTCTCACATGTCAATACTTTTTTTGTCATCCTCTATAATAATGAACTGAATATGTTTAAGTACGAGACAGTCAGAAAAAACAAGATATTGGGATCATTTGAGGAGCACTTTTCACTATTTTCTGACATTTTTGTAGACTGAAAATGAAATGTATGATTTGTTGCAGCCCTACAATGATCACTGCAGAAAGTAATTTATGGGTATACATAGAAACATCTGTAGTCTGAGGGGAGTATTTGTGATTTAAAAGCTGAAAATAATTTCCTGGAGGACATTCGAAGTGTTCTTCATCTTCTGTCATAGACACTGAGGGCTCCTGCATGGCTTTAAACCTCATAGTCTCATTAGTCACAGCTCAGAGCAGCAGGTGGGTTGAAAAAAAGAAGAAAAATAATAGTTTTTGAATACATCATGCGGTTTCTCATTTGCTTCTTGTCTGACCAGGGAGAGAGCCAGAGGGGATTAGAAACCCCGAAGCATCCGACTTCTAGAAACATGACCTCCGGACTGCGTCCAGGCCCTCTGCTGGTGCTGCTCCTCGTCCTCCCCGGCTCCGAGGAGGCCTGTCCCTCCGTCTGCCTCTGTTTATCGGACACGGTGAGCTGCAGCTCCAGCGGTCTGACCAAGCTGCCTCTGTCCCTGCCCTCCTTCTCCGTGACCCTCGACCTCAGCCACAACTATCTGTCCTGGCTGTTTCCGGCCAGTTTCAAACGGATGCCCAGATTGGAAAACCTCCGGATGGCCCACAACCAGCTCGGCTCCCTGGGCGAAGGGGTGTTCCGCAACGCCTCCGGCCTCCGGCACCTCGACCTG
Source organism: Ophiodon elongatus (assembly GCA_016806645.1). Lineage (NCBI taxonomy): Eukaryota > Metazoa > Chordata > Actinopteri > Perciformes > Hexagrammidae > Ophiodon > Ophiodon elongatus. Next base: position 399,648 of record JACSYO010000734.1, read on the forward strand.
TCCTCCAACAAGCTGCACGTGGTGGAGCAACACTACTTCCAGGGCCTGTGGCGGCTGGAGGAGCTGCTGCTCTTCAACAACAAGATCATGCAGGTGGAGGGCGGCACGCTGAGCGGCCTGAGCAGCTTGAAGAAGGCCTACTTCAGCATCAACCAGATCACGGACTTCCCGTTCTTCTCCATCCGGGACCACAGTCACCCTTTCCTGACCATGCTGGACCTCTCGTCCAACCGCATGAGTCGTCTGCCATGGGAGGACGTGAAGGCGCTGCCCGGGCTGGTGCAGCGGGGGCTGTACCTGTACAACAACTCCCTGATCTGCGACTGCTCCATGTACAGCGTGTTCTGGCACTGGGACCTGAGGGGCTACGAGTCGCTGAGGGACTTCGCGGACGAGCACTACTGCACCGTGCACGGGAACCCGCGGGCCTCCATCCGCTTCCTGCGGCAGTCGCGCTTCTTCCGAAACTGCACCGTGGAGAAAGCCGTCTCGCTGCCGGTGACCGTGCTCCTCTCGCACGTGGTGGTCACCGAGGGGCAGCTGGTGAGCCTGGACTGCCAGACGTCGTTAAGTAGCGCGGAGCTCTCGTTCACGTGGCTCTCCCCCAGCAAGGGCCACCTCACGCAGGCCAGCGTGAACGACAGCCTGATTAGCCTGTTTGCCAACGGCACCTTGGAGATCGGCGCAGCCAAGGTCAACGACTCAGGCTTGTACGTGTGCACGGCGGCGGATATCAAACAGGCGCTGAACGCGACCCGGGAGGTGAACGTGACGGTGCTGCTGCCGGCACCGGACTCCTTCAACACCGGCTACACGACGTTGCTGGGCTGCGTGATCACCATGGTCGGCGTGCTCGTCTACCTCTACATGACGCCGTGCCGCTGCGGCTGCTGCAAACAGCCCAGACTTCCGGCTATCCCCATCGCGACCTACGACCCCAGCACCCTGACGCCCGTTTTCTCCACCTCCGTGAGAGACCAGCACAAAATATACCCCAACAAGCATGTGGCATTCATGGAGCCGAGGAGTGAGGAAGGAACAGAATGGGCACCTGAGAGCTGATGGTGATTCTGGGTTTTTCCCTCCATTACCATTCTTATTCTCCATTTTTATTTTTTTTGGGTGAATGGTAACTTTGAGAACATTATGTCTCTTTTCCAACTAAAAAGCCTCCTAAACAAAAAAGCAGTATGTCCTGTTCTGCTCGTCTCTGTCATCCGGCCCAGCAGTCGAAATGAAAGTTTCAACTTTGGTTTATTATCCTCAGTGTACTGACATTGCTAAATCACAGCAGAGCCATTATCGGCCCCAAAAATCTGCTAATAACTTCTCTGTGTGCTCGGTTACGGCACTAAAGGGGAGGGCGGGGGGAGAGATATTTCTCCCGGGATCAGAGTATGAATCCGGCTCGCTTTTCACAGAAAGTGTTTAACGAGGATTAAAAGCCCCGGACAAAAAAAGAAAAACGCTGAAAGTTGAGGACTGTGACGGACGGCAGGAGGAAAGTTCAGTCTGAGTATCTCGGTTGAGTTGAAGGGATCCATAATTAGTGCGAGGGAGATAGGCACGGCTGGAGATAACGTATAATATACATTAATTAAATATAATATTACTATATAATATGTAGCTCTAACACGAAGCGCCTAAAACCCCTGAAAACTTCTGCTCCCCTTCTTCTTAATAAAAGATTTGTTCCCTTTAGATCAGCTGCCTGCTCTGCTGATATAGTTTGGGTTTTGAAGGGCAATTTTAGCAAATCTATTACTATCATATATAAAAAAAAAAAAAAAAAGAAAGAAAGTAAGATACAGCGAGAAAAGCAATAACCGTTCCCGTGCAGAGGTCCATAGCTTTCATCAGACATAAAAAAAAAAAAAATAATAATAATAATCTTATCTAGCAGGAAACAGAGGTGCATCCTGCTGTGATCCGTCACACACACTGTACATACAAACCTGTTGCAGTAGTCTGGCAGCCCAAAACAATGCCGCTTATCTGGCAAACAGCGAAGAACAGAATATCAGGAGTGTCAACAAACCGGAAAAAAAAAACAAGCAATTGGACTGCTCTTCAAAGAGCACATCGCTTTCATCAAACACAGCGCAGCACTTTGAACGCCGCGGAACAAACACGCCACAAAATTATAACTCAAGTGACAAATACTTGCAGCATCTCTGACGCCAAACCCCCTCCCCTAAAGGAGGCATCACTTTGTATATCTGGATTTATTTGATTTATTTTTAATTCAGTGGAACATGCTTCAAAATGACAGATTTACAGCGCAGATGAAAGGTGCAGAAGAAGGACTTGCATGCGCGGGAGAACAGAAGTGTGTGGGATGAGAACATTAAGTCCATGACATGAACGACCGAAGGCAGCGTGCGGGTGGTCGGGGATGAGGGGGTATTTAAAACCAGATGGGATAAAAACAGTAGCATTAAAAGAAATAAAAATCGATTTCTTTAAATCCCTGCGTCCACGATGTCGTGAGATTGCCGTTTAATCTTAATGCAAACAACGGATGGGACTAAGGATTGCATCGGGATTGAATGGGATTAGATGTAATCCTTCATATAATATCAAAGAGAAGTCGGCGGCAACGGCGCATCTCACAAAAGGAGAGCAGGTCGTCAGAGGAAAGGGGGCCGTGGAGTCTCTCTAAATCCTTAATTAAAACTGGACTCCGTTCAAGCCCCAGGGGGATGATATTGTTGTGCAACTCAAAACTTAAATATATATTTTTTTAAATCACAAACAAAAAGAAGATCGAAAATCGAAAATCTGTAGCCTGTGCATGAAAATGGGACAGACTTGCTCTTTGACGACCAACACTGTTCAACTCTCAGGGAGTGAACGGGAAAAAATGAATTAAAATGGTTAAGACTGAAGAGAGCACCGTATTGTGACGCAACCACTCGGTTTAATCGCACTGAATTGTTGCGTTTCCACCGCTCGCAAGCAACATTCAAACCGCTGGACAAAGATTATGTAACACGCCCCCGTGTACGTGATGTTACATCTTGTATCAGAGACATGACCCCGTGTTTTTTTTTTTCTTTTAAATCAGAGGCAGTGTATTAGAGACATTACATGGTGCGCTGACTTGGGGTTAGGTTTTTAGGAGATTACCACGAGGATAAAAACCAGGTGCTCTGTCAATTTTAGTGTTTTCAAATCCCTCTAATCTGGCTCCCGCGCTCCGACGCAGCTGGGTTTGGGATTTATTGTTTCTGATATGATTAGCAGGCAGGTTTAAAAACACAGAGGACACGATGTGAGCACTTCTATTACACGGAGGGGTCCACCACACGACCCCGGTTACGTAACCGCGGCTGCCGATTTAGGGACTCAACCGCCAGTGTAGGCCGCGTGTCGGAGCTGGAATGAAGTTTGAATCCTGGTACTTTACTGATAGTAGCAGGCCTTGGCAGTGCCTTTTGAAAAAAACAAACCAACAAAACGTATAAAAACAACATAAATTAGATTTCTTTTTGCTCTAGAAAATTGTCACAAATTGAAAAATACAAGGCGGTGCGGTGGGTGGCGTGCAGACATTTGCTGAAATTTTATGTATTCGAATTATCCTGATGATGACACTTCATAAAAACATCAGAATTTCCAGGCTTCACATAAAATTACCCAGATGTGAAGAGGGAAGTCCCCGTCAATGCTTTAAAAAGACCCCCCCCCACCCCCCTCCTCCCCAACGCAAAACACTCCATCAGGCTCCAATTAGAGCGCGCCCTCCCCCTTTCCAGATTAATTGTTCTCCTGGCTTCTTCTCAGGCTCCGAGGGATTTGAAATCATCATCTTCAAGAACCTAATTACTTGGAGAAAAAGGGGTGTTTTGGGGTTTTTTTTTTTACTCTGAATAGCAGAAGTTGAATTGCTTCCGCTGGTGGGAGGGCCGCCTCGACTCTCAACGGGGGCCATTACTGAACTGTCAAAGCAGTCGTCAGGCAGGAGTGGAGCATCCAGCTGTGGCAGATACACATATAGAGGCCGACATCCCTCAGACGCTGTGACACACGCACATACACAACCGCGGTGCAGGCACGGTGACTCCAAAGCCCACTCAAACCCTAATTTCACTCTAATTGGACACTTTGCTTTTGGAATATGTGCTCAGGAGAACCGCACGCAGAACGGTCCACCAACCAGCTGTACTTCACTGTGGGTCTGGGTTTTTTGTTGTTGTTGATTTTTTTTGGAGGTGAGCCCTCCCCTCCCCCCCGCCAAAAAAAAAAAACAGAGACTTAAATAAATGGACTGCTGCACACCAGACAAGGGGCTGTTTATCATACCTCTGCACTTGGATGTGAACGCAGGCCGTTTTCTATGTTTCCGATGCAGGATGAAGCAGCTGGATGCCCCGACGCGTCCAACGGGGTTCTGGTCTCAGTCCGATCCCTGTCGGGCACATTGCACATGAATAATCAAGCAAACAAACACAAACACACATACACACACACACACACACACACACACAAAGAAGAAAAAGAAAGCATATGCAGTGATACATCCTTATCTGAGCCGTGCAGCATGATGGAAGCAGTATCGGCTTCTTTCTGTGGCCGTTACGCGGGTTTAGCTGGATATTATGGGATCTGACGAGCACAATGACTCAAAGTATCTTTACTTTGATGTCGTTGCTCTCATGACCGCTCTCCTTCAGCATCCTCTTGTTGTTTTATTCTCCCTGTGTGCTCCGCCTGTGTCATTTCTCCCACCAGCTTTATTGTACCGTGTGGTAAACGGCACCTCTCTTGTTATTGTCTGTCACACTAAAAGACAACAATGAACTCCGGTGAAATATGGCTTTATTATTTCCATTAAAAAAAAAACTCTGTCAGAGAGGGTAGATAAGTCTTATAGTGGCAATGATAATCAATAATGTAATTTATGGTGCTATTTTTTTTTCTTGCCACAATAGCGGCCTTTCAGTTGGTCCACCACTTTGAGTGAAAAATTCCTTTTTAACCCTTTTAGATCACAGCCCCAGTCATGTTGTGCACATATTTAATATATGCAAATAAAAATACAAAACAAAACCCTGATTTTTTTGGGTATTTTTATATCAACGCAACGTGTTTTTACTTAAGCTAGTACCAACCAATCATAACCAATGATATAACGACTCTATCCTTCAATTAATCTGCAATTTTTTGGGCCAAGAGGAGGTGCGTTTGAAACCACAATTCTATGTAAGCCCCGCCCTCTTTTTTTGTGCTCCAATCAGATGCATAGGACTTGAAATAAATCCCTCTTGTAACTGTACACGGCTCAAATATTACATTTCACATCACAGTACAGAAGCAGAAGACACTCTAACTTCTGTTTCACTGGGACTTTAAATATCTCAACAACTACAGGATGGATAGCGATGACATTTTGAACATTCATAGTCCCAACGGGATGAAACGTGCCGACTCTGCTGATCCTCTAGCAGAGCCAGGAGGTTGACAGTCATGGCTGTTACTAAAATATCTTGATGACAACTGGATGGATTGGCACAAACTTTGGTAAAGGCGGTCATCGTTCCCAGACGACGTCTACTTGTGACTTTGTCCTCTAGTGCCACCATTATGGTCTCACTATGTCACTCATATTTCTAATCAGGCATGAGACGATATTAACTTATCATGTCGCAGTTATCCTGGCCAAAAATAATTGTGATTAACGATATTATAAACCAAATATGCTTAAAACTCAAACATCTTATTGACGCTTACATTTTTGTACAAAACAAGTATTTTTATTGCATGATGGGACACATCTTTTTGTAGAGATCATTTTACAATATTTTATAAGGTCACTACGTAATTAAGTGTCCATACATGAATAAAGAATAAATAAAAATATAATGCGATTCTGTTCTTTCTTACATGATAATTCCTGTATTGTTTAATACGCAGCATTTTTCTATGAAAATACTCTGTATGTATACACTAATAGAAAAATAGTCCCTCTCAATCATCATTACCCACCACGAGTGTGAGGTGGTCCGTATCAACAGAGCCTCTACATTCTCTCTTATTATTTTGTTCGTTCCTGAACTTCAGCCTTCGGGCACCGGGTGTGAAGCCTCCGGGGCAACAACAGAGAGCAGGTGAGGTCAGGACCAATACTTATAATATTCACAAAGATATAGGAGGCTATAAATAAGCAATATGTTGCCTTATAGCAGCAAACTAGAAAACAAACAAGCAGTGGAAACTTGAGGATTTCCACAATCTGAGGCGTTGAGGCACGAAACAAGAGAAACCTCCGCTGTATGCCTTAATGCAAAGTTTGTTTTTATTTTAAGACTGGACTCGATTTACTATTTGCTTGTGAAAAGGAGTTGTTAAGTAGTTAAATCCTTTATCTAAGTAAAAGGTCGCCGGATAAATCTGTCATGAGATGATTAATGGGAGAGTTAAAAGAAATTAAAAAAATAACTATTCTGCTACACAGGTTCGTATGAACTTTCAGAAGCTTTCTTTTGTGCCTTGAGCCGTTATTTAAATGAAACCATGTTACAAGTTTAGAGGGGTATGGTCACTTTGGGAGAAGTGCTCATCACTCATACAGATCTCTGCAACGTGATGGGGGTCGGGCAACGCCAATGTAGTATATTTTATAAGCTCATCATGATGTTTAAGGCGAGACACTCCTTGACACTGGCCAATTTTGAGGGTTTGGGCTTAACTTCCATAACATGTCGTCTTTCAGACTAGTGGATAGAGAACATCCAAAATACACATTTACGTGTTTATTTTACTACTTTGTCTTTTTGCATCTGTAGATTTCTCCTAAAGTCACCATTACATAATGCCTCATTTGCATATTTAAACTTCACATTTTAGAAAACTTGGAATACAAAAAAATAACTGTCTAAATGTAAGCGATCGACTGGTAAAGTTTCATGGTGCTTTCTAAAAGTTATTTTTTTTTACCCTATTCACCTGTAGTGTCTTCAAAATGTCTGTAATTCTACAAAACATCTCTTTGGAAGGCCATTTTCTCTAAATGAGTTTGTTCTCAGACTCTGATCCAGAAATCTCCTCTTCAGTAGCTCTTAGATCCACCAAACTTTACACTTTCATTCCTCTCAATATTCTGAAGGTTTCTACAAAGGGGTTTGTTTATATATCATTCATAGCCTGATTAATACAACATTGTATTACTACAAACATGGAGAAACTTGTTTTTCTTTTGGCTGTTGTATTTTCTGATTCATGGAGTGATATAAAGATATATCCATGATTCTATCTGTAAAAACATTTGACTCATATGTCAACAACATGAAACAATAATTTTGAACCTGTCTTTATCCAATGTTCACATATATGTTCTGGAAATGTCTAAAGAATTAGCACAGAATTGACAAGAGATTGCCTCATTTCAGAAAACTTAAAATACATCAAATTATTGTCTAAATATAATAATATAATATTCAATTGGGACAGTGGACGGTGGTATCCATTTGTTTTGGATTTAAAAAAATAAATGCAAAATCTTAACATGCAATGTAACGAGTTAGTACAGCTGTACAATATACGCAGTGGAGTAAAAAAAAAAATAAAAAAATGCTTCTAAAATGTAGTATAATTAAGACAAAACTTCTGATAAACCCGCTAATTGTTACCTGCCCAACACCTCAGCAGAAATTCAGCAGTCAGCAGATAGTTAAACAGAAGCACAATATTGGACTTACATTCACCAGGGGGCCAGAAACAGGACTCCTCAGGTAACCGTTGGTCCGCATCACCTGAATGTGACGACATCTTTGTCAATGTAACGTCAAAGGTCGAGTGTTGCGTTCACGGCCTGTGTAAACAAATCCGTTCCTTCAGGATTTAATGAATATTTCATTACATTTATTTTATTTATTTAAAAGAAATCTACACAACACACACACACACACACACACACACACACACACACACACACACACACACACACACACACACACAAATAAAATTACTTCCTTATATTTATTATAGGTTTCACTTTTGTCTGAATATCTATTGTATATTCAGTTTATTATTTTCCATTGTATTGTAAATATTTCCGTTTACATCCGCCAGATACGTACAGTTAGTGAATCATTGATCAGTGTGTTTTCTCACCATCGCCAATATCCTGCGGATCCAGTGGACATGAACACAACCCCCCCAACATGCAGCTCAATGGACTCATGCTGTGTTTGAGTATTCCAAATATAAATGAAACTGTGTGTAGTAGGATGCAGGCAAACACAAATAAATACACTTTCTTGCTTCGTGTTTGTGTGGTGGTTTAGACTGCAGCTGACTTAATGAGGGGGAAAATGTCCTCTCAGTTTCCAGAGTTACCGAGGCACATCTAATGCACCACCGGCACAGGAGGCTCTGGAGATAGAGCGTTAACCTATTTACCAGGTTAAGAGGGAAGATGGCGCCCCCTGGTGTATTTATTGAAGCAGGTCCTCCACTGGGTTACAAAAACACTACAATAAACCCACTCAGAGGAGGGCCCTCCTAGTGATCCTTTCAGTGGCGGTCGAGTTGAGGGGCCAATGGCACTCAGCATGGAGTCTCAAAGGGCTTTTAAAGTGCTGCATTTCCTCCACGCTGCTCTCCACACGCAGTTTACCCTGCTGGATAGATTTAACAGATTTCTACCGCAGTGCCCTCCACCTTGTTGTGGTCAGGAATGATTTTATCCAGTGTTTAAAGGCTCTTTAATACACTCTCTCTCTATACATATATATATATATCACTTTATTTTGAGGTCAACTCATCCACCTTTGTACTGCACATACAAAAAATGTGTAGGTTGCTGAATAAAGTCGGGAGGTTTGAGTGAAAGGACAGTAAGACAGCTGTGATTTATATTTTTTAATAGTTTGCTTGACACCGTCATCAAACTGGTCACACAAATAAGATTTGAAATGTTTTATTTTAATAGAATTTAGGACAACCAAACATGTAAAATAAAAATAAAATAAAATAAAAAAAAAGGAAAACCAACAGCAAAAGTGAAATTTCAGTCACTTGATTTTTTTTTTTTCTCCTTAAAAAAATATCAGCCTTTCGCCCTTGTTCACAAACCGTTTCAAAACCTGGACAAACAGAAATAACGTGTTCAATTCCGAGAAGCTGGAAGGCCATTACCATTTGTTGGCAAATATAAATATAGTGGTTTGAACAGGGTCTCAAATAGCTCACATGGAAAGAGTGTACGTACAGTTTACACGACGGTAGGACACTCGGCACTGCCTGTATCAATTATTTTATTAATGTAGAAAACCAGGATTCCTTATTTTCTGATTCAAATCATTGCGTTCATGACAAGGAAATATTTACATTCAGCCAGCTTTTCATAGTCTCTGGAGTTTGGCGTTTGTGTTGCCCTTCGGTCATGTTTGATTGTCTATTCGGGAGCATAATTGTGAGTGTATGTGTAGTCCAAGTAGTGAGCCTGTGCCCCGCCCCTGCCTGCTGGGTAACCCCAAGAGCAGGGTCCACCTCCCCCCCCGCCCCCGCCCCCCCGATCGTGTCCTCGTCCTGGCCGAGGCCAAAGTCCTACCGGTGGGGCTCCTCTACCTCGATAGCTCCCTGGAGAACCAAAACCCATACCGCCCCGCATAGGCCCATGATCCATCTGTCCTGGGAGGCCACCTATACTGCCATAGCCCATGCCACACATTGGATGTGGAGGCATCTTAGGCCTGACTATCGAGCCCCCCCTGGTGGCCACTGTGGGGATACCAACAGAAGCTCCGAGGTTGTTAATGCAGTTCACCTGAGTCCTGCCACCCTGATTACCAGGGGTGCTGCCTCCGAGGGTTTCCCCAGTCTTAGGAAGCCCGCTAGGGTTCACGGGGCCAGGTGTGATCACACCGTGGCCGCTAGCAGTCCGACAAGTGCTGATCCCCCATAGACCGTCCCCAGGTCGCGTGAGTGTCCTGTCGTGTTGCGAGGGGGTCCCGCTAGCATTTTGAGGAATGCCAGCCATGTACGCTGGCTGGGCCGAGTCATTGTGGTTTGCGTAAGGGAGGGAGGTGGTGAGCGGTGAGTTCCCAGCAGCCCCGGCTCCTCCGGTGTCCGAGCCGTACGTGTGGCCCAGCATCATGAGGTGAGGCGGAGGGGGAGGTTTGACCTCCATGGGGAGGGACGCCATGTTGGCGAGAGGTCCTGCCGCCGCCATGACGGCCGGGGGAGGGATTGTGGCGGGGCCCGTGGCTGCTGGGACTTGGGGGCGGTAATCCTGTTCCTGGGTGCTGCTGCAGGGCGACGCCGGATAGGCCGGGGAGGCTGCGTAGCTGGAGGAGCCCGTGTAGGACGACCACGAGGCGGAGGGACACAGGAAGCTCTGGTGGGGATTCACGGGGAAACCTCCCGGTGACAAGCTGCCGATGTCCGAAGGGCCCATTCCCATCTGGTTGGTGGCCTTAAACTGAGAGATGGCCGTTTTGAGAGCGCTGTAGTCGGACAGCGTCGGAGTTCTTTCCGGGGTGGCCTGCTGGTCCGGGAGCGGAGGTCGGAACTCATCCGTCTCCGGCGGGGGCGGAAGCGGAGGCTTCCCCTTCCCGAGGGCCGGGCTCTGCTCCGGGGGTTTCGACCCGGTGGTCGGCCCGCCGCCGCCATCGTCGCCGTTGTCATCATCATCAGAGTCTAATGACATGTCCTCCTCTTCCACACACTCGTCATTCACTACTAGGAGAGCAGGAAAGGTGCAGAGAGAGCGAGAGAGAGAAACGGGAAAGTGGAAAGGAAGATATTATCAAACAAATGTGTTATAGATTCTTTAACAGCAACAAGAGTGTATTAAAAAAAACGTAATGGACATATTTAACTGGTAAGAAAGCGGTACAGAACAAAAGGCACTTTAACAGAGCAGTAACAGTCCTGAGTGTTTCTGGTGGTCATAGTCCTGCTGTTGACGCTACCCACCTGTAGAGGGCGGTGTCGGAAGCTCATTCTGATTGATGGAGCCAATCAGACTGTGGAAACCACTCATGACGTCGTCGATGCTCCCGATCACTATTCCATTTCTGGAGTACTGTAGGAACATCTCAAATGGCCTCTCTGTAAAAAAAAAAAAAAAAACACATCACATGACAAATAAGCCAAAAGACAGTTGTCAAAACAAAAAGGCAAATCATTTTATATCACTCCAATAAGGTCTATAATTTTGGGGGTGTAAAGGATGACACGTGTCACACCAACACTTTAAAACTGACACAATAAGTTGTAGTTTCATGCTTATGTCAGAAGAAAAGATGTCCCCCTGTGTCTGTAGAGCCCCTTATTACAACTGTTTCCAATGAGGAGAGGAGAGGAGCGTATTCAGGGAGCTTGTTTTGGCCGTGTCCGTCTTGTCATTATCGTGACGAAGACCGAAACGCCCGTTTGTGGGAGCCAATCGGCCGGGCGGACACCGAGCGTTGCCGGTGACTTTTTGTTACTCTACGCCTTGTTTTTCGCCGTTAATCTTAATTTATACTCGCCGTGGTGAAGCCGGTTCGAGCGCCAGAAAATGACGTAATCACGACCGACCTCTAAATTCTTTCGTAATGAGTGCGATTGCGTGACTGTCACAAATAGTTCACTGATGTAAAACACTATTTACATGTCTGGGGATCAAACAACGAAGTCCAATTAGCTTTTAGAAACCGGAGGTCTTTAAAATAAGTAAATATTTTGCAGCCAAATCTAATTGTTTACAGAATATTCAACCATGTTTCTTTACAGGGTTTGTACAAAGACAATAAAGTAGTCCATGAATATGAGTTTACAGATAATTACAATTCCTCCCCGTCATAGTGGAGGTCGGTTTATGTTTTTTTTCTGGTTACACCTTCAATCTGTGATCATATCTCTGGGTTACACTCGTTATCTTTTTTAATTCCTCACAGTTCATTTTGTTTGTATGTCCTCTGGCGTTTTGGAGAATAATGCAGCGCACACCCCGTGGAGGATAAACGCCTCCGTTCACGCTACGGCGCCAAGCGCGAGTACAATTAAAGCCGTCAGGTTGAGCGGTGACAAAGCTCATCTTTACTAAAGTATGACGCAGACGTCCTCCGGTTGGTGCTCAAGGTGAAAAAATGTCAAACAAACGCAAAGTAGCCCAAACAGATGATGAAAAGGTAAAGTACCTGTGAGGAAGATGAGGTGCCGCTGCTGCGTGTGCTGAGCCTGGAGCTTGATCAGGCACTCCAGGTCCGGAGCCTGGCGCGACTGGGTGTCACACTCGTGATACGGGAGGAACTCCACGAGGTGCTTCTTCTGATAGGCCGTGAGGAGGTTCAGCAGCCCCATGGCGTTGGCGTTCAACCTTTCAGGGAAGAATAAAAGCAGATTCATGCAGTGTCCACGGTACGTATCCACAGCTCAAAGTCCGGCTACAGTCGGTAAAGATAATTATGATTTGATCAGCACCATTTTGGGGGTGGGGGGGGGCTCCTACTCATGATACTGACCTCCCCAGTTCTTTAAGCTTCTTCTGGGACTTGCAGTGCACCTTCCACTGCCAGGGGTGCTCGGGGGTGCTCTGCTCCTCCAGGAACTTCAGCAGCCCCTGCAAACGATCTGGACAAAACAAAATCAAATAAACAAAAAGCTCTGAGGTATCGTCCAACCGACCCGTGAAAATTGCACAGCTCCCGCAGAGAAACGGCAGAACTCACCCTGCGTGATGAGGTCGGGGTTGAGGACAAACTCGTCCGACACCATGAAGCCCCCGGACACAAAGAGCTCATTGTAGGTGTGGTTCTTGACATCGTCCAGAGTGTCCACTCCAGCGAAGCTCACCGAGGGCAACTTCTTCAGGGACACCAGAGCCGGGATCTGCAGGGAGAGAAGAAAAAGATCTCGATACAACATGCGTATGAGCCTGCCAAGTCCAAAACACACAATACTCTGCAGCAGAGGTTTAACTTCAATTCGGATGCCATCATTTCTGTTCCATCTAGATCAGCTGGTGCCGTGAGGCCGCGCTGGGGACGGGAGGCGGTCGTACCTTGTGCACGTGCGCGGCGATGTCCTCGTTCTGAATGATGATGAGGAGCTTATCTAAACTGCTGCTGTTTTCCAGAAACGTCTGCGGGCTGCACTCGCTGTTGCCAAGACTCTTCAAGTACTCCTTTGTGACAGACGGGGGGAGGGGGGGGAGAGACGGAGTTGTTAAAAGAGACAGACAGATGAATGTGTCCCTTCTCTCGTACACGTCCTGACTGACGGATGCTGAGAGCTGAGACGAGACGAGACGAGGAACACACAGCGACAAAGAGGAGCTAGTAGTCGGTATGCGGTTTCTCTCGGGTAGGCCTGTGCAGCTTACTACTGCAGAGCGCTGCGGAGCCTCTACAGAGATCTAAAGGAAATCTACAGATGAGGAATATGACAGAAAAAGGATGTACAACTATGTAAAAAATTAGGGCTGCTCCCTCTTTGTCGGTTTGTTGACTAATCGGTTGTTTTGGTCTCAGTCAAATAAGATTTCTCTCTCATTTGATTTGCTGAATGGCGCATTTCCATGAAATTCATGAACACATCTCAGATGTAAAGTGGTGTGAGTACTCTGTGGCGACAGAGTCCTGTTAGTGGACTAAGAATTTACTTGGTCAGGGCCCAAGTAAAAATAACACCTTGAATTTGTCCTGAAACGATGTGATCAAATGATTCACAGATAACATTTTGATAACCCAGTTTAAAGTTGAGGGAGCTCGTCCAAAAGAATCAGCTGTTTGCTTTTAGATCTAAAATCTTTGGGTTGTGACTGGATCAAGTGGAAGACGTCACGGAGGATTCTGGCAACTTGTGAGTGGACATTTTTCACATTTCTTCATACATTTTTCACATTTATTCATACATTTTTCACATTTCTTCATACCTTATTGACTAAACCATCTCACAGATGAATTCATAATGAGTCACTGCTCGACTGCAGGGACTCTGTGCTGTACCTTGATCTCCTTGCAGACTGTGCTCTCCTCCCCCTCGTCCCCGGAGTAGATGTAGAATTTGACCGTATTCTTGGTGACGTCCTTAAAGATCTCCACCAGGCTGCTGAAGACCTCGGGCTTCAGCTGACCGATGAGGCTGCCGGCCAGCAGGCTGGACCCGCTGCCCGAAGCAGCTTTTTGGGACCTGGTCCCCGGAGATTCTGGCGTGACACGAGAGGGGGAGTAGACATCTCCCTCCAGCTCCGCTGACGAGCCTTCCGTTTTAGACTTGGTGGACCCTTTAACGGTGCCCATCTTACCACGATGGGAGGAGGCGGTGCTCTTTGACAGGGAGGGGTCCGCTTTAGGTTTGGAAGTCTGTACCGGGGTGGGGGGTGGCGTTGTAAGATTAGACGTCGTCACTGGTGGCGGTGGGGAAGTGACCTTGTAGGGAGCAGGTGGGGCCGGGATCAATTTGTCCATCTTCTCGCACAGCGCTTTGACGTGCCCCTGAACGGGGACCGGGGACACGAAGGGCACGACGAAGTCCGAGAAGCAGCTGTTGGGCAGCCAGCAGTGTCGCGGGGACAACCGCGGGGACAGCCGCGAAGAATAGCAGATGTGGTGAGTCTGCATGAGGTTCTTAATGTCCGAAGTGAGACTGTGGATCTCCTGGTTGAGTATGGTGTCCAGGCTGATGGAGGGCCGGAAGGGAACTTCCTCTGCGGCCGGTAACGTGGGCGGCGCGGCCGCCTTTTTCGTTTCCGCGGCTGTGGGCGTCTTCGGCTCCGCGTAGCCGTCCACCACCGTCGCGGCCTCGGGCTCTGGCTCGGGAAAAGGCTGCGCTTGGTCTAGAGGAAGGAAGACAGGAAACATGTCACACTTAGGAAGCCTTGTGAACATGATCTAAATAAGCCCACAAGGGAGAGGTCTCTGTGTACCGACTGCTTTTTTTTAAAAGGTACCTTCATTGGCGGGGTTAGCCCAGGTTGTGTTGTCTGAGGTGTGAGCTTGCTCTGCTGGGGAGCCTGGGCTGAGTGGACTACCGGGGCTACAGTCCATGTCCTCCTAAACAGGATGACATTTGAAAAACACAGCAATTATTTTTAGATCTACAAACACGTTGAAGATCACGCCGAGAGGCATCGGTAGAAAAAAACCCCATCGTTTTCTTTAGTACGGTGTGCGCTTCTCTCCTGCGCTCTACATTGTGGCGCATATAGACGTATAAAAGGTACATGGTTATTTTTTTTAACAGAGCAAGAGAGAGACTGCACAAGGAATGTTGTTTGCTTTTGATCTCGACAATAAAAATCGTCCTAAACCGCATATCTCGACTGGACTCCGGACTTCTTTGCCTGAGTAACAATCCGACTGAGGTGGTGCATCAGTGGCCTTGAGATGGAAGTTTTGTTTCGCTTTTGAAGCGGCCTGTTGCGATGCGTCTCGGTGCGATCGGGCCTTAATCGAAAGAAAAAAAAAAAAAAAAAAAACATTCCAAAATATACTACCCCCAGAAGCCGCAGTTCATATCTCACCTCTGTGTAGTTAGTTTGAGACGCGGGCTCATTTTGTTTCTTAAGTTCGGGCTCGGGGCAGGCGGGCTCCCCGCTTCCGGCGCCCGTCGACGGCTCGCCGTGGTTCGACTGCGCCGACATTGAACCCTGAGCCACGGCTTTGTTGAGAGTAGCCAGGAGGATCTTGAGGAGGCGCTGGGTCTCGTTCACTGCGGGGGTGCCGGCGTTGCCGTGAGCCCTCAGGTCCGTGTCGTAGATGCCCATGCTTTCCATCACCGCCGTCAGATTGTCGCCATGTCCGGCCTCGTCGCCGATCTCTTCTGCTTGGGCTCCTGGCAGGAGACGGTCATTTAGAGGCATTCGCTAAATTTGGTATTTAGTGTGCAAGAATATCCTCAATATCCGGAGATCTAATAACTAAGGTTTTTCTTTGTGAAGAGGGATATGCATTATTGCACATTTGCCAACTTTTACAGGTTAAAATATTATTTAAGGTTGAAAATTTAACTACCTTAGTTGCAGCTCAGGTTCTAGTTAACGCTACGATTGCTGTAGCAGTTGTTACACTGGCAGAGGAAATGCATACATCTAAAAGTTTAACAACGTAAACAAGCGTAAAGTAATTCAATTTGCAAAGCAATACACCGGCTGCATGTTAATATAATGCCAATCGGGCAGCAATGTTCTTTTTTCACCTGCAAAGCAATTACTGAGAGCTAATCAGACAGTGTTGTGAAACTAATATCATATTCATTATTTCAGACGAATTGACTTTCGAGGCAGGAGGGGAAAATGAGCGAGAAAAAAAACAACTGAAATTAAAATCACACAATTTAACCCGAGCCGCGGCCGCCCTCACCTCTACTGGGCTCCCCGTTGCTGAGCGGATCTGTGCGTTGGTGCTTGTTCGCGCCCCCCCGATCGTCTCCCTCGAACTTCCGCTTCAGGCTGTTGACGTCCCACGCCCCGTCCTCGCCCCGCTCCTTCCCCGGCTCCTTCACGATCGCCTTCTTGTGAAGCTGGATCAGCTTGAGCAGCTGCTTCATCTTGTCTTTATCGTACTCGTTCTGGGACAGACGCAGCCTCTGGGGGGGCTGAGACTGGGGCTCGGCGGGGGGCTTGTGCTGCGCCTGGGCCCCGTTAGAATGGGCCAACCCTTGCCTCCGTCTGCTGCTGTCCGACGTGGGCGGCTTCTCCTGTGCCGGCCTCTCCGGAGGGGGCCTCTCCGCGGGCGGCCTCTCCGCGGGCGGCCTCTCCGCCCGGTCCGAGCCCCGGTCCGAGCCGCCCCAGTCGGACACGGGGCTGTATTCCACTGGGGCCGGCGGCGCGGGGGTGGGAACGGGCGCGGGGTTCCTTATCCTATCGATAATGTCCTTGGTCTTGTTCAGAGGTAAGATATAGTTGCCGGGGTTGTGCACGTAGGAGCGCAGCACGCCGTCCATGTTGCACTTGGGTCTGTGCACCAGGAGCGGGTTGGTCCTTTCGTCCACGTTGTATTTGTAGTCGGGCAGAATGAACGGCCGCACCGTGCCCGTGTCGATGCGAGTTAGGTAGTCGGTGGCCTGGCGCTCCACCCCTAAGCTCAGGTCCTTGCCCGGGTTGGGGCGCAGCTTGAAGAGCGCGTAGTGCAGAGCCGGGACGAAGGGGTCCACGGAGGACAGGGTGGCGGGCTGGGGCTCCATCGACAGCGGCTCGGGCTCGAACAGTCTGGATGCTGCGATGAAGGACGGGCGTTAGTGACACGTAAAAGACGTCTACCTGCACTAATAAAGTCTTTAGAGACGGGATCTTTAGAACAGGAATTGGTTATAACATCGAAGCCTTTTGATACAACATGTTTGTTGTATCAAAACATTCTCTGTTTCTTAATAAAACATTCCGGATGCTTCCACTGGGGCCAAATCAGAAAAACAAAGGACGGATAGAGTGAATAATACTTACAATACTTGACAACCATCCTCGACTCCTGAAAGATGAATAACGCTTGCAGGTTCTTCTCGACGCGCCCCCGCCGCTCTGGAAAACAAACGGCAACTTTATTTGGGGTTTTTTTCTTACAGTTGAACCCTCACCGAAGGCAACAAGTGGGCGTAACGGGGCGCTTTAAGGGGAGAGTAAAAGCTTTTCGGCACCTTTGGACTCGACCATCTGCGCCGAGGACAGCAGGAAGAGAAAGCCCCGATCAAACAAGGACTTCACCAGCACCTGAGTGTGGAGAGCAGACACTCGAGTCAGAAGAACCAAAGTGCATCATTATCTGATTCTGTGAGCGATCACAGCGCCGCACGGGTTCGCACTTATTCCCGCGTGTGTGTACGCGTGTACTTCAGGTGTTTTAAATATATTTTTAAAAAGCAGCAGGACCGATTGGAAGATAGTTCACGACATTATCGACTTGTTAAACAGGAAAAAAGATCAAATGATTATGTTAAATGCAACATTGTGTTACAAACTTGAATCTCCGTCTCTCGTGTGCTTTCTCAGATTTTGAAACGAGAGCGGATTCTCATTTGAAAATGGACATCCTGAATCTGTGACTCACCATCCGGTCCCTCTCCAGCTTGTGGACCAGCGCTGCCAAGCTGCCGCTGGTCGGTTTGCCTTTTCCATCCAACACCTCAAACAGGCTGCAGGACATCCCACATTTCATCACTGTGGACCAAAGAAAAGCGATAATATTTTATTTGTTTTTAAATCACTCTGTATTCTGTATGCTCGCATGCACCTGACACAACTCAAACACTGTGTTTACAGTCATATCGATGGTAAAAGTACATGTTTCTGTATGCAGTGAGAATAGCTTTATGAATGGGATATGGTTTAATTATGGCGGTGTGGACCGACCTTCCCGTGACGCGCTGTAGGTGTCCCAAGAAAAGAGCACTGAGGGAATCTTTCGCTTCACCTGATCCAGCTGCATGCCTCGACTCATCTCCAGCTTCTCAGGCCTTCGTGGGAAGGAGATTCATCAGAGAGGACAATCATGACACATTACAGAAGGAAAAATGTATAGAAATGTATATATATAAAAAACTATTTTCAGGTTCCGCATGCACAGAATGATTAAAGGGAGACAGAACGTCTACTCACAGTTTGAACGGGAGATAAGGGCGCGAGGAGGATCGTAAACAGATTGGGAATAACTCCTGGCCCTTGTTCACGAGCGGACCGCTCCACACAGTGTAGCAGCTCTTCCCTGCAGCAGGCATCAACAGCACGGGGTCAAAGGTCAGACGCGACACAAAGAGCTCACAACTTTTAGGAACTGCTGGTTTGTCACTGGATTTTAAAAAAAAAGGCACTTAATCCTCTTTAGATATTTTTTTTTTATCTCATCCGGATAACTTTGAGGGTGCGGCGCTTAAAGCCGCGCTCGTCTGCTCGTTCAAGACGAACACACAGAAGCTTATTTGTCTAACTAAACATTTCTCAAATATCGAAGATTAAAAAATGGTTTTACCTCGACCTCCTTCGGAGGAAATTGTGTTAAACCTGTTAAGGAGAGAAAAAGAGAGAGAGAGAGAGAGAGAGAGAGAGAGAGAGAAAAGCTGGTTAAAACACACAACATGGTAACAAACCTCCACCAACTGTCTGAAGGTACTTGCAGAGTTAACTGAAGGAAATTGTACCTGTGTGACGTCATCGGAGTTACAGCGGCCTCCTTGCCTTTGTACTTAAAGGAAACCACAGCGTAGGGGCACACGTGCCGGGGCCGTGCCTTGATCTCATCGAACGCAAACTCAAAAAAATATTGCTTTAAAAAAGAAGGGGAAAAAAAAAAAAAAAAAAACACAAAAACAACAAAGATGCATTCAACAAATTCTGTCCAAGAAATAAAATAACTTATTACTTAAAAACACACTACATGCAACAAATGAATGAAAAAGAAGCCGCGTTTACCTGCGTGAGCTCAAAAGCCCTGTAAGACAGCAACGACGTGACCCGATTCGCACTTTTGGACAAGTGACAGTCGAACTTGGGAGTCGGTTCCATCGCGTTCTTCGGCATGTTCTCGTGGATGTGCTTTATTCGACCCTGAGAGACCAAAAAACACACGCGCGGGTGAGCTGGAGTTCCCCCAAACGAGGATTACAAATCTGTCACCGTCACAGAGTAAAAAAAATAAAAGAGCGGCGGCCATACCCTCATAACTTTAAAAACGATCATGTCTCCGGACGAGCCCACTTCAAAGGGATTGATTTGTAACAGATCGGAATATTTGGAGACGTAAACACCTGCAGTAAAAAAAATTAAAAAGCATCACAATCACACTCCATCAACGATGTGTTAAAGCGTCTGATTTACGCTCTGAAAAATCTACGACTACGAGCGGCATTCTTTCAAGTCGATTTTTTTATTGGAAGCCGGCCTCATGACGCTACAAACTGCGTCAGCCAATCGTATGTTTGTGTTTCACCCCGTTCACTTTTAGCAAAAAAAAAAAAAAAAAGAATGCCGTTAGTTCCCAGTCGTTTTTTTTTAAAAACAACTCAACTACGACCAAAAATCGTTTCAGCAACACTTCAACGGAAACTCTGACGACACTGTAGCCGGCCACGCTCGGACATTTTTATTGCTTTTGGCGCTCGTAGTCTGAACGTAGCCTCAAGAATTATGTCAATTACTTGTTGATGTATAAAGACAAAGCTTTCATTCCAACATCGCTGCATATAATCAGAGCCGTTCCCAGCTGTGGGTGTAACATGTGACCGCAATCTGCAGTCGTAAGTTAATCAGGTCAAAATGTTAATCAAACATTCTCAGATGCAAATCAGTCCAAAAGAAATGCATCGAGAACTTTATCAGGGCGGAAAGTCTTAAAACAATATCATGCGTGTAGTAATCCATCCGCCTACGACAATACGGTCTCCTTTCACAGCGACGTGACCGACTCACCCACTGATGGGTTTCCTAGCGTTGTAATCCTGGAGTGTCCGACCGACAGACCCTTCTCACAGATCCACTGGAGCTACGCGACAACAAGAGAAGGTACAAAGCTCAGAGTCATGCAACAACAAAGAGAAAACAACAGCATGCTTTATCTCCATCGTGTGACACAGATTTGCCTCGGGGGAGTCCACAATCGCTGCAGTGTGTCGTTGGACCCTCGCGGAGGATCAATACCTTAGATTTGTCTGGATAAAGGAAGCAGTACGACTCAGTCAGCTCCTGCTCCGTCCGCCCCTCCTGCTTCATCTCGCGCCGCTTCTCGATGAACTGAGGGAACAGACAGCCAATGAAGTACAGCGGCATAAAAACTCAAAACTCAGCGCTCGTCAACAAACCTCCCCCCAGTGTACTTATACACATATATATGTATATATGTGTGTGTGTATATATATATATATATATATATATATATATATACATACACACACACACATATATATGTATATATATATATATATATATATATATATATATATATACATATATACACATATATATGTATATATGTATATATATATATACATACATATATACATATATATGTATGTGGTTAGAGGTACAAGGAAGACGGTGGCCAACCTCCTTCTCCAGCAGCTCGTTGTGAATGAGCCGGGCCTTGCAGTAGGAGAAGGTTCCCCGTGACGACGAGTCGAGGTAAAACGAGGAGACGATCTTCACGAGGTCCTCGAACTCCCGGCTGTCGGGCGGCAGGAACTGGTACAAGCCTGCGCACAAGAAGAGGGGAAGCAGAGGGTCAGCGGACGGCATTGAGCAAAAAAACTTGGAAGGCGGACCACAGGAGAGCAACATCCTCCCCTCTATATATATGAAAATGCATTTCTGTCGTGAAGACGAGAAGAGGGTGCAAACGACCTGAGACTTCAGCTCTCATATTTATATCTATATATAGAGATGTATATCTCTATATATAGATATATATATATATATATACGGCATTAGGAGCAGGAGAAGTACTCTGTGTGTGTTTGGTAGAGCTCAGTGGGGTCGCCGATCGACAACAGTAACTAGGGATCCCTCGCGTTAACGGAAACCACTGAACAGGTGACCGAGACCAGTAAACACCTCTCATGTGAAGCACAAGCGGTTGAGTTTCCCACTTGGGCATCAAGACATTGAATGCAACTCAACTTTGCATATATACAAATAACTTTTGGGACATGATGTGTGTGTGTGTGTGTGTGTGTGTGTGTGTGTGTGTGTGTGTGTGTGTGTTGGGGGGGGGGTGGGTCGTTGCATTGTGTTTCAGGGTGATGTGTAAGAGGGATGCTACAGTGACATCCAGCCCTAGATTTCAGCAACAATAAAAGAAAGTGTCCTGGTATTGTGGGGACATTCCTATCAGACAGGTGGAGGTGGGTCGTTTCACGCCCTTCACTGAGGGCAGTGAGACCCCTCACGTGCTGCACACTCTGGTCCCATGAAAAGGTGAGGAGGCCAAACAAGGTGGGCTTTTTCTTTTCTTTTTTTTTTTATGGACAGTGAACGTCCGTTAGCTGCTGCTGTCTCTGTCACTTTGGGACAACTAAATGTCTGCTTAATACCCCCGCCCCCCCCACCTTCTCCCCCCGTGTTTAAATAGTACGACCATTGCTTTAATCTAAGCCTTGCCACATTTATGTTGTTATAAACTCGTTAAACCAGCAGCAGCGGGGACGCCAGCTGGCTAACGGGGCTGGTGGTAGCAGCGCTAGCGACATGCAAGCAGAATTATGGGAAAAGAAGACAGGCTGTGTTCAAAATAGCAGCACCACCTTTTATCTTCCTCGGAATTTGAAAATTCCTCCGCGGGTGCTCGTCGCCGGGTCTCTTGTCCGGCGGGGCCGAGCTGCCAGAGCTCCGGGCGTCCGCCGGCGCGCTCCTCCGCCGGTCGGGGGCTTCTGGTTCGGGCATTGCTCCGCCGTCTCCACATCCAGGCTGATCGCCATTTTGGTTGACTGTGGCCGAGGTGGCGGCTGAGTTCTTCGGGGGCTCGCCGCCGTCCTCCGGCTGGAGATCGTCCGCCTCGGTACATTCTGCGTCCCTTCGCCCCGCCGCGCTGGGGTTCAGGGCCATTTTTACCGGGGGGGGGGCACCGTGCGCGGGATAACCGGGGGGCCGTGTCGCTCTGGAAAAGATTACGGCGCCGCTGCACTCACACACACACACACATAGCACTCTCTCCTCCTCACCCTGCCTCCGCCATTGTGAAAATGACGTACGCGTTCTTCTCCACCACTGCAAAACGCTGCCGTCACTATGTTTACATACACGAACACCCGCGCCGCCCAGCGGCGGAGGGATGTACTGCTGGAGGAGTGATGGAGTCCTACTGTACACGGTCCTTACACAATACTGTTTATTAACGTGTTAAGATCTTATTTTTTTAATCACGATGCAACATTTTACAAGTGGTTATACTGTGTGTATGTGTGTGTGTGTATATGTATATATGTACAGTATACAGTATATGTATGTATATATATGTATAGTGTGTATATATATTTATATATGTATAGTGTGTGTGTGTATATATGTATAGTGTGTAAATATATATATATATATATATATATATATATATATATATATGTATATATGTGTATATATGTATAGTATGTGTGTATATATATATATATGAGTATGCATAGTGTATATGTATATACTGTATATATATATATATATATATATATATATATATATATATATATATATATATATATATATATATATATATATACATACATACATACATACATACATACATACATACATACATACATACAGAGAGAGAGGCTCTCTAGCGAGTTCCCCTGGTGCGGTCTCGGACCGGGTCGGCGGTCCGAGACCGCACCAGGGGAACTCGCTAGAGAGCCGTGCGCTCGGATGACCTTTCGGACTGTTTCACCAAGACCCAATACAAATTATTAGTTTTCATTTATAAAGGACCAACATCCACCTATATAACAGTTGTTTGTTTTTGTTTGTGTTATCTTTATCTTGACCGGTGAAGTTAATTTTTTTATTTGACGCTTACACGGTAAATTAATTAAGTTTTAGAATGAATACCGTCGTTATTTATATATATATATATATATATATATATATATATATATATATATATATATATTACTGTAAAACCTGAAGAACAAATCACTCTGTATAATACTTCATTATACCTCATTATACCTCAAGGGGGTGACAAAGGGCATGTATTCCTCCACTCCTTAATCTTAGAAGAAAGACGAAA
Organism: Ophiodon elongatus; assembly: GCA_016806645.1. Classification (NCBI taxonomy): domain Eukaryota; kingdom Metazoa; phylum Chordata; class Actinopteri; order Perciformes; family Hexagrammidae; genus Ophiodon; species Ophiodon elongatus. Next base: position 423,278 of record JACSYO010000734.1, read on the forward strand.
GAATCGTGCCATTTTAAATGTTTTTAATTACGTTTTAATTGCATACTGGTTTTATGCTTTCATGCCAACTCTCCTTTCAACTTCCTGTATTCACATTATAAAAAGACTCTCGCTACAATAAGACTCTATAATGATACTTATACTGTAATAATAATACATTATTTGCAGTTTTCTTTACATATTTTTTAAGACCCATTTCTCAAACTCAAACAAAGAATGAATTATTTACGCAAAGCATTAACATGGCACTGTAGCTTTTTAAAAGAAAGAACTCAAAAGTACATACTTACAACTTTGTGACCTAAAAATAATATTGCACAGCATAAAGTATCCAACAAACAACATATACTTGGGAAAACTATATCGGCCATATTATCTTCCCAGATAATTGTTTTAGTTGCTGCTGTTTACATTCCTTATAATGCAAATAAAAAAATGCACTACAGGAATGTACTACTGTTTTTGTTTTGTTTTGTTTGTCATGACTTTGTTGTGTTACAAATGGGCTACAACTGAATTTTGTGGTGCATCCCTGTATTGCATAATGACAAATAAATGATCCTTGAAACCTTGAATCCTAATGAATACTGACTGTCTTTGTGCCTCCGTCACATTTGGTATCTGTGACAACTGTAAATGTGTTTTCAGTGTGGGTTAACGATACTGCCCCTGCTGTAGACATCAAACTCCTTGTAGCGTAGGTAATCTTTCAGCCTCTGAGGAAGAGGAAGGAAGTTGATGAAAACTGGGGCTCTCAAGCGCAGGCGACTGAAATGCTCCCTTATCCGCAACCGACAGAGGTGCTTCAGGCCCCGTGCGTTTCCTGGGTGTAGAAAAAGTCAGTTAAAGTGGCAATCTCGAAGATTTTCATTTAAATAAACATCTGTTAAGTCACTATCTATTGCCGAAGGCGGTAACACAAAGGGGACTGAGCCTATGGCCCACCGATGAAAGTATTGCAAAATATATATTTGCAGTATTATGAACTTGGAGAAAAATGCTCTATTACAACTTGGAACTTTCCACACAATTTTGGAAACTTTATTGTAAACCAACAAGACTTCAGACTGCTAAACTTCCATTGTTTTTACTCAAATAGAAATTGTAAAGAAAAACATTTTAAGACATTGCATTTCAAATCAATGTTGCTGGATGGTCAGAGTGGCGGCTATTTTTATGTGTACCGTTGCCAAAACGGCCGCTGTAGTGGGCTAAGTTCCATATAAACTAAACATATGGCAAGTTGCGTACTCACTAAGCTGAGGTTTTGCATTACAGACTAAAACATCAGAGGAGTCGTATTGAGAGTCAGAGCAGAAGAGTAAAATTGAACAAATTAATGCTTCATCCACACTCTCTTGTCACAGTGTAGGAAAGCACATCGCTATCGCCAGATAAGTGACAACTTTGTTTGGCTCATTTTCTGTAACCAGTGTAGCATTAAACCATGGTGGAATTAGCAAGCTAGCTAGCTAGCAGGCTAGTTAGCTAGATTGCTCATTCGGCTATGAAAGGACACGCTATCTAGCTAACTAGCCCGCCGTCCGTCTCTGGAGCTGCGTTTGCTCTCTTTTCCAGCAAGCTGCTTCAACACCTTACAAGCCCCACTGACCTTTGTTGTCACCATAACAACTGACAACAATCGCCATCTTCTTTTGTACGACTCAAATGACCACAGAAAAAAGTTAAATGTCCGTTCTACTCTATTCTACTTCTATGGGATTTACACTTTAAGTCAACGAATGCACACTATGTCACATCAAAACACTTTTTTTTGCTGGCAGGTAGAAAATAACCAAAGCTGGGTCAGTTCTCACTTTGAACGTGACAGATCTCCGGCCACTTTTTCTGCTCCTCCAAGGTGTCCTTAAGTTTGGTGCAGAAGGACACATGGTCGGTGTAGTCCAGCATGATGCGCACCACCTGAGCCGATAGGTGCTTCAGCCAGGACACCGTTATCACCTCGCAGAACTAGAAGGACACAAACAAAGACACGTGGCAGTCAAAGCAAAAACCTTGAGTTCATTCATATTTCTTCAATTCTTCAATTTTTTCTCCCAGACAAGCTTCAGCTCACCACCATATCTTTGATGACTGAGGTCGTCCAAGGAGCGTAGTCATGGGAACTGTCGCCATACGGACAGTCGAAGCAACGCTTGACATCGTACCCGTGGTTCAGGATCATCCTCAGCATGACCTCGTCTTTCAGGGCGTACTGCAGCGCTGAGGGGAAGTGGGTGGTGTTGATGCGGGAGTAGTAGTTTACATTCGCCCCGAACTTCAGCAAATTGTTGATCAGTTCGTAGTTGGCCTGTCTGAGAGCCACATGCAGACAGTTGATGGGATCCTGGTTCACCATTGCCCCAGCCTCCAACAGCAAGCGGGTGCACTGAAGATCGTTGTTGGACACAGCGAAGAAGAGGGCGGACCTGCGATCGTCGTCGTAGTTGCGCCGCACCCTTGGGTGCAGCATGAAGTTCGGATCGTAGCCGGCTTTGAGGAGCATCTCCACACATTGGGCGTGTCCCCCCGCGGCGGCAGAGTGGAGAGGACTCATCCCACTTTCCTTCACGGCGTCCAGCTTTGTGACTGGGATGAGGTGCTCCAAGGCCCTGCCGGAGAACACAACAGTGTGGTTCAGACTCTATGTGGAAAAGTGGGAGAGCGAGATGTTGCGACATAGACATATTCCTCACAGTATGTGTCCATGGTAGGCCACGCGGTGGAGCGGCAGGTGCCCGCTGCCCAGAGGCAGGTTGGGATCTGCTCCATGGTCCAGCAGCAAGGAGATTACGTCAGGGTTTCCTGATGCTACTGCATCGAACAAGACACTGCCGGACTCTGAGTCACACCACACATGGGCTCCTGCAAAATCAACATATAGGCTGACTCTAGGAATATGCATGGGCGATTTCCAGACCTGGAAAACAGTACACTTTTAAAAACAGAGTTTACAAAGTGCTTTTGACAGACAAAGCAAAGCAAAAGCAATATAGCAACAGCAAGACAAACTAAGGTCAAATTAAAAAACTGATAAAACAGTACAATAGATGAAACAATAAAAACAATCAATATAATAAGAACAAACCAATTTTTTTATCTTAATTAGATCAAATAAAATAATAATAGTAATAACAACAATAATAATAATAATATTTTATATTACTTTAATATAATATATTTTAATATTTATTTAATATGAAATTATATTATTTTAATAACAGAAAAATAATAATCATAAAATAAAAGCAGCATGTTAATCTGTTAAGAGTTATCCTCACAGGCTTGTATGACACATTTTTCACACTTCTCTAGAAAATGTCTTTAATCCTGCATTATTGCACTGTAAATGATCAGATCAAATAAATAAGTACTCAAACCCAGATATGTTTGATATCCAGAGCGGAGGTTAAATCACCTCATCTAACATACCTTTTTGTAACAGGACCTCCGCCACGATCAGATGTCCGTTCTGCGCAGCCAGAGCCAGTGGAGTTTTCTTTTTGACATCACATGCGTTTGGGTCGGCACCGGAGTCCAGGAGCAGATACACAAAGTTCTCCAGTCCTAAAAAGGCAGACTCGTGGAGAGCGGTCCTGTTCAGTGGTCCCGTTTGGTCGACTTCGGCACCGTAGCGCAGCAACAGCGTGGCCAAGTCGTACTGGTCGTTCAGAATAGCTGAGAAATAAGCAACCGGAGATCAAAAAAAGAAAAGAAAAAGAGCAAATATCTCTTTGTGCCTGTAAAATGTTGCATTCATACCTGCCACTAATGGAGAATCCTGCTCATCGTTCTGGAGATCCGGGCTACAAGCGTTCTGTAACAGGAATGTAGCGTTCTCTCTGAGTCCATGAACCACAGCCAGAAACAGCGGCGTCTCACCCTTCAGAGTGCGACACTGCGCTGCACCCGGGGGTGATGCTGGAGCACAAAACAATCAAATCAACATGCCAGAATAACCACATTTTAAAAAAGAGTCACATATTACAGTCATAACCTCAGTACCTGAGAAGATGATCTCTAGTATCCTTTTGCTCTCGTGCGCTGAGGCCTCATGCAGCGGGATCCATCCTCGTTCATCGACTCTGGACAGAGTCTCTGTTTGCACCGCCAGTCGGTTCAACGCGTCTTCATCCCCTAAACACGAGGACAGCACATTATATCAGAACTCCTGGCAAGATGGATCGATAATCTGCAACAGGTTCAAGAATTACCCCCATCTTACCCTCCTTGATTGCTTTGAAGATCTCATCAGGGTCTTCACCGGGTGTCAGATCACTATGGAAAGAAATCCAAGTGTTCAACAAGAGATGAGAGAGAGAAAGATTGAAAACCATACATGGTGGTTGGAGATGAACCTTGGATTCAATCCTTTGAGCTTTCTATATTCAATCAGACTTTGTTCAATGATGTATTGCGTCGCCTCATCTTCATCCAGGTCGTCCTCCGATTGATAAAAGTCATCTTCTGTCTCCGTGTTCATCTGTTAGTCCAGAGAGGGTTTCGTTCTGAGGGTACACGGTCATCAGGTAAACAACACCATTAAATCTGGCCCCTCTCAAGAACTGGCAGCCAGGTAGAAGAAGATAAAAAAAAGAAGCACAGTGCAGCAAAGCACCTGTCGGTCTCATTTACACTTTAATCAGATGTCAAAAGTGCATAAAAACACATTCAATATTTTGAATCTAATGATCCCAATGAGCAGTCCCTATTTTGTCATGCATAGCTCTTAACTTTACAGGCCGTGTGCCTCGTGCAGAGAGTTTACAGTGTGGCCAAAACCAGCACATGGAGATTCCAAGGATTGCGAGCATTTCCTAAATATCAATTTAAGCAGGTTGTCCACACAGCAAACTCCTCAGTAATCAATCTGTTTTTTTCACCCTATAGAGGCATTATTTATTAACCGTCCGGTGTTTACCTTCAGGGAAATGGCTGTGCTCCTTCGGTGGCTCTTACAACAGCAGAGCCAGCAGGCTGCAGCTATTTATAACCCCCCACTATAAATATCAGATCACGGGGTCGTCAAAGCCAGCACCTGCATGTCGCTTTGACCCACTGAGCAATGGCCGCCATTCAGCTCATATGTGCACAATCACTACTAACACAGAGGCCCTTATTTACATATGCATGCATTAAGAGTTTAAGTGATCATTCATGAGAAACGTGTTTTTTTACCATGTTGTTGCTGGACTATTGTGTGTGCTGGAGCACATTAAAGCCTGTACAACAAAGATCATAGCCTTCACATTAATTGCACATTATCAGTGAGCAGCCAAGACAGACATGTTGCAGCTGAGAAGAGGGACAACGGCCTCGGAATGTTTTTATTGAAAAGCAGCAGCCGACACGCAAGATCATCAAGCTTTTATGGCGGCACTCGTTTAACCATCTTTTTTTTTTCTCCTGGTTTTCATTAAAAGCCATCTGTTTTTAATTTTTACAGAGTTTCGCTGCTTTTCCACGTTTGGCTTGTGGCCACGTCGCCGCACAGTACGACGACTGCGAATGTGTTCCAACAGCAATGTTTTACACGCTCGCCCGGCTCAGTGCCAGAAAATTATTCTTGTTGACTGGTCTAAAAACTCAAACGGTACAAGTGGAGCGTTGATATTTATGTATGTACACTGTAGGCCGACAGCACAAAGTACAGAAAACATGTGCGTTGTGTGCGGGGAAGAAATAAAAGACTGCATGTTTCTCAGGTTTGTTAAATGTAATAAAAAACAATTTGTTCCTTTTTTTGCTTTCACCTCAGAACTTGCTCTGAATTAAAAGGTATATGTTCTCATAGTTTTCTATTGAAATGTCACGGTGCGTCTGAGGCACATTTTGTTTGATTTTTGTGGAAATTATGTCTGAAAACTGTCTAGTTCTGTATTTTGTTGGTATTTGAACTGAAAAGCTCATCATGCACCTCTCTATATAACTATCATAACTATCCACAAACACGCCCCATAGATTTGAAACGCATACTCCAGGTGGTCACACACAGTTGTCATGTTTAATTTGTTTGCATTGTGAAAGGACAGAGAATAAAAAAAAGGCATCACAGTGTTGAAACTATCACGGTAAAGTGCTTGAGTCTTAAACAGTTTGTTGTCAGATTTCAGTCATCCAGCTGGCAGAGCATGGCGACACCGCGCTTTATCCAGTGTTGAGGGCGCCGGCTAGTGGGCAACACCATGGAAATGACAAAGTTAGTGGAGTGGCCTGTGGTGGAGAGGGTGCCCTTCCTCTCGCTGGTCTTGTAGAGAGGGCAGCCGTACAGCTTCTGAGCCTCATCCAGGTTCTTCTTTTCAGCTGCACGAAGAGAAGGAAGTGGATACACGAAGCAGAGAGTCAGGAAAGTGAAGAGGAAACTAGAACTTTCACCTCGTGTTGGCTCGTTTATCCAAAAGGTCACAAACTTCCTAATTGTATCCTATTTAGACGATTGTGTCAGATTGTCATAATTAGCAAATACATTTTTGAGTTATGATCAAAAACATGTTTTGTGATGTCACAGTGACCTTTGACCACCAAAATCTACTCAGTACATCCTTGAGTGCAAGTGGACGTTCCTCCCAATTTAAAGAAATTCGCTCAAGGGTGTTTCTGAGACATCACAAGAATGGGACAGATGTGAGGTCACAGTGACCTTTGATCTTTGACCTTTGAACACCAAAATATACTCAATTTATTCTTGAGTCCAGGGCAGGCGTCAACCTGCGGTTCAGCTGAGTGAAGCCGATGCAGAGGTGTCTTAAAAATGTATGCAAAAAGAGTCTGGTTGTATAGAAGGCTATGAGAAAATGACTCTACTTCTCTCTTGATTTATTCCCTCAGTAAACATTGTAAACATGAGTTTATGGTCTCAATCTCTAATTTCAAGTCTTCTTCAATACAGCATGATGTTCATTTAGTAAATTATGGACCATTTAGAGTCAAATAGACCATAAAGCAGGAAATGCTTTAGGGTGGGCTTACTGTGATTGACAGGACACTGACGCTACCAGAGACGTATACGGCGTCTCTATGTCACTCCTCCGCATTTCAAATATGGTAACTTCCGTTCATCGAATGCAAAAACGCCAACATGGTGACGGCGCAATCCCCAAACTCGAGGCTTCATCTACAAACCAATGGGTGATGTTACGATGACTACAGCCACTACTTATAAACCATCTATGGTCCAGGTGGACGTTTGTTCTAAATGTTAAGAAACTCCCCTCCAGGTGTACCAGAGATCACGATATGAACGGACGGAAAACATGAAAATAGGTGAAGGTATAAAATTGAAGGTATAAAATTCTTAAAGTTCACAATATTGTGTTTGAAATAGACCCCTTCGAAACATGAACGCCCTGCATTTCATCTGCTGTACATTTGGCAGCAAAGTATAGTAATTTACTTACTGGGTTTTATACAGATGATTGGCAACACGTCAAACAGGACTTTGGGGTGCTGCTCAGCCAGAACTCCACTGATAGGGAGACAAACAATAGTAAAGGTTTTATCAAGTCTTCTTGCACTTCACGATCACTATATATTTTTTGAGAAATAACCAGAGTATGAACATCTACCATCCTATATCCCATCGGGCTCCATCCAGAAACAATCCGTTAACGTAAACGCCGTCCTCGGGCGGTGCGTCCGACTCATCAATAGGAAGAACCTGCAAGATAAAATCATGAGAACAAAACCACAGATCAGTTTACCTTTAGGGTCATGATCATATCTTTCAGGTGGAGACAGAGGGATTACAAAGCGTGCATCTTTTGACCTGAAAATCAAAGCCGAGCAGGTCAATGGGGATGTGGTACTTCCTGGCGTAGTTCTGCATGGCCCCAGTTAGGAAGGCCTGGGTGAAGAAGAACCCAGGCAGCCAGAACACGTTGGGTTTACTGGTGTCGCACCAATCCTACGAGGCACACAAACGAAAAGTGACAAAAGTCAACAATGTAATCCCATGTAATCCTGTTCATGTAAATTATCTTTTTTTAAGCACTCTCACTTGCAAAAACTTGAGCCTTGAGAGAAAGTCAGTAATGTAGCTGCCCAAAGGCTTGAGGCTGGGGTAAGAGCACTTGGCCCATTTCTCTGGGACCTTTCCGACTATCAAACCGCCCGCGACGGCCTCCAGCTCCGCATCCATCACCACCAAACCCTTGATGGCCTTCAAAAGATTCTGCAGGCTCACACGGATCGTACTACACAGCCTGAGAGAGAGAGAGAGAGAGAGAGAGAGAGAGCAAAAAAAAACAGCAGTTGAGTCACACAGGTGATGATGCGCTGTATGTCTTAAATGTCCGCGCGGAGCCGCTTGTCCATACGTGTTGTAGCGCTCCATCTCTTGGACGAGCACAGTGTTCATGCTCTCCTCGTAGAGCACCGGGAACTTCAAGAGGGCTGCTTCTATGTCGAAATTAGCTGGAAGCTGTGGGGAGGGAAGTAAGCAAGTGTGCATGCAGATTACAATCAATGTCAAGGAAACACCAACAGAAATTGGCACTTTATTGGAAGGCCGCACCCGAACTGGTGTCATGTGCATTTCCTAAGAAAAGCTGCAAAATGATGAGGTTTGATTAGTTTGTACCTCATTAAGGATGTCATTTGCGATGTCGAACAGCGTGTGGTCACTCCCAGAGCTAGCCCCTCCTTTAGCCCCTCCTCCCTGGGTGAGCAGCAGCGAATCAAACAGCAGCTTTGTCTGCTGGAGATCTTTAGAAATGTCTACATTTTCATGCATCCCAAACACCTCTGGATGCTGGCTGAACGGAAGCTCCTGGAGCACAACAAAGATCATGCCAATCAGTTGGAAGTCATTACGAAGGAAAAAGAAAACAAATACATATTTATCTATTTATCTCAGTTGGCTTTACCTTGATGAATACAACGTAGTCGTCGTAGATCGATTTTGGTGGGGCAAAGTATTCACCGCTCGGGGAGAAAGGGTAGCGGGGTTTCTCGATGATGTCCTCGTTGTAGAAGTCGGCCAAGATGGTCATCAGGAGCCGCCTATCCCAGTCGTCTGTCACGCGGCCGCCATAGTTACACTCACCCGTCAGGTAAGTTATGGCCTCGAAGGGCACCTCATCATATTCATTCACAAACAGCTAAAGAAAAAGAAAAAATTACATTGTTATATTCTTTTTCACATAGAAACGTGGCCAGTGAAACTCTGAATGAATACCTGCAGCTGTCTGATGCTGATACGCAGGTCAGACTCATTGAAGCCATAGGGAATATTCCAGCCCAGTGGACCGAACTTCTTCCTCTCCTGAACAAGAGCATGGAAGAAACACAGTCCATACAGGAGCTTCTCCCAAATCTAGTGGAGAAAACCAAGAGTTAGAGGATGCCCTTCTTATAGACCTATCGAATGAATAAAAGAAAATTCTTCTTCTCACCAGCTCTTTATCGGGGCAGCTAGTGAAGAAGTTTGTGTCCGAAACAGGATCTGACAGGTAAGACTGTAGCAGGTTGAGTCGGAGTCCTGTTGGTGGCTCGTTTGTCATCTTCACCCCGTTCTGAAGGATGATCACTGGAAACTGATATCAGAGAGGATGTTTCTTCAGAGCTATAATCAGAATAAATCTTTGTCTAATTAGTCATTTATATGCATTGAAGTTTACCTTGGGTGAAGGGTAGCTTGTGAGCCAAAGGCGGAAGTCCGGGTGGCATGTTGCTGGACTGAAGTCCTCACAGATTTTCTCCAAGTTGGACATCCAGGACACGGCCAGGTGACAATTCTGCAAACACACCCACGTCCCCTCCTGCATGGCTGTGGATATCATTTTGGCAGCGATGGGTCCCTGGCCCTGCCCCAGAGAGATGGACTGGAACTTGGCACCGGCCATGTTCTTGTCACTGGCAAACTTCAGTAAGCCTGCGGAGGGATGCTGTTATTATCTCTGTCAGTGAGTGAGTGAGTGAGTGTGCATCTTTGTGTCTGTCCATGGCTAACTTTACATTCTGCTGCAGCAAACTCCATCATATTTTAGGTGGCCAGTTGTGGCTGCATGCCCAAGGACCCCTCGTGGTTTATCAAAACACCTTTCATTGACTGTTTTATACTGCCATTGACTTCCAGCTGACTTCTCCCTCACCACTCTTAACAGCCCCCCGGCCGGTAGGGGCCCCTAGTGATAACACAGCTGAGTTCATCGCCGACCCCCAGTTGCTACTCTGCACCCACAGTGGGGGAAAAGAGTTTGCGTTGTGTTTGGCTAACAGCTAACAGAACTACCAATACACACACTGCTGCGTACCTCTTGGCCGCTGCTCTCCGGCCCACTTTTATTTTTGAATGGTGTGATTTGCTAACCACTAACAGCTAATATAACTATGCATACTTCTGTACCTTGCTACGCTGCTAAGTAGGCAGACAGCTTGGTGTCTTTCATTTTGTTTCGTTATTTGTATGAAATGTCTTGTATGCAAACTTCGAGCCGATTGCCTGCATACATCTCCGCTTGTTTTTCCGTTTAAATGACGCCTTACAGCCCATTTGTGTCTAGACTGGGCTTTAGAAACTTTCTAGTTTCTAATGCTTTTAGGAAGCATTATATGGAACCTTGACTATTCAGTGGAACTGTAGGGACTTACTAGCCATGGGATCAGCTCCTGGAGACAACACAAATATGAGTGGGATGGTGGAGTTGGAGTCCAGGTAGCTCTTACTCAGGTCAAAGGGAGGGGGCTGGACAAATTTCTTCCCCAGTTTGCCAGTCACGTATTTAGTCACAGCTGGAACAATCTTGTCAGGCCTGAGACTGCGAACAATGATCATCTTTTGCAGGTCATTCAGTCGTTCACACCATGGAGCAGGCAGCGGAGTGTTGCTTGGTTCTTTGCTGTCATAAATAGATTTAAAGCCTTCTGGGCTTTTGATGAAAGCCTCTCTGTGGAATAAATAATACATAGATGCACCCCATTAGTCAAAAGGAATTCACGACAACAAGTGAAGTTGCAGACATAAATTCATAAAGAAATCATTTTTGCTTGAGTGAGTGATGCTTTTTACTTAATTCCTTGTAGGCCAGACAGTTCACTGGCTCTGCAGGTCTCATCCCAGCTCTTGTCCTGAAGCCACCTGGGGTCGGGGTTAGCAACAGTGTTCTGCAGTCCCACTCCTCCGGTCAGGAAGAACATGAAGTCAGAGTATGCAATCTCCTCTTTAGCACTGAGTGGATATAGAAGAGGACCACACACATTCACATAGTATATCTTCATCTGAGCATGTGGTTAAAAGCTGAAATCAAATTCTAATAATATAATAATTAATTCGACCATCGGCCCCCTCTGGCTTTAACACTTACAGGAGTAGGTTGCAGCAGAGGAGGAAGGAAAAGAGGAGTTTGTCCCTCTCAAACAGAGAGCGACAGACGTTACAGTACAGGTTGTAGGTGAAGTGATCGATCAGGTATCGAAGCCTCCTCTCCAGGTTCTTCGACTTGTTACTGTAGAATAACAGGCAAAACACAGGAAGCTTCAGATGAACAGAGACCAACTCCGAAATGTTATTTAAGCCTATGCTAAAGATCATATACATCCACACACACATCAGTCAATGGCACACCTGGCAAGGTGGGTTGAGTATATAGGTAATGTGGCATCAGGCTAATCATTGCCCCAGACTGGCAGAAGGGAGTTTCTAATGAGGGACATGGGTGAGACCATATTGGTCAATAAACTGGAGAAGTGAAATTAAGAGGTGATTCTAAGTTTATACAGTCAGTTTATACAGGAGAGGCTTCAACCCAAAATGTGTCTTTTGATGTGGAATACTTATAAAAACACTTTCTTTAGAACCTTTTAATAAAGTGCTATAGAGAGAGAGTAGAAGAAACAACAAGATGTATGTGGATGTATATGATTGGTTGACCTTCATATTTTCTTTGGGACGAGAGGAGGTGGTTTACATCAATGATACTTGGTGCTCAAACATAGTCAAGGGGTCGCTGGCTTTTTGACCTCTTGAGACAAGAACTAAGCCTGACATCCAAATAAAGACCAAGTCAGTTGCTGCATTAATCCTCCTCTTTGTTAAACGTGTGATTCCTGTGTGATATCCAAGCTCGTGTTTATGTACATAATTTTACATAAACACGGAGATCATTTCTAAACTGCTGGTACAGTCATAAAGTATTGATTCATTACCTTGTTTGGGGACACTGCAGAATACACATCATGCGCATCACTCACCTGTCTTGTATGGAGTTAATGTAGAGGTTGACAAACCAGCTGAGAGAGTACTGGTACATGGGGTCTATGTTGGTCAGATCAGCAATGCTGAAGAACAGGATGGAGGAGTGCTTGGCAATGTCTCTGTAACCCTCTCTAGAATCTGCTATCTTGATCTCCGTCGTCTCTGCAATCTGTGAAATACGTAAAACAGTCGGACGTTAGATTACCACATATCAGACTCATCATATTCACAATCCGGGTCTCGGGTTATTTGTGAAATGCCCACACCTGCTGCTTCTTGCTAATCTCATTGGACATGATCTTTGCGGAGTCTAGAATCTGAATGGCGCTCTCGTCCTCCAGGATATTTCCCTTGGAGGACTGCAGCGTCTCCAGGATATTGTCCTCGATCTCCTTCAGCTGCCTCTTATTGGCAGCTGACTGCAGGATTAGAGCATTTCTCTCCTCTTCCAGTTCCGGCCTGTAGAGGAGATGAAGCGGAAACCATACTCTCAAGAAGTGATGCGAAGTACTGAAGTGGTATACCAACGTGAATGTTTCATGAGCGCTACCTCTCTTTGGCAACTACAATCCCCAGCAATTGGTCCTCCAAGCCCTCTGGGGTGATCATGAAATTGAGCAGGGACACCTTGGTGGCCAGTTCTGGGAGGTAGTGCGGGTTCCTCAGCTTAGTGGTAATGTAGAAACGGAAATCTCTGGAGTACTCGATCACACTCTCCCCGAGCCTGATGCAATCCACACCGCCTGGGTGAAACAAAAAGTTCCTTAAATGCGAATCTTTTTTCAGTTTTAGCTTCACATTTAAATATCAATTGCCACCTTAACAGTCATCTCACATTCACAGCACCTTGTTTGAAGGTTTGTTTGACCAGCAGTGGCTCCAGCGAGGGGTCCAGCTCCTCTCCTACATTTTCCAGCAGCAACGGTGTTCCAAATTGAATACAGTTCTCCAGAGTTCTCATGTAGTCCCCGTCTGTTAGCTTGATTACACTCAGGTTGTTTTCTGTCTCTGAATTCTTCACCCACTTGTTGGCCTGACCCTGAGGGTCAATCATCAGGGGCCTACAAGAACACAAGCATTAGAGAGAGAGACAGTTGGCCCCAAATCAAAAACGCATATTCTTCCTCTTACCTGTAGTGCTATTTATCAATCAAGATTGTTCTGGTGTTAATTGCCTAGTGTTAGCCGAAGAGATGTCTGCCTATAATTGGACTATATGGCACAAAGAGCCAAAAAATACACTTGAAAAACTCAACAGCAATGTCTCTTTCCAGAAATCTGTAAACCACATAACCTGTTGTGAACAGTTTCATGTAGAACTATGATTAAAAGAAAATATGTGTATCTTTTTGGAGAGAAGGCCGACATTTCTATGGCTGATATCTCCAAAACAAGCAAGTTACTCCAAAATAATCTAGATTGATGAATCGCAGATAAAAAAATATGTATATTTGATTGAGGGGTGAACTGTCCCTGTTTGAATTTGTTTTCACATTTCACTTCCACATCTAACCCCAAACTGTATATTTTTCTCAAACGCATGAGCAGTAAGTAGTGAATTAAACATTTCAGCAGTACAGACTCACCATCTACGTGAATTACCGACAATGACACCATTGTCGATGGAGAAAGAGTCACTCGGAAGGCCTGCGATGTTCCAAGCCCTGATCTTAATGGGATCTCCCAGAGTCTTACTGAGAGAGAAGTCGTCTGCTGATGGAATGTTCTTGGACTAGAGATATCAAGAATGGTGAAAAGAAAGATAATAAGCCATTAAATATGTCTGAACTCAAAGAAGGTGACTTAAAAAAGTCTCAATAAAGAACCGGAGGACTTGTACTTGGCAGAGTTTGGTCCATGACTTGGTGCAGTCCTGTCTGAAGCCGGCAGTGAAGGCCCCCAGATAGGCGATGACCCCAGCGGAGATGAGAACATCACCAGTCAGGTTATCATACGTGTTCTGCAGGTCATCGGCTGCCTTGGACCATCTAACAACAGAGATTCATTCAGTTAATGGCATATTGTAACTATGTTATTTGTAGAAAATAATAACAGAACATTAGTGTGCATCATCCCGACCTGGTCTTCTCTCCGCCCAGACCGCCAATGAGCTTCTCAGCCCTCTCCAACTTCCTGGCACACAAATCCACCTGGATCTCCAGCTGGGCCTTCTCCTCCGTCTTCTCCTCGAAGGTTTTCTGAAGGGCGGCCAAGCGGTCCTCGACCTCCTTTAGCTCAGACCGCTTCTGGTCCAGCAGGAACATGGTAGCGGCCAGGGACCCCTGCGCCTCCGCGAGGTTGGCCTTCTTTGGAGCCACGACCTTAAAACCCAAACAGAGATCAAAGAATGAATTGAAGCATGCATGCATGCATATTCAGGATCAGTCAAGAGAAACACGTCTATGCAGAGCCAGAAACACTGCACCTTTGCCACCCTTTCATACTCCTCCATTGCTTTGATCCACTGGCAGAGGCCCTGTGCTGCAGAGGAAGCTTTTGCCACAATACTGGGGTCAAAGTCAGGATTCGTCATGTACTCGCTGCGGATTTTTTGCATCACAGAGAACTGAAAAGGAAAAATAGAGGTGTTAGTCAGAGCAAAAATACAAGTGGTATTTATTCTTTTTTAAATAATAAATTAAGAATGACACTTACAGGAATATTGTCCTTGTCATATTCTCTAAGATCTCGTAAAAAGTTCATGTCACCCAGTAGCTTCTTGCTTGGACCCCAGTAGTCTAAAACCTAAAGAAAGTAAAGAAAACACATTATTCATCGCGATATTACTATAAGTTGCAATGTTACAATAGATTTTTTTCCCCCTCAGTCCAACCTTTTTTCCAGTCCCAGCTGGATCAGCTATCTTATCCGGCTTTATCTCCTTCATCACACACACGGCGGACATCACCAGCTTCACCCCCGAAGGAGGATTTTTCATCGACTTCACGATTGTGACGTCAGAGGGCTGAAATAAAAAACAAACAGGCAGCTCAACTTAATCAACCGTCTAAACTGCGATGGTCTGAGTGCCTAAACTTGTCACGGTGAAGCAGTGCAGCTGAACGGTGCTCACCTTCAGCGTGTCCAAAGCCGAAAGGGCGGCCTCCAAGGCAGGGATGGCGTTGGCCAAGTCACTCTCACATTCGTTCTTCAGAGCCTCAGCCGCATTGGCTTTTATGGTTGCCGCCTCCTCATCAACACGCACAACTTTACTTTTGGCTTCTACCTCGACAGACTCCACTTCAATTACCTGGAAGTCATCACATTAAAGAATTACATTCAGTATATATATATGTATACGCTATATAGGTCAATCCTTCCCAAAGACTGGGTCGGGACCCACAGGAGATTTAGTTTTGGGTCGCCAAATACATTTGTGCATAATTTTTTCCATAGTCTTTTTTTTCAACATTTATATCTGCAGTACACTTTCAGCCACATGACTTATAACATTGAATCTAATATGAATATGAAATACTAGCGTACATTCTGTAACTGATGAGAGGAAATGAAAAGAACTAGACAGCCTGTTAACTCCGCCTAAATGCATTTATTTGGTCTCATTTATAAAGTATTTAACATGAGTATTTTTCAATAACACATCATAAAACAAAGCTGTGACTTATCAAACGTATATCTCCTCTAAATATGTGGTTTACCTGTTCAAGGTGACGCGGAAATGAAAGTAAAAATGGTCAGGAACGTTCAACTATGCACACATTTGCTCTTCTCACAATTTATAGATAAGGCCTGTTGTGAATTGGGAACATGATGGTTTATCATTTTTAAAAATGCTCGAGGTTTGAAATGTATTCACCTTCATCATTTTGTTGTTGTCTATCGTTGCCTGTTCCAGTTTGGGCTGCAGGTCTACAAGTTCCTTCTTCATCTCACCAACCTATGTCAGTTAAACATAGCTATGCTGAACATTTTGTAATAAAAATAAAAATCTGCTGTAAATAATGCCGCATGTACCTGAGATTCAGCAAAGGCTAGTTTATCCAGACCGTTGGTGTACCGCTGTTTTGCTTTCATGACAGTTTCTCTCCTCTGAGTGAGCAGCAGACGGAAAGCTGCAATCAGCTCCAGGTAAGATGTGGGTGTCACGTAGTTATGGCGACCTAGCTCAGAGAGGAATCTGAAATGAAAATCAACAGTGTAATTAAGGACTCATAATTTATCTCTGAATATACAAGTTATAAATAACCATGTCTTTTACCTCAGGGAGAGCTGCTTGGCAGACGTGTGGAATGTTTTGCAGATGGGTATGACCTCCTGCCTTTCATTCTCACTCATCTCCAGCGAGCCCAGGAAGGAGTTGGCTACTCGCTCAAGAGCCTCCTCTGGCCACGGCTGTCAGGGCAGAGAGGAGAAACTACAGTGAGGACAGGGACAAAGACAGACTGCGGACACTGTTTAGAATAGCAATCTAGAGCCCTACTCGCACAGTACAAGTATTCCCCGCGGACATGTGGTAATTTGTAATAAAAGATCGTCTGTGATCTTAATCCTGTGTGAATCTGCCATGTCTGCAATTTGTCAAGAAAGGGGTCACGTGATAGTATTATGTCCGTTCGAGTCAGCTTCTCTGTCATTTGGAGAATTGTGGAGGCTGCGTTGGCAATTATAAATTAAAGTTTTGACGGCACTTTGGGTGAAAATTCAAGAGGCTCATCTCGCTACACATCATGGAGACCCATTCGCACCGGATCAAGAGGTATTCGTGAGTATCATTGAAACATAAATAGGCCTCTGTAATATTAAAATATTTATGATATTAAATACAAATAACATAAAGTATAATATTTTCAATATCAAACCCAGGGGTTTGTAATAATAGTCCACTACAAATTGGCATACATTCTCCTTTTTTCTCCCTTTTCTTTCTTTTTATCTCTAACACATGACTAACTGTCCGACATACATGTCATATGCAGTATATTTTACTAAAGGTGATATGCAAACTATAAGCTATCATACATTCCTAACGCCTGTACAGCACCTGGAACCAGTCAATGGTGCAGCAGTTGATAAGCGATGGAAATTGGCGCAGGCGATTTCGAAAGGCATTTCCAATAGGACTGAAGGCCACAACGATGTGAAGGTTCTCTTTACAGCGTGCCACGAAGAAGGCGAACAGAGTCAAAGGACTCAACTCCAAATTCTTATTGCCAGCCTGGGCAATGGGACGTACTGTCTGGAGGGAGAGAGATGAAGTACATTAAACATAAATGAGTGTGCAATGTTACAGTGCAATGTTACAGTGCAATGTTGACCTTTAAACAAGGTCATTGCACTGTAAGGATATAAATACAGTTTGTGACGATCTACCTCCATGATCTCTTGCTTCTCGTCTATGGCGAACAGATTGGGCACCTCTCCTGTGTTCAGGACACTGTCCACGTCTTCCAGAAAAGCCTCATCTTTGATCTGAGCGTCAGTTATTAAGAACACCGTCTTCTGACCTTTCACCCCGGCATTTTTCAGCAGCATCTAAAGTATTATTTAAAGCGCGGAGACAGGGTATTGTTAAAGTCTTCCACATCCGTTTTGAAAATGCAAAACGGATCGTAAGCTGAGATCAGATGGGCCGAGAAAAGAAAAAAGTGATGCATCAGAATTACAGGACACAGAAGTATGTCCGAAAACCTAACGGCTGACCTTGAGGTCGTCTCTCCACTCAGTGATGCCGTAGCTCTTGGCGATCTCAGGCTGGAACATGGTCATGTGGGCCATGGACGTGGCCAGACGGGTGATGGACTGGCGTCCGCTGCCTCCCACTCCCACCAGCAGGGCATTGCCTCCTGGCTGCTTCAACACACGGCTGATACGGGACAGGTGCTCCAGGACATAGCTACATAATGCAGACATTTTTAGTTTCCATGCAAATACAGAGTTATGAAAACATAATTTCATTAACTTACTGCACAAAAAGTCAACTTATTTGATTGTATGCTCATTCTAAAAATCGGCTATAGGATATAGGCTAAGACTAATATTTTTTTATGTCGTAAGATTGACTCCATAATACCAAAGATATTTACCGAAAGATGACGAGGTTCATGCGATTCTTGTGCATCTGGTTGTATTCATCGAGACATGACTGCACCACTTCAGAAAAGCTTTCCATTGAGGGCACCTCAGCGTACAAGCGCTCATCATCCTCCAGGTCGGGGTCCATGTAGTCACCAAACAGAAGACTCCGCATGTCTTCCTCAACCAGCTGAGAAAAGAAGTAAATGCATGGCACATATTAAAACATATAGATTTTACTATTCGTTTCATATGTACTTAACTTTTTTATAGACAAAAAATATATATATCAAATCTTATTCAGCAAGAAGTAGAAACCAGTCAGCAACCTCCAGGTCTGAAAAGTGAAGGCAATGCTGAAGTGCGTCAAACTTGCATCCTCTCTACTGACCATCAGGGGGCGATTCCTCTGATTGTATAGAAGTCTATGAGAAAATTACTCTACTTCTCTCCTGATTTATTCCCTCAGTAAACATTGTAAACATGAGTTTATGGTCTCAATCTCTAGTTTCAAGTCTTCTTCAATACAGCATGATGTTCATTTAGTAAATGATGGTCCATTTAGAGTCAAATAGACCATAAAGAAGGGTATGCTTTAGGGCGAGGCTACCTTGTGATTGACAGATCGCTGCCACGGCGTTGTCTGTGTTTTCGTCTTTCAACTTTAACCCTTGAACAGTTTTTTTCAGTTTATGAAAGCTAATTGTAACATTTTGGTCGCCTAAAAATGTTAGCACCACCCTCACCACCAAAAAACAAGATGGCGACGTCCAAAACCACAAGATGGCCTTCAAAATGTCAAACTCAAGGCTTCTACGTAGTTCTATTGTACAACATTATGTGAAACAGCACATGGCACTACTTACTCTGCTGCTTTGCTTCAGGTGATCAAACACCTGGTCAAAGGACTCTTTGAAGTGATCTTTGAGGATGCCGTCCATCAGCTTGTAGAGCCATGCTCGATCTTTGTCATCCACCAGGCGGTCGTAGTAGACGCGGAAGACCTCATGGACAAACAAGCGTATCATCGTGCGCTTGTTCTCCAGTGAATCCTTCTTCAGCAGCAGGCAGCCTTGGATAACACGCGAGAAGTCCCGCAGGTTGAAGGTGTAGTGGGACTTGGCTGGAGTTGGAAGCAGATTCTCCACGGCTTTCTTATACACCTTTTGGAATCAAAACGCATACAAGCAATGCATTAAAGCTCCAGAAAAGGCAAGATACGATTGATAAGGAAAAACATTCCTTTCATTTGAACAGTTCATTTGATATCATTGTGTGTTTTTGGGGCGACTCACTTCCATTGTAGCTGTCACTATTTGGTTGCCAACGGTGAAACATTCCGGTGGGAATTCATTGTTTTTGAGGTAGAAGGCCACCACGCTGGAGAAGATGCGGACCATGGTGTCATCACTGAAGGCGTTGATGCTAAAAATGTTGAAGTGCCGCAGAAAGCGGGGTGTCACAGCATTCCTCCCGCCACCTGGGGGGCCCATAGCTGAGATGAACTGGAGGTCAACAAGAGAGATCCTGGAGGTATCCTTCAGGTCATACCTGCCAGAGAATAATTGTATTAGTTTCTCTAACGCAGTAAACGTACTCCTCTTCCTTTATTATCATTCTCTTATTTGATATGAAATTGGCATCTTATAGTGGATGGTTCATACCAGTTTCCATGGTCTATATACTGTCGAAGAAGCTCCACAGGAGGCTGTGCTCCAAACTGTTCCAGTGCAGGCATGTTCATGTCATCTACAAAGATGACACACTTCTTTCCCATGGGGGGCCCAAACACGCCCTTCCTTCTCTTATCTAACCTGGACATGATGATATTCTGGAAGATGCAATAAATACAGAATCAACACATCTATTTAAATGAAACATGTGCCCTGTCTTGATTATTACAGCCTAATAATGTTGTCCTAGTGATCCAAAACTCTCAGCACAGACATTCTTTCATCCCTGCTTCCAAAACGCTGACCTGGGTTTGGTTGGAGCTTGTGCGAGCTGAAAAATTGATAAAGAAGGGTAGATAGCGGTCTTTGTCCAGATTGTTCATCAGCTTCTCCTTCACATACACTGACTTCCCAGTGCCAGTCGGACCAACAAACAGGAGAGGGCTAAGTAGAGAAACAGTGGAAACCAGTGGATTTTGTTGGATGAAATGTTAATAAGATCAGGGTAAAATAAATAAGAAACACTCTGTAGAATATATGGCACAGGTACAGGAGAAGTCAATCAATAATTTAAGGCAATAATGCACTTTAAGAAGTTGTGTGTGTCAGGGCCACTGCGACCCCCTAGAATACTAACACTCCGTAGCTGATGCCGAGGTCCATGAGGTAGGTGTAGCGAACTGTGTCTATCGTGGGAACAATGATCTCTTGCACTTTGGTGTTTTTGTCCCCCAGGTTGACATTCTTGATGGTATCATTCCAGTGAACCCAGCGGCCTTTTCCTTTGAACTATTCAAGAGATTACAGTGTGATTTACTGATTTAAACAAAACTTAAAAATCCCCTTGGTGTAATTGCGCCATACCTCATAGAAGTAGTCATACACCAGCCCTTTCTCCTCCATTGGACACTCCCATTTTTTCACAGTGGCGGGCATAGGGTGTCCGTCTGTCTGTCCAGACAGGGTCGCCTTGAAGAACTCACTAAACTTCTCTCTGCTGTCTGCGTCACAGCTGCCACCCGTAGACCACACCAGGGAGAAGGCAAAAGCCGCCTGCAATCATAAAAGAAGAAGAGGGGAAGTGCCATACAAAAATATGATTTCAATGAACTGGAAAGTGCAGAAACAAAAACTCTAAATAAATTTGCATGGAGGTTTATAAAGAGCAGTTCCAAAGCAAGATTTTTTAATAAATACAATTGTAATATAATTCAACAATGACAAATGATTAGTCCTTTTACCATGATCCAGGTGCGAATATTTTTATCAACAGGACTCGTTTTCACAGGTTCAGTGAGCAGCATCTCAAACAGTCGACACAAGGACACCACAGTGTTACTGTTGCTAGTGGAAACAACTTCCTGTGGACAAAACCATAATCCGGCATGATGAAACTTAAACATACACGTCTAAATGTTTCACAGATATTTGTTGTTGATGCTAGGTTGTTTCTGGGCACGGGGGCCCCCTTACTCTGCAGTGTTTACGCAGCACCCTGAGAGCAGGCGGCAGGAGCCAGTGGAAGAGCTCCAGCAGCAGGGAGAGGTTATCGGGGCTCTGCAGAGCATCGGGAAGATTGTTCATCCAGGAAATCACTAAGGGCTCCCAGCCCAACTGAGACGGCTCCATGTAGATCATACCACATCGACTGACTGTGGCAGGCTGCAGTGAAAGAGAACAACCGAACGAAACCAAAAGAAGACCTTTTTAGAACATCCAATCACATCCTGTCAATCAGGCTAGGTACATCGTTAATTCCCATTGGTTCAAGCATTTTGTTACATTTCAAGACAGAAAAATATAATCAACTCAAAAACTTCAACTCACCGAGGCCTGTGATAGATCCATTGCTTCAAAAATCAGACTCATCTGATTGGACATTTGGATGATCTCACCACTCATCAGGCACAACTGTGGAGAAAGAGAAAAAAAAAGATGTGTGAAAAACAAATGAATACAACTTATCAAACATATTCACTGTGCATTATGTACCTTTTTGTTGTCATCCAGCACAGTGTTCATGCTCTCAATCCACAGTGTATCTATGGGACCATCAAACACCACCCATTTGCGGACTGGTGTCTCAGACGATGCAAACTCACGAAATGTGTTGGCCACAATCCCATCTGTCCACTAATAACGAGGAAAAGTTAAAAGTTAAAAGACTAAGTTGAAGAGAGAGCCACCTTTTGTGTCCCAGATCTACATCAACACTGTAAATACACAGATCTTGTATTTGTCTGTGATACAGAATCAATTCAAGAGGCACAGGTTTACCTCATGGGAAACTAGGTCAAACTGTCCAAAGAGCTGTCCCATGGTGATGGACTTTGGGTTCAATGTCCTGAAGATGATGCTCTCCTCCTCACCGTACCCTCTCTCATTCATGAGAGTCAGCGTGTCAGCGAGAACGTGTAGCACTTTGGTCTTACCAGCAAAAGGCTCCCCCACCAGCATGAACCTAATACAAAACAAACCCTATATTTTCATGCAATATCAAATATTTCCTTTGAGCTGTATACTGTATAAATGTATGACTGGAAACATATTATGATATCATAAACAGGATATCATAATATGATGACAGTGAAATTGAAATGCAACATACCCATGCCTGACTATCATCATCTCATATGTCTGGATCATCTTCTCTAAGAAGACCTGTGCTGGCTGTACATTGTGATTTTTACAGCACTCTTTAGCAGCCTCCAGAAACAGCTGGCAAGGATGTGAAAAAAACAAAACAATGATTACAATTAACGTGACAATATTAATAAATACTCAGGTATTGTTAGACTTAGGATGAAAGAATAAGAAACAGATTCAATATATCTGACCAGATAGTCAGCCTCAGGAAGGGAGATGCCTGGGAACAAATCGCTGGTGATTCCATTGAACAGCGGAATATCATGGGAGAGAAACTTGGGCTCATTAACATCCTTTATGGACCTCAGGAGCTGGATATTATAACATATATAGAAAAGTGAGAGGGTTAAAAATGGCAAACAAATTAACAAACTAGAGAAGTTTATAATTAGGGCATAGAGTGTAAACTCTTTGTTACTATTATTTCCGCCAGGAGGATAATGCAACTCCATCATATGTGTGCCTGCGTGCCTCCATGAGTGAGTGAGTGAGTAAGTGAGTGAGTGAGTGAGTGAGTGTGCACCTCTGTGTCTGGCCACAGCTAATTTCGCGTTCTGCTGCAGCAAACCACATAATATTTTTTGTGGCCAGTTATGGCTGGATGTTCCAGTGGTTGCAGTGACTCACACTTTCTCATAACATCTTTTATTGCCTGTTTTTATACTGCCACTGACTGCCTGCAAACTTGTCACTCACAACTCTTAACCGGGCCCCCAGCCGGTAGAAGCCACCAGTCATAACACAGCTGTGTGCGTCTAGCTAGCTAATGGAACTACTGATTACATCACCACCACTAAGCTGCTGCTACACGGGCAGACAGCTTGGTGAGTTTCATTTTGTTTTTGACAAGATTGTATGAAATGTCATATACAATGACTTTGAGCCCATTGCCTGCATACATCGTCACTTGTTTTTCAGTTTGAATGAAGTTTGACGATGCTACATCAACGGTTGTTAGTTGGTTCACTTTTATTGTGTTGTACAGTGTGTTTGTTTAACTGCTAGCAGCTAACTGAACTACCAGTACATATAACGCTGAGTACATTGCGCTACTCGGCTGCTGCTACGGAAGCAGACAGCTAGGTGGGTTTCATTTAGTTTTTGGCACGATTGTAAGAAATGTTTTATATGACAACTTTGAACCGATAGCCTGCATACATCACCGCTTGTTATTGAGTTTGAATGAAGTGTATTTTAGGATGCCTTACAGCCCATTGGTGTCTAGAAGGGGCGGGGGGTAGCCAACTGTGGGTTGTATTCATTCAATCAAACAATACAGAAGTGGTCGTTGCAGACACACCTGGCAGATATCTGCACTCTACTGAGTACACCTCTCTAGTTTAGCAAATACATTAATTTCAGCACAATTACCAGTATGTCCTCATTCTCATCAGGATACTTGAGCTTGAGGTTTCCTGCAGCCACAAGTACAGCTTTGACGGCCCTCATGCCGTAATCATAATGGAACTGGGAGGAGAGCTGCTCGGAGCAGAGCCTGTAGGTCATCACAATCTTTACTGAGAGTGGTTTGGCATTGAGGAAGCCATATGAATACAGAGAGATCTCTGCTATCAGTGCGTAGTTTGGGACCATCATGGCCACTGTCCGGAACAACACCTGCACCAGAGAAATTAAAGAAAAATTAGGTAACTGCCAATGTTGGACAGTTACACACTTCTTTCTATTATGTTACATTAAACTGAAGGGGTGTAAAAGAACCGTTAATTCAATACAGTGTATAATTTGCTGAAGAGCTGGGATAAAATAACATAGATTATAATCAATAATGCAGAATATAAGTAGTAACAGACACTATTTTTGGGAACTGACATTGCCAACATACAATGCCTGATAAAATATTTGTTCACTGATTACTGATTACAGACCTTGAGGTTGTCTGGCAGTTCTGAGCGTCCTGCATAGCCAGGGTTCATTGTAATGGACACAAAGCAGTTGGGATTGAGTTTGAGCATGGTCCCTTCGAAGTCAAAGTACTCCAACTTCAGCTCGACGGCCCTCTGGATGCAGAGAACCTGCTGGGCCACTACAGACAGCACCTCCAGCTCAATGCGGTTGAACTCATCAAAGCATGCCCAGGCACCCGATGAGGCCAGACCTTTGAAGAACTAGGACGAATTGCACCAAAAGATTGGTTCGAAAATTCTGTTTTTGCATTATATGGAATTAAAAGCATTCTTGCTGGTGTTACTTTGCCCATGGCGAGGTAATCCAGTCCGTCAGAACAGTTGAAGACCACACACTGCACAGCTAGAGCTTTGGCGAGATCCTTGGTGGTTTCTGTCTTTCCTGTTCCAGCTGGACCCTCAGGCGCACCCCCCAAATTCAGGTAGAAAGCCCCAATCTAAAACAGCGGGGAAGCTTTTGAATTTAATGTTGAAATACCTGATCACTCAGCGTTATTCCAATAAAAGAGCAATCATGTTTAAGAAGGCTATTTGTCAGATATTTTACCAAGGTTCTGTAGCATCTGTCAGTCAGTGGAGTGATGACGAGACGCGGCGAGTTCCCCAGGTACTCGTAGGCGTACTTAACATCACAGTTGATGATGCGAACGCGAACATCGTCATTGCTCCAGTAGTAACGAAGCTGGGCTAGCCACTGGAAGTCTGTTTCATTTGATACACCTGGTAAAAAACGAAAACCCTTACTATTTTTAATTTTCAATCATGTGCTCTTTCTAAACTGAGGCAAAGCTCTGTTACAGTCGACCCTGCATTTGGAGCCATGAGTGAGGTACCTTTCTCAATAAGCTCCGAGACCACATCCCTGGCATGGACGTCGATGGTGACCAGCGCTCCCAGTGTGGTGCGTGTTTGTTTGGGCAGTGTCCCTCTCACCAGCTCCACTATGTCCTTAAGCTGATTCTGGAGTTGTTCATAGTAGTTCTTTAAACCCTACAGAGAACAAAAGCCCAATAACTATCTGGTGGTCCTGTTATGGTGTCACGCTCATAAAAAGAAAAATGTAGGTCAGTTGGTCTGGAGTGAGAATCTGCTTTGTACGTCTACATCTATTAATAGACTGGATTCACTGAACTTTTTTTTCCTCATATTCATAAAAACACTAAACCTAATTCCCATTAATTAAGCTATGGTGTCATGTATTTGAAAAGCCAACAAAACAAGTAACATTTTCAGAGAAAAAGGTTAAAGCCGTACATCAGCTTCTGCATTGATGGCTTCATGAACCTCCAAGGTCCAGAAAATTTGGGCGGTACAGAGCACCACCTGTCCAGGCCAATCCCTGACCCACTGGCTCCGTGCACTCTCAGCGTAGGCCTGTCAGCAAAACCTCACTCACTGACTCATTGATTTATGTTCACACATCATATGAGCCGTACACAACATGATGGTATTAGAGACAACAAATCATTACTGTGTATTATTTGAGGTATGGGAACAGTGATCTCACCACCCTGGACCGGCCTATTACATCTCTGACACTGCGAATCATCATGTCCTCCACTTGCACCAGCCACTTCTCCACAGCTCCTTTGGCTTCAGACGTGGAGATGTGCTGGATTAGTTGAACCCGCTCACCCTCGCTGCTATACATGGCCTGGGTGAGAACAGTATTCAATTCAATCAAAGGTCCATCCACCATGGTGTCATGTAACAATAACGAAAAGTGTGACTGCCTTGCCTGGATATCCAGATTGGGGAGGAAGTCCAGTTTGGAAATACCCTCAAAGCACTTCTTCAGATGGGGCTGCACTCGCAGTGGGTCCTTGGTCTCAGACAGAATCTCCAGCATTTCATCATTGGACAAGAAGAAGAACCTGGCGGCGGCATTGGTCGTCAGTATCAAAATCTGTGATAACAACAATTGGAAAAGAAACACTGCAATAGGTTTTCATCTACCGTGGAAAGAAGAGACGCTTCTTCTCCAAATAGGCATTCAGTCCTTTCATGATGCGTTCCAGGAGTTTGTTAGAATCTTGCAGTTTCTCTAGCAAACCACTCAGCGAGGTTGCTGGCAGAATCTACAATTACAAATCATCAGTTACCACAAACTTCTTTTTGATTAGTCCACTACAAACTTTTTTTCGACAACTACCTTAGGGTCCTTAACGCAGTGCCTCATGACCTCTTTCCAGTTTTTGTCAACAGTTTGGAAAAGTCGTCCCTCTTCTGGAATCTGCTGCATGATGTCCTGAGAGGAGAAGATGGGCTCCAGATAAAGCCACTGGGACTGCACCTTCAGCCATTCATCTATAATTTCCTGGATACGAAGCAGACGCTCCTCCCATTGCTGAGGTCACAGAACAAACAGATAAATCTCTGCAGGACTGGCAAAACTCCCATGCAAACTGAGAATTAAATAATTATCATCATTGGGTGGATAAACTCACTTTGATCTCATTTTCAAAAGGTTTGATGAATGGCGAGCCCCTCATTGTCTGAGTCTTCACAATCTGGTCATCGAGCATTGTCTGAATCTCGTCCAAGGCAGTCAGGATGGATACTCCGGTCTCCCTGTAAGGCTGATGGTGGAAAGAAATACCATCCCAGACATGCACCATGGTTTGCATAGCCTTCTCCAGGGAAAACTCCTATAGAGACACATGAGCGGGGTACACAGCATTCAGCACATCAATTTAGTATTACGTTTTAACAAACGCTGTAGAAGCAAACACAAATGTCGAAGTTCGTACTTTACTAGAAGCGGCGCTGATGGACTCAAACTCTTCCAGATAAGGGGCCAGGTTTTGTTTGAGAACTTTGCGTAGTGTCGTACCAGAGTCAGGAGTGAGGTCATACCCCACTATCTCTGACATCTGATCCCAGTGGCGAGCTCTGATGCCTGGATTGCACAAGATGGACACTACAGGGATATGGTCCTGTTGATGCAAACACATTCAACAAGATTGTTTAGCATCAACAAGCAAGACTTCACTTACTGCCATACTTATAATGCGCCCCTTTGAGATGACGGTTACATATGATACCTTGAACTCTTTGATCTGCTCCATTACAGTGGAGCACAAAAGTACTGTGGGGCTTTCCTGCTTTCTGGGATCATCCTCACTAGGTCGTTGCCTAGTCTTGCCAGCAATCTTCTCTATCTCTTGCTCGGCCTTATTCTGCTTCTGTTGGAAAAACTTGATCATTTTGAAGATCTCCCTATATAACTCGTCCACTTTTACTTCCATGCTCTCGCCGTTCAGGTCCTGGAAGGATCCGTCCATCCATCTATTCACACAAAAGACAAAAAAGTTAATATGGGTCAATGTTTAGATTGAAACACAACAGAGCATCAAACTGATATCAGACCTGTTTTGTGTGCGCTGAAACTTCAGCACAAAGCCGAACAGTTTCTGATACGGTCCAATACTGTCTTTGATGATCTCAACTTCTGGGTAACATGTCTGGTCCCATTTGTAAAAGGCCTCTTCTTTGTTAATAAAGACGATCTCCTCCTCAGCCTCCTGGAGAAGTTTCTGAACCATCCTGACATCTGTTACATACTGCCCAAAAAATGATGACAAGAATATTATTCCCCATTGTATTGCTAGAAAACCACACTAGAATTAGGTTTGACAATCATTTTGTACAATTCTGATCGTTGCTTACATCGTACTGACACTGACAAGTTTCAAGTTTGTTTAAAGGAATTGTGTGACATTTTATGAAAGAGAGTTAAAAGAAAAGATCAATACCACTGAGATCTGTTTATGAAGCTGTAGCCAGCTGGCGGGTCGCTTACAGTAGCTAGACATAAAGACTGGAACAATGAGAATCAGCTATCCTGTCTCTATCGGAAGGTAACAAAAGCCACCTATTTGCACCTCTAAAGCTCACTAACTAACATGTTATATCTTTTTTGTTTAAAACGTACAAGAACTGAATGGTAAAAACAACACTTTGTGATTTTATGGCAGGTTATGAGACTATTCGTTGGACAGGCGCGGTGAGGTCCTTGAGTTTTAGACATGCTGATAGTCTTGTTAGTCTCGTTGTCTCTCTCTAGCCCCTGTTGATCTTTATGCTAAGCTAAGCTAACCGGCTGCTGGACAGCTTCATATTGTGCAAACAAATATGAGAGTGGTATTGATCTTCTTATCTTATCTACTGAATACCTTGATTTTCCAAAACTATTTCTTCAAGGTTATGTGAAAGTGCTAATGACTCTGTACCTGCAGCATCATATCCAGCTCAGAGCAATATGGGAACTCCTCTGTCCTGCGGCCCAACTTTTCCAGCTTTATCATCAATCTTTCTCTTCGAGCCAGCAGCTCCTGCTCCCCTTTCAGCTTGGCCTTCTGCATCACCTAGAAAATGACAAAGCCGTCCAGAATCAGGTCGTCCTTAAAAAAACAACATGATATAGTATTGAAGGCAGACACAAGGGCATTACCTCATCACTGAGTTCAAAGACATGAAGGATTTTCTGCGGCCAAAGAAAGACGGTCGTATTAAGCTCCTGATCCTCGGGCTCGATGGAGTGGACCTTCTGGATGTAGATGAGTCTACAGAAGACTTCCTGTCACAATGCAATGTGGTCAAATTATGTTAGAATTTATATGCGATAACTGAACCCAAAATGCTTTAGTGTGAGATTCAAGTTATTCACCCTTATCTTTTCTTTAAGTTCTGCGATACCCTTTGTCTTAGTGAAATTAATGCGATCAATAATCTGTGTCATGTCCTCTGTACTTTCTGGTATTTTCAGAACGTTCTCTCTGATGGTTTCAAATTCAGAGCAGATCCTTCGAACAGACACAAGAAGAGTTGTGAGAAAAAACAACAGCATTTTAAACAGAGACAGTTGCGTTAAAGGTGCAGCGTGTAGGGTTTGGCGACATCGGGCGGTGAGGTTGCAGATTGCAACCAACTGAAACTTGGTCAATTATGTAGGAGAACTCCGGTGGCGGATGCGAAAACATGAAAAGGAGAATGGCCCCTATCTAGAGCCAGTGTTTGGTTTATCAAATCTGTTCTTCTGGAGAAACTGGAGAAACATGGCGGCCGGCTCTGTGAAGAGGACCGCCTCCATATGCAGAAATAAACTGCTCATTCTAAGGTAACGAAAACACAACGGTTCTTATTTTCAGGTGATCATGCACTGGAGATAACTTACTTAATAATATAACATTACATTTCTGCCAATAGATCTACCTAAATACTGCACACTGCTCCTTTAAAGAATGTTGCAAGAAGTGACTCACTGTAGATTTTGCTCCCGGTGGCTGGTGATCACTTTCTTCAGAAGTATTTCAGCATAGTTTTTTGCTTTGTTGGCCAGCCCCTGTTTCAGCTCTTCACAGTCCAGATGGACCATTGAGAAGTGGGCTTTTGCTGGAAGGCTGATAATCTGCCTCGACAGAACACGGAACTCGTCCACTTGCTGTGTAAAAATCAGTGAGATTACACATTGACAGTCATCCGATGAACTCACAACAAGGCAAGAATAGGTCTATAATGTATGCAGCATTAGTTCAACTTCATGATTTGTTACCTTAGTGTATTCATCAAAAGAGTGCTCCTCTTCAATGAACTTCTCCACTCTGGCCTGTGCAGTTCCATTGACCAGCCAGTCATAATTGTCAACTGCAAAATAAAGCACCCACAAAACAAAAATCAGCAATAAATGGAAATGAAATCAACGGGGTGATGATAGGGAATTATTGGATTACAAAACATCACCATAGTTCTGGAAGTGTTTGTCAGGTTCCTCTAGATTCTTGCACACAGCGGTCTTCACGGTGACCCGAGCCCAAGCAAGGACGTGAGCAGCCACCTTGGCATCCACAAACGAAGACCCGGCTTGTGCCAGCCATGACTGGACCGTCTGCACTTTCTGTGGGTCGATGTCATCGGTATTAATACCAGCTCAAAATTATAATTTTTTTCCACATGAAAAAGAAAGTGTCATAAAGTGGTCATTTTCCTTTAAATGCCTTTCACACATAAGCTCACCTGCAGTGTGTTTGTGATGGCATTAAGAATCTCAAAAACAGCAGCTTCCAGATCTTGTAAGCTTGGATAAATCTCCATCTTTTCATCATCGAATGTCAAGGCCATACGAAAGAGGGGCAAGTGGTGACGATTGCTTGGATCAAACAGATTGACAAACTGCTCTACACTTGTCTGAAGCAAGGATTTCAACTGGGAATTGAAAAAAGAAAAAAATGTCCATGGGTCTAAATTAGCAATCATGGAACATATATACAAATAATACAGTAGTCAAGCATTTCATAAAAATAAAAAAAAACATGCCCAAACAAATAATCTGTGATGGCTATATTTTGATGTGCTGCTTGTACAAAAAACCAAGGCGATAAAAGTCATAAATGCCCATAAAGTGATGAGATTATAGCTTACAATCTTGCTTGAATAATTAAATTAGCTATATATGCAGCTGAAGGCGAACCTTGACAAGTTTCAATTGTTGCCGTGTCTCTTAGTCAAGCCCAAAATCAAGCCAGCGTCATCTCACCTGATTGGAGATGAGGGTGGACGCACAGTCAAAGAAGGACTCCAGTTTCTCCTCTTTAACTCCCTTCAGTGTGCCTTTGCTCGTTAATAAGTGGATGACTTTGGGAAACCAGGTATTCATGATACGATCTTCTGTCCTCTTACACTCCACAGCCATTTTGTTCTGTAGGCTCTTACAGTCCACGGGCCCTGAAGCGCTGCAGTCAAAATTAAATCAAGAAGGAATTTGAGCAAATCTTCTCGCGAAATATAAATAGCAGTCGTGTGCTCATTGACGCATCCATGGTGTCTTTGCTTACCTGCATCCTGAGAGATCAACCAGGACCAGCGGAGAAAACGTTGTGTAGCCAATATCCAAAACGGTTCGCATGACCGGATGAAGGATGTGCAAATTGGTTTTCATCTTCTTGAAGCTTCTGATAAAGCTCTCATGCCATGGTTGGGAGAAATCAAGAATCCTGCAAAAGATTGGAAATGTAACTTACAAAAGGGCATAAAAAAGAAAAGAAAAAATGACCAACTACTTATCTGGTTATTGTGGATAAATCATTTGTTTACATTACACACTCACTTTGGTTGGGCAGCCGTCTGTTTGTCTGAGACGGGACCTTCTCTCTCTGGATCCTTTACAATTGTGTCCACTGAAGCAAGTGAATATGGCAGAATGAGACATGGTTCACCTGAAGTCTACACGTACTCTGAGAGTACATAGACACGCACACACACACACACACACACACACACACACACACACACACACACACACACACACACACACACACACACACACACACACACACACACACACACACACACACACACACAACATATCTGCCAAATACCTGTGTGCTGGACGATCGCATTGTGGAAGTTGTCGCTGACTTCCTTGCAGAGCTCCTGTCGCCGTTTATTTGTCTCAGGGCCCTCTTTAAGCTTGGGCGAGGCTCTGACAAAGATGGAGTCCAACCACTGTTGCTGAATTGGAGAGAATTTGCGGCTCTCTACGCACTGCTTCTGGAACATGTAGTTCATCTGAAAATGGGACATAAAAATAAAATAGGAGAGGCCTGGTTTAAGTGAGGTTTAGTCTGCTCACAGGTCAAATTGAATAAAAAAAAAACCATCACATCTTACCCTACGCTTCCGCTCCTTGCTAAGCATCTGTAAAAGGAAGTATTGAAAATATACCGCATTATATTGTGAAATATTTGTAGATATACGTTTATAATTCAAATGTGTGCACAGGTAGAAAGTTGTCATACATACAGAAAGTGGCAACTCTGGTTCTGGTGACTGGCTGCGCACTGCTCCCCTCTCTCTGCTCCGTCTGCAAGCCTCCATTGCTCTTGACACCCTGTAATAATTATTATAATAATTCATAATTCAGTCAAATAAACTGTCACATTGCAGGGAAACTCAATGGCCTCCTTGATTATTAAACGACACCTCTTGTCACTGACACACACACACACACACACACACACACAACAAAACAAACACACAGTATCAGGTGGAGCTGCTTCTGCTGCACCCGGCTCTTCCTGTGCCTCAGCAGCTTCTTCTGAACCGCTATCCTCTCCGCTATCTCCTCCTTCGCTGCCACGGCCCGCGCCACCTCCCCCCGGTCCAGGGAGCCTTCGATGGGGGGCAGGACCGGGAACCTCGAAATGCCCTCCGCTGCTGTGGCTGGGAACTCTCCGGGAGAGGCGGCCATCTCTGGCAGACGCGCCCCTGAAAAGAACCAGAGGCCAAATACAAAGAAATAAAAAGAACTTGCTACATTTGACAATTGTAACGTTACACAGTGTTACTTTTGTAGCCCAAAACGTTTCAGTTCATTTCAGTTAACTTTCAGGCTATGTGTCGGTTTACCTGCTCGTTCATTCGATGCCTCCTTTCTTTGAGTAGCTGGTTAGTAGCTAATTAAAAGTTTTTACTCAATTTAGACCGTGAACGGACTTCTGGGACTGGAGTTAACGTCGTCGTTTCCATAGCAACAGTAAACACGGGAGGGAGGCGGGGTTTAGTCGCGTTCGTTCTTGTTGCCAACGTCAGGTAAACTTAGGTGAAATAGACCAGACACACACAGGCCTAATACTTTACTATATAACATACTTTATTATATAATATAGTGATGAAAAACACTATACACTAAACACTTCTTTTTTTGTATGGCTTTGTCACAACTATATATATATGTATATGTATCACTTTATTTATATATATACATACCATACTTACCCAGTATAAACATACATTTCAGGCATCCACAGAACTTGCTCTTCACAGAGCAAAATGTACTTTACAGCATTCAGTTGTGACAAAGCCATAACACTAAACTAGGGGGCAAAACATCTTTTTTTTTAAAACAAATGTGGAGCCCCTCTGCTGCCTCAGGCAATCTGCAGGTTGGTCTATTGCATGATTACACCAGTAGAGGTCACTTTCGTTCTAGCTGCTTGTTGTGCTGTAATTCTAGTTTTTAAACTGAATTATTTCCTATCTGATGTAAAAAGAACAATAAAAAACACTCACTGAATGTTTATATATTTTCTCAAAAACTGTTGCCCGACTAGGAAGATCAACATCAATCCATATGGAGGATTTTTAATTCCAGTTCTCAAAGACTACGATGCTGTTGACTTCCTGTAGGGGGCAGCAGAGCGCACTTACCCGGGGAGTTTACCGGAAATCGACAAGAGGAAGCGGAAAAAGAAGAAGAACAGACTCTCCTTCGCTAGCTAGCTAGCTGCTGCTGGGAAGTAGCGTCAACAAATTTCAGGTATTTTGAATTGCACAGTCATGATACTTGTTTAAAACTGTATTCACACGTCGATGGAAGACAATAAACCAGAATAGCACCATTTCCGGGTGCGTGTGTCCGATATAAGTGCGCCGAAACGGGGGGACGTTGTCTTTGTTTTGATTCGTGTTGACGAAAGTCAGGCTTCAATGTTGTGTTTTTCACCGAAGGCCCGAACTGTTGTCGCTTGCTGTCAGACTGAGTGGCCGGTTCCCCAAAACCGTCGTGACCTTATATCACGTACCTTAAATGCTTTTGTGTGAACTCACAAGTTAACCGTCTTCTTTTACTCGTTTTAGGATATTCTCATAATGAGTTATGCGGAGAAGCCGGAGGACATAACGAGGGAAGAGTGGATGGAGAAACTCAACAATGTCCATATACAGAGAGCTGATATGAACAGGCTCATTATGAACTACCTCGTCACAGGTGAAGTACCGATTTTTTTAAAATGTATTATTACTCAAAGTTTGCTTGAATGTGGAAATGTGCAGGATTTCACCACGGTTTCTGTTCAACAGAGGGCTTCAAGGAGGCGGCGGAGAAGTTCAGGATGGAGTCCGGAATAGAGCCCAGTGTCGACCTGGACTCCCTAGATGAGAGGATTAAGATCAGAGAGATGATCCTGAAGGGACAGATCCAGGACGCCATTGCACTGATCAACAGTCTGCACCCAGAACTGCTGGATACCAACCGTTACCTCTACTTCCACCTACAGGTAAAATAACATACAATACATCTTATTTCAGGGCTGCACGGTGGTGTAGTGGATAGCACCGTCACCTCACAGCAAGATGGGCCCGGGTTTGCATCCCAGGCGATCCCTCTGTGTGGAGTTTGCACGTTCTCCCCGTGGCAGCATGGGTTCTCTCACGGTTCTCCGGCTTCCTCCCACAGTCCAAAGACATGCAGCTTCGGTTAATTGGAGGTTCTAAATTGCCCGTAGGTGTGAATGTGAGCGTGAATGGTCAGCTGTCTCTATATGTGCCCTGCAATAAACTGGCGACCTGTCCTGGGTGTACCCTGCCTTCGCCCAATATCAGCTGGGATCGGCTCCAGCGCCCCTGAATAGGATGAGTGGTTTGGATGATGGAACATCTGTTATTTTTACTCCTGTTTCACCCTTTTGGCCTTTTTTTTTTTTGCGTTTGCAGCAGCAGCATCTGATCGAGCTGATCCGTTTGAGGGAGACCGAAGCTGCCCTCGAATTTGCCCAGTCGCAGTTAGCAGAGCAGGGGGAGGAGAGCCGAGAATGTCTGACCGAGATGGAGAGGACGCTGGCGCTGCTGGCGTTCGACAACCCAGAGGACTCACCTTTTGGAGATCTGCTCAATATGATGCAGAGACAAAAGGTACGCTTGGAGCATATTAGTAAAGGTCATAATTGTCCTGTCCTTTTTTTTTATGGAATCAGTTAAATCTGCTACCAGTAATTCATGATTATCCCACACTGCGCTAAAAAGGTTTTCTATGTCAGTTAGTGCTGCAGAATGTTTCAGACAAATTCTGCATTTTTCTTACCCAATTTTCATAAGAATTATATATGAATTCCTTGATTTGTTTGGGGTGCTCTCTGCCTGCGATCCACTGACGGTATACAAAATTATAATAACATGTCTGTGTCTCTGTCCCGCAGGTATGGAGTGAAGTGAATCAGTGCGTGCTAGACTATGAAAACAGAGAGTCAACACCCAAGCTGGCCAAGCTCCTGAAGCTGCTGCTGTGGGCTCAAAATGAACTTGACCAAAAGAAAGTGAAGTATCCCAAAATGACAGACCTCAGCAAGGGAACCATCGAAGACCCAAAATAAGGACCCACAATGAAAACATACATCATTACAAAAAAAATGGACTCATTTCCTTTATCTATTTATACCCCGACAAACTGACTCGTACGGAGTACAACCTTTTCTTTTTTTGTAAGGGTTGCTTTTTGATACTTTAATAACTTAGAATGTGCAAACTGGATCGATGGCATTTTAAAATGACTTCTCACACTAAAGTAACACGCAGACCTATATTGACTTGGTATTATTATTTACATATTTGTTTATGTAAAATTAGTATATTTCAGTTAAACTAGTTTTTTTTTTCTTTTCTTTTTTTTTTTTTTCTGTCTTGTTGGCAGGGAAAGTTGTTGGCATTGGAGGGTGTGAATAAAGCCTAAATTAGGCTGTCACTTTCTTTGTGCGACCAGTTTGATGTTCAGGGAAAATGGCTGGCTCGGTGTGCACTTCCTCAAATACACAGACTTTTACTTTACAGCCAAACATACACATTTCAGCTAGTAGTTTTTAGCTAGTACTCTCTGTGACGGCGTTAGCCAAATCAAGATACTTGAGATCTTTCAAACTACTGTGACCTTGAAAGTTGAGTTCAGCTTAAGATATATGCCGCATTGTTGCTTGAGACATTATAAGAAGACGCAAACATAGACAGGAACAGAAAGAAACGTTCAAGCTATATGTCACGGTAGATATTAATAAGTGGGACAAGGCAAGCTTCCTGGAATGCAAAAAAATGAAAGCTAAGAGGCAGCCTCAGTTTCATCCCGTTATACAATATCACAGATGGTATTAAAAGATGTGAATGGATAAATCTATGTCCACAGACATGGAGACACTTTTACAGATGGGTTATTGATATGTATGGAATAAGTAGCTCTTTTGCTAAATTTGATGTGCTTTTTTTTTTCTTGCTGGGATATTGTTTTGCAATAAAAGTGACATTTTAAACTGCGCAAGTCATAAAAGACTTTAAGGCTTGGAGTGTTTTTTTATTCTGTAACTTGTAAAAAGGTGGTACAGCAGCAGAGGTGGAAAATAACCATGTGCCTATACTCAAGTACTGCACAATAATATAATATATATATATATATTATATTATATTATATTATATATGTTATTTATTTATTTATATATATATATATATTTATATATTATATATGTTATTTATTTTTATATATATATATATATAAAGCTCCACCTTTCCAAGTACAATATTGACTTTTTTTGGTGCAACTTTTACAAAAATGTCTGCGTACTTCTGCCACTGTATTAAATACATTACTTATAGGGAAGTATTTATCTTTGTGGTGCTACTTTAACTTGAAGGATTGTGAGTACTTCCTCCATTTATATTCGACCACTGTGAATAAGTACTTTTACTTTAACATCAAAAAGTACAAAGTATCTAATGACTTATGGCATAGTATTATAGGTAAAGCTACCCAGTGTATGTATATATATATATATATATATAGAGAGAGAGAGAGAGATCTATATATCTATATATAGATAGATAGATATATATATTCATATACGCTCCACCTTTCCAAGTACAATATTGACTTGTTTTGTGCAACTTACAAAAAGTACTTCTCCCACCACTGTGTATTAAATACATTACTTATAAGGAAGTATTTATCTTTGTGGTGCTACTTTAACTTAAAGGACGTGAGTACTTCCTCCACCCCCCCCCCCACCCCCCACTTCCGACCCAGAGGATGAGAGAGCAGCTATAAAAGTTGTGCAGAATGCAGAGTATTATGTAACGACAGCCAGCAAGGAGCAGACGGACCATTTATAAAAAAATAAAAAAAAAACCTCGAGGGCCACTGCGTATGTCTCCATCCGGAAAGGACCGGTCAGGTGGTGGAGCGGCACATCCTGGTGCTCAAACGATGCTCCCGTAGACGACACTGTTACCTTTTGTATGTGTGTGTATTTGCACTGTCATGATCGGAGAGAGAGCGTCTCCTCCGGCGGTTTTTTTGGGGGGTGATGACACTGACTGCTGCCTGCAGCTGAGGCCGGTCTAGGAGATCATTAACCCTACCGATCAGCTGAAGAACTGCGTGGCACCGCAGGAGGAGGCTGGAGAGAGGAAACTGACACGTGGATTACTCCTCCTCGGTCATCGGGGGAGAAAACACACACTCCTCCTCCCGGCAGCTCAGTTCCGTCATCATCATCATCGCCTGCGTTCCCGACAGTCCAGCCGCGCTGGTTATTATGAATCAGAGTGTTTTATGCTAAAATATGGACACTTAAAATGAGAAGGTTTCATGCTTTTTTCGCGTACTTTTACTGAGTTGATCGACCGGAAAGAGATCGAAAGTAAAACAGTGGGCGAGAGGGAGGAGAGGACAGAGGGGCTGCTGTTAACTCGCGTTGAATGGCAGTTATTCAAAAACATGGCAAGAAATATAGTCCAGATTTGGTGTGTCACAAGGAAAGCCACCCGCCCGACAAGGTCGGAGCCCCCGGGTGTCAAAAGAAGTGGCCTGAACGCAACAACAACTGGTCAAGGTAACGTAACATTGACTCAAACGTTCAACAGAGCTGTTTTTTCCTGGTACGTGAACGTTACACGTGTTGAGCGAACTAACTCCCCGAGAGGAGAGTGATTAAGGGACTTTAATGAGGACACTTTCTGAGCAACTCTTTGTTCTGTAACCATTCATGAGTAGTGATGTTGTGTAGTGTTGACGTCTCACTGTGTGAAGTGCCTTTAACTGCACGTCGTGGGGGTGAACATGACACGTATCACGTTTTTGGTGGTTCAGGTAGGATGTTGGTGCCACGACGTAAAGGTCGAGTGAAGGAGGAAGTAGACGAAGCGGTGCTTCCTCGATGCAACGTACGTGATCGATCATGAAATATTAATCAATTGTTATATGGTTCTGACACCATACGGGCATCCCGTGTAGATGAAAACCAAACCATAACTCTTAAACTTAACCCTGATGAAGGTACACTTTTAGAAGTTAGGGTTCCTCCTCAAAGGGCTGAGGCTCCGACCAGAACCATTTGCTTCTGAATAACCTTATTTGAAGAACAGGGGATTATCAGGGGGTTCTTTTGGAAGATTAAGGGTTCCCATTCAAAACCCAGTTCATCCAAAGAACCGCTTTTGGAGGAAAGAGTTCTTCAAGGGTTGATTAAAGCTTGAGCGTTAAAAGGTAACACCACACAATCTGGCCCCACACAGCTCCAAAAACCCTTAGAATATGAAAAGGTTCTGGGTAGAACCCTCTGGATAGGTTCTGGAAGAAACCCTTGGATTATTAAAGGGTTCTTAGTAGAACCCCCTAGTTGGGTTCTAGATTAAACCTGTGCACTATAAAAGGGTTCTGGGTAGAACCCTCTGGATGGGTTTTAGATGACATTCTTGGAATATGAAAGGGTTCTCAATAGAGCCCCCTGGGCGTGTTCTTGTTAGCACCCTTAGAAGGTGGAAATGTTCTGGATAAAACCTTAGGAAGGGTTCTGAGTGGAACCATTAAGTGTAGTAGGGTTCTCCGTAGAATCCTCTCACAGACGGTTCTATGTACAACACTTTCATGATGTTTTCTTGGTAGAACCCGCTAAAAGATTTTCACATGGAACTTTTACAAAATGTTCTGCCAGGAACCAAAAAGGGTTCTCCTATGAGGACAAGCTGAACAACCCTTTATGATTTTAGTGAGAAGCTTTATTTCTGAGAGTGTAGAAGCCACTTTGACTCATGTTGAATGTACTTATTAGATGAGACATCCCTTTTCATGTGGTCCAATGCCAAAGGTTTGTCCCCCAAACGTCTTGTTCAGTCGGTTTTCCTCCCCCTCTCCCCCCCCTCCCTCCCCCTCTCCTCCCTCCTCCCCCTCCAGGCCAGTGGCGAGGGTATGGACGGTGGTGCTGCTGCTCGGGACTTGCCTCCTCTACTGCGCCCGCGTGGCGATGCCCATCTGTGCCGTCAGCATGGCGGAGCAGTTCAACTGGAGCAAGAGGGAGTCCGGCATGGTGCTGGGCAGCTTCTTCTGGGGCTACTGCTTCACCCAAGTCTTCGGGGGCTACGTCAGCGACCGGTGGGGAAACAATAGTCCTGTTGTGACATAACGTTGGCCAAAGTAAAACAGTCGTCTCTTGTGTCTACGCAGACGTGTTATGAATGCCACCTGTTTCAGCTTCCTGCTCTTCGAGTATTATTTGCATGGCAGTGACGCAAACGGCCCATTTGTGTTTGCTTAGAGGGGACAGATAATGCAGTGAACAAAGCTGGACGCTTTCCTTATGTTCGATAATGTTGTTAGCGCTTGAAGACTCGCAGTGCCACAAGGATAAACAGATAAGAGTTGCATTCGCTACAGAATAGTCGCGCCAAAGTTTAAAATGATTCCTCAAGATGTATCTCTCAGTATAAAACATCCAGATTCACAATTTTCCTCCAGTGTTACACGATGTTCAAGAGATCAAAGCTGTGCCACCAGGCGGAAATTAAAGCTAATACAGACCGTGTCCGCAGGGTCGGAGGGGAGAAGGTCCTCCTGCTGTCTGCAGCCGCCTGGGGGTCGATGACCGCCTTCACCCCGATCCTGGCCCACTTCTGCTCCCAGCCGATCTTCTCCATGACGCTGGCCCGCTTCCTCATGGGCTTGTTGCAAGGTGAGATGGACGCTGGCGTAATTATTCCACTTATTAAGTTTGTTACCAGTGTTGGGAAATAAGTTAAAGGCAGACAACATCAAATAAATGCATGTTATCGTCCTATTCTGAGTGATTGTTTTTCTCCAAAAGTATATTTTTAGGGATGTTTTTAATGCAGCGAGGTCTGAAATGCAGTTAAATTTGTATTTTATCAACAGAAGCACCGGATGACTAATTCATTTATTGAGTAACTATTTAATTTATTGAGTAACCCTAGCCATGTATGTGTTGGTGATCAGTACAAAGTACAACATGTTTAATCTGTGTCATCTTTACTTTGTTTTTGTTTATCTGGCATGAGAACAGTAATTAATACCATGCATGGGTGTGGTGATTCAGGTGTGTCTGTTAACTTGTTTTGGCTGCAAGATCTTGTTACAAAACAGGAGCAGCGTGTTTTTCAGCACCTGTCAAAAGTATTTTTCAGATGTCCGTTTTGTATTCGACTTCGACTTTTATTGCCTTTTTTGAATTTCTCTCCAAACGTTAAACCCATTCTGTTTTTGTGTCCTGATTTTTAGGGGTTCATTACCCTTCCCTGGCGAGCCTGTGCTCTCAAAAGGTGGTGGAGAGTGAGAGAGGCTTCCTCATGAGCACCGTGGGTAGCGGCTCCTACCTGGGGTGAGTCATGGGGGAGAGGTGTGGGGTGATGTGTGAAAATCACTGTTGCAAAAA
This sequence comes from Ophiodon elongatus, assembly GCA_016806645.1. Classification (NCBI taxonomy): domain Eukaryota; kingdom Metazoa; phylum Chordata; class Actinopteri; order Perciformes; family Hexagrammidae; genus Ophiodon; species Ophiodon elongatus. The sequence continues at coordinate 464,226 of JACSYO010000734.1, forward strand.
GGATTTGAAAGCCAGGATCCAGTCTGACTCCCCGGATTTAGACTCTGGGTATAAGCCTGCCTCTAGCCCCCTATTTTAGCCTACATTCTCCTCTCCTTCCACTATCTACTTTGCCAGGCCACCGTGGTTACATCCTGTGGTTAGCACCGCCCCAAGTCGATTGTGATTTGGTTCAGAAAGATACAAACAAGCCAGAGTGGTTTTTTTTTTTCTCTCTTCTACCAGAGTGATGATGTGTTGAGTCAGACCTCCCTTTACTGCTGACACAGCGCTGTAGAGATAGGTCTGGCTATTCAAGACTTATTGTGATCCCACGATAATAAAATGGTGAATTTATTGTCTATATGCAGGCGGCAACCTCCTGGTCTGAAAAGTAAAGTGTCTTAAACCTGCATTCTTCCTAATGACCATCAGGGGGTGACTCCTCTGGTTGTATAGAAGTTTATGAGAAAATGACTCTACTTCTCTCTTGATTTATTCCCTCAGTAAATATTGTAAACAAAGAGTTATGGTCTCAATCTGTAGTTTTCAAGTCTTCTTCAATACAGCATGATGTTCATTTAGTAAATTATGGTCTATTTAGAGTCAAATAGACCATAAAGCAGAGTATGCTTTAGGGGCAGGGCTACCTTGTGATTGACAGGTTGCTACCACGGCGTTGTCCGGTCTGGGAGTTGTCTTCACTTATGGTTTTCACTTCATCAAAGCTAACTGTAACATTTTTGCTTGCTTAACAATGTCTTTGGTTGCACTTAGCTCCACTCTTGTTTCACTTCTGGTTGCAAAAAAACAAAATGCAAAGCTTGGGCCTTCAAAATGTCAGTCCATAAACCAATGGGTGGTGCCACCATTTACATAGTCTATGTACATATGCAGATGTATGATTTATTTTCCTGAACGCCCTGATATTTGTTTGCATTTCAAAGTTCTTTACAATGTTGAAACATCCAGGGTGTGTTTGTTTGACCTGTCGTGTCTTGTGATCTTTTTCTTTCCCAGCACTCTGGTGATTGGAGGGGCCGGCTCCCTCATGCTGGACCTGTACGGCTGGCAGAGTGTTTTCTATGTGTCTGGTCTCCTCTCGGTCCTGTGGGCCTACTGCATGTGGAAATATCTGCTCAAAGGAGAAGGCAAGGGAGGCTTTAATGGAATCCTGTCCGCTGCTTATTTGTGTTGTACGCTCGTATGCTCACGTGCTTGTGTTCATGTGCGTCTGCAGGTCCCATCATCACCCTGGAGTCCCTGGGAAGTGGTGGGTCCCAGGCCACACTGTCCAAAAGACACTGGTTAAGGCTCCTTAAACAACCTGCAGTCTGGTGAGATAAAGATGAAGGAAGTGTATGTGGGGGGGATTGTTTGTGTGTCGAATTTTTGTAGTATAATTTAAGAGGAAGAAATGTATAAAATATATCTTGTCCTTGACCGATCATAACTGAGTAAGGAGGTCTCTGTGCTAGAACTGTCTGGAGACTAATAGCCAGGTTTTATTTAGAAAGACTCTGGATGCCTCTGCTGTCTATTAATGTCTTTCACAGTCATGTATTATGTATTCTTTATGCTTTCAACCATATGCTACTTACCTTTAAGGGGAGACACTACAGGTGAATTGGTTCTCATCAAATAAGAAAATACTGTCAACAGCCATAAAAAAAAAATGTATGTTTGAATACAATGTTGTATAACTCCGGCTATTGGTGATATATGAACAAACCCCTCTGTAGAAACCTTCAGAATATCGAGAGGAATGAAAGTGTAGAGTTTGTTGGATGTAAGAGCTACTGAAGAGGAGATTTCTGGATCTGAGTCTGAGAACAAACTCATTTAGAGGAAACGGCCTTTAAAGAGATGTTTTGTTAAATTACAGACATTTTGAAGACACTACAGGTGTCACAAATATTATTTAGACATGGAAACAATAGACGTGAAACACATAGCACGGGCACAAGCAAGTCAAATAATGAGACGTCGCTCAAAGAAATGGGACATATCCTTCGTTAACAACACTGAGCGACCTTTGGTAAACCTACAGTTTGTTTACATCGAATGCACCTAATGTGTACGTTTCTCTCTTCATTCCTGACAGCGCTGTGATCGTCACTCACCTCTGCACGGCGAGCACCTTCTTCACCCTTTTGTCATGGCTGCCAACATTCTTTAAAGACACTTTCCCCGATGCCAAGGTACCCTGGCTACCTTTTGGATCGCACATTTGACCCCCGAGCTAAAAAGCAACGGTTCAAGTAAAACAATCCCGAGGGATCAAATCAAAGACAGACTAACACAACGCTGCTAAATGCTAACGCCTGCGTGCCAACATGCTCACAACTGCTTGCAGCGAACAGTTATAACATCAACCACGCTAACCAACTTAGTTTAGCCTGTTTGCATGCTAACGTTCACTAATTTGGACCTAACGGTGCCGCTGGATGAAGAGTCAATAGATCACCCAAGTCCTTACGATGCGTTGTCTGGAAACCACGAGTGTCTGTAGAAAATGTTGTGCCGATCTACGAGACGGACAAAGATTTTCACTGGATAAATAAAAAAAACGTTGACCTGCTGGTGGCCCCCCAGATAAAACCATCAAAGTCCCACACACAAGGTGGGCGGGTCAAAAAAACAAAAAACAGGAGCCCGCTGTTCGTGCCCCTTGTGAGAAGAGAAGACTTCCGTCATTATTTTTAATTTAAACCAGGATCTTTTCCTAAACTTAATGAAGTATTTCACAATCCTTTCCGAAATCTACCTAAGTTGTTTCCTGCGAAGACGGAAGTCTGATTTTTGGAAAAGACTGCATGCGTCTAACGAGCAGAAATGTACACGTCTTGCTGGACTTTCGTGGGGAAAAAACGGGCACGAAATGAGGATTGCGTGAGAAATCCATTCCACCGGACGATGACACGGAATGTTTCCCTGCTGTTTCTGCTCAAGTTCACTCACACCTAGAAAATATGTCGTTCCTCCAGGGCTGGGTGTTCAACGTCATTCCCTGGTTGGTGGCCATCCCCTCATCCCTGTTCAGTGGCTGCCTCTCTGACCACCTCATCAGTCAAGGTAGGGCAACCGATGAACAGAAATCAGTTTTTAAATGATAAAGCAGCTAAATAATTGCCCTTCCTGATTCCTCTCTTGATCCCCACAGGCTACGATACAGCCTCAGTGAGGAAGTTGATGCAGGTAAAATATGTGACAGATGACTTAATAGTCTGTTATCTCTTTGTTGCGTGAAAGCCCTCTTGTACATAATGAATTATTTAAGATTTTGGATTGACATGTTTTTGTTTTTTTCTCCTTTTTGTGTGCATTCATTCCCTCTGTTAGTTTTTCTCCATGGGCGTGTCCAGCGTGTTCACCCTCCTTCTGTGTGGCAACAACACCTTCCCCTGGGCTGTGGCATTTGTGTCCGCCACCATGGGCTTCACCACCTTCAGCCACAGGTACCGGCCCCTGGAATGTCCCTCAAACCAGCCCGTTTTTATGCCTCCAACGCTGGATATTAGTGACTTTTCTGACTTGTATTTCTATTAACTCCAATACATATATGTCTCCAACTGTCAGTCAGACCAAATGTAGATTTTATTTTAAAAAAATGTTTGGCTCCCTCCAGATCCACAGTAACGCTACTTTAAAAAAAAAAAATTTCATTCATGTTCCAGTATTGAAATACGACATATGCAATAAACAATATAGGTACAGGCGACGTTTGCAGGCTGGGAGCAGAATATAGTGTTGACTGTCTCCCAGTGTTGTAGTCAAGACCACCAAAACCGAGACCAGGTTATGACCAAGACCAAAAGTGTTTTCGAGACCAAGACTTTGAGGGGTTGAGACCAAGACCAAGGCAGGGCGACACCGAGTCAAGAAAAAACACATAACACAATTTAACAACACGCCAGGAAAACAAAGATTCCTCTTTATTCGCCTCTTTTATTGCCATATATACTGTATAAGCGTGCAATGAGAAACGTCTTGATACAATAATCAAAAGGCGTTGCAGAGGTGAATTTTACGTGGAAATTTGACTGTTTTCTACGAGCAATCACCGTAACGATGTCAACAAATATATCCGACAATGCACAGGAAAATAAGTGATGTTCTCACAGTTGTGGTCTTGAAATACATAATCCAGAGTCCTCTTTGTCTGAGACCAATGAGACCGAGACCTTCAGAAAGTGACCGATCTCGAGTGCTACAACACGATACCTTTCTCTGAACACAGACATTTCTTTTCTCTTCCGATATATTTAACTTTTTTTTTTGTGGCTGAGATTTGTTTGTCAGTTTAGCACCTTGTATGGCTGAAGAAATATGGCTTATGGCATGTATTTCTTTTACAGCGGTGTGTCGGTAAATGTTCAAGATCTTGCTCCTTCCTGTGCTGGATCTTTATTTGGTAAGTAAAAAAAAAAAACAACAAACAAAAACATTTCCATTAATTCTGAAAACCACAATTTTTTTATTAAGATGATCAAAGCACAGGTGAAATTTTAATTGAATCTTGAATTGTACAATTGTGTATCTGCATCTCTTCTACAGGAGTCATGAATACATGTGGCGCGTTCTTAGGTGAGTTTTCCTGGGAACAAATACCTGTGATGAATCTTTCACCAGCAGTTGCTAAATTACACCAATCTATTGAGCGAAGTGATTCATCCGCTTTGCCCAAATTCAAACTTTTGAGCCGACGTGTCTCCTGTCAGTCAGTCATGCTGGCTCCTATGTGCACATGCATATTTCATCAAGGGAGCATAATGAAGTGTCAGATGAATAATACAGAGAACGGAGGATGACAGTTTATGGTCCTGTGAGGGATGTGTAATGGGCCGGAAACCCCCCCTGAACAATCACATGGAAGACATTTGTGTGCTTTGTTTAAATATTTGTGGTATTGTGCTGTTAATGGTGACCGTGTGCGTGCGTTTCCTGTGCAGGGGTCCTCCTGGTGTATTTCTCGGGGTACCTCATCGAGTCCACAGGCTCCTGGACTTCTGTGTTCGCCCTCATCACCACAGTCAACCTGCTGGGCCTCTGCACCTTCCTGGCCTTCGCCGAGGCCCGCCGGGTCGACATCGACCCGAGCAAGGTGCGCCACCACAACATCCACATCTAAATCCGCAGCCGTCAGAGGGACCAGCATGCCCCCCCCCCCTTCCCCCCCACAAGAAAGATGCAACCAGCAGCTTGGGCATTGTCCACAACGGATAGAGAGTGGCACAACGGACAAAGCCCCGCGTATACAATCTGGAAAACTACTTTGATCGGCTCCGTGTCTGGTTGAAGTACCGCAAGAGTTACTGAAAAGCACACCACAGAGCCTGCACAATATTATGGACAAATATTTTGTTCGCTAGAGCATCAAATCCTAGGCTGTGTGAGACGATGCCGCGACCGCTCAAGGGTGCAATGGGTTAAGTAATAAAGACCTCAAGTCTCAGCTTGTGCAGCACGCGGTGGTTAAAAGGTGCTAAATTCGATATTCGGAGCGTTGATATTGGAGGAAACGGCTGTTTGCTATGTTTTCTCTCTCTGTGTGTGTTGTGATCAGAGCTTCTCCGTTTTTTTGTTGACACAGCGGCAGTATTAGGCCGATGACGTCGTTCCCAACCGCCAACGTTGTGAAGGCGTAGCACCCAAACCTCCGGTTCCTCCTTTAGGGAAAAAAAAAACACTGTTAGCTCTGCCTGCGCTGTTTTCCGTTGTTTACGCTGCCGTTGGCACCGTTGTGCCGTGAGCCGTCGCCATGTTGAGCCGTCGAGAGGCAACAGCAACATTTTTCCCAATCTCCCATTTAGCACCTTTTTTTAAACTGCTGTTTCCGCTCGTCATTTGTTACAGAATGTGTTACTTAGTACGAGGAAAGTCATGGAAATCGTCGACCATGCATATTATCGGTCGGATGTGGAGCTCTCTGACAGTTGTGACTTATCTAGGTGGTGTGTGTGTTCTTACCCTGCGGGTGGTGGGGGAGACGGTGTGGGTGACGCAGGGAGAGTCCAGCCTCCTGCACCTGAAGTCTTTTATTAGTCTGCCCCACTCACCCATCACTGTCTGAGTGACACCTCATTACCCAGACACTAATTACTTGGCAGGCGCTCTAATGTCCTTCACCATTTACCTGCTATAGTCCCCTCATCTCCATGGTTACAAGCTCATCTTATCGTTGCAGTTGGGGGGGGGGGGGGGTGAGATGGGTCATGGGAAGGCTTTGATGGAGTGCGTTCTCCCTGTTTGTTGTCTCAAAGAATATGTTTTGAGTTGAAAGACCAAAGGTAATGAATAATTGTATTTTCTTTCTATGTGATTGCATGTAATAGAAATACCTCACTTAATTATTTTGGAGTATATTTATATGGCTTAATTTCATGTTTTTTTAAAATTAATATTTTAAGTAAAAATGAATATATATATATTATATATATATATATATATATATATATATATATATATATATATATATATATATATATATATATATAAAAATAAAAATATCATAGTAAGTTATTAACAGTATGACTGACCAGACCTTTCAGCAGGTCTAGTTTCCTCACTTTTCTGACCTCCACTTTGGGAGAAAGAAATTTGTCCACATTATCACTTTGGTGAAAACTGGATCTCTGACTTTTTATCATCGCACTTAACATTGTTGTTATCGTAGCGCTGCACAGAAAGAGATGTATTTATTTGGGAAGGGGATAGAGGGGTGAGGTCCCTCTCCTTCTGGTGTTCAATCGTGGGAACTTATTTCGAAAAGAAATATGTATGTTTGTCAATGGAGGGAGTCAAACAATGTTTTGATCCTGTTTGAATTGTGCCATAAATTACACATGTGATGTTTGTCAATTTAAGAGATAATTTTGCACGCCAAGAAAGTCCCAGTGTGTCCTGGGTTTTGTCGTAGCACCATTTAGTTTTGAGTTAAAGCGCCCAGTGAACTACGTCTCTTGTCTTGTGTAATGTTCGTCACCAACACCAACATGGCCGTCAGTTTGGCTAGCTAGCGAGCTCGCTAACTTACCTGTGTTCCACGCACCAATGTAACGTTATCTTACTTCATGTGTTTTTATCCAGCAAGTCTTTTTTTAATGTATCAGCCTGGAAGCGAAAATAACGAGCAAGACCCCGTTGTTGATGTGAGAACATCCTGGTAGGAAACACACAGGCATCAGAGAGAGTCACTTACGCGACTTGTGTCGTCTTTTTAATTATTTATTTTTTTAATTAGGCTTATTCTTCAACAGTTTTGAGACAAGAAATGTGACTTTCTTGACGTGCAAATTTATATTTTAGTTGACTTAACATCGTGTGTGTGTGTGTGTGTGTGTGTTTGAGATTCATGGAACAATTGAAATGGGATGAAAAAAATATTTATTTCTCACCGTTGACTACCGTACATATTTCTTTCTGAAATAAGCGCGCATGGTGGTCAACCAGGAGGAGGCAGGACTTCACCTCTATAGTTAGCACAGATTGGAGCCCTTTCACTTGTCATGGCGGTGTCAGAAATAGTGTCTCTGCACTCGTTGGGGCAGATTTAAATATTTTCTCTCTAGTACACACTGACTCGATACATGTTGCGAGGCAGGTGGGAGGATTAAAAATCTTGGGGTCAATACAGTTGAGGAACTGGAGAACACTTTTGGAACGTTGATGCAAAGTATGTAGCAACGAGCCGGCTGTCGAGCTCCAGCTGAATGTTGGAAGAGATTATTTTTTCATTTGCATTTAGCTTTCGCATTCACAGCACCGAAAGTTTTCATCTTTAGTCTAGATGCTTACTTGACACGTATACCTTTTTTTTTTTTTTTTAAATAAAAAAATCTATGCATTTATTATTTTGTGCCTGATAAGAGAACTTTAAGATTATTGATTATTGTACATCGCTACATTGTTGCCTTCTTTGTTGGAGTTTTGTTGCTTCTGTGTAACTTGGTATTGTTATTCACATACAGAGGCATTTTCTTTGGTGTTTTCTACAAACACTCACAAGTGTAATCCTTTGGCTGAATGTTTTGTCGGTATGGAGTTCCTTTTCTGAAATGCCCATTGTTACATTGTCTCGGTCAGTGGTTACAAAAATGTGGGCATGGATTTATTCAAGCCTTTGCTCTCCGTCTCTGAGTAAAGATACAACTTCTGTATAGCAAACGTATTTAGATTGTTTGTGTCTGACTATTTAGAGTAATTTATTTTGATATGAAATCTGATATCTGCGCCAAATGTCCCTTTTTGATTCTGTACTGATTATGTTTTTATGTGATCATACACAAAGTGTCTGCCTACACCTTATCGATACGAAATGTATTTACATAATACCACGGTACAAAATACTCAGCCTTCAACATTTCTCTTTTTTTGCCTTTCTATTGCATTATTTACAACTGCATTCATTGCTTGTAGTTTTTTTTTCTGTTACCACATCTTGCAAAATGTTAAACGTTCACGTGAGAAAAATAACCGATCTGTTCACCAACTTCTCTCACTGTGGGTTCCTGAAAGCATTTCTGTCAAATCCTTTTTGATAACATGTAAGATATGTATGATAGAAAGAATACATTCCTGCAGGAAAAAATGCAGTATTCTAATGCTTTTAAAGATGTGTTGTATTTAAAAGCATACATTAACTTTGAATAAAAAAAAGTCTATTTTGTCAACACTGGTTAATTGTTTCAGTGTGCTGCCCTGTCTGTATTTTCTCTGTAGTGCCATGAGGAGGCAGCACAGTATCAACAATGAGGTGAGCACATGGTGCCATCCATCCTCCGAATACTTTCTCCTGCCAGGTAGAAGAGAGGCCTTCTACAGTATGTGGATGATCTCTTAAACGGAGACGCTACAAGCAAAAAACAGCTAGTGGAAAGAAAACCTCCAAAATATACAATTAGGTGTTTATTTTACTAATTTGTCTATTTGCGTCTAGATTTCTCCAAAATTCACTAGGAGTTACCATTAGATAATCCCTCATTTGCATATTTAAATATAACATTTTGGAAAATTTGTAATACAAAAAAAATATTGTCTTAATGTCAGTAATCAACTGGTGAAGTTTCATGTTTCTCAGTAATTATTTTTGCTCTGTTCACTTGTGTCTTCAGACTCCACTTCAGCAGCTCTTACGTCCACTAAACTTTCCTTTCATTCCTCTCTATATTCTGAAGGTTTTTACAGATCTTTTGTTTTCATATATTGTTCATGACCTGATTTATATAACATTTTATGACTAAAAACCTTTTTTTAAATGGCTGACAGTATTTTCTGATTTCTGATGCAAAGAGATATCCAAAATTCCCCTCTGCAAAAACATTTGACTCTTAATATGTCAACAAAATGAAACAAGATTTGTCTAACCTGGCTTTATCCAATGTCCAGATTTCTGTTCTGAGAATTTATGTAAATAGCCATAAATTTGATAAGATAATGCCTCATTTGCATATTTAAACATAACTTTTCAGAAAAATTGTAATTCAGCAAATACTTGTCTTAATGTTAGTAATCAACTGGGGAAGTTTCCTGGTGATCTCTATAAGTTATTTCAGAAATCTGTGTTGCCTACAGGTCAAGAATGAGTTTTTTTTTCCACTAAGAACCTGAGAACCATTCATCTGTTCACAAGTAGCCAATTCCGCATGTGGCTCAGATGCTGATCAGGGTCTAGCGCAGGTCTGTCCTGTCCACACCGGCGGCTCACTACGGGCCCAGATCCCGAGTCCGGGCTAGCAGGACGTATGTGGCGGCACCATATGGCAGGATGCTGTGTGCCATGTTGGCTAGCTGGCACTGCCCACGTGTGAATGGCCAGACGCTAGTCAACCCAACCCACTCCATCTCATGGGACCGAACGGCTCGGGTTGCCATGGAGACGGGTGGCTTGTGGCTGCCGCGTGGCGATGAAAAGAAAAGGGTGTGGGGGGTGGGGGGTCACAAGTGAGTGAAAGTAACAAGTCAGATAGAAGTCAGCGGAGTCCGAGTGAGTTGGCAGGGAATTTGGCTTTTGATGTATAGTTCATACAAAAACAGCCGCGGTGCTAAAGAGGTGGACGGCCGCTTATTGGAGTGCTCTCGCTGACAGAAAATGGTGTTGTAAAAGCAGACATAATCATGATGAGTGGCCCACTATTTAATTAGCAGAGATGAAACACGGCGAGGGTGAGTGTGGAGGAGAGGGGGAGATAAAAAACCCTCCCCCAACTTGTCGGCTTGTAAGAGTAACCCGGTAAAGGCAGGCCCCATCAGAGAGCCAGAGATACATGTAAATGAAATAGCCCCATTAATTAGTAATTAACATCAAGTTAATGACATTTCACCGTGTCGCCATCTCATCCTATGTCCTTCCTCTGTGGTGGAGGGGGCCGCCTCTCTGGTCCCTGATCTGAATGCTAATTAGTACAAAGCTAAACTGCTATATAGGGCTACCTAATAATATAGGCCTTGTTTAAGACTGGTCATTGTGTGGGAAGGATTAATGACTTTGTAGTGGCAGATCAGGAGGCTTTATAAGTCTGTTACTCCTTAGAGGGCTGTGATATTGAGGGCCATTGACAGGTTTTATGTGCTAATTGCGTTGCGCCTGTTAGCCTAATGTTGGATCGTCCCTTATGACTTAGAACTACTTTTAACCATTCTCCTACTTTTAAAAAAATACATCCAAGAAATGTTTCTTTTATAAGCGAGCATTAAATGGTTTCAGAACATATTATTTCAGCGTTGTGCGCATGGGGGTTGAATGGGTTTGAGGGCCCCTGCAGTGGTTACATTTGGTTTTGGGGTGGGCCCCTCCTGAGCCCGAATCAGCTCTCTGACAGAGGCAATTTGGACGTGATTCGACTGCGGCAGGGTTCAGCGTCTCTGTGAAGCGAGATGAAACATGAAGTTAACACTGTACGCAGCGGCGTCCCTGGAATGGACAAGAACGCCAGCTCCGAAATGAAGGAAATGTATTCACACGTTGATGTTTCCGGAGGGGGTTATGTCCTGCAATGCTAAACTGTTCTTTGAATCTGTGGCGGTTTTTCTCTGTCTCCATTATGAATTCCTCTTGTTTCCTATAGCTATCATCGTTTCTCTCTCTCTGTGTTGCCCTCCTTCTTTTTTCTTTTCCCCCTTTCTATCCAAACTCTGTTCTGGTACACAGTTGACCCTTTAAAAGGATCCCCTGAGCCCGAGCACATCATCCACCACGAGCACACCACACACACACAGACCCGCACACACACACACAACCAAATATGTTGATTTCTGTCAATTAAACCCCATCAGCTGTTTGCCTCCTGCTAGACATATGGCCTGTGTTAAATCTAAAGAGCAAATGGAGCCGCTATTGAGTGGGGCATCATTTTAATGGAACCCTGGGGGACCAGACCCACACCTGCGCAATAATAACATTAAATCATGCTCAACCCGCTGGCCAGATGAGGACAGTGTTGGTTTGTATGTGTGCATGTGTGTGTGTGCGTGTGTGTGTGTTGGTTTCTCTGGATTAGGATGGTATACATGCTTACTTTGTGAGGACATCACAGACTTGTGGGGACAAAGGACAAGTGGTAACAAGTCGAGCAGTGTAGAAGCACTTATCAAGGCATAACTGAGTTCCCACAGCCTTTTCTCCTCGTGTCCCAATAAAACAGCCCAGAATGCTAATAGCTTTGTGTACATGGCATCTTAATTCAGAGCCACCAGCATTAGAAAAAGGACTCTTTACAGAACAAAGTAACATCCAACACAGACAGTTTTTTTTTATTTGTGGAACTAACATTGCATTAATGTCTGTTTCTTTAGGCTCCACAGGTATGTTTGGTTTGAATCCTTCCTCACAGTGTTTGTTTTCTTGTTTCAGAGGCGCTCCAGGAGAAGAGGGAGCTCAGGCTGTTTTCAGCCTCTAATATTTGTGATTATATAAGCCAGAAAAAAAACAAAGACTCAAATGCACTCCAATCGTTGCAGAGCATCTCTCCCCTGTAGACAGAACGCAGAGTTTCAATTATTTATTTAGTTTTCTTATTTTGCCAAATGAGTGGTTATGGAGGTCAGAGGTCCTGAGTCAGAAACGGAGACAAATGACTGAACAAATGTTTGGAAATATAATTTTAGAAAACAATATGGTGCTTTCCCTTTGGCGGGGAGCGTCAGATGCTTAGTTTAAGACGAGAAGAGAACAAATACTCTCACAACTGTGTAAATATAGCAAATCTTCTTTCTATAACAATTTAAACTTGTTAAGTGTGAATGCTTCTATATTCGACTGTGATAAACATGCCCGTCTGGCAATTACTCTATTATACTTCAATTTTTTCAGTGGGGCGAGAATTTACAATTATTTCCATTATCTCCTTGATTAATCGTTTGGGCTATAAAATGTCAGAAATTAGCAATCAGTCAACGTGCTGTCAGTCAGTTTTCTATCACAGAAGATAAAGAAAAGCAGCAACAGAAAAAAAAGACTTGGTTTATAGATTAGCAAAATCGTTGCAGAATATTTTTCAGTCGATTGACTAATCGGATAATCAAACAATCGTTTCTGATCGAATTTTTGAAGAATATATAAAATGCATGGAGCAGAAAAATTGGATTGAATACATACAGAGCATGTGATATAATTGGAATCCATTATGATTGAAAGTTGACTTGATTTAAAGGAAATAAATCAGGTGATAAATCTGGTCGTAATTTAATAGTATTAAGTGGAGCGCTACAATAATCGTATTTGCTGTTTATAGCCGGCTTGCAGATCTTGGACTGTTACTAACTAATACATTATTTTTGAACAACCTGTGATGGATTTTCTTGATCAAAGTGAACAGTAAAAAAATATAAGTCTACCAGAGTTTCCCATAAGCCAATGTGATGTCTTCAAAGGGCTTATTTTGTTCGAGCAATAGTCCAAAGTTTGCCATTAAGTTGAGACAGAGCAACATTTAAAATCCTCAGATTGGAGACTAACATTTTTGCATCATAAAAATAGTTGCTGAATAAATTTGATGTCCATCGACTAATCGATTAATCAACCAATCATTGCAGAGCTATGCAAATCTTTTCTAATATATGCTGATGAGAAATGATCGTCCTTTGCAAACTGAACAATAACTACCCCACATGTATCAGTGGTCTACAGGAGAAATTAAGTAGTGTTGTGAAATAGCTCTTCTTTTTTATTTTCCCTCACAGTTCCTAATAATCTGCAGCATTCTGTTTGTGCATGCATGCGAGGAGGTTAAATACCCCACACACCTCCCCCCCAACACCCCCACCCCCCCTCCCCCTCCTCCACTCATCTGTTCCAGCTCTCTCCCCAGCTTCACGCCGCTCACATCTCCAAACACACCGCCAGATCTCCCCCCTTTTTTTCCCTGCATGCTCTTTACTAAAGTTTGGCTGTCAATCAGCGGTGGCCTCGGGCAACAGGCACTGATGAAAAGACCCCTGAGACAAGGAGACCCAAATTAGATTTCAATAAGGATGTTGAATATTCATATCGGGGGAAACATCTAAAGGTAAACGCTTTTTGATCTCTGCGCACAAATATCACTTGTGTGCATTCCCAGGTCCTGGCGCTCTGGTTCTACAGTGTTTTCTCCCCCGGCCTGGTCCGGCCCCGGCCTCGGCTCTGTCTCACTCCTCCGGGGGGGATGCGGTAGAATAATGATGACGGGCTACAAAGGAGAAAAAGAGCCATAATGAATGTTTATACTAAAGGGACCCAATAGAAAGGGCATCCGTACTAAGTATTCAGTAATTAGTATTTAGCAGAAGTTGATCGCCGAGTGCACACGGACGGACACACACACACACCCACACACACACACACTCACACACACACGCACGCACGCACACACACACACACACACACACACACACACACACACACACACACACACACACACACACACACACCACACACATTCAGGGCAGAATCACTGAGGCAGAATCATTTGCTGTGTAAACTTTAGACAAGGGGAACCTCCCTTGACAGCAGCAGTCAAAACACAGTTTCATTGCTCCTGTCAACATGTTTACTTTATTTTTATAATTGACTCCACTTAGGATCTTCCTCCCCCCTCACCCCCCCCCAAAAAAATGTCAACAAAATTCACAAGGTGTGCTGTTTATTTTTCTGAGCGCGTATACCTGCGCTCCGCTGCTCATGAGCGCTCCACAGAATCAACAATCATCGCGTTAACCGTTGCACATTGCGGATGAATATGTCTCGTTGATTTTTTTGGATTATGATGAGAGCTAGAGAAAGAAAAATAGAAAAAAAGGGGCCAACATCCTCCTAATACCCTGAAGAGGTTGCCATCACTTCCATCTTCGTGGAGATGGAAATGCGTGGGGATGGTGGAGGATGTGGGGAGATGCTTTGGTTCTGCCCCGAGGCTGTTTTCCCCCCACAGAGAGTCCACCTCGCTCGGGGAACGCGCTATGAAAGCGAGTCCAGAAAGGATGGGAACGCCGGTCGCCTCTTGACGCAGGAAGGGACCATCCAGCTAATAGTCCACATCAACTTCTGTCATCAATAATGCGCCAAGAGTGGCCGCGATAGTCCACTGATCAAGCGACGGTGGCTCGGGGACGCAGGGAGACAAGCCAACCCCGTCCATTCGCTATTAAAAAGAAAAGCCTTTCTTTTACATTATACTTCTTCTCTTGTTATTTCTCTCGCTCTGTGTTCCTCTAAACCTCCCCCCCCCCCTTACCACCACCCCCACCCCTTCCTTACAACATGATGGTCAGTCCATTGCCAGGCAATCTGGTCTGTGATGTTCTTCACACCTCCATCGAGCCAAAAAAGAAGAAGAAAAAAAAATACAATCTTTGACAAGATATGATGACTTGCCCAGGTGGTGTGTTTCACTGGTCTCTTGGTCTTGCAGGGGTGAGGGCAGCCAACCAAGGTATGTGTGTGTGTGTGTGTGTGCGTGCGTGTGTGTGTGCGTGCGCGCGTGCGTGCGTGCGTGCGCGTGTGTGTGTGTGTGTGTGTGTGTGTGTGTGTGTGTGTGTGTCTGCCTACAGTATAAGATGGTGTGTTTACCCCGGGCCCTGTGCTGTGGTGCTGTGATGCCGAGTGTCACCCTGCTCCGGCCTGAGCCCTGCAGCCAGAGAAACCAGCTGTGAAACTGACAGGTTTGTCTTCTGCACTCACCTACACTCTATTCTTCCCCTGAACACACACACAGACAAACACACACACGCACTGATAAACACACACACACACACACGCAACCACAACACACATAATGAGGCACACATACACACACACACTTTCATGGCCTGAGGTTTAAGTACACACGCACACACAAGCACCCCACCCCCCCGCCCCCCACGACCCCCCACCCCCCTCCCTACATCCACACATATCCACAGACCATCACACAAGCTGCAGGCAGTCTCTCTCATGCCAGCTACAAACACAGTGCAAAAGGAATATGCTTACAGAGCTCCGATATATATGGCGGCTACTCATAACCTGAACACATTTTTACAGTTTGATGAAAAAGATATTGGGAAATGTCGACCATTGTTCGACATTAATATTCCACATCATTTCAGCACGAAATTCTAATCCCTATTGTTTTATTAAGTGGAGACACTACAGGTGTAACATTTTTAACTAATAGATAATCGCCATGAAACTCCCCAGTTGATTCTGAAATGTGTTGGAATGTGCAAATCTTACCTTATTCAATATGTGATATGTTTTTATACATTTCAGGAACAGAAATCTGAACATTGGTTCAAAATTCTTGTTTCATATTGTTGACATATTAGAGTCAAAGGTTTTTACGGAGGAAAATTTGGAAATAAATCTTAAAAATACTGTCAAAAATCTATTTTTGCCATGTTTTTAGTAATAAAATGTTCTATAAATCAGTTTATGAATTATATCAGCACAAACCTGTCGAAACCTTCAGAATATAGAGAGGAATGAAAGTATAAAGTTTGGTGGATGTAAGAGCTACTGAAGTGGAGATTTCTGGATCAGAGTCTGAAAAAAAACTAATTTAGAGAAAACGACCTTCAAAGAGATATTTTGTTAAATTACAGACATTTTGAAGACACTACAGGTGAATAGGGTAAAACAAATATTAACTAATAGATATCAACATGAAACTTCTCCAGTTGATTACTATTTCTTTGTATTACAAGTTTTCTGAAATGTTAATGTTAAAATATACAAATGATGTACTGTTAACTTTTGGTGAATTTAGGAGAAAATCTACAGACACAAACAGACAAAGTAGTAAATAAACACCTAAATGTGTATTTTGGATGTTTTCTTTCGACTAGTCTGAAAGAAAAGGAAGCAAAACAGCCCCAAATCTCAAAATTGACCCACTTATTTAGGAAAAGGTAATACAATTGTTATCAAAGCAGTTTAAGGTGACATTTGTGAAAATACAGTTCAATGTATCATAAAAACCTGTTTCCAACCTGTTTTAGATATTATATAAAGATACTGAACCGCGTGAACATGTGTTTTTACATACATGTTTATAAATAAAGATAAAAAATTGAAAAGGTTGATTAGGAATGCCTCGATGCGATATATAGAATATTTCTTTTTTAATTTCAGTAGCATTATTGAGTCGAATCCATTATAAACTGTTGTCTTATGCACATTTTACTTCTCAGGTAAAGTTTAATTAGAAATTGAACCCAATAAACCGTTCGATCTCCACAAACATTGACGAAGATTTGCGTGATCCCTTGTGACTTTCTCCCATGTGAACGCCTGCATCTTGCGGTGCACACATGCAGGTTTCTTTGCGTGGAGGTGTGTGGCACACACGTGTGCGCGTGCACTCCGCATCATGTAGGTCAATGAGGACACGCAGCATCGCCGCCAGCGTCTGAACCTGTGGTCCATCCAGGAAAAAAGCTGATGAGTTCCCCCTCAAGGAGATGCTGCCTTCCATGGCACCTTCCCCCAACACCTAGCGTGCACACAGACCCTCACGCGCACACACACGTGCACACACACACTCTGACACACAGTAGTGAAAGATGCCATGTGTATCCAGGTGTCTGGCTGCGTTGTAGCACCCTTCAGATGTCACAACGACAGAAATCAGTGTTCTGACCAGAAAGTCTGCAGGCAGCACGAGTGTGTGTGTGTGTGCACGAGCATGTGTGTGTGTGTGTGTGTGTGTGTGTGTGTTGGTGCATCTGTGCACACAAATGCACGTGTGCTTGTGTGTTGCTTATTCCTAGAGGGTGGGGGGTGAGAAAAACAAGTGAGAAAAACAGCAAAACAAGTTAAGAGACAATGAAGAAAGCAACACTGGCACCTGCTTCCCCCGGTGAGGAGGGCGAAGCACCCACCTCAGAAGCCACGCCGCCTGGTCCTTTGATGCGCTCCGCCACTAATGACGCCACTGATAATTTCAATCTCTAGATATTTTCAGTCCGACAGCATGCACTGTATCACCTTTATCTCTCCTTCTAACACTTCACAAACACGCTCCCCTTCCAAACACACATGCACACTTTTCTTTTTTTTTTTGGGTTCAGTTATGTGGCCAGATGTCCAAGTTGACATAGCGCTTAAGGCGTTTGACTGGATGAAACAGTGCATTGGCTGCGGGTAAAGAGGGATTAAAACAGGGCCCGAGGCACTTGTGTTATATTGAAAACATCCTGGGCTGCTTTGTATGGAGATTTGCATACATTGGGGTCTGTGCGGCGATGGCCCATCTGCTGGAGTGCATTGTCCCCAAACAACAAAGTGTGTTTAAATATTTCACATCTCCATCTATTGGGACAGAGGTACGTAGAAATGAGTTGGGAGTGAAAAAAAAAAAAAAAAAAATAGAGGGCGATGGAAGGGGGTGAAAAAAAAGAAAGAAAGAAAAAAACAGACAAAAAAAAAAAAGAAAAAAAAGGAACGAGTAGATTGGCACAGCTTTGAATTTGAACTGCTCCCAAATGTGCCTCAGTCAGAGCCACAGTAAATAACACTATCGCCGGCCAGGATCCGGGAAAAATGAGAAGAATCTAAATATAATATGTTGTAAATCTGAATTCTGGTGGAGAACATAGTCGTCTGAATACAGAAAGGAAGACGTAAAATGTATGTTTTTGTCCATCACGTGGGACTAATTGTGCTCAAAACTAAATATAAAAATGTGTTTTTCATGCATGAAATTTAACAAACTTCCCATTTGACTGTTGAAACTTTCCGTATCCTACACTGGATTTTCACCTGACATTAATAGACTTATTTTTTATGCTTGCAGTGTCAAATTAACTGTCAAAGACACTGATGTCGATAGAAAAAATATATATCCATAGTAGAGGGTTAGTTGCAGACTGGTTCAGTATTAAGTAATCATCCCTTTGGCCCAAACCCTCTTTATTGTATTAATGCCATAACTCTAGGCTTCTGTGACATTTAATGGCACTGTAAAATTAGATAATTACTGTAATATATCTGTATACTCATGCCCGTGTCCGAGGTCAGAAACATAAAAATTAATAAGGAACAAGTGGGAGAAAGGGGACGGAGTAGAGAGATTAAATGTATGTGTGTGTGTGTGTGCGTGTGTGCGTGTGTGCGTGTGTGTGTGTGTGTGCAGGAGAGTTTGAAGTGACAAAGATGGCAAAAGTTAGCTTTAATACCGCAAAGAGAGCACAGTCCAGATTCACTTTGACACCCCATGTTTATGCATCGTCTCTCGATATCCCTGCGTTCTTTTTATTTTTACACTCTCCTCTCCCCGTGTGCGTCTTTCACTTTCGACCAAAACACACATCAAATGAGGAACACGCTCAGGGCGGCGCGCGCTGGATGGAACAGTAAGGTGATTTAACGACGGGACGGTTTGTGTGTAGGCTGGACAGCCTGGTGCAGCCTCCGTCTTCACAACCCTGAACACACACAAACCCTGTGCTCACATGTACGCGCACACACACACACACACACACACACACACACACACACACACACACACACACACACACCGACACCAAATATCTGAAAAAAAGAAAAAAGAAAACAGCCAAGATGGACGTGAGGAACATGTTGCCTGCACGGGGGAGGATTTTTGGAAAGAAGAGCGTGGTCAATCTGTTTGTTTCTCTGCCACATCCAAGAAGAGTGATAATTTCATTTTCTTTCATTATTTTCTCCCTCTTATTGTACTCGTGTGTCAAATTTTGAAAGCTGCTGAGGTTTATGTTTAAGAAAAAGAGCACATCAGACAACGATTTTTATTTATTTTGCAACAAAATGTCAGTCGTTCTGTCGCTCTGGTTTCCCACGCAGTGAGACATCGAGACAATCCAGACAGACCCACTGATGCCACCTGAACCTCGTGTACCTCCGCCTTGTCTCGCTGCATCTCCCCTGGTCTAATTGAGCCTCGTAAGCCATGTTCATTTATGCAAACCCTTTAGTCGTAGAAGGTCACGGCTGGAGAGCCTGTGAAAAAGTATAACAGACACACATTAACCCCCATTTAATCAGGATTACAGAGAACAACCAAGCATTATTTAACACACATCACAGAGCATGACAGCAGTAGGGAAATATGGGACACACACACACACACGCACGCACACACACACACACACGCACACACACGCACACACACACGCACACACACATAAACACACGCACGCACGCACGCACACACAAATCCAGCACAATCAATCTAATGGTCTGCATTAGTTAACTGCCAAATGTTGGGCTTTTTATGGCAGGATCACCCGTCCCTTGAAAAGATAAATACGGTGCACAGATCCCAGTAATTACAGCAATCCCCTTACAGCACACAGAAACCGTCCTCACTCAGCAGCCTCTCTGGAGTACCGCCGCCCTGTAGATTAAGTCATTTAGGACAGTTGTAGGGCAGCGGGGTGACTGACAGAAGTGGGGCCGGATGGAGGGGAGACAAAAGGACAGACAGGGGTGGTGTTAATGTGTTTTGTCTTTTCAGTATTTTTGGGGGAGGGGTTGCGACAACAAAAAAAAGTAGACACGCCAGAGAAAACGAAGATACAGACACGGTCAAATGCAGGTTGACACACTTGTGATGTATGTAGCGAACACATGAAAGGGGGATGTCGCCGAGTATCTTAACCCTCCAACTAATAAATGAATGAAAAGGATCTTCAGTCAACATATAAAGTAAAAGGTCACATAGCCTTTGTGTGGATAATATAAAGTGAATGAGCAAGGTAGTTTATTGTGATCAAATAAAGCCACCATATGCAGTGTGTGTTGCACTGGGAATATTACTATTTGGAATTCGGGGTTTAGAGAAAAAAAAAGCACAATAATAATAATAGTAATAACTTTAAAACCTTTAAAAACAGAGTTTACAAAGTGCTTTGACAGACAAGCAGCGAGGCGAAAAAATGTATGAAACATGAAAACAATCAACACGATGAAAACAAACTAATAAATTAAATAAATGAAATAATTTAGTGAAATAAAATAATAATATCAATAATAAAATAAAGCAGTAAGGCGACGGCATCACATAAAAGCCAGTCTGTAAAAATGGGTGTTACAAGATAATACAGCACAATACAACAGCTGTGCAATAAACGTGATCATAATGTTGCTTTACTGTTGAGACTGTAAGTGACAGCCATAGATTGAGGTCTTTACACAATAAAATGTAACGCAACTGTGTGGTGTTACTATCATTATGTGCATAAATAAAGAGACCATGCAAACGTCTATATATATTATGCAATCCAATATATGAATGTTACACACTGAAATAGTCAAAACTATCGAGAGTTTTGGACTGCGGTGTATTAAGCTGTGAAAGTGTTTCGGAGCGGCTCAGTAGAGTTCCCATTGAAACAAACAGAGTTATGTTCACGTTCAGTCTTACTCCCAACAATGAAAGGAAGTTTAGGCAACAAAAGAGCGTCTTTGACATTAACTTGAGCGACCAATGACACAAACAATACATTTGACTGACGACTGATATGGAACATTTTATACTTTCGCTTTCACATCGGACACGAACAGCGGTCTTCTGGACAGAAGTCCTGTGTTTGTTTGACCCGTCCACCACCCGTCCTGTGTGGACTATCTCACACCTTATACACCGCTAGTTGCTCCGAGCGTCCAAGAATGATGTGGGTGTGTTTACATTGGAGTTAATTGCGATCCCAATCCCCATTTGACGCTTTGAGAGTTTGTGTGTTCAAGATAACAAACAAAACAGTGCTCCGCAGCACTGCAAGTGGTCAAAAACTTCACGGTATACCTTTAAAGCTGCTTTTTCTTCCTTTTTTTTTTTTATACAGCTACTCATGTTTTTGTGTTCACTTCTTGAATGCGGCGGACTCACGATACTGTCATATTAAATAGTCTTCACGTCTCAAGCTCGCTGCAGGCAACGTTGATACTTTTCTTTCTGGCGTAGATCACAGAAACTTGAGACACCTCAGGATGGCTCCACTGTGTGTGTGCGTGTGTGTGTGCGTGTGTGTGTGTGTGTGTGTGTGTGCGTGTGTGTGTGCGTGCGTGCGTGTGTGTGTGTGTGTGTAAAGGGCAGCGATGGGTGCAGTTTAGCAAAGGGAACCGAGTAAAGCCTTCAGGCCGCGGGGCGATTGATGTCCAGCGGGGTGGCTGAGGAACACTAACTCACACTGCTCTCGGACCGCATCTAAAACTCTCATTAGTTTAAGTGTGTGAGAGTTCTCTCTCTGCACCCTTCAGACAAAGCGGAGAGGCAGAGGGCCAAAACCTCCTCGGATGTTCTTTCACTCCATGCAGGGGGAGGCATCCGAGGAGGTGAGCGTGCACGTCTGTGAGCGCACACACTTTGACACAAACCCCCCCACACACACATTTTCACACATACAATTAGTCTCTCTGCCGGTGTCTCCATACTGGCCTTTCTTGCAGCATGCATGCACATAACCGTGTGCACGCAGCTTAACGGCAGGGCCCTAATGAGGTCTGAAATATGAGCGGTAAACATTTGTATGGACAGATGTGGATTAATGTTCATCTTTTCTTCAAGCCAGAGATTAAACCTGATTTACTGCCTAACAGGTTTTAGGTTTTTTTCCCCCTTCTTTTCTTTTTGATTACACAGACTGAGAAAAGAAGAGAGAGGAGGTGAATGAGACACAGTGGGAAAAGAGAAACAAAGGGAGAGTGATTGTGTGTATCTTACTTGTGGGGAAGTTGCCAGAGGAAGCCAGACAGTGAAAGTGGAAGGAACAAAGACACACACACACACAAAAAATAAAAAATAAATAGCAGGCTTGGATGGAAGGGGAGGCAGAGGGAAGCGTCAGATGCTCCTTATTCCTGTTGTGGGTTGCTGAAGTGAAGGAGAAGAAATTTGAGTCATGGGGACGGAATCAGAAATGTCAACAGATTGAGTCAGAGCAGAGCTGGGACCGTCTGGAAGGAGAGAGTATCAACACTGACTGAGGGGCACACAAGATTTTGGGTCCGTCAATGGGCTGATGGCAAAATTATTGGACATGTGTGTGGATGTGTGGATGTGTGTGTGTGTGTGTGTGTGTGTGTGTGTGTGTACATGTTGCATGTGGGGGAGGATGTGGGATTGGCTTAGTCTGCCGTCTATAATGAATGGTTAATGTTAGTCGGGGAAAAAAATGAATACGGTCACCATCTGCTCGATCTAAGTCTGCATTCTGTGCATGTGTGTGTGTGCACATTTGTGTGTGTGACACACAAACACACACACACACACACACACACACACACACACACACACACACACACACACAATTGTGCTCTTGGAGAGGGATTTGGAAATATGGAATGCAAGAAAAGGGAGGGAGGAAGAAAGAGAGGAGGACGCAGCTAACAGAAGAGAGACATGCAACAACAAAAAAAACCTGGAGAAAGAGAGTGAGAACATGAGAGGGAAAAGAGGGAAAGAGACAAGGTTTGTGTGGGCGACATCATATGTGTTTAGATGTGGCAGAGACGAAGATACAGGTGAGCACAAATAGGGCACAAGTCATGAATTCTGTCAGGTATCTCAAGCACATGTAGCCTGTGGCTGCAAAGACACACTGGAGACGCACACAGCAAACACATTCACAACGCACTATAGAGGAAGAGAAAGATTTGTATTACCGATACTGTCAACAATTAAACTATCCATAAGAAATGTTACCACCATGTAAAAAATTTTTTTTTAATTAATATCTTAATTAAGTGAAAGTGCAGAAATATTATCAGCTAAATTGATTTATTGTGCGTATTAAAGTACTCATTAAGCAGAATGGCCCCTGTCGTCATAATATTGGATTGTAATAATTTATCATTAATGTCTAAGAACTATTATAGTGTTGTAGCTGGTAGATTTAGAGCCAATTCTACATTGTGCTATATGATCGTTCAATCTACATCTACAACATCATATCTAATGAACAGATTGTGTGTTTTGTGCGTTTGTATGAATATGCAAAGTAAATACAGCTGTCAAATTCAAGAGCAACTGCTCACTTAAACGTGTTTTTTTTTAAAGATGTAAACTAAATTATACGACTGTACTTTGATGAAACACATAAATGAAATGCTGGTGTTAATATTTACATTTCCCACCAAATTTCGAAAAATCCGCATTTCATGATTGAAAATAGCTCAAATCTACTGTTTTAAAATCAGCCCTAATCTTAAAAGACCAATTCTGAGTTAGATGCCACTGTTTGGAAATAATCCACGCCATGAAATACAAGAATGTTAACACCCTTTAATCAGACCCCCCCCCCCCCCTCCTTGCATCTCCCCACAGCGTCAGTTGTTTTAACCTTTTCAGTAAATAAGTGCCAGCACCATAGACTGTATATAAGAAGTGGGCGTAGTCATCGTGGTTTGTGGACTGCCGTTTTGAAACCTTGAGTTCGAGATCAATTTCGCCGTTGCCATCTTGTATTATTTATTTTTTGCGCAACCAATGAACGGAAGTTACCATATTTTGAATGCGGAGGAGTAACGTAGAGACGCCGTATACGTCTCTGTTACCAGCAGCAACCTGTCAATCACAAGGTAGCCCCGCCCTAAGGCATACTGTACAGCATCATGATGTATTGAAGAAGACTTAAAACTAGAGATTGAGACCATAAACTCAAGTTTACAATGTTTACTGAGGGAATAAATCCAGAAAGAAGTAGGATCATGTTCTCTATAGACTTCTATACAATCAGACTTCTATACAACCAGAGGAGTCGCCCCCTGATGGTCAATAGAGAGAATGCAAGTTTTAAGACACTTCCACATCGGCTTCACTCTGCAGAACCGGAGGAGCACAGCTCATTTAGCGGCTGATAGTTAGCTAGCAAATGTTATCTTGCTAACTCCACCATGTTTTCACGCTAACGCTACACTGGTTATAGAAAATTAGCAGAACAGTGGTCTGCTGGGTCTCTGCTCCTCGCCGCTCGGAGACTACAGCCAGCAGGAAAGCAGACGCCACTCTCCTCTCTCCAAAGTAGTCTCCCAGCGGCGGGGAGTGAGGCGGGGGGACTACAGGGTGTAATTCTTGTCTCATTTGTGGTCTGATAGACAGTTAATCCATCAAATCAGTGCCCCCATGCCATACCGCAATTTCAAGCTACTGTAGCTAGCTGTCATCAGCTCTCGCTGTCATATTTGTCGAGGCTGCGTCGAGGCTTTCGTCATACGAACATGGGCGTGGTTTCATCTCTCAGCCCCTTGTCCATTTTTTTGTGCCTTTTTCAAAGTTATGCAGTGGGTTGATTTAAGTGAAATTACACTTTAATATAGTGCAGAAAAAGTACAATCTTTGTACATGTAATGAGGAACAATATAAGTACAAAGAAGCATATAATGAAAATACTAAAGGACAAGTTTACTTTAAACTGTATATTGAATATTAATCCACCAGTCGACTGTATTGTCATTACAAAATGTTCATCATACCTTTATGCCAAAGTTGAGTCTTAAATACTGAATTATTGTCAGGAGTTCAGTGTGAAATTAAGGATTTAATTAATAGTTTTGAAGTTATAGCTCAGCAATTTTTTTATTATGTTGAAGAAAATTAAGTTTTTATATTCTATATTAAATATTACAGTAAAAAATGTAGGATCTCTGTACAGCTATCTATTACCAGACTACCCTTTAAATACACAGTAACAGTATTTAAAGCTTTAGAGGGATTACAAGAGTTGTGGATTTCGGAACAGTATCATACCCGGCTGCGCTCACACATAAACACACACACTCTCTCTCTCTCTCGCCCACTCGCACACCAACTCAGAACAAATGCATGTCCGTTAGTTTTTTTGTCATCACATTTGTTTCCACAGTTTTTTAAATCCTAAAAAAAAACAAAAAACGCAGTTTTCGTGCATCATCACGCTCTCGGGTAGCCATGACAGGGAAGGAGCTGCAGCTCTGATAAAACATTTGTGATACATCTCTGAACACTGGGCTGATAAGTAAATACAGGCTACATCGATAATCCTCATGTCACTATGCGCTCTGTATTATGCAGAGTGTTGCATACACACATGCATGCACGCACACACACACACACACACACACACACACACACACACACGCGCACACACACACACACACACACACACACACACACATAAACACACACACTGCCAGGTTGTGATTAAATTCTCTGTGGCCTATGATCCGCCTCTAAATCTTTGCAATTTTCATTTTATGCAGCTTTAATATGGATCATAGTTGCTCTCAGAGTGCCCCATCTCCTAATCTGGAGCAATCTGAGCTGAGCCTGGCTGGGCCAACAGCTGACGCTAAGCCAACCAGTCACACTCAACCAGCCAGCAAGTCAGCCACAAAGCCTCCGTGCAGTCGGTGGGCCCCAAACGCCAAGAGACAGGAGGCGAGGGAAATATCGAGAGAAGAATTGTTGTGAAGTAGTTCAGCTGATAGGGACTGAAGAAGTAAGTCATGTATGCATTTTGTATGAAAACAACTACGTTAAAATGTGTGGCTGGCTGACAGCAAATTGAGGAAAATTTACAATATTTACAATTTTGCAGAAAAAAGAGATTTTAGTGAATAAATTATACAAAAGTATCGAAGTTTAAAGATGCCACTTTACACTTGTAGAGATAAAAGGTGCTAACTTGAGCCATAAAGGGGTTCTTCGGCTAGTCCTCATAAGTGAAACCCTTTTTTGGTTCCTGATACCTTCATATAAAAGTTCCACCTGGAAGCCTTTCAGAGGGTTCAACCTAGAACCCAACACAAAGGGTTAAACCTAGATCCATTTGTGAAAGATTCCACCCAGAACCCCTATGAGAGCTACAACACGGAACCCTTCTATGGTGTAAAGGTTCCACCCGGAACCGTCTCTAGAGGTTCTATCCAGAAACTTTCCATCATCTGAGGGTGCCAACAAGAACCCACCTAGGGGGTTCTATCGAGAACTATGTTATATTCCAAGGGGTTCATCTACAACCCACCCATGGGGTTCTACCGACAACCCTTTTTTATTTTCTAAGGGTTTCTAAGGAGGGAGGGGGGTCATTAGTTGAGGTCATGTAGCTGCGGTGTGTTTGGGTGGGGTACCATGTCAGGGGACATTAGACACGCGCACATACAGTAGATTTTCACATGATATTCAGAACACACACACACAAGATGACCCTGTTTTTCAGAGCATTGGAGGGGGCATAAGAGGATTAAGTAATTAAGGGTACACTGTTTAAAAAATGTATATTAATATTGTAATGCTTAAATCCAAACCCCACTGTGCGATCTGTCGAAATCATGTAAGACACGTTCACGATGCTTCTCATGTAATTTACTGTAGTAGCAGACGTAGAAATTGACATGTTGTGTGTCATGTTTCTCTCAATATAGATTAAACTGTCACGTCAAAATACCAACGAGTAACCAGCTGAAGTGTTTGACCAGGAGCAGGCACCCTGCTGGGAATCATGTAAATAATACTGCTGCTGATGGAGGAAAACCCACAAACTGAGCAAAGCTAATGCTGGGCTTATCTCTCTCTCTCTCTCTCTCTCTCTCTCTCTCTCTCTCTCTCTCTCTCTCTCTCTCTTTGCTTCGTCTCTGCAATATTAACTGACTGAATGTAGCTGTGATGATTTTCAGATGATTTTTGTTACCGATGTTAATGAGGAGCAGAGAGTGAGAGTGAACATCAGGGGGAGGAGGGGAGGTGTGTGTGTGTGTGTGGGGTGGGGGTTGTGGGGGTGGGGGGAGGGGGTTGGGGGGTCACCCCACCACCTCAGCCTGCTTAATCCTCCCAGTGGCAGACGGCAAGACCAGTTAGACATCAGGAAACCCTTATGGACATATTTGGAGCACTGCTTTTACCTTGGTTGCCCACATCTGTCATTAATGTGAGCATGACAAATTACTTAAACACAACAATTCTAAGCTTCTTAAATAGTATACTGCATGTCATGTAGTGTAAATAATATAATAGTTTCCCTCAAAAAGCCTGTATGTCCTCATATGTCAGCAACTGAAACATTGCGCTCATCTTTTGTGCATTGTTCATGACATACTTTCTCCTCATGACATTTGCTTATCCATAATCTAGATAATCCATCTTTGTTAACATCCAGTTTCCTGTTAAAATGTTAAAGGCCGACCCCCCCACCCCAGGCCCCCCGGCCCCCCGATTCAAAACGCAACCAATCCAGACATCCAACCTTCTAAACACTTTCTCCTAAACCTTTGCATCCGAGGTGGCAAAACCTTAAAATGTAAAGTCTGGTGAAATTATATTTTTGTAGTTGACAAAACCAACAGTTAATTGATCCCACTGAGAAGTGTTGCCTGTGGAGCCGCAGATCTACGTCAGTGTCAAAAACTTTCCTTTGTGTGCTCCACAGTGACGCACATAGGGACACGTGTTCATCCTGCACACCAAATCCAAAACTGAAAACAGTCCCCCCTTCAAATACATGATTAATTAACAGTTGCTGAAAAGTCCCCAGCTGTTTTAGGAAATCATTTAGACTGAAGTATATTTCTTCATGACCAGATTTTAAAGCTTCAGCGGGAAGGAATGGGCTGTAGATGTTGGTATATGTCAAAACGTCTGGAGACCACAACTTTTTTTTTGGTCCATTCATTCAGAAAAAAGATAGAATATTGCCTGCCACATTGTTTGAAACTTTGTCAGTATTAATCCCATGTTTTTTCCAACTCCAATCACACATCGAAGTGCACTCTCCTTAAATATATATATAGTGCATTCAGACCCTTTCACTTTTTTTTTGTTACGTTACAGCCTTTTGCTACAATTACAATTGCACATTTATTTGAAAGAAAAAACAGATATATCACATTGACATAAGTATTCAGACCCTGGATTTTGGGATTTCTTTTCTGCCATTGAATAGGGGCCGCCTCTTTCAGGTCCCGCCAGAGATGTTTGATTGGGTTCAAGTCTGGGCCCTGGCTGGGCCACAGCATGCTTCACCTTCGGGATGATATTGTGCAGGTGCCCGGTTTCCTCCAGGCAATGAAAACTCAGAATTGAGGCCAAACAGTTGAGACCAAACAGACACCAAGACTGAGAGCTGAGAGAATCTTGTTTCTCTCAGCTGTAGGAAGCATACCGGTTATTTCAAACTTAAGAATCATGGAGATGCTCTTTAATGCGGTATAACTGTTTTTGTGGACTTCTTCCTCTGTGCCGTGACATGATCCTGTCTCTGAAGGCCGTTCCTTCGACCGCATCGCTTGGCTCGTGCCCCGATATGATTTGTCAGCTCTGATATTTTGTTCACGAGAAACGGGAGGTACCTGAGCTGAATTTCAAGGGTCGTGGCAAAAGTTCTGAATACTTATGTCATTGGGATGTTTCAGTTATGTCTTTCTAATAAATTTACCAAAACAAAATCGAAATTGTCATTATGGAATATTGATGACGGGGACAATTAATTTAAAGTGTCAAGCCTTAAGATTTCAGTTCTGGTTGATTTAGAATTTCTATTTGAGTGAAAACATTGGAATTGTGCTTTGAGTTTTGAGTTTACCCGTCTGCTTTTTGTTAATACATAAGCTTCAAGTTTTCAAGATTGTCTGCACAGTTCCAATTTTTGTGTGCACACGATGGAGAAAAACTGAAAGGGAATGATTCACATGATGCATCTAAAAAACTTGTGGAAAACGCAAGCAGTGCTGCTTTTCGTCCTTTTTGTCCAAGCTGCTACGAAGGTTGTGCTCTGGTCACGCCTGCCGTTACTAAGCGATCAAAACCTGCGATGACGACGATGATGAAGTCACGACGATTTAGCAGTAAGCCTCGGTGACTAAACTAAACAGACTCAAAAACCAAAGGTAAATGGATTCCCAGCACCCTAAATCCCTCACAATAGCTTTACTGCTGAATTTGTCATCTTCAGTTTGTCTGACCTTTTCACCAGATGTTGTGATGTCGTTGGACGCAAAAAACAATGAATAATAGTTTGTGGTACAGATCTAAACGCTCAGTGTAACCTCACATTAAAAGGATTAACGACTCCAGAAATGGACCGTGGACTGATATATTCATGCAGGAAAGAAAAGATATCTGCCGGCTGTGATTGGTTGTTCCTCATCACATGACATGCGGTGCGCTGTTTTTTTATCTTGAGGTGCTAGCCGTGGCACCTTGAAAAAAAAAGAGCGCTTGGGATTTGCTCTCGTTTTGAGCGCGCCTTCCACACGTCTACATTGACAACGATGGATTTGAGGGCGCAAAAACAACGCAGCATGTGAATGCTCCCTTACAGTATTGGTTTTATTTCCAGGAATGTCGCCACGGACACGCAATTTGTAATACTGCACATATATAAATATTGTGATACATTCTTAAGTCTTGTTCATAAGTCAATCACCGTTATGTCACCTCCTTCGGCAACATTTATTTATTATATTGAAAGTCTTTCGAGATTACCACTTTAAACATACATTTTTTGATGCACTGTATATATTCAACGTATCTTTTTTTGTAACGATATCTTACAAAAAGTTTTTTACTCAAGAACAATATGAATCATAGCATGTTCATGAATTGCACCGCAGTGCTTTGTGGCATACCAGCAGTATGGTTTTAATTCCAAGAAACTTGTCCCTCGGTATGCCGATAAGGCCGCTATCTGGCTGTCAGGAAGTGGACAAGTGCAGGTTCACCTCAGTGAACATGATTAAATCACACAATAACCTCCTTCCTCTCTCATCAAATCCTCTTAAGCAGGCTGTATTACATATCTGCCAAACAAAGAAAACTCAATCAGAACAATCAACCAAGCCAGGCCAAAGCCCGCCCTCCCAGCTTGTCTGATCCCATTGCCATGATTAAAATGAAAATGGAGCTGGGACATTACCAGAAATCCCATGTTCACCTTATAAGGAAGATCAGAAGTCTCTCTGTGTGTGTGTGTGTGTGTGTGTGTGTGTGTGTGTGTGTTGCGCGCCCGTGCAAAAGGGGATAATATAAATGTGTCCTGTGTAATTCCCTGGCTTGGACCACAAAACACAGTTTTTTTGGTTTGCAATATTAATAGAAGAAAGATTACAATTGATGGGATTGGATTAGTAATATTTAGCATTTCCATTCTCCAAAAGTAATAAATTAATTTGTTTATGGGCAGTGTGTTTTGAGGAAAACATGTTTTTATCGTGCTGCACCTGCAGAACAACCCCAAAACAACAAAAGTGCTTCCGGATTTTAGATTATTAACAAATCAGGCAATAAAGCACTGGTTGAAATATGAAATACAAAGCAAGCAAGCAAACTTTACATGCCAGTATTTCAGTAGGGCTGCAACTAATTATTATTTTCATTTTCATTATCGATGAATCTGCCAATTATTTTTTCGAATGATCAGAAAATAGAGGACAAAATGGGGCAGCCCAGGGGGACTTCTTCAAATGTCTTGTTTTTTCAAACAAACCAAAGATATAAAATGTTCTATCATGTGTGACAACGAGAAGCATCAGATATTGCTAAAAACCAGCATTACAAATAACCAGCATTATCACAATTATCAAAATAGTTGATTAATTGACTGCTTGTTTTTCAAGACTTGCATAACTACGCCACTCACGTTACTACCGAGTGACTAACGAGTCATGTGACTAACGACTGACCAGACAAAATGTCATTGTTTGGTTTTAGCTTTGCACAGCAGTTGCCTGGACGAAAGTCCTGTCTTTGTTTGACCCACCTTCCCCGCATGGACTACGTCACACTTCAGTTGCTCAAAGCGTGTAATAATGTGTGTTTACATTAAACTGCCAGGTGAGTCGGTGTCAGATGCAGTGAAGGTACAGTATTTGACGCCTTGGGAGTGATAACAAGTTGAAACCATAGACCGTATATAAAAACTGCTGTTTTGAAGCCTCCAGTTTGATGATTTGGATGTCGCCATCTTGGATTTTGGCAACCAGTTAATGGAAGTTACCATATTTCGAATGCGGAGGAATGACTTAGAGATGTCGTTTAGAGCTCTGGTAGCAGCAGCACCCTGTCAATCACAGACCGCCTTAAAGCACACTCTACTTTATGGTCTATTTTACGCTAAATAGATCATAATTTACGAAAAGAACATCATGCTGTATTGAAGAAGACTTGAAACTAGAGATTGAGACCATAAACTCATTTCTCATAGACTTCTATACAACCAGAGGAGTCGCACCCTGTTGGTCAGTAGAGAAAATGCAGGTTTAAGACACTTCTGCATTGGCTTCACGTTTCAGACTTGGAGGATGCCACGTGGTGGAAACCACTTAAGATACAAATAAAAAATAAATTGCTATAATGACCCTTTGATGAATTATGCATGCTTAGTGTACATATCAGTTTGTGTGTGCGTATATGGAGGAGGGGACTGTCCTCTCCAGAAAACCGTTTGTGTGTGTGTGTGTGTGTGTGTGTGTGTGTGTGTGTGTGTGTGTGTGTGTGTGTGTGTGTGTGTAGGTGTGTGTGTGTGTGTGTGTCTGTGTGTTCAAGACTCCTGGGCAGCCTTACAGTAAGAGGCACGCTCCACATTACTGTTGCTCCAATTCACTTCCTGGGATAATCCTTCGCACAACAGAGGGAACGGCAGGTGACCTGGACCAGCAGAGATACAGTATGGGGCTCCATTAAACAAACACACACACACACACACACACACACATACACATTTTCACACACACAGAACCATCCATTCATAAATAATATCAATATGACCCTCCCTTCACCCTGCACTCTTTCCCTCCGCTTTATCTCCGCTCCTCCATCGTGGTTTCCTCTCCCTGCCTCGCCTCCTCAACTCTTAGTGAAACATATTGTCGCCCTGCTGCCCGAGAGTGTCTTTCATCCATCGCCCCCAAAGTCATCTCCGCCATTAACAGCAGTGTCTAATTAAACCAGTAAATGACAAACACATAGACACAAACACAGGCCGCGCTGTAATGGCCCCGCTGTAGCAGGTGACTGATGGGCAGCTGTCTCTTGTCCATCCTCTGTGCAGATCAACCTTGAGACGAGGGACCTCTGGGACGTCTGTTGGACCACTGAGATAAGGTTAGCCGAGCATTGATAATGAATGATTTATACACAGTAGCCATGGCAGTTAGTAAAGTTAATTGATTAATTAATTGAGAACAATATTGCCTTTTAACAAGGTGATGTTTTCATTGCGGTGCTTGCTATGTCTCACATATGAGTTCATCCCTTTCCAGATATTCATTTTAGCAAAACAAAAACAGTGGGGGGTTACCGCGGAAACAAACAAGAGGTGTTTTTCTGTTGTTTGACTTGGGACCAAAAAACAATCGGAGAACAATGAACTGTTTCCGCGGATCATATCCGGCATTATTATCCTCTTACTTGCCTTCTATGAAAAAGGGAATAACAAGGTAGTGTAGCTGTGGCTTATCTAGAGCCCCTGTATTAACCACTCTGGTGTTAGCATCAGCAGCCTAATGATAACTCTTTCATGTAGCCTGTGATGCTACATTGAGATAAGGTGACACAAATTAAAAGCCTTAAAAGTCTTTCTTACTGAGAGAGAACGAGAGAGATGGCTTTATTAAAGTACATTTCTGCAGACATCCCCCTTTATCCACTATGCAGCGCTAGCTTCTATTTTGTTTCTGTTTCTCTTTTTCAATCACTAAAATCATCCAGTCTTCTATCTCGGTGTTCTGAAGAAACCTCAGGATGAAAAAAAAAAAAAAAAGCTAAAAGCCATTTCCATATTAGAATGAAAATGAGTATTTCAGAGGAATTATCCCCTTCAACAAAACAGAATAAAACCCCTCTTATTCTGGCTAATCCTTCAAAGACTGTGATATTACCTGATAGGATGTTGTACAGTGTGAATACTATCAACAAGACATGCCGAAAATAATGTAAGCAGGTCCCCATTGTGGAGATTAGAGTGAGCATGTCTCGCTCCCAATTTAGCTCTTCTCCGAAATGTAGCGCCTCGTTTTTCTCTGTGTTCACTCCCTCCTGTCTTACAGATTGAATTATCAACCAACTGGAAGCTACTTCTTTTGTTTCCTTTGTCCCACAGCTTATAAAACAAATGCAAAGGGGTTAATGAAGAGAAAGGATGAAAAGGATAAAAGGATAGTTTGAGGAAACATCTTTTAAGTAAAAATGCACTTCAGATCATAGACTGCGTATGAGAAGTGGACTTAGTTAATGTGACGTCACCCATTTGGTTTGTCGACTGCCGTTTTGAAGCATCGAGTTCGACATTTTGGCCGTTGTCATGTTTCTTTGCAACCAGAAGTGACACAACGATCAAAATTATACAATTATCTTTCATGAGCCCACTGTGAAAGGGTTAAAGTTGTAAGATGAAATCATGGACAACTCTAAATGGACCATAATTTACTTGAAACGTGAGACTTGAAACTAGAGATTGAGACCATAAACTCATGTTTACAATGTTTACTGAGGGAATAAATCAAGAGAGAAGTAAATTCATGTTCTCATAGACTTCTATACAATCAGAGGAGTCACCCCCAAATAGATATAAGAATTTTAAGCATTTCAACATTGGCTTCACTTTTCAGACCTGGAGGTTGCCGCCTGCTTGAGATGAGATTGTATTTGGGATTTTTCCCAACTTTTCACGCAGACAATGACACATTGTCCCCCACTATATCTCAACAACTAGAACATCACATGTATTGCCATGACATTTTGCTGAAAATCATGGTTCCAAGAAGATTTATCCTCATGTCTAGTGATCCTCTGACATTTTCTTACAGGTGGATGTCAGTGTCTTTTTCTACTGACTCCTCTAGCGCCACCATGAGGTTGAAATTTGGGGATTTTGATTGTCCCCTTCAGTATCTCCAGACATTTCTTCTAGCGCCATCATTACGTAACATCTAGACATGTTGACAGGAGAAACTAAGAAGTGTGGCTCTAAACTTGTTAATTATTATAATCTCTGCTCGGAGGATCATGCGATTGGTTGTGTGTCCGTGCATCTGTGATTGAGTGTGCATCTCTGTGTCTGTCCACGGATAATCTTGCAAGCTGCATACTATTTTGGTTTGCCAGTAATGGCAGCATTTGCGAGGACCTCTTGTGGTTGCGGTGACTCACACTTTCGCAAAATGTCTTTTACTGCCTGATTTATACCTCCATTCACTGCCTGCTGACTCCTCACTCACTACTCTAAACCGCCCGCAGAAATAACACAACTGAGTACATCGCCGACCCCCATACGCTACTCTGTGCCCAGAGACACAGCGAGGGAAAACAGTTTGCTCACTTTTATAGTGTTGTACAGTGTATTTGGATAACAGCTAACAGCTAACGGAACTACCTGTGTACATACTGCTGAGTATATCGCCGCCACTCAGCCGCAGCTGCGTGGGCAGAAAACTTGGTGAGTCTACTTTTGTTTTTGGCAAAATTGTATGAAATGTCTTATGTGCTGACTTCGAGACGATTGCCGGGATACTTGTTTGAATTAAGTTGATTTTTACGACGCTTTACAGCACTGGTTGTATTAATTCAACAACACAATACAGCTGTGGTTGTTGCAGACACACCTGCTGGAGATTTGCTCTCTACTGAGTGCACCTTTCTAACTTATCTATTGTCTATATAGTTTGTATCTTATGCATGAGCACTTACAATTTTTTATCTCGAGTCGAAGGACAAGGGAACACAGCAACAGATAAAGGCTCTGGCCTTGTTCGCCAACTAAAGTAACTCATTTAGTTGCATTTTGAACAACAAAACCTTCAGAGCAAGTTTTCCCACGTTGTCATCAGCAGAACCGTTTTGCACAGCGAGGCAAGGTAAATGGATTGGAAATAATCACCTGCAGGGTGGCTGAGAACTTGACTGACTGATGTACACTAAGCCTCGTCACAGTGTGACAAAGGAGCCTCATGTCATAGAGCAAAGTGCTCAGAGTGTTTGTATGTGGTAATTGGTCCTAGAGAGAGGAAAATCCTAGAGGCTGAGCTGCAGGACACTCAAAGCCCCTCAAGTCCAGCTCTTTTCGGCTCAATACATATTGAACAGTGGAGTCAGGGGGCTAAGAAGATTATCACAATGGGATGAAGAGGCTGTAAGAGCCTTTGTGGCCTCAGCGCACAGTGAAAGTTGCTGCAGCCCTCTCAAGCCCTTAAACTGCTTGACCTTAAAAGCTCTGTTTGTGAACTCTCAAAGGAAAAAAAAAAGCTGTGAAATGAGAAAGAAATAATAAAAAGAAAACACAATTCATAAGATGGGGAAAAACAAAGTGCTACAAATTTTGTACGTCAGCATTACACGCAAAGAAAGAATACAAAACAATGTTGCCAGGTGATAGATGTCATTGCCTTAGGCCGAATCGTCATTGTCTTATTTTCACTTAAAATGTAAAAATCCTTGGTGCACCTATCTCATTCAGCACGGGATTATTTTATGTGTGTGTGTGTGTGTGTGTGTGTGTGTGTGTGTGTGTGTGTGTGTGTGTGTGTGTGTGTGTGTGTGTGTGTGTGTGTGGTGAGAGCGACTGAAGCATTGAAATGACATGAAGAGTTATTTGGGCTGTAATGAAGCTGCTTAATGAAATCAGTGCCCTTGAAAGTTCTTCATCAATTTTAGCTCCCTCGCTCACTTGCTCGCGCTCCACCATTCCTGCCTGTCAGCTAATCCACGCGCGCGACACAATATTAATTAAACACAGCGTTTCCTGAAGTACTTAAGTGAAGCGCTATCATTGATAATGAGCAGGTTTAAAGGAGTCACATCCCTCCAAAATTACTTTTTAAACCGGCCTTATTAAGCAGAAAATGAGGCCCAAATCAGCCTACAAGCTCCTCATTAAAAGCCACTGATCCTTGGCCACGCGCATGTTCCAATGGTTTTAATTAGGCTAGCGCAAGATCGTCGGCGACAGGAAGTGCCATTAATCTTGTCTTTTCATTCAGAGAGGGGAAAGGGGGGGCGGGGGGGTACAGCATGTTGCAGCCTGGTGCCTCAAATGCCACAACATAATGAAAATGAGAAAATCAAGTGGCATCGTTTGAATTGTTTTTCTTTTTTTGTGTAGATTCAGACTGAAGCGACGGAAATATACAGTTTTACATCTCCCTTCTGTTAAGACCTCACTTTGTAATTACAAGACAAGTCT
Source organism: Ophiodon elongatus (assembly GCA_016806645.1). Classification (NCBI taxonomy): domain Eukaryota; kingdom Metazoa; phylum Chordata; class Actinopteri; order Perciformes; family Hexagrammidae; genus Ophiodon; species Ophiodon elongatus. Next base: position 500,787 of record JACSYO010000734.1, read on the forward strand.
TTCTATTCATCATTAGCCGCACACACACACACACACACACACAAGATGAACTGCGTCTTCATTTTCTCCGTGTGTGTTTATGAGTTGCACTTGCTGCAGAGAGGACGGTCCCGGCCCTGCCTGTCACACCTTCTCCGCATGGAGGATTATGGATGGCCAATTACATCGCTTTTGTCATTAATTAATGAGGATAACGAGCTCCCCCTGCTCCCCACAAAACCGTGGTGATCCTCAGCTGGTACTGAGCAGGGAGACGGGTGCTGGGCCATGTGTGTGTGTGTGTGTCTGTGTGTGTGTGTGCGTGTGAGAGAGAGACAGAGAGAGAGAGAGAGAGAGAAAGAGACAGCGAGGGAGATTCAGAGAGTCTACGTGAGAGAAGAGGTTATGGTGAGTACAAAAAGGCTGAACACAGAGATGATTGTTGACCCCAGGGCTTTGCATGTACATTTGTCCAGTGAGTTGAAGTGTGTGTGTGTGTGTGTGTGTGTGTGTGTGTGTGTGTGTGTGTGTGTGTGTGTGTGTGAAGGTTTGCTCACCACCAGTCCTGTATCTGTGGGGGCCATTACAGAGATTAGGCAGTGCTACAGTAACGGATGCCCCCGATTGTCAGCTCGTATCCTCAGTCAAGACAACAAGCTAAAAGGGAAAAGAGTGAGAGTGATGGAAAAGAGAGGGGGGAAGGGGGGAAGAGGGAGGAGGGAGGAGCGAGGAGGGAGGAGAAACATGGAGGAAAAGAGGAGGGGGGAAACCGAGGCTTTAACAAAGTGGAAGTCTTGCAACCAAACTGGGATGCCATGAGATCCATCTCTGCACTCACAAAGAGCTCCTGTACAAACAGGATATTCAAACAACCGTCTCCCCCCCCCCCCCCCCCCCACCTGGCTCAGTTTGGCCCCTGCCACACAGTCTGGGTCTACGGCGCGTGGTGTCAGGTGCCTTGTGGCGATGGGCAAAACGCTTTGCCTGACTGCCACGTTCAAAGGTTTGCAGCCATATGAGCGTGAAACACACACACACACACACACACACACACACACACACACATAAACACAAACAATGCACAGACTCATACAAACAGACATCCACCACCCCCCCACCCCCTCTCCCCCCCCTTTAGACGTCTGATTAACGAATGAAGAGCCCACGCCGCTGCACTCGCAGCAACGTCGCCCCTAATCACATGGCTCCTCGGAACCAACTGACTTACCCGCTCATCCCTTCCGACAAGGCGGGGCTGCGAGGGACGACAGAGTGTGATGTCATAGCGGAGCGGAGTTGTGGGTGGGGGGGGGTCCGTGGGTGATGGGCAGGTGGGGCCCTTACAGGGCCACTGCCGGAAACAAAAACACAGAGGCACCATCTCTTCCTCCACGTCCTCTCTCTCTCTCTCTCTGCCACCTCACACACACTTGTTCGGCCCTATTGTTTATCTGTCCTCCTAACACACCCTCCCTCTCGTCATGAACCTGCCCCGGAACAACCAAAATATTCTTTGTCACTACGGCCTTCAAAGCCCCAAATATGCTTCTGTGAGCACATTTTAATAACACAAAAAAAACCTAATGTTTTATAAAGCCCCTTTATCCACCACTGTAAGCATAATCAGAGCTGAAGTATGTTCATTTTCCTCCGAGGCCCCTGTTTGTAAGTACAGTCTGTGTGTGTGTGTGCGTGAGAGAGATGAAGTGCTACAATGTGCATCAGACACATGAGCTTGCACATAGAGAGAACTTAATTAGAGAAAACAGCGCTGTCAGATGCATTAGGCAGGGGTACGCACTTAAGGGCATATGGTTTTAGTACCATACCATCGGGTTGGAGAAAAAACTGCACAAACATACCTCAAAGCTCCGAGCCATGCTAATGAAATCACTCCCATCCTATCCCACCGAGAGCAAACACAAATGTTTACAGACATCACACAGTCCGTCCGTACTCCTGCACCACACTGAGCTGTCGAGAGAGTGGTAGTGCACTGGCTGTACTGGCATGTTTGTCTGCACGCAGACAAACATGGAAAAAAAAAAAAACAGACAAAAGGGAGCAGCAAGATGTTCTTTGTAAGGTTACGTCTAATTTATTCTACCCTGTGCTATTTAGTCTGGAATCAATATTACACCTCTACTCCAACAACTCATATTTGGCCTTCATAAGCAGTATAAACATTCAATAAAGGGTTTTGCCAAACACCGTAAGCGCTCATTGTTTTATTTGTCAACAACTATCCCTCCTCCTGTGGGCAGGTGTATGAACGGTAATTAATGGCAATGCAATTAAAACACAGTTGTAATTATGTTAAATACGTCCTGGCTGGAGAAGTTGTAATTGTTGTCAAATGCTGCACGTTAATCGTTCTCACAGATGTCCTTATATCTGCTCGTAACAACATCGCAGTGTGTCTGAAACCATTTATTAAACATTTATATAAATGCCAGACAGGAGGGTTGAACATGGATTATTTGATGTTTTGTAAAACCTTGCATCGATCAAACGGCCGCAACAATGTGATGAAAACGTGGCCTTATAATATGAAATGATGTTCATCTGCAATACTCCACCTGGCTCTAAGTGACAAAACAAATCAATTAGATACCATTGAGATATTTTCTTTACATTTTTTAAGTGTGCATATTTGTCTTCAAGTGTTTTTTCAATCATAATTTTCAAGACGTTTTTGAATTATTGCAGCCTTTTTAAATTTTTCATTCAGGCTCACTTGGCGTTTTTTTTTTTTTTTTTTTGGTGTCGGCTTTTTTACATCTCGACACACATGGCAGACTTTCTGCCGGGGCATGCCCAGGGCATACTGAGGCATTGATCTGTTGGCTTTGTGGCATCCAAAAATGAACGGTTGTTTGTACAGTTCTAATTGTATTGCTACGAAATCCCCTCGTCTTGTACGTTTGTGTTTTTAGTCTGCATGTTGCGTAAACACAATTAAAGGAGTTTCTGACCAGTTTCATTCGCCGAAACACCGAATTATATTAATCAGCTGTTGCAGAATGAAAATGGTATAAGAGACATGAATTGTTTTTTCATAAAGAAAAACAATCAAAAAGGAGAACGTTTCATCAAATGCGCATTAAACACACACGTTACACGCAGAGCAACATAAACACACCAGCTTTACCACTTATTTAATGATATTGTTTTTTATACTCTGCATGCGTTCATCTAGGAAAAGGCAAAACTCAGGAGGGACATGTAGCTTACACATCCCATAATTATCTCATTACAGTGAAAGATGATGCTGATTTTGTGTTTGCTGGAAGGCTTAAGGGTCAGTAAACACGACCATGTGACCAGCAAAAACCACAGATCTGTCTTCATGTGTAGATTTACGCCTGCCGCCGTGCACTCTGAAGCCCATTAAGACGATAACGTGACACAATCAAACATATATTTCAGCAGCTCGACGTCAGAGGGCCTACAGGGAGGGAAAGTGACCACCCAACCGCCCGTGCAGAAAAAAAAAAAAGAAAAAAAAAAAAGCTAACAATCTCATTTATGGCAATTAGGCTGTGCGGAGACTGATGGAGCGCAGGGCCAGAGCCCTCACATCATCGGCAGCATTTGTCACATTTCATCCCCTGCCGCCCCGGCTGTCTCGTGGGGGTCTCACACAAGACATGTGTCATCAGAGGGCCAATTTAAGATGCCATGGGTGGCCCGTTGTTGTGACACACAGCTAAATTGTAAGAGAGAAGGGCTGGGCTGGATCACTTAGTCACTTTCTTCACTAGCATGAACACACTGGCCTGATCTACATGTATGGTCTAAAAAACCACCTCGTGGATTAGTTAGAACTCAAACCGTCTACATTAATAGATTTAAGAGGAGCCCCAGTGGGATTCAAAAGTAATGATTCATTTTGGTTTAGAATGTAAAAAATATATATATTATAAATCATGCTGTTAATCACAAAGCTTTGTGGACTGGGTGTGATGAGGAAAAATACACATATTTACAGGTTTGAGAAGTCAGTGTAATGGAAGAATAATCAAATTCAGAACTGCTGTGTGCATTATAAGGGGAAATTATTTTCCCTCATCTCTGATGTCAATTTGCAGGCTGCAAAATATCTATCAAACCAGTAGTTTGTATTCATACTAAGTAAATCCTGAATTTAAATTGATTTATTAACTAAAAAAAAAGAGCACCAACATCAGACTAACGTAAAGCTATAACTTAGAGCAAGAAAGTGTCAGTTTCCAGGTAAAAGGGACTTTCAGGCAAATAAAGGCAATCACAGACAAAGAAAACACACGTGTTTTCAGGAAATACAAACACCACTTCTTCCGTTTCTAAATTGGTCCTCTCACAAGTCAGAACCTGCAGACTGGCCCCTGCAACGTTCACTGAATTAAGTCGAGCAGCGAGACAGGAGCTGAAATCGTGTTAATAGCATGTCCAGAGTGTAAGAGCCGCGCGTGCGATCACCCAAATACCCAGAGACAGGTCCTGGGTGCCCCGGGCGGCTCTTGCGCCCTTCCCCTCAGCGCCACCGACCTCATGCGCGTGCCAAACCGGGGCCCACCAGCGCCCCTGAGCTCGCTCAGACCCCAGCTCCTCGTGTCAGAGGCTTCTCGTGCGAGGAAAAGAAAGTTGTCAACTCATTTCAGGAAGGGGGCACTCAGAGGGTGAGAACCGGCGATTGTTTTCAGCAGCGTGAGAGGTTTGATTTCCGGATTATTATTAATTATTATTATTATTTTCATATTTTAACCTTTCTTTCTTTTTTTTTTTACAGCCAGTTTACGCTCTACGTTAAAAGCGAATCAGCTGTCAGAGTCTTAAACGATCACACATCATATTGTCCACAAGCAGAACACAATAAGCAAATACTATATGTTTGGATAATCATTTGAAAATAAATACATTACGTATAGGCCTGTCGTGTGCGAGTGTGGCTGTCGTTTAAAAGTTATTAAATGTGATCTCAATGTGGCAAAAAAGCTGTGCAACGCTTGTTGAAATGAAGCAAACCGGGGTCCAAGCATAGATATGTGTTTTTAATTATAAAGACATATAAACAATATATGAAATCCATGTTGCAACACAACCAAAGACGCCTCTTCAATATAGGCTGCAGTTATATAACCATTAGTATAGCTGGGCTTGGAGCAAGTGATTTTTTCCACAATAGTTGTACAATACAATCATGTGAGATGTGCAATAACTTAAAAATAAAAATAAAAATAATAAAAAAATTGTCAACACATCGTTTCAGAAAATATATCAGCCAACATCACATTTGTTCCTCACACAAAGCATCAGTCAGTCGAGGGAAAGTCCTTTCATAATTGTTCTTTTATAAATGGAGATTAGGTCGCATTTCCTGGTATTTCTACTTTTAATGTTGTTGTTGTTGTTGAATGTTGCATAGATTACAAATACGATCAGATAACTCAATCCTGCTAAAAAATGTACCCCAAACTCATAATTTGGACATGGTTAGTGTCTGTAAAGTGACTCCATCTTAAGGCCCAAACTGTTGAATTTTTATATGGAGCGTTTTGTTAAATCTGGATGAAAACACTGCAGTATAATGAACCATATTTGAAGATTATGCATTAGACTAAATTTGTTTTATTTTCCACAGAATGATTTTTTTTTTTTTATTAACTAGAGTGTGGGAGACAGAGAGAGAGAGAGAGAGAGATAAAGATAAAGAGAGCGAGAGATCGACATGGTTGGGTAAAAGTTCGGGAAGGAGAATGAAAAGCAAATCAAGGCTTGTCGTTGCAGTGTTTGAAGAGGCTCGCCGGTGTCCCGGAATAAGTGGTGCACTTTTCGGCATGGGTGGCGAGCGCCGAGCCCGAGAACGGGTAGACGGCCGCCTGCCCAAAGGGCGCCAGGGCGGTGGGGATGGGCGAGGTCATGCTCTGTCCCTGGTTCAGGTACGCCACCAGCCGCCTCATCTCCTCCAGAGCCTGAGCCTGCATGAGGATGTAGTTCTTGGCCAGGAGGAGGGTGGCTATTTTGGAGAGTTTTCTCACCGAGGGGCTGTGGGCGTAGGGGATAACGGAGCGCAGGCCGTCCAGCGCGTCGTTCAGGTCGTGCATCCTCCTCCTCTCCCGGGCGTTGATGCTGAGCCGCAAGGACCGCTGCTCCTTGGACTTCTTGGTGAGGGGGCCCCCGGGCTTGTCGTCCCCGAACGGCGAGCCTCTCTTCCGGGACTCGAGCGAGTCGAAGCCGTCGTCGTCGTCGCTCGTGTGCTCCCCGCCGCTCTCGTTGGACTTCGCGGTCTGCCCGCTGAGGAAATCGGTGGCGGGCGTGAGCGGGAACCGGCTGGGACTCCCCGGAACGTGGCCCGGACCGAACCCGAAGGCTGATTGGCCGTAGCGCTGCGTCAGGTCGAGGAGCGCGTCGTTGCTGATGGACTTGAGCAGGTTCTCTTCGCTGACATTCATTTTTTTCTCTCCCAAGAACGAGATGCTGCGCAGGACTCTTCCGCCGCTTCCTCGGTCCTTTATTTGGAAACTGTCACGCTGTAGTTGTCTCTCCCACGAGTTGCTGTTTTCTAGGAGTCCCCTCTCTCTCTCTCTCTCTCTTTCCCCCCTTTCAGCTGCAGTGACTCTTCAAAAAGGAGGCTGTGGATGTGAAGCCGAGCCTCTCTCTCTCTACGAGCGTTCACCTCCTCTGTACTCTGCGCTCCCCCCTTGTTGCGCGCATTGCCCACGTTCAGCAACACTTCTCGCTTTTAATTGTGCTCGCAGAGACTCGGAGCGCTCGTGTCGGTCGGACTCCCTTTTCCTCTCGCGCGTCTTTCTCGTGCCCTCCCCCTCGCCTCGGGCAGACTGTGACTCGCGCTCTGCCCTGCTCGCAAGTTAGTAAAGGAGCACGAGGGGGGGGCCCCGCGGGGATTTATCCGCCCGTCCAATCAGGGGGGCGTTTTAATTAACTCGGGAAGAGCTCGAGCCTACTCCCAATTTCAAATGTGATAATTGACACGCTGCCCAGCCACAGGCTACTGTATTGTTCACTATTGGAAATCACTTTAAACAATTTGTTGTTGTTGTTGTGAGACATTTAAATAAACTTGAGTGGAGATATATTTAATCGTTTTTGTGTTGTTTTTTTTTGCTATCCAGAAGTCAGCATGAGCTCTGTGCAAACCTTCATGTAGCAGAAGTCCATCCGACAGGCAGGTTGATATAGAGTACTCACCTGTCTGAGGAAGATCTAGAGATCAAGTCTATGGGAGCAGGGGGACACAGGTTTCTTTCTTTCAGATTGGATTCAATTCAAAAGTTCCCCCTTTCATGGTTTACAAAGCACTGGTTCCGGCTTCACAGAACGTCTCACAAGACATGTTGCCAGAAAGTCCAGCGAGATGACTTTTGATATTTGTGCAGCTAACGAATGGAACAAGTTTGCCTGCTGATTTTGTGTTGTTTTAAAAACCCAACCTCAAGACCTTCCTTTTCTAAATTGAACACACCGTATTTGTACAGTACACATGTTTGTATGTCTTTTTTTATGTGTATTTCTGTATATTTCTGTTTATTTGCACATTTTGCGGCTTCTTTTTGTTGTTGTTTTGTTTTTATACAAAGCACTGCTTTCGTGTGGTATGACACTATACAAATACATTTGAATTGACCTGACACAGACTCTATCATGCGCACGTCAACAACAGAGATATAGACAGAGGAGATGGCAGATATCCTGCAAAGCTATAGGCTTTGCTTAGTTAGTCGGCTTCGGACAAATCACTAAGCTCATACTAGAGGAAGCCATTCATCTTGCCATGCTAGCATAGTCAGCTTTGGCACCAAATGCTCGGGGACAAGTTACACTCAGTCCCCTTTAGCATCGGATGTAGCTTTAGTTTGATCTGTTTATTCAAGTAGTTGTATCTTAAGGAGCATTATAAACTGCTATTAATACTTTTAAAGACAATATTAGAGGCTAGGACTCGGCTAGCTAAACGTTTTTTTCATCCGCAAAATATACTGTGTGTTAACTGTCCAATAACCATACTACCATAGCATTTAGTATGCTAAAAAAAATTATTTCGTATGTCCCAATACACAGTATGTAAAACATACCAGGAAGTTCTACTGCATCCAGTCACTTTTTGCAGAATGAAAGCCAACATGCTTTTCTGGCTGTTCTTTCCCACAATCCTCTCTGCAGAGTTGATACATGAGCAAGAGGGTCAAAGTTCAAGGTGCAACGTTACGACGAAGTGATACGTCCCAACTGAATGCATACTACATGCATCAGTGCGTACTTTGCAAGGGCAACTGCAGTATGTCCTGAAAGTAAAAAAAGTAAACGATTTGGAAGGCAGTGAAAATTATGCCACGGGCGATAAAAAGTGTGAAGAAAACGTCACCGCTGAGTAAAATATTATGGTTAGGCCCGAAGGTTAGTGAAACAGTAAATCTGACATAGCACACAGATAATATAATCGCTAATGTCTTATTTTTTTGGTCAGTAAAAGGTCTCCTGAGACTCAGAAACAGGTGTCCTAAGTATGAAACTTGAATAGAGAAGGTTAGGCTGCCACTCGGTGTCCAATAAGGAGCATCACACTACGATGAAGTGAAGCTCGACTGTGTATATGGCTCCCTGCAGGTTGTGTGCTTTATTATTGGGGAAATTGTTTAGAGGATGCTGCCACCTTCTGGATGTGAGGTAAAACTTGATGCAGTTAACGGTGCAGTGCATATGATGACCTCTTGTGACCTCTACGATAATCAGAGCCGCGTGAAACTTTACAACCACAGACTAGAGGCCGAGGGCATTCAGAGGACGTATTGCTTTCCTTGGTATTGACAATTACGGGGTTTCTGAGCACTTTACACAACAGAAGTGCTAAAAAAGAAAATGCCTGCAGAAATGTCAACATCATTGATTTTTGTTTTATATTTTTCTTCATGGTCTTGGTGGCTTAATGTGCTATTTTTTTTAATATTCAACAGTTGTCGAGTGGTAAAAAATGCCGAAATTGAACACCAAATCTATGATTTAAGGTGAGCGAAGAGAAACTTCTGCACTTGAACAGACAAATGTGAAAACAGCTTTTTGGTGTCAAACTCTGCACATACATCATTCTGCACACTGAAGGTGAAACATCCAAGTCAAGTAACAATAAGCAAAACACATTTATATCTAATGGAGGAGGATCACAAATGGCCTTAGAAAAGACCAAATGGAACAAAAGTCTCAAAATGGTCTAACTATGTGAAATGGCTACTATGGGGACTAACATCATAACACATGAATACATTTGATCTCATTGGATCCACCAGAGTCTCAGCTTTCAATTTATGCAATTTCAAGACTGTTTAGGGACCCCAATATGCAGAAATATAAAAATGCATCATGAAAAGTAACTCTGCATTGTACTTCATGCAAAAAGCGGCGTGGGTTTTTAACTAAACTGCTTGGGATTATCAAAAAGTTGCATGACTTTAAAGGGGAGACTTGTGGGTTTCCATAGAACCCATTTTCATTCACATATCTTGAGGTGAGAGATCATGGGACTCTTTCGAAAAATCACCGTGCCAGTTTTCCCTCGCCAATAATCAGCACAACTTTACAATGTTATTCGTCCGCCTTCCCGACAAGCCAGCATGACCTGATTGGTACCCATGGGTTCATTAAGTTTTATCTGATACCAGAATCTATCCAACTCCAGCTTTACGAGACTGAGCCCACAGACTCCTAGAGACAGCAATGTCGGGGGGTCTCTGAGGGTTTCTAGTTAATTTAAATTTTTTGTGTCAAAGCCATATCGGACACAAGTTATCATTCAGAAGAGATATCATATTAGCGTTCGCCTTATTTATTTGTCTGGTGGCGATAAGTGTCTTTTAGTGAGGGAAGGTCTATTTGTGACCACTGATCCTCTTTGCTGGTTATTATCATGTATATGCAAATGGTGTTATTATACATAGAGACTTCTCTGTTCTATGCTGCTGCACCTTATATTGGCTTGAAACCCAGTAATAAACCAGTGATTACCAGACTTTCATTAAAACTGACATGCTACGTATTGGTATTTAGCTCCTAATAACTTAATAATTTGGCCGTCATTGTAATCAGGATTTAAAACACACTCAGGAATAAATGGTGTTAACTAGAACTCTATAGGGTTATTTTCTGCTTGGCCTTATAGGAGAACCCTTTTCAGTTCCTGGGAAAATCTTTTATAAAAGTTCCACCTTGAAACCCTTTCAGATGGTTCTACCAAGAAACCAAAATAAAGGGTTATACCTAGAACCATCTGTGGAAGGTTCCACCCATAACCCACCATGAGAGATTCTACTGAGAATCCTTCTATGGTGAAATGGTTCCACCCAGAATCCTCGCTTGAGGTTCTATTCAGAACCGTTCCACCTTTTAAGGGTGCTAACAAGAACCCAACCATGGGGTTCTACCGAGAACCCATTCATATTCCAAGGGTTTCAACTAAAACCCACCCAGGGCGTTATACCGAGACCCCTTTTATAGTCCAAGGGTTTTATCTAGAACCCACCCTGGGGGTCTTCGGTTGAAAAAGTTTCTGAATGGAACCCTTAGTCTTCACAAAGAACCCTTGAACAAGGGTATACTACTCATACTTGTTGTATATAAACTCTACATACCTCTTTGACGCCTCACATGACATTCTGACCTGATTTACACAGAAATGCTGGTCAAACATTTTGATTGGCATAATTGATTCTTATCATCAATAACACGTGTATTGCTAAATCGTTTATATGAATGCATTTCAATGAATTTCATGTCATTCCTCTGTGGTTGTGTGTCAAGCGGTCAATCAGAGAGCACAAAACAACCGAGCAAGAACATAAAACTGAGCCATCGATTATCCAGGAAAAAGCAACGAAGATGAATGCATTCATGGAGGAGTGATCAATAACAACAAAATAAAAAGGAACAAAAAGAGCTGACAACAAAGGTCTGAACTGAATATGAATTAAGAGAGAAGTCACCGTCAACAACATGACTAAAAGCTGTCTAATAATAATAGAAAAGCTAAATAAAATAAAATAAAATAAAAGCATGTGAAATGTATTTACTTTTTGATATTGAAACTGAAATGTTTTTCAGTCTCCATAAAAAAAATCAATTGGAGCCTTTATCGCAACAGACTGTTTGATGTGTCATTGTAGGATACACACGTGTCACCAATAACATTAACGATGACTCTGCTCTAATGCTGCATTCCAGACAACGGCAAACTCAAAATTGTCCGACTTCCAATTGGAAAAGTACAATTGGAAGCTTGGACAAATCCATCTCCCGAAACTTCGCAAAAGAGCAGTGGCCTGATGTCGAATAGCAATGGAAGCACGCATTGCAAACAGCAAACCATCAAGTATTTGCCAAATGATACATATCCATCATATGGTAAACCTGCTCTGCATGTAAATTGATGTCAACGTTATTAGCTGGTTACGATAAACAGCCTCAGAAAGTTATCTTCTCAGCACAAAAGTTAGTCGCGCTCTGAAACTGAAGCAGCTCAATGGAACTCAGCCATCGTTAATGTGATCGTTTACACGAGATACGTCTTCAGGGAGCATTCTAGCAATTCCGGTTTCCTCGTCTCCAAGGCAATGCTGTTGTTGTTTTTTAATGTGTTTTTGGTCAGACGTCTGAAATAAAGTCCGTGTTCAACACAAGCTGAGTAGATTTTAACGCTTTGTATTAAATATGTCAGTAAATACCCCTCTGGTGAGTTTTTAAGCTTTTACGTGTCCTAAAAAAGGAGGTGTCTAAATGAGACCGTGGTGTATTTTGTTTAAAACCCCAGGTTAGCCCTTTACTTCTGCTGATTGCATTCATGCTTCAAAAACGCCTCATTGTCCGCAATAATCCAAAATCCAAAATCCAATAAAAGAAAATCCGATTGGCTTTTTTTTGTCGAGGGAACCAGTGCGACGCTAACTTCTTGGCCTACATAAATACGTTATCCCTGCACCTCTTTGTGTATCTGCTTATGGACACACCATTTTGATCACACATTTTCTATAAGATGCTGCTTGACGTTAGAGGAAGAAAACTTTTCAGATTGGAAATGTCACAGCAATCTATCGATTGTGTGTGTACTACTTATATTGAGATGACTTGGTGTTTTCCACAAGTATGCCATGGGGTCTTGTTCTGCATTTTAAAAAATTAATTGTAAAATGCCTTATTACATTTATGGGAAATTAACTAATTGAAAATATGAGGGGATGTTAGTTGATATTGTAGCTATGGTAAGGTATTAGCGGTTATGTTTAGGGTTCGGGTAAGTCTCCAGGAAATGAATGTAAGTCAATGTAATGTCCTCTGAAGTGATGAACGTGTGTGTGTGTGTGTGTGTGTGTGTGTGTGTGTGGTGAGAGCGACTGAAGCATTGTGCGAAGATTCAAAAATACAACACTCTTCAAAGTTTCAAGAGAGCACTGCAGCAGAGAGTTCTCTTCATCATGTGATCATTTCCCCTCAAACACCCACAGCAGGATGTTCAATACTTTGTCCAGCAGATGGCAGAAAATGCCTGCGAGTTGACAAACGAAAAATTTCAAACACATAATGGACAACACACTGTGTGTATATCAGTCAATAAAAAAAAATTTGGTATCACCCGAGGACATTCTTTTCTGTCATTTAGTTATGTTCATTCTATCCAGGAAGACGTCTTGATTTAATATTCCTGTTAATGTGGCACGATAAGGAGAGCTACCTGTCAACGACATGCAGACTAAAGAAAAGCTGCACTGTCAAATCATTCTCCATCTAAAACAGCTATTGATGTACAGTAAAAATAATAATAATTTAAACCATCCAGTGCAGGCCTTAAAGGTAGATTTTCCCTCTCCAGTCCATTGTGATCACTTCCCCTAGTGTTCAACTGACAGCACTACACACAGTCCTCACCTTTTTTTTTTTTTCGTCCAGGGAGAACTTAGCACTAAAAGCTTCTGTTCACAGAGAACGGAAGAAACGCCAAAGTGTCAACGCACCGACTAATAATACACGATGCTTAAAGTCGGTGCTGCGGCTCTGTGTCGCCATGGCAACTGCAGGCTCAGCTGCCATACAATGGTGGAAGCATCACATTTGGGAGAGAGTTTGCGTTGCAGTGACCGGAGAGCACCACCGTGGGGCAGAAGCGTTATTTTGTGGTCCTGAGAATATGGTGATGCTGTCATTTTTGACAGGAACAATGCATGTGTGTGTGTGTGTGTGTGTGTGTGTGTGTGTGTGTGTGTGTGTGTGTGTGTGTGTGTGTGTGTGTGTGTGTGTGTGTGTGTAGAGAGAGCATTGCAGATGCAGTCATGCTGAGCTGTAAATGTGCTGCATCAACCTTTCCCTGTCACCGTTACCGTGTTGATTTTGCCTGTTTGTCCCGTGGATGCAGTGGAACGGGAGCATTTTGTCAGAACAGGACGGGTGTTTTAGTGTCAACTGCTGTTGATATTCAAAGTTACACCATGGTCTTGATTATTGCTAATATGTTTTATATCCCGGACCCAGCAGGATCCACACAGGAGGGGTTTTCTCTCCAGGCTGTCTCTCATATCCTAATTTTCAACTCCACCGTGTGCCCCCGCTGTCTGACTCTCTCCCCCTTTCTCATCCATACCCTCCTTCTCTCTCTCTCTCTCTCTCTCCCTCTCTCCCCCACCCCTCTCTCTCTCTCTCACGCACACATCAAAGTGCTGCTCTGAGTAAAGATGGAACAGGCTCCTTTGATCTCTCCCTGTCGGCTCTGATTAATGTGTGGATTTACAGTGCAGACCTACAGGGACCTGGCAGCCATGACACCCCCTTCTGCTGCGCTGGAATCCAGTTTTCCTCGAAAAACCAATCACGGCCCTTGATTTTTATTCATTGCTCCAATCGTGATGCTTCTCACACTGGCACGAAACAAACCTCAAGCACTCACACTCATTCGACCTTAAGCGGCCAACCCAAAGTGTCCAAAAAACCACACCGCTGTCACAAATCACAGCAAAGGTTTCGCCTCACCAATCAGAGAGACTTCACAAAGTCGGCTTTGTAAAAAGCCTTTCCACCCAATCCAAACCCGTTGTTTCATCTCAGAAGAGACAGAAAGTTGCATGACATAGCCGAGGACTGGTGTGATGCATGTTTAATTCAGCCAGCCATGGCAGTCCTCTGTAATGGTGGGTACAGTGCTGGTGTTTGGTGGGAGGCTTGCTGACGACGACGTCGACGACGACGACGGAGCAAATGTCGGAAAAATTTAGCGTCGAGCGTCGAGGGAAGTGTTTGCACGGCACACATTGTGCTTCGTGCATTGCACATTGCGCCCACGTTTCATCACAAGCCAAAGCCAGAATAAGCAAACAATGCGCACACTCTTTACTCCAGCTTTGCTCTTTTTTTACCCCAAACCTCTCTCCTTCATATTTCTCCTCACTCCTTATCTCTTCTCTCTCAAATTTGCCTCCCCTTTGCCGCAGTGCAATGCAGATTCCTCACAGCGTGGAGGTATGTTAGAGATAGGCGGGGTACCATGAATAATTGTTGAAGATATTTTTACTCTGACCCACTTTGGAGTCCCTTTTCGCCCCCCTTAAAGGTGCCGCAGCCCTACTCTGTCTTAAGTCAACATTGGATGTTTTTTAAATGAGTCCCACAAACGAATGAACCAATTCACCGCTCAGTTTTTGTGGTTTCAGCCGACAAATCAATCTCTATAGATGACGAAGAAATAATTGACTTGTTTATATCGAGCATAGTCTAGCTGTGTCACCACAATGCTCACTCACCAGCTTTATTGAACGATATTTTGGACCATACGCAGTGGCGATTAATGTAGGAAAGTTTTAGTGGGGCCACACAATATTCATACTAGAAAATTTGATGATGCAATCCAAACATACCATGGATATATCACGTTGAACCATATACTCACACAACCAAGCGCTCGTGAGAGCGGGGAGATTGCTGTGACCAATGCATCACCAACAGCAGTTATGACAAAATTCCGGCAGAATAATGTCATCTAAAAATCACACAATGAAGATGTGACGACACATCTTACACCATACCAACATACAGGACCACAAAAGGACGATGTTAAAGATCTCTCAACGTAAAATAGGTGACTCATGACCAGCAACGAAAGGTGCATTTGTCATCTGTTGAGCAACCTTTTACATGCAATCCAAAAGTTGTGCCCTTGAAATAGGGTTGAGCATCATAATGTTTCCTTTGCTTGGAGTCTAAACTAAAAGATGGCAGGGTTTAACGAACCGGCAGACTCATCATGTCCACGCGAGGCAATTTCGCACTTTTCTTTTCAAACAAGTTTTATACAGGTTATAATTCTGCCAAGAACATACCTGTTTTCTTCAGTCTGACGGTTGTATTGTTGCACCATCAAGTTGAGACGCAACATTTGTTGTTCCCAGTGAGCCTAACTTGATGGCATTATCCACATGCGATGCACACCTCTTGTGTTTTACCAGCCTTTCTGAAAAATGTTTCAAGTCTTTAAATCTACTTGCAGTCCAGACTGTATGAAAAGAAGACTTGGAAAGCAGAACAGGGTTTTTTTTATAACATTTCCTAGCAGTTAACCAAGTTTTCCTAAAATCAACCAATGGGATGATTATAAGGGCGCTGGCCATCTCACGATACTCGCAATCTGAAAGTTCACATTGAACAGGCGCATATGTTTTGTGGGTCCAGAGCTACAAGTGCAGTAGGGCCCGTTCTGCTGTGCCCCAGCAAGCAGAAAGGGGCAAGCAGCCGCAGGCACAAAGACAAAGTTACACACACTATACAGCAATATGTTTCTAGAGAAGAGATTTCATTCGGTGATGTTATGAAGTGGACAAAGTTTATTAATTAAGCTATAGGCTTCATAAAACTCCTCCTTGAGATAATTGTGTTGATGCTACACGTGTATGATTTTTTACAGTGAAGGAAAGAAAAATGACCAACTCTTATGTATGTTGTATAATGACAATAGCAGAAATAATAAATTAATTGGAGACAATAACAGTGTTTGAACCAGTTATTAATACTAATAACACAAATGTTTGTTGGACAGTAGCCTACTCGACTGAGTTTTAAGGTGATATTAATGTCTGTGCCTGTGCTGGTACATGTCAAAGAAAACAAAAAATTGTTTGTTCATTTTTTGCTGGTATGCTAGAGTATTACTTCCTGGTTAAAACCTCATTCCACAAATCAACCTGCTACAGTGGAACAATTAGCTAAAAGACAGAGACAGGTGTATATAATGGGGGAAAAAATAATGAACAACAAAAAGATAAGGGGTATTTTTTTTTGTGCAGAGATGAACATCTCTAATAAAACATTTTCTGACAATATATTTTTCCTTCTCAAGAACTTTGACTGGTACATTTTGGCCATCGCCATCTTGTTTTTTTGCAACCAGAGGTAATGCGAGAGGATGCAGTTGAGTACAACCTGAATGAGACATTTTTAGATGACCAAAACGGTTACAAATAACTTTCATGAAGAGAAAACACACCGTGAAAGAGTTAAAGTTGTAAGACGAAAAACACGAACAATTCCCAGACCGGAAAACACTGTGGCACCGACCTGTCAATCACTTTGTAGCCCCGCCCTAAAGCATACCCTGCTTTATGGTCTATTTGACTCTAAATGGACCATAATTTACTAAATGAACTTCATGCTGTATTGAAGAAGACTTGAAACTAGAGATTGAGACCATAAACTCATGTTTACAATGTTTACTGAGGGAATAAATCAAGAGAGAAGTAGAGTCATTTTCTCATAGACTTCTATACAACCAGTGGAGTCGCCCCTTGATGGTCAGTGGAGAGAAAGCAGGTTTAAGGCACTTCAGCATTGGCTTCACTTTTCAGAACCGAAGATTACCATCTGTGGAGAACTTATGAACTCTATTGAAATGTTGGGTAATTCTGTGGCTCACCATAATGATAGGACACACACACACACACACACACACACACACACACACACACACACACACACACACACACACACACACACACACACACACGCACACAGGTGCATGAGTGAAGTAGAATTAATTATATGTACAGGAGATGAGAAATAAGGAACTAACTGTGATAACAAATATATGCACTCAAGGCAAGTCAAGTTTATTTGCATAGCACCTTTCAACAACCAGGTATTTCAAAGTGCTTTACATAAGACATAAAAGGCTAGAAAAAACACAAGGCAAAATGAAAAGACACCTTTAAATATGATTTTAAAAGAGTAGAATAAAACACAAGATAGAAAAATAACAGTAGGTCAGTAAGCACTCTTGTCCAAGATGATCTTAGAGGTCTGGACGGTTCCTAACGAAGAAGCAGATCAGAAATGTATTCTGGCCATAAAGCATTTGGCACTTTATAAACCAAAAGTAGAATTTTGAAAGTAAATTCTTCGACACAAATCACATTTGACTGATGTGACTGATATGAGTCTATAACAACACCGACATTCTTTACCTTGTTTGTGGTCTTAAACATTAAAGACTGAAGCTGACCATTCACTTTTAATTGTTCTTCTTTGGCTCCAAAAACTGATGACTTCTGTTTCATCTTTTATTAATTGAAGAAAATGCAGCACATCTAATCAATGTTTTGTTCAATGCACCTACTCAGTGTCTGTATGGGACCATAGTCCCAGGTGTCATTGTTCTATAAATCTCAGTGTCGTCTGCATAATAATGATAAAATATTAGGTTGTTTTCCATAATCTGAGCTAATGGGAGCAAGTCCATGTTGAACAGAAGAGGACCGAGAATGTAGCCTTGGGGTACTCCAAGTAATTTATTGTATGCTCAGATGTGATATTTAATTACCAATTGAAAAAGAGTAGTCCCTGTCCATCAAATAAAATTTAATCCAGTTTAGCATTGTGTGAGAAAGCCCCAACTACTTTTCCAATCCGTCCGGTCTAGTGAATAGCTATTTTTTAGCAATACCAGTTGATAACTAAACATTACAGCAGTATTTTCCGCATTAAAACACCTTAGCAACATGTTCACAGATAGGAGTTGGACAGTTCTGTTTATATGACTGATTTAATGAGACAAAAGTAAGACAGAAGGGACAATAAACAGCATATTACTAAGGCTTTTTTTTTTTTTACTAATGATGCGCAGAGCAGCCATCTTGGACTACGAGGTTGTGGTTGGTAGGGTCGTTAGACTTTCCAAGTCAGAAGTCCGACTTCAGGTGGCGTTCAAATGGAATGCAGCATAATATTTTTCTCTCTTTGCCTTTGCTTGTCCCTGGATGTGTTAAGTGACTCCATCCTCGTGAAATTTCCACATTTGTCTCCAGGTTCAAATAGTTCAACAAGAAAAGAGGAAAGAATGAATAACACAGTTTTAAATTAACACTAAGGTTGATCTTATTTATACAGTACACGGTGCGTGTGTTTCCTACATATAAACTAATTTGACCTACTTACTAAACAGTAATTCATAAGCAGGGAAATGTCTAGAAACAACCACAGTGATATTTGTGATCCATCCTTCCGACGTGACTCTTAAGACTTGACACTTGACTTGAACTTGCATTTTGTGACTTACTAATCACCGCTAGGGTGAAAAGGGCTCAGAGGTAATAAATTCTCTTTTAACGCCGCTCCGTTTGAACACAACTGTTCATAACAACTGGTTTATTTATAATGCAGCACCGAGCAGAAGTTAGGCAGTCAAAGCCATTCTTGCAAAGGCTGCGGAAAAATACAAAGAAAGCTATCAGACATCAGATTCTAACATTTTACACCGCTTCGTAATTTCTGAAGAAAAAAAAACAGTTTGGAGCCAGTCAGATACCAAGCCTTTGAATTCTGAATGTTATTGAGCTGATCTCAGAGCGGAACTCATTTTCTTTCCATAGCTGCTTCCCACAGCGTCTTTATCTTCCTCTATTTTCTTCTTCCTCTTAAATCTCATTCTTCGCCTCTGCAATGATTTTATGACATTTGTTTTCTGTCAGGGTTTGGAATATAGATAACAATACGCACAAAAAAGGACACGCCATGAACGCTGACCTGATGTGAGCTCTGTGCAAATTTAGAGAGATCTGAAAGGTCCTCACCAATTTCCAGCTCACTGCCTCTGTTATCTCGCCTTGCTTATCCTTTTTTTTTTTTTTACCCCCCAGCTCTGCTATATTTCTCTCCCTTTGTCTCTATGTGCAATAGTTTCTCTTTCCGCCTCCATCTCCCATGCATGCCCCCCCCACCCTCCAGCCCCACACTCTTCTCCCTATATTTCACAACGTGAAAAGTCACCCAGAGTTTTCCTTCAAGGGTTTGTGCGGACAGGAAGTCCATATTTAATGAAGTGACTCTCTTGTTAAAATGCTTTTAAGTGCTCCTGTTCAGGGCTTCAGGCTGGAGCGGAGGGGAGGAGGGTGGGGGCTGGTGGTGGGGAGGGGGGGGGCTTTTATTTATTCATTGGGCGGTTCAGTGCCTCTTCCCCACTCCGACTCTGCGAAGAAGGGAGAGGATTAGAGGAATGAATCCCCCCTCCCCAACACACACACACACACACACACACACACACACACACACACACACACACACACACACACACACACCCTTCCTCCTTCTCCCTCGCTGGCCTCGTTCCCTCCCTTGGGGGACACCCCTGCGTCAGTCCACATTAACATCCATCAGAGCACGGTGCTCTGGAGAGGGACGAGCCTCTGTCCGACTCCCACCGAGTTGCACATGCATGCACACGCATGCACCTCCCGTACACACCAATGTGCGAGTGCGAGTGCACGAGCGCGGGGACATGCGGAGAGGCGCAGACCAACACCACGAGTCACGCACTCAAAAGTGTCTCCGTCACCCTGCTGCTGTTAACGCCTTGAGCGACGCTCAGATTCAGTTTTGTTCATATCCTGCATTCAAAATTGAACTCTTTTCCTGATAGCCCCCCCCCCCCCCCACTACCCCCCTAACCATGTGAGTTACACAAGTGCGGCTGTCCTCCACTTCATCAGCAGCCGTATTTGAACAAGTTCGAAGGAGCATCTGAAGACCGTCTGGAAACCGACGGAGGAGACTGGAGAAAAGTTTCTGTGGGTGAAGGCTGAGACGGTGCGTTGTGCTGATTCCTCTCCTCTTTGTGTGAAGTTTGGGGGCCGCCTGCTCCCTCGTTATCGCTCCTTGCTCGCAGAACCGGGGGTTGGGGGTGGGTGGAGCAGAGAGTCGGTCTGGATGAGAGAGGCATATCATTAACGAAGAGTGTTTCTACAACAAAGCGCAGACTCCATCAAATCCCACTCATTCCCACACACTGGTGTCACACTCATCGTTCTCCTGCGCTGAACTGCTCTGTGAAAAAAAAGAAGAAAATGCCCTCATTTGTCAAAAGGCACACACCATTTTTATGTTATTTTTGTCACCAGGCCTAATAGAAATTCCTTTAATATTTTCCCTCTCAAATCTTTCAGCATTTTTGAGATACTAATGCTCATGTCTAAAATTGGATTACGTTTGTTCGGGCTTGACTGATGTGTATGTGTGTGTGTGTGAGAGTGAGTGAGTGTGTGTGTTTTTTGTGCGTGGGTGTTGTGTGTGCATGTGAAAGTGCATGTACATGGATCCTCATTGGCGGGCTTCACTGTAGCCATGCAGAGGGATGCAGATTGTTTCTAATTCACCACGCTGACCTAGATTCCAAAATCTGGCACATTAAAGGAGAGATGTTGCCCCGCGTCAGCACACACGCTCAAACCTGATGGATGAAAAATACAAAACCCCAACAAAAAACCCAATGTCTCGCCCTAATTTGTTACAAAATCTTTCCTTTGCTCTCATCACTTTGTACCGTGAAAGATCCAACAACCGATTCGATCCATTCACACCAATAATCCCCCCCCCCTCCAGGTTTTTTTTTCCTCATTTCAGAGCTTCCCCTCCTTCTCTCTCTCTCTCTCATCTTGGAATCTAACATCAAACCGAAAAAGTTAAAATGCAAATTCATTTCCCCGGCTAGCTCAGTTCACATGAACTTATAATTGGATTCCGCCTATTAATATAAAAGCTTCCCTCACCCCCGTCACTCCATCTCGTATCAGCCTTTCCTCGATACACGACCGACTGGCGTTTGTCCGCGACAGGACAGACAGAGGAGGAGAGATGGAGATGCAGAGGAGGACAGAGGAGGACAGTTGTCTCATTAGCATTGGAAAATGTCTCATTGAATCACGGAGCAAGGTAGCACAAGTAGCACAAACGAGTTAGGAATTAATTAGCAGCATAATGAAAGAGCGCACATCTGCCTGGTTAATGTGCGGTCAGTGGGTTTTCCTCTTAACACTCTTCCACTTGGTTAAATTAACTCTCTTCTGTGTCCCTCCTCCCCCCCATCAGCTGCTGCCATCAAGCTAACCTGTGTATGTGGTGTGTGTGAGGTGGATGCGAGATGTGACGCTCGGAGAGAGGAGGCCGAGTGGGTGAAGCTGCACTCTGTGACAAAAGGGGATTGATGCGAAACAAACGACGGGGATAAAAGGGGGTGAAGAAAAAAAGAAAACGGAGGAGCAGAAAAGCAGCTTTGCTGTGGCCCAGGAGAGAGACAGACGGCCCTAGAGAGAGAGAGAGAGAGAGAAAGAGAGAGAGAGAGAGAGAGAGAGAGCACCAGATGCTGTGTGGGAGGGTTATTTAATTGATGATATCACACCTTCCCTTTCCCTTCTTCTCTCCCTCTTGTTCTCCCTCTTTTCTTCCTCGAAACACACATGCGCACATCACACACATCAGCACTCGTGGTGCACGCTCCGAGTATTTGCTCCGTCACCTTCGCCGTCCTCATGGCGTGACACGCTGGCCCACGCTTCTCCCGGCTTCATCCCACCTTTGGGCTCCCTGGAAGTCTGCGGCGGCCATGTGCGAGCCAGCAGACAGACAACCAATCAATCAAATCAATCGCTCCCGTCGGAGAAACCAAATAATGTTGAACACGTCTTGTCTAAGAGGACAAAAAAGCATTTAAATCATAAGGTTTTCTCTGCTCTGTGCATTAAGTCATTTGAAACATGGATTTGGTTGGTCATTTCGCAAAGCCACAGTTACCTGCTTTCTTGGCCTCTTTTCACTTCTCTTCATGCTCGTAGAAACTGCTCCTCACGCTTCCTGCCAAACTAGAAGAAGACCCAGAAAAGCGAGTCTCATTAATTAGCTTCTCATTTGTAAATGCAAATGAGCTTAATTAAAAAATAGACTCTCCTTTTGCGGCTTCAAAGGGAGACAGTGAGGCCTAATCAGGAGGTTTGTTCAGCTGTGGCACTAATGAGACATATTTGGCCTAACGAGGGAGCGGTGCCCTAATTTGTTTATGGTAATGATATGAAACAGTGCTTGTCCTTTTGGTGTATCTGGGAAGGGATCAGTCACACACACGCTTCTGTGCGATGTACCTTCAGGGTTTCGTCGAGGTGTTTCTGCGGCCGCGTTCAATTGTTTCAGTAGGTTAATTGGCTTAATTAGCCTAATAGAGATCACTGGGCCAACGACTCAATGTCAGGGCGTATGTGGGTTCCTGAGGCACTTCCCGTGCAAATATTGTGCGAGGAAAATGTATCTCTACTTGCCGAGAGAGAAATGTAAGATGAATTCACAACAACCGTTTGCTGTAAAGCAAAAGCAGGTCAAGTCTCAGGTCCCACAGCTTAAAAGGATAACTCTGGTTTATTACAAACTGGCTCTGAGATTAGGGAAACTCGCGGTTCTCAATTCCAGGCGAGAGAAGTAACTTAAACTCTAGGTCCGTTACTATGGTAACTTGACTCCGTTTGACAAATTGGGAGACTATCTCCGTCTCCTCCCTCTTTAAAGAGCCTGACACGCCGTTTTATTTCCTCATCGATTCAGTCCTTATTGAATATTTACAATTTGGTTTGTTTGCATTCACACAACATGTTCGCTGCTACCGTAGTGGAGCGCCATGGTTTGACGTACTGGGCTGGACAGTGCACTAGAAAGTGACGCCAAGAGGTCCTGACCACGTGAATGTGTTGGTTGCCATGGTGAATATTGGCATTAGAGCTCCATTGACGGGTGAACGTACTCGGAGTCGATTGCACAAACTCTCATCAGCTGTTCTGGAACTAAAAAACTCAGATGTTCAGGGTTCAGAGTTTGATGAAACCTGCTTTCCATTGTGAGCATGTTAGCATGCTGACATTAGTATTTAGCTCAAGGAACGCTAACACAGCGTGTGCTGCCAGAGCTCGTTATTGTCACAGGAGTCTCAGGAGTTGAAGGTTTTGGAGCCAAACACAGAAAAACTGATGAGGAGGCAGCAGGAAGAGTTGAAAGATTTATTAAGAAAAGTATTTACAGTCTCGACAGTCCAAAAGCAGCAGAAACAGCAGTAGGCTACACTAAACACTAGGAACCAGGGCTGGAGTGCTGTACAATGACCAACTGGCACAAGGAAAAGGGAGCACAGGGACTAAATACACAAGGAAAGGAGGGCGATAATGAGGTGACAGGTGACAGCAGGGCGAATGATGGACAGTTGGAAACAATCAGGGCAGGGCAGGCAATCACACAGGCGGGAAAAAACACACAAAGGAAGTGAAATTGTCTGCAACGAAAGAGTAGGTGAGCATCAAAATTAAACAGAAAACACTAAACGTGAATGAGCGTGAAACAATGAAAAACATAACAGAGAACCCAGAACAACAACTAAAAAATCCTAGAGATAACTGATGATCTTCTAAGCAACGAGGTCCAGTCTTTACAAAAGGTCAGAGGGCATGCCGTTCTCCAGGACCATATTTTGCCATGATGACTAACCACAGACTGTATATAAGAAGTGGACGTAGTCGTCGTGACGTCACACATTGGTTTGTGGACTGATGTTTTGAAGCCTCCAGTTCAGCGATTTAGCCGTCGTCATCTTGGATTACGAACGTCGCCATGTTGGTTTTTTTCCAACCAATGAACGGAAGTTACCATTTTTGGAATGCGGAGGAGTGACGTAGAGACGTCGTATACGTCTCTGGTAGCGGTAGAGACCTGTCAATCACCTTGTAGCCCCGCCCTAAAGCATACCCTGCTTTATGGTCCATTTGACTCTAAATGGACCATAATTTACTAAATGAACATCATGCTGTATTGATGAAGACTTGAAACTAGAGATTGAGACCATAAACTCATGTTTACAATGTTTACTGAGGGAATAAATCAAGTGAGAAGTAGAGTCAATTTCTCATAGACTTCTATTCAATCGGACTTCTCTTTGCAACGGGAGGAGTCGCCCCCTGCTGGTCAGAAGAGAATGCAAGTTTAAGACACGTTTTTTATTTACAGTTCCCTCGTCTCAAAGTCAATGGGTTATTTGAATGTGTTTTTGATTAGATGCTTGAACTGAGGTCTGTGTTTAACACAAGCTGAAGAGACTTTACCGTTTTGATCTACGATATAAAATACGTTGGTAAATACTCCTCCGGTGAATTTTGAAGCTAACACGTGTCTAAATGAGATGACTAATTATCATCACGCCGACTAGTCCACCTTCACAGCCTTGTTGTTTATACTCACGCTTACCGTGGTGTAGTTCCTTTATATCCTAATGTTAGCTTTTTGACTTTACTAAGCTTTACTTTAAATAAAATCCTAAACTGCTCACTGCTCTGGTTTTATAGCACACAAGCAGGTAGATTGTAAATGTATGCCATCATACTGTTTATGTCAGTGATTTGCTTGAAGCTTAGTTCACTATCCCTGACAAAAGAATAAATGTGTGTATCTTGCCTTGAAGACAAAGTTCAAAATTATTAACTGTCCATGGTAAACATTTGTCACAATTTAGAGACATACTTCCCGGTTCAATTTTGACCTACTGTACTGTGAGCTTTCCTGCAGCCTGAAATCAGGCTGATCTCATACAGTGTTCGTAGCTTTACCTACGAAAATGAATGTGTTTAAATTTGTAGCTATCCCACAAAATCATGTAATCCACATAATGATGACCCAGGTAGTATAAAGACTGCAAAGGTGGGTGGGTCAAACAAAAACCGGCCTTTGACCCAGTTTGTCACGTAACTTTCGCAGATATTTCAATCCGAAACCTGACCGATTAGTTTTGTTGCCTAACCCTAACCAAGTTGTTTCCTGTGAAGACGGACGTTTATTTCGTAAAGACTGTATGCATGTTTCGAGTGGAAGTGAATATGTGTTGCTGGACCTTTGTAGAAAAACGCACCAAAAGATATCATACAAATCGTTGCATGAGGATACAACCAGGTGTTATGAAAGGCATGTGTGCTTGCACTTTCATTTTCAGATCATCTGGTCGAAACTATCAGGTCTACTGTGTGTTTCTCGCCTCGTCTGACTGTGTTGTATGATGCTGTCGTGTCCCCAGATCTCAACAATTAGCCTACAATGATATCACAAACAATAATAATAATAATAATGTCCAGAAACACAAGTGAATTATCCGTTAAGGCACTTTTAATGGATCCAAAATTGTGTGTGTGCTGTGCTGGATTTTCTTCTGAAGTCATATGCATCTTAATTGTGGGCATATTTAGGGATGTGCACATGTGCTTTTTTTTTTTTTTATGCATACTGTACGTGCCAACATGTGCACGTTTGAGTGACAGGGTCCTCGCTGCTATTTTGT
Source organism: Ophiodon elongatus (assembly GCA_016806645.1). NCBI lineage: Eukaryota > Metazoa > Chordata > Actinopteri > Perciformes > Hexagrammidae > Ophiodon > Ophiodon elongatus. Next base: position 526,405 of record JACSYO010000734.1, read on the forward strand.
TCACCGTTGACTGCGTGTGAGGCCGAGTGAGACGGCAGCATGGCTGGCCCTCACTGATAACTAGGCACAGGCAGAAACCCTGTGCTCTTCTATTCAAAACACACACACACACACATGACCACGCACATACACACACACACACACACACACAAACACACACACACACACCCACACCCACACACACACACACACACACACACACACACATGTTAATTAATCCCAAAACGAAAGGGGAATTGAAATAAAAAAACAGTCTCCACTTTTAATTGTCGTCTCTAATTGTCGTCCAACCATAAAGAGAGAAAACAAGCTGAATCCCTCTCCTCCATCTTGTCGCTCGTTGAATTATTGATAGATGGAGCAAAACTGCTCTGGAAAATGAAGGAAGAGAAGCACGCGGCTCGAGTGCGTTTGAATGTAGTGGTAAAAATGTGATTATTCATGTGCGGCGCATGCTGTGTGGATTCTTGTAACAGCGTGAGGAGGAGTGCTGAGATTCTACACGGTGACTGTGGAGAACCTGAATGTGCCAGACAAGCCAGCTGGTATCTTGTTGTCCAAGTACACAATGCTCCAGCAAATAAAATAAATAAATAAATAACTGAAGGAGATGAGGTAGTTAGCCAGAAGGCATTCATAATTCAGTCGTATTTGAACCATGTCTGCTTTTCCTCCATCTCTATCTGAACCGGTACACCTTTCCTTTCTGCTCGACCAGTTCCGCGCAAAGTATTTGCCAAAACTCTTTCTATCGTGTAATCATCGCTATGTGAGTGCGTGAGCACCTCTGTGTCTGTCCGCGGCTAATCTCCCATTCTGCTTCAAGCAAACCGCGTAAAGTTTTGGGTGGCCGTTCACGGCTGCGTGGTCAAGGACCTCTCGTGGTTGCGATGGACTCACACTTTCTCTAAAAACCTCTTTATTGCTTGTTTTAGACTGACATTGACTGCTGACTCCCCACACAATAGAAAAAAGGCCCGGTGCCGGTGGGGGGGCACCAGTGAGAACACAGCTGATTGCATCTCCGCCTCTCAGTCGCTACACTGTTTGGCGAACAGCTAACTGCTAACATCTAACGGAGCTCGAAGTACGTACACTACGGAGTAGATCACCACCATATGGTTGGTGAATTTAATTTTGTTTTTGGCAAGATTGTATGAAACGTCTTGTACGACAACTTTGAGCCGATTGCCTGTATTCATCGCCGCTTGTTTTCGAGTTTGAATGCAGTGTGTTTCATGACACCTTACAGCCCATTGGTGTCTAGACGGGGTTGTATTCATTAAATCACAATACAGCAGTGGTTGTTGCAGACTCACCATGCTCAGATCTGCACTCTACTGAGTGCACCTTTCTAGTTGTTCGCCCTGCATCCCGAATTAGTTGGACCTGGTGAAAAGCTTGGGATATTATATCAGATTGGCTTTTACCCAAATGTCGCTCTTTTCAAAACAGCCATTTCTTTTTTCAGAGAAGATTTTGGCATCTGAACTTTCTATTTGTCAAGATATTTGCAATTCCATAGCTCAGAGTGACAGGTACCCGTGGGGTCGTCCTTCTATTTAACTCAACTGTAACACCTCTTTGAAATTCGTAATGTAGCTAAACCCCCATTAGCATTAACATTAGATCATAACATGCAGGTGATTTTAATGGCATATTCAACATGACTTTAACTCCTAATGATTAATAATAACAGCCATGCAAAATTAAAAACGTAATACTGCTTCGTGGACCTTTTACTGTATCGTCTCTTAATAGACAGATAATGAAATAGTTTGACCTCCAATGTTTTGATACCTCAGCCAGATAATGAGAATGGGTAAATCCCTGAATAGGCTGAATAGGCAAAAACCTGTTTGACTTAAACTTCTAGAGGCCAAATAGAGACCTTGAAATATTCCCCTCATCAATTAATCTCCATTCAATGACACACTGCTTTACTTAGCCAACCATTCAGCCTCCTCTGACTGCTATAATTGTCCTAGTTAATTGCTTTTCAACTCTCTTTGATTACAAGGTCGCCTCTGAATGGCTGGTGTATATGGCTCAAAGTTCCCTCTTCCCTCGGCCCTCCTCCTTTGCCAACCACCTCCTTATGCCCCCCCCCCCCCTCTACCATTCTTCCTCTCATCTCCTCCTATCTCTTCTCCTCTCATTTCTCCTCCTCCTCCCTCCTATATCCTCCCCTCTCTTCTCCTGTCCTCTCTTCACCTCCCCAAATCCCTCTCATCCTCTCCTCTTTTCTCTCATCCTCTCCTCTCTTCTCCCATCCTTCTTTCTCCATCCTCTCCTCTCCTCTCCTCTCCTCTCCTCTCCTCTCCTCTCCTCTCCTCTCATCTCCCATCCTTCTTCCTTCTCCCATTCCCTCTCACCCTCTCCTCTCCTTTCTCATCCTCTCCTCTCTTCTCCTCTCTTCTCCTCTCTTCTCCCATCCTTCCTTCTCCCCCCCTTTTCCTCTCCTCTCCTTTCATCTCCTCTCTTCTCCCCCCCTCCCCCCCCACCCCGCCCCCTCCCTGACCCTATAATCCAAGTTATCAGTGAGATGTGATTTTCATTAACCTATTCATCACGGCGACGTTTGAATATAATGGTGTCCGTTAACTTTGATATACTGATACACAATAAATCTGTCCGCTCCGAGGATGCTCACGGTGGAGAAAGAAATGAGCCCTCGGTTGCAGTTTTACATAATCTGTAGTTCAAGCACAAGAGAATTTAAAGACATGTATAATCTGTAAATTGTAATCTACCAATCAAAAATGACGGTTTGTAATATGAACTGTTTAAAATAAGATAAAAGAAAAAAGACTAAATGTACACACAGAAATGTGGAGAAATAAAGATGTACTGCTCGTGGCACTGCTCCACAACTGTCCCTGACAATTTATGTACTGTTGAGGTTGGTTAAGGAAGCAGAGTCCATGATTGGAAGGAGACGGGGGTCGGGGTGTGTGCGTGTGTGTGTGTGTGTGTGTGTGTGTGTGTGTGTGTGTGTGTGTGTGTGTGTGTGTGTGTGTGTGTGTGTGTGTATGTGTGTGTGTGTATGTGTGTGTGTGTTACTCCTGCGTCTTTTTCCTCTCCCTCCACAGCTCACACGGAGGCGACAGAGTCCCTCTCATTGCTAAACAGCACAGCCCCCAAACAAAGGCTCGCGCACCGACAGCGGCGCGTGTTCAATACCGATAACTAGTGTGGCCTCTCATCTGAATAAACATAGGCCACAGGATACATATTCACACAAATACACATATACACACACACAGGCATGCATTCAAGTCCAAACACACACACACACACACAGACACACACACACACACACACACACACACACACACACACACACACACACACACACACACACACACACACACACACACATCACATACATGCACACACGTTCAAAGGCACACCCTTATTATTCACACACACACACACACACACACACACACTCAACTCTTGTGTCGCACAGATAGCGATTACCGGATTAATCTGCGGCGGCAACTTGAATATGCATTCGAGCTTTGCGTCGTCAGCGTTGGCTTTTGTTCCCCGTGTGGAGAAGAGCGGTTGCAAAGCCTTTCGACATCAAAGGGCGCAGAACAACAGAAATAGCAAATTGCTAAATAGTAGCCGTGGTTCTGAGGGATGCCGCCGGTTTGCTGCGCAGAAGAACAAATGCAAATAGGCAACGCTGCTACTCTTGAATATAGCTTTCTCCTCATTTGGCCTTCTGCATGTTTCACACCTGGCTGGTTAAATGTGCCACCAGGCCTGGAGGTGCTGAGGGGGGGAGGGGGGCAGCAATTGAAGCAGAACACACATACAAGCTGACCTTTGCTCTTACAAGTCCATTTCAAACTTGGTCATTGTATTGCGAACCATATAGTGAAAAGTGTGACATCATCAGAAAACAGTACCTTTATTTAAATAAATAGCAAATAGTGGCGCTCATTGCTATAAATAAATACCTTTCTCCCTTTGTGGAGACCATGCGGTAAAAGCAGGCTGCAGACGTTACCTCCTGTTGTGACTAATATGTGCAATTTTCCTGTCGCTCTGTCACACACAATCACAATGGCTTGTTTATCCTGCTGTCATGTTTCTTTGATGCTATGTCGCTTTCTGCTGTGATTGGGCCCGGAGTCCCTACATATATCTAGATGCAATAACAGCAGGGAGCAAAATGGGGGGCTCTTAAAGCGTTTCACATCCCTGCGCATGCGACCGTACACATCAATGTGAGAGTGTATTTGTGGCGAGCGTGGACGATTCTTGCCCTCTGTGCGTTGTGCGATCTGTATTTCAAAGGACACCTCAACGCAGGTGGCAGTGACCCGTTTTGTAAATGAGTTCAGGGTTGAGGAATAGTTACCGAAAAACGGGGAGAGAGCGTGTCGTAGCTCGTGCTGATAATGAAAGGGGGAAATGCGGGGGAGGAAAACTTGAAGGAGGAGGAGTGAAGGAAGGAAAGTGAGGAGAGGTGGAGTGAAGGAAGGGAAGCCTAAAATATGCATGTCATCGTGTGGATGACTGATAGCTTTCTGTGAAAGCGTCTCTTGATGTGCACGTGCAAGGCAGCGTGTGTGTGTGTGTGTGTGTGTGTGTGTGTGTGTGTGTGTGTGTGTGTGTGTACTTGCCGAAGCACTGTACACACACACAAACACACACACTCAACTATGTGTCTTTGATCATCATAGTGAGACTGTTCTCTCGATGTTCCAATTAGCTTGGTGTTAAACATGAGAGACAAGGGAGATCAAGCACACAAACCCAACCGATGATCAGTGCATAGTGAGAATCTAACCACCACCTTAAACTATCAATGCAGCACCGACCATCTATCAGCTCCCACACCACGACAACAAAGAGACTCACTGATGTTTCCTGCTTTCTCAGGCTTTTGTTGCATGTTCTTAAAATCTTCTGTAAAGAATACAAAATCTTACACGTTGGTACAAAGCAGCCGTGAATAACAAAAGAAAACTGAACGTAAGATACAATTTGAAGTAACTACCGTAACGATTTTTATGTTTCACAAGTAACCAGTTCACAAGCTAACTTTAAACCAATGAAAAGATATTATCATCAGACAATAGCCGGTGGGCTCCCAGATAGCATTTAGGCCAATGGTTTTCCGCCCAAGCAGCAATCTTCGTGTGCCAATGCTGAAGTGTCCTTAAACCTGCATTCTCTCTAATGTCCATCAGGGGGCGACTCTGGTTGTATAGAAGTCTATGAGAGAATTACTCTACTTCTCACTTGATTTATTCCCTCAGTAAACATTGTAAACATGAGTTTATGGTCTCAATCTCTAGTTTCAAGTCTTCTTCAATACAGCATGATGTTCATTTAGTAAATTATGGTCCATTTAGAGTCAAATAGACCATAAAGCAGGGGATGCTTTAGGGCGGGGCTACAAGGTGGTTACATTCACTGGTTGCAAAAAGCAAGATGGAGACGGCCAAAATGCTGAACTTGAGGCTTCAAAACAAGAGTGATTGGTCAATACTACTTGGACTATAAACGAAAACCAGAACATTTTTCGATAGCAAAATCCCATTGACTACAGATTCTGCAGATTGATGAGTCTGTTTATAGAGATTACTAAATAACCAATGTGTTAACTTGCCACAAAACAGATGCACATTGAACAGCTTTGGAACAGTGATTCCCAAAGACTGGTTCGGGACCCACAGGTGGGACGCAGGATAAATTAAGGTCGCCAAATGGATTTGCAGAATTTCTTCAATATGCTTTTAACATTCATATCTGCAGTACTCCTTTGGGCCACAGGAGGGAGCGTGAATATTCGTATTGTTCTGATGATTGTAGCCTACGTATAACATTAAATCAAAAAATGAAAGGCTAGCGTACATTCTGTTTGTTCTACTGATGAGAGGGAAAAACAAGTATGTTAACTCCACCAAAATGCATTTATTTGGTCTCATTTATTTAATATCTAACACGTGTATATGTTTTCAATAACACATACAAAGTTGTGATTTATCAAACGCATATTTCTTCTAAATGGATGGTCATCCTATTCAAGACAATATAAGGTGATGGGCAAATTGCAGTAAAAATGGTCGGGAACGTTCGTTTGCGCACAAATTCTTTTAACGATTTATACATGAGGCCTGTTGTAAATTGGATCGTGATTGTTTGTCATCAGAGTGGGTCCCCAGAAAGAAAGAAAAAAACTGCTTTATATTAAGAAACTGTTGAAAAATGTTGACTTGATTTAAAAAAAAATATATATATTTAAATAGGGTTTGTTATATTGCGAAAAAAAGAAAGTCTCAAGGCTTTACATCCTTCACTGGGAGTAATGAAATAATAAAAACACACACAGTGGAGATGTTTTATATTTTCACTAACTCATCATTTTCAGGTAACTCACTAACCTCCATTTGAAAGAAATATAAAAATGCTTTAATTTTTACACCTGCAGACCTTTTCTGTTTTTCATCCTGATCGTCCTCCCTCTGCTGGTGCACCGTCTCAGAAACAGGCAGCACACTGGAGCGATATCGGTGTCCCCCACCTACCATCTTTTATTACCCCTCTTTTTCTTCCTCTCTCTCTCTCTCTCTCTCTCTCTTGCTCTCTCTCTCGCTCTCTCTCTCTCTCTCCCTCATGAATAAACATCCCTTACATTCACTCAGTGCTGGCATGAAATGGCCACACAGCCCCTGGCACACGCAGGAGTAATGCCGCAATCATTATTCCACTGCAGTGGTCCCACACAAGCATATTTCACCAATCATGTGGCTCTCTCCCCTGGCTTTTGTTTGGATGACTTAAACAAATGATGTGGCGGTGAGGAGGGCCCGCGTACCACCGCTCCCCCTGTTAACACGGCAACCGTTGACACGGACACAGCGAAAAATTTGCATAAGAGTACGCTTGAGTGGTACTGGCAATTCCAACGGGGGTCCGCATATTTTTCCCTCTCTTTCTGTGAGAGGGTGGGGTTGAGGGTGTGGGTGTAAATCGAGGGGGGAGGAGGGACGGGGGGTGTAATGGTGTGCTATTTTTGGTTCTCCCGCTTTTCTCCTTCCTTTCATCCTTTTCTCTCCTGTTCCTCCTCTCCAACTGCCAACTCCTCTTTTCTCTGGGGTTCAGTGTTGAATTGAAAGTAATGAGAGACGCTCACATGCCATGAGACTGACTGGGCTTTCAGCTATAGAGATGGAGGAAGTCTATTTGGCAGAGCTGTTAAACACAAAACAAGACAATGGTGGCATCTAAGAATCACCCCGGTAACAAATGACATACACCTCGCTGTGCAGAAGAGCCGATACCGAACGGTCAGTAGAAGCACTGTGCATGAATGAGATGAAGAAATACTTGTTTTGATTAATTCAATACATCACTAGTGCGGTTATTTTTGAAAGTATTATAGCGGCGATCATCGCAGCATTTTAGAATAATGTCCCTGATAGAGATGATGACTGTGATGAGGATGAGGAAAAGGAGGAGGATGTCTAAAAAAAAATCTATACTCTACATGTCTAAGGCATAGCTTATGGTCAGCGTGTAGGCGCACCAAAAAGTGACGTCATCGCGGCCTGCGTGTCGCGTGCAAAGGCTCTGAAAGGGCGCTCGATCGTGCACCTCTGAACTTTGGTCATTTGGTGCGAGTTTTTCAGCCGTGACCGTCACAAATAGTTCACTGATAAAAGTACTGTTTACATGTCTACAAAGACGGCCAATTCAAGTTTAGATGCTTTAGAAACCGGAGGTCTTATAAATCTACTTTAGAGAAAATATTTTACAGCCAAATCAAATTGTTTACAGCATATTCAACCTCAGTTTCTTTTATGTATTACTTGACTTCTTTCTTTACACGACTTGTACAAAGGCAAAAAAAAAAGTAGATCATGAATATGAGAAGTTCATTAATTACAATCCCTCCTCGGCGTTGTGGAGGCAGGTTTATGGCTTCTTGTTGGTTACACTCGTTGTCTTCTTTCAGATACTGCAACGAACAGCGCGAGTATAAACAAAGCTTCAAATGCCAAATTTGTGACAGCGTGGACTGTACGCGCCAACTGCGCATGCTCCAAATTGGGTCCCACCCTCTACTCCAGTCGGTGGCGCACCTCCAGCTGGTTAGCCGTAAAAAGAAGGAGATAACAAAGCGGATGCTTGTTTTGAAGAGAGGTTGTGCGAGGAGATCTGCCGTTACCCACAAATATCAAATTTGTCCTGGAAGAAATACAAAAGGCAAATGACGTTGACTCCTGGGGCGGCTGTGGCTCAAGGGGGTCGTCTTACGAAGCGATTCGATCCCCAGCTCCGGGGGCAAAGCACTTGACCCCAAGTGTGCAGGTGGCGCCTTGCATGGCAGCCTCTGCCACCAGTGTACGAATGTGGGTGTGAACGTGTGAATGATGACATGCAACAAGGATCCATTTGTCTTCCATTACCTTTTACCAAACAACGTTACGGTGCATCACCATGACCGACCCTCAATTGTCGTATGAATGGAACCGCACCGGTACAAGTCCACTGAACATGGAAAGTATGTCCGGGGCTCAAAAGAAGTCTGACATTTGAAGAAGTGAGGATGCCGACCGTTAGGGTTAATATAGGGTCAACATAGGGTCAACATAGGGTCAACGGTATATTTTTGACAAGGACGGCACTGCTTTCTACTTTTGTCGACGTTGATATCTGAAAATAGAGCGAAGAGTGCTGCATTCAGAGAAGTTAATCAAGCAGCCCGAAACTGGCCACTGCTCTGTCCTTTTATCTCGCTCTACATTTCTCCTATCTCCGGCTCTTTCATTCGCCTTATCTCGCCCTTCTTTAATCACAGCGTATCAAGGACTCCGATACATCTGAGAGATCTATTTGCGTGCTGTTTCACTTTGTAAGAAAGTTCTATTTGAATTTAGTGAATTTGCTCTCGCCTGACTTTCAGACTTCTCACAGTGAGACAGCAGCTCACCAAACAAGGAAAACAATATCTTCCAAAATGTGTATGTATACTGTGTGTGCATGTGTGTACTGGCACCGGTGACTCTGCAGAGTCTTACGGATGGGTGTGGCAGACTGCCGTGCAAAAGTTGTCTCCATGGTGATAGATGTGGGGTCATCTCCATGACGATGGATCGGTGGGGGGTGTTGGCCGCCAAGGTCGCGGACCAAGGACAAGGCAAGAGTGATTGCAGCCACCCAGACAGGAAATCGAAGAGGAGCTCTCCAACGGAGGGGGGGCCGAAGGAAAAAGGTGCAATTTCACAAGTCAAATTACTTCTGGGATGGAGGAGAGAAAAATATCACAGCAATAACGGCACCAGGGATGAGAGGAGGAGGAGGAGGAGGAGGAGAAGCAGGAAGGAGGAGGCAGGTCCCAAACAAAAGCTCAATTATCAAAGTCATCAAACATGTATGCTCACATACGCAAATAGAGTGACATCCTATTACCTTGATGCCATACAAACTACCCCCTCGCTGAGAGGAATTTTCAAAAAGGCATCTGCGAGAGTTTGGCTGTGATTTATCTTTCTTTTTTTATCAAGCTTGTTTATTTCTGAGACTGATGCCGGCTGTGACTAGAAAAATATTGATTGGATTGTGCAACATGTTCCGCTGCAGCCCTACTGATTTCTTTTTTTCTTTTTCTTTTTCTTTTTTCTGTTCTCTCTCTTCGCTCCTCCTCTGCTCTCTGGCGATTTCACAACATTAGTATGTGGAACAACAGCGGATCCGTAAATTGTTAACGAGAACAGGCGGTGAATAAATGACGACGACGACGACTTAGGATTTCTGCCTCACTGCCTCGCTCTCTCCCTGCTCCGGGTTTCCCCCAATGCATTTTCTGTCTCACTCAGTGTGCCCTCTATTTTCCGAGTGTGTGTTTGTGTGTGTGTGTGTGTGTGTGTGTGTGCGTGCTCGTACGGATGAGTGTCTGTATCGGCAGGCTGAGTGCATTGAATCATTAAGTCCACAGTGCCACTGTGCCCATTGCCTCATTGCACCTAATTAAGCCCCTTTTGTTTCCTATCAATTAACATTGTAATTAAAACTAGTGGCGCTTCTGTTTACCCGGAGTCTGCTGATTCAGGGGAAATGACACAAACAGTGATGTGCAGGAATTCAGCTAATAAACGTCCGCATCACACATGCATACACACGCAAACACACACACACAACACATGTATGCATCGATACAAATATGCACACGTTTAGGAAGATACGGTACATGCGCACACACACATACACACTCTCACACACACACACACACACACACACACACACACACACACACACACACACACACACACTTTTGTATGATTGGAGAACAATCGGGTTCCCACTTCGCTGGAGAGTGAGAAAGAACAAGAAGTGCTGATGGAGCCGGGAAACAAGAGCAGAATTCAAGGATAATTCATTGGTATTATGCAACACAGGGTTGCACATCCAAACGCAGTTGTAGTCCATTTTCTACACAAGAAACAAGAAAGACAAAAACAGTAAAGTGCATTCAGCGGCAACAACACAATTCTCAGAGAAATGTGACCGGCATCTTAACATTAAAAAAATTCGACATCAGGGAAACACCCATCCATCCATGAACTTTGACTGTGTTTGAGCACCAAGCATGTGTGTGTGTCTGTGTGTGTGCGTGTGAGAAAGTGTGAACACCTTTCGAGTCGTTCACACAACCAAGGGAATCACCTCCCGATAATCTCACACTAATCACCTAATCCTCCATCCCTCAGGTGAACCGACAGGAAAGGAGTACTTGACATCAAGTGGAAGCCAGACAGCAGGAGACCCACTCGTACACACACACACACACACACACACACACACACACACACACACAGAATTTATTTATAAGCACGCACGCACAAATGCGCAAGTCAAACAAATGAGGCTTACTCCACCGTCGCCCCTGCCAGCCCCCGTCCTCCTCAACAAGCCAATGTACATTTCACCCCAAAAATAAAAAAATAAAAAAAATACACCCTATCATCTTGTTTCCATGGCAACTGACCGTCGAGCTGTGGGTATGTAAGGCAGCGGGCGAAAATCATTGCAGTGAGAGGCGTACCGGTCTGTCACCTCCGACTCCCCGGAGAAACAACACATATTACTGTACTACTGTACTCTCTCTTTGCAGCTACTGCTCAAATGTACAGGAATACACAGATTTATCGCTCTCTCTCTACACACGCACACACGCACACACACACACGCACACACGGCTGCACATGCACCATCCTCCACGTCGTCTCATGTACTGTAGCTTAGGGAAGACAGGGCTATGGCACAGGACGTGTGTGTGTGTGTGTGTGTGTGTGTGTGGAGGGGGTGGGGGGGCATGTGCAATCTTCTTATTAAAACATGATCATGAACACACCACCCTTCTCCTTTTCCTGTCGGGGGTGGGGGGAGCGACTGCTGCCGCTGCTGCTGCTGCTGGAGGCCGACCTGTCCTTGGGTGCAGTAAAGGATTACAGCAGCACACACACACACACACACACACACACACACACACACACACCATGTGACCTTAATTCCCCCCTGCCTGCTTCTGCTGCGCTCAGCCAATCAGGATCGGGCATGTACGTGTGTATTAGCGTGTGCATATTTGCGTGTAGCGTTTTGAGTGTTTGTCTCAAGCGTATATATGCTCTAATAGATGGATTAAGTCTGATAAAAGGGGAATGCTGTGAGGTTTTATTGTGTGTGTGTGTGCGAGTGTGCCAGCTTGTGTTTTTAAAAAGGGTAGGGGGTGGGGGTGGGGGGGGGGGTGATAATAGTGTGAATCAGCAGCAGCCAGCCCGGCACGTGTCGCACATTCAGAAGACCTCATTCATCCCCAGCGACCCCAAAATCCCTCTGCTTCTTCCCCTCACCCACAAAACAGACCTCAACCCCCACACAGCCGCCGCCGCCGTCAGCAGGCTCAGCTGGTGGCTGAGGGAGGGGGGGGAGCGATGGATGGATGCATGGATAGATGGATGGATGGAGGAGGGGGGAGGGCAGGTGCTGAGAAGACCATTTAGTAAGCAGCCTTTTTTTTTTTCTCCTCCTCATTGGTTTTGTTTTGTTTTTTCTGCAAAAGATGAAGCAGCAGAGTTGAACTGTAACAAAACAAGAAAATTATGGAGGACGTAGAGGAAGGTTGTGAAGGAAGTAAACGTGAGGGTGTAGAGGTCAGAGTGTGTGTGTGTGTGTGTGTGTGTGTGTGTGTGTGTGTGTGTGTGTGTGTGTGTGTGTGTTAGGGGGGTTGTCAATTAGATATGGAGATCAGACAGAATGAGCAGCAGTTTAAACATGAGCATTACATCAGGGGGAGACGTCCGGCTGTTTTGTGGGCTTGCGCCCGCCAGATAAGACCCACAAAAGCTTTGTGCGTGTGTGTCTGAGTTTGTGTCTTTGTGTCTGTGACGCAGCAGACATAACAGACGCGGCACCTTGCCTCAGAAGACACTCGCTGTTGTTGGCGACCTTTGACCTTAACCAAACCTTGACCCCGGCAGAAGGCAACTGCCTTTAACCCGACAACGACAGATGACACGGCGGAGCCTGAAGACAGCGCTAAACTCTGACCTCAGGCCCCTCCGGTCCCCGACCCAAACTCTATCTGAAGCCAAACACAACCTGCTTCGTGACACACGCGCACACACACACAGACACACAGACACACACACAGACACACACACTCAGACAATGAAGCCGCAGAAACGCTACACTCATCCATCAAAGTAGCAGAAAACCAATATCATCAAATAACATACATATTCAAGAGGCCATTATTATTATTATGCTAAGTGGTTCAGGTTCGTTGTTTGCGGGCTGAAATGAGACATTTAAATTTGTCTGTCTTTCACAGATTAAATCTGCTGAGGTTGTATAAATAAAGGGCTGCACAATTAAAGAAAATCATTTTCAAAATCGCATTGTGGCCTCCTGCCATTTTCAAATCGCAAGTGGCATACAATATTTGTCTGAACATAATTTTACATAAAATGTTGTGGTGTCGCGGAGACGTCCTGTCCTACACGTCAAACTCTACAGACTTGAGAAAACACCTTTGTTTGGTACAGATCCCCGCATCATTATTTCAATATGTTCATCAATGAAATTAAATAATAATTTAATTTAATAATTACAATATAATTATATGAAATATTATATATAATAAATATAATAATAATGTATTATTCCCTTTAATATTACAAACCATATTGCAATATTGGTCAATATATATATATCTCTATATATATATAGAGAGAGATATATATATCTATATATATATAGATATATATATAATTTTCCGATCTTCATAAATCACATCATCATTTTAACTGATGCAAATGCATAAAACATAATTTAGACAATTTGAAAATTGTTATTCGGAAGATATGAACTGTACAATATTAATAAATAGAATTATGAAAAAAAGAATGGAGATTAAATTTATTTTATAGACGCTCCATCCTCATTGTCCCTCAAAGGGCAAACACAACAAACACTCAAACAATTCCTTCACTCTCGTAAAAACAAACTAAAAACACAACATATGATAGTGTAAAGCATAAAGCTGAAATATACAAAGCTTTATGGCAGCGGCCGATCTGCGACTGGCAAACAACGTCCAACACCACAAAAGCCACATTATGTCACAAAGTGTATCTATCAAATAAGCGCACCATCTACATGTTTCACACAAGTGTTGTGATTTCCTTCTCTTTGTTTTACACACAGAGAACCTAAAACACATTCTTGATGGCGTTAGCTTAAAGGTTCCCTAAACGACATCCAGGGTGTTAATGTAGCAGCAAACTGTATTTGATACCACACTGGACACAAATACTTCAGGGTTCTTGTAGCTTTCATTTTATTGTTGACCACATGTGCAGCAGGTCATTTTTAACAGAGTGTAAGCTACTGAGTTCTTTTAGAGAACGACTAGAGCCGTTACAGTGCGCAGTGGACTTTGAATATAGAGATACAACATAAAATAAAACCTGTTCATCGTTAACAACCATAAACCCACAAAAACTACCTGGAAAATGTCTAATTATAAAGGACACTTACATTCGAACATGTTTCACTAAACCCTCGTGGAACTTCCCGGAGATTGCACACCTCGACTCACCGTCTTCTCCCTTCAAATGGAGTTACAATAAATGTTAAACATGTCTCATGTCTCTAGTAACGGAGTAAAAACAGCACGGTGTGGCTACTAATTAGCCTTTCAAGCAATTGAGAACGCAGTGGTCGACGACTGGCGCCCGAAATTAAATGAATTCCAGTAAATGAAACCATCCCGTTAAAAGGTGCAGTGAATAGCGATGAGGTGAAGTTTCACTCAACCAAGTGAAACTTCCCCCATGATCCAAGCGTGTAGGGGAACCACGGTGGATTGGTCCTCTCTAGAGCCGGTGTTTGGTTTGTCCGTTCTGGGCTCCTGTAGAAACACGGCGGTCCAGCTCCGTGAAGAGGCCTCGCTCCGTTTGTAGGTATGAACGGGTCATTCCAAGGAAATGAAAACACGATTCTTATTTTCAAGTGATACATACATCAAAGAAAACATATATTTATTGATATTATTTTCCATTTCTGCCAATAGATCCCCCTAAATGCTGCGTAATGTTAAAAATATCGGCAGATAACCACCTTTACGTATTTGTACAGGAATATCTTACAAGATACGTTTGTGTAATACTTCACACGACGGAGTCACAGCGCTGCAACTCACCAGATTATTCGTGACCTCAGAGGAAGAAAGACCGTGAAACACTCGGCGGATTGACCATGATGTTACTAAAATGCAGACATCTTGTGGCCAAAGTACGAAATAGAATGTGAAACTATTTAAAGTCCACATTTAACAGCGTTTTTGCTGACTCGCATATTCAGCAGTATTCAGCCGGAGAGAGGCCACTCGAGGAACCCTCCAGAATCTGATCTACCGAAAGCAAAACACCGGCTGGTTCTGCTTTTGCTAAAATACAGAAACACAACTATTCTGCGATGAGGAATTTCTGCGTTGGCAGTTTTTTTGCAGGCTGCTGTGGCCGACATATTTTCACATCTTACTCTGTGAATTAACTATTTATTTTCGACCAAGCCAGAGTTACTGATTGTTGAAACAGTAGAAAGATTAACCAAGATGTGTTTGGTGAATTTATTTAGTTCCTGTCCATTTTGAATGAAGTTTTTTAAGGCAATTAAGCCGGTCTTAGTTCGATGAAAAAGAGAAACTTGGTTGTATTTTTCCATTTTTCCGTGTAAGAAACCTTTCCTTTCGTCGACACTTTTATAATACTTTTAATAAACACAGTTTATTTTGTTAATTTATCAGACGTGGCTTCGGCGTAATGCATCCTGGTACATGTAGGCACAGCCGGCATGGCCCACACAGCCGGAAAGATCCCCTTTCAATATAATAAGCACTGGGGAAATTATTTCTTTAGTGGACTACATTTACCATCAGCACCGATTGGACATCCACGTAAGAAGGTGGCACATTTTCCCTTTAGCGTTCTTTAAAGTTGAAAGTTAACACCTTTAAAAGACTGCGTGTGGCGTCTCAAAAAGAGAATCAAAGCTAATACACATCATTGATACAACTCATTGAACACAATCCAATACTTCATTAAATTCATGCATGAAAACTCATTCCGTTAAGTTATCTCAATATTTTTTAATTTCTCTCCTTTCGGTTCAAAAGTAGATATTCCTTGTATGAAATATGTAGCCCTGTCATGCACATGAACTACATATGGTATCTGAATGTGTTCCTGTCTCTGAGTCATGTGAAGTAAATGTCTGGCCCCTGCACTGCCTGTGTGTCCGTAACAGATGGTGTGTGTGTGTGTGTGTGTGTGTGTGTGTGTGTGTGTGTGTGTGTGTGTGTGTGTGTGTGTGTGTGTGTGTGTGTGTGTGTGTCCTACAAAGTCTGGCAGAAGCACCTTGTCGCTCTGCGGTGCATCATGCCAACTGCTATCGTCCGACCGCACAGCACCTTCCAATCTAACGTGCTCCTCCTCAGACTTTTAGTATCATTCTCCATCTGCCAGTCTGTCCTATACTTGTCTCACCATATCATGCTATATATAACACAAAAAAAAGTATCTTTATCTTGAGTGGATGGCGTGAATTATGTTGATACTCTTGCATTATATTTAGTTACCACATCTTTCTTTCTGGTTTCTCGTGTAGTAATTCACGGTAAAATTTATATTCTGAATTCCACTTTAGGCCAGTCACTCCAAAAGACTGGTTCGGGACCCACGGGAGGGTCGCAGGAGATTTTATTGAGGTCGCCAAATACATTTGCAGAATTTCCTGCCTTGTCTTTTATTTAACGGTTATATCTGCAGTTCAGCTTTGAGCTGATGTATTGTTGGCTGATAATCGCATCCCACTTATAACATTGAATCTAATTTCCTTTGTTGGGCAGATGGGAGGAGAAAAGGTAGAGCGTCGTCTCATTTCTTACGTATTTAACATGTGTATATGTTTTCAATAACACACGCATAAAACATTTGATTCAATGTTCAAGATAATATGAGGTGGTGTCGGAACGGCAGTAAAGAAATGGCTCATGTGTGCCCAAGTTTGCTCTTCTCACTATTTATAGATAGGGCCTTTGAATCGGTTTGAGATCGTTTGTCATTTCTGTGGGTCCCCAGAAAGAAAGTTTGTTTTAGTTGTACATCCACACCGAACATATTTGAAAGATACAAACCCGGACGCTGCAGCTCAATGTGTAATGACAAGGGAAAATGATATTGTCTGATCTGTGGTTGCACATGTTCATGTGATATTTAATAACGGCCCTAACTAGGCTCGTAGAAATAGACTCCACAAGAGGTTTGACATTTTCAGATCTTTTTTTTTTTTTTTTTTCAGGGACGTGGCGAGAGCGTGAGCAGATCCAGAACAGATCGGGCTTCAAAGTTATCTCAGCAAACTTGGATTCACTGATGTGATTGAAATGACAAAAAAAAGAAAAGGGGAACGAGGGCGATGAGAAGGGAGCGTGCAGGAGAGAGAGAGAGAGAGAGAGAGAGAGAGAGAGAGAGAGAGAGAGAGAGCGAGAGAGAGAGAGAGAGAGAGCGAGAGAGACCCCTTCACGCCTCTGAAAATCTGTCAGAGTGGTTTTGGAATTTACGAGTGTTTCTTGAGGGAGATTTCATTTCATAAAAGCAGAAAATGCAATACCCAGCTGACGAGCGGCGGTGCCACAGAATTCTCTTTGGCAACACTTTGGTACCATCAAGAGCCGACTACAAACGAGCACAGCAACACTGATTTGACGTGTGTCATGGGTGTTTTGTAAATACTTTGAATACCCCCCCCCTCAACGTTACTGTGGCTGCTTCCTGTTACAGTGCTGCTTGCCGTGATAAATACTCCAAAGCACCTCTCTCGCAGGTCAAGCGGAAAACATTTTCAGGGTTTCATATGGGGCGGATTGATCGTGCATTCATAAAGAAAGACTGGATGGATTAGCTTACTTTCAGTGTGAACTTGCACACGTCTTCAGTTTCCAGCCTCTCTCGCTTCCGTATTCAGCCTTTGTCTCGGGGCCTCTCACGCTGAGCTGGAGGCCGAGGTACAGGCTCGAGGTGGGGGCAGCGAGGTGGGTGACAGGGCAGCGTGCACGCCCAGACACACACAACCTCTCCTGGGCTGAGGCTACCGGCAGCCCTCGCTTCTGGAGACACGCACAGTTGAGTCCTGTCTGGAACCTGCAGCTGCGGAGTGTCAATGTGATGGAGGGTGTGTGTGTGTGTGTGTGTGTGTGCGTGTGCGTGCGTGTGCGTGTGTGTGCGTGCGCGTGCGTGCGTGTGCACGTGCGTGTGCGTGTGTGTG
This sequence comes from Ophiodon elongatus, assembly GCA_016806645.1. Lineage (NCBI taxonomy): Eukaryota > Metazoa > Chordata > Actinopteri > Perciformes > Hexagrammidae > Ophiodon > Ophiodon elongatus. Next base: position 544,261 of record JACSYO010000734.1, read on the forward strand.
TGTGTGTGTGTGCGTGGGTGTATGTGCTCGCTCTTCAGTGTGCTGGTGCCAGTTTTGGAAAGTAACTATAAACTGTGTTTAAGAAGTGGACGTTGTCACCTATTGGTTTGTGGACTGCCGTTTTTTAAGGATCAAGGTCGCCATCTTCGGGTTTTTTTGTACAACCGAACGACCAAAACTGTTATTATTAACTTTAATGAAGTGAAAACACACTGTGAAAGGGTTAAAGTTCTAAGATGAAAACAGGGACGACTCCCAGACCGGACAACGGTGTGGTAGAGACCTGTCAATCACCTTGTAGCCCCGCCCTAAAGCATACCCTGCTTTATGTTCTATTTGACTCTGAATGGACCATAATTTACTAAATGAACATCATGCTGTATTGAAGAAGACTTGAAACTAGAGATTGAGACCATAAACTCATGTTTATAATGTTTACTGAGGGAATAAATCAAGAGAGAAGTAGAGTCATTTTCTCATAGACTTCTATACAACCAGAGGAGTCGCCCCCTGATGGACACTAGAGAGAATACAAGTTTAAGACCCTTCCCTTTTCAGACCAGGAGGTTGCCGCCTGCATATAGACAATAAATTCACCATTTTATTATTGTGGGATCACAATAAGTCTTGCATAGCCAGACCTATCTCCACAGCGCTGTGTCAGCAGTTAAGGGAAGTCTTTTTCTGGAGTAATTTTCTCATAGACTTCTATACAACCAGAGGAGTCGCCCCCTGGTGGACATTAGAGATAATGCAGGTTTAAGGCACTTATGCATTGGCTTTAATTTTCAGACCAGTTTTCAAACTATTATTAGTTACTTTTGGCAGAAATGTAATATAATATTAATAATAATGTGTTCTTTAATATATAATCACCTGAAAACATTTAGCTTAGAATGCGCCGTTTCTATCAACATACGGACATTAAAGGGTTTACTTGCTTAAGTCTGCTTTGATTTAATGTTGTAAAGCAATAAAATATGCAAACTCAAAAAGTATAATACTACTCATAATAAATAGAATGTGTTTTACTGCATTCTTATCGACCCATAAAGTAGCTTTAATAAGTTCCACCTCATCAGCTGCTTACATATAAATACATCAATGATAATAATATAACAATATAATATACTGTAAATAATAACATAAACATCTGACATAGGACACTATGCATAGTGAGTACTGCTGAAACTCTTGCTGATAGTAAATTGTACTTTTACTTTGAATGGAGGTCTTTTTCTCTTTCTTTTTTACACTATAATTACTACTTTTATTTTAAAGTTAAACATCTGAGTACCTCCTGCACCACTGGTCTGTAGATTAAGATTTTACAAATAAGTATGACTTCTAAACTCCCCAACAGAATATAATGTATTTAAATGAATAATTCTTGACCTTGGGAACACATAACTGTGATCTTATTGAGTTTACATCGGTAATAACTGGTGCAGTCCAGAATTCTGCAGATTGTTAAGTTGATCAGATGAACTATATACATACAACATACAACAGGACAGACAGACAGACATTATGGCTGCAACTCACGATTATTTTCATTTTGCATTAATCTCTTAATCTCAAGTGATTATTTTCTCGATGAGTCTGTGTTTCCCAAAGCCCAAGATGATGTCTTCAAATGTGAAATCAGAAAAAAAAATCACATTTAAGAATCTGGAATCAGAGAATTTTGACTTTTATTCGAAATAAAAAAGGACCTAAACCGATAAATCGATTACCAAAATAGTTGGTGATTAAATTAATAATGACCGATCGATTCTTGCAGCTCTTACGTACATAGATAAAGACATTTAATTCAATAATAAATGCACTTAAATTGCATACTTTTAAATCTTAAAGAGATGGTGCAAATATTATTTTTAAATTGGTGAAACATGACCAGAGAAAACAGAGAAAAAAGGGCTATGGTAGTTATAAACCTACAACACCCAGAATGCACTGGGCTGGTTGCGGCCGCTACCCTCGCAATTCCTTCGCCTCAAGTGCCCCTGAATGTCCGAAGTGGGAGCACAATCTGCTGTCTGAACTTCGGCTCTGGAGCCGGCAAAAGTCTGGAAGGCGACTCGAAACTCTTGAGCTCTCAGTGAAGGCGTTTTACCCAAAACAGTCGGCTCATGAAGACAAATCAACTTCTCCGGTTCATCCGCTAAGTGACTGTGTAGGTGAGGTGTCAGGGGTGAGTGGCAAAGTGTGGGAGGGGGGGAGGGGGGAGCTGAGGGGAGCTGCGAGGAAAGGAACGATGGATACGATGCCGTCGGGGGTCTTGGCATCGCCTCCTTATAACGACATTACAGTGCAGAGAACAAGCGGCGATGAGCGACACCGTCATTAACCTCTAGCCGGGCTATAAATCAACAGCAGTTCACACAAATTAGACCAATTCCCCTCGATCTGCCTCCGAAGGCCCTCGTGAAGACTACGCCATTATAAATCATGTACAGGGGGTGGGAGGGGAGGGGGGGGGGGGTATACAAGGTGAGAGACACTTTTATTGGTAGTGTTTTACAGTGAGTCATATAAGCGAAAAGAATTAAATCTTCTCAGGCTTGCCCTCGATGATTCACGATACATATTTTCATCATAGCTGCTTATTACAGATAGCGTTCTGTCTGGAGTCTCAGACGCCGCTCGTACCCAAGTAACAGGAGAGGAGTAGCAGGAGATACTTTAAGAATAAAGATGACATAGGGTTATGCAATTTCAGATTCGGCACAGCGCAGCCCTGGGGGACTGATTTTGATGTAAATATGAAAGCATCACTTTTTCCTCAAACAACAAAGAATGAGTTCAACAGAAACCAAAAATAACACTGGCTGCAAATAGATTATTCTAATTTGCCAGAAATGTGTTCGAATTCCTTTTTTTTTATTTGTCCCCATCGCTCCTCCTAACATTATCCGTCAGTATTGCGGCCCGATTATTGGATCGGGGCTGTTTGGGAGCCGGATGGACAGCAGCTGCCGGCTCACCGCGGTCGTCTCCAGGAAGGAGTACACGTTGCACGTCACGCGGAAAAGGTAACAGATATGGCAGTATGAGCCCGCCATCTGTCACTGGAGCGTCACACTTCCAACGCAGACAAAGGAGAGCCAGGCTGCCGAGACAGCGACGAGGCCCCAGCCCTGCTATTGTCCCTGAGGCTTGTGGGTAAATGTAGGGCCCCTTATCATCAGGCCCTGCTGGAGCGATGCGGCCCGGCTAAACAGCAGCATTGTTCACCACACGCTCGCACCCGAGGGACCAGACAGGCTACGGAAATTTAGATTTTAGCATAATAAAAATTCTACCAATGCCCCCAAATTGTTATTTTTCTGCTACATTAATCTAGAAGAGAGTGGGGGAAAAAAAGTTATGACATTTTGTCGAGCTTGAGTTCTTGATTTCATCGCATGTCCTTGCCCTTTTTTATCTCTTGATTAAACCCCTCAGACGTAAACACACACTGACGTGCGCACACACACAGACACACACACACACACACACACACGCACGCACACACACACACACGCACACACACACACACACACACACACTTTCATCCAGTAACGACTCCCACAGATAAGGTCCCGAGCTTAGTGGACAGGGTCGATTTTCTATTATGGAATTTCATAATAAAGATCAACTGTCACGGCAATCAAAGCATCACTTAAAGCTGTATAAAAGCAGAGGACCAGGACCTCTGTTTTCATCCAGCAACCTCCTCCCCCATCCCCAAAAATAATCATCCTCGGCTGCTCCCAAACACTGCAGACCATCCAAGAGTGCAATCTTTTCCTTTATCTCTTCCTTTGAAGAAAGAAAAAAAAAGGAGGGATGAGGAAGGTCAACAATCTGTCAATAGTAGATAAAGGACAGACGAAAGAAGAGCTCGATAGAAATGTTTTAAAAGAACGTTGCGGTTTTATACATCTCTGTTCTGAAAAGAAAACAAGACGATAAAGTGCCGTCAGACTCGTTCTCAAGTTTCTGTTTCTCTGTTCACCATGTTGTCGAAGTCCATTTTTTATGTGGAAATTATTTTACTTTCAGGGAAATTGTCTCAGCATGACGTATATGTATATAATGTACATGTGTTTCTGTGTGTGAAATTCTTTCTTTGTGTATGAGCGCCAACCCAAGCCTCACTTATTCCTCTGCATCGCAGAGCAACGTGTGAGATTACCACCTAATCCCTGTGTAATCTGTGTGTTCCTCGGCTGCGGAAGCTGCCTCGACACGAAGGTCCAGTGGCCTCGCAAATTAGTTCTTAATACATTAATATAGAGCGGAGAGGAGGAAGCAGAAATTAAGCAGAAATGGGGACAGAATCATTTCGGGGAGTGTTTTTTTGTGTTGCTGCAGGAAGCTTCCAGCTAAGTTTTTCTTAATAACCTTGAGGAGTAACGACTAAATGAACAACAATCAATGTTAAATATCTGCACAAACAACATCCGTAGTTCTTGTCTTTTAAGAGTCTTCCACTCAAAAACAGATTTGACTGACAGAAAACAAACCGACAACCGTCATCAGAGTCTGATTCAAATGTCTGCTTAAATGTGATTGGTTCACCTAAATAAGTTACTTCACCTTTTTTGAAAAAGAGACCTGCACACACATATAAAAAAACAAAATATACAAATATACATACATATACAAATACATAGACATATATACACACATATAAACATAGACATATACAGTATACATATACACATATATACACACACATATACACATAGACACATACACTTACATAAACATAGACATATGTATACACAGACATATACATATACACACATAAACATACATGTATATATACACACATACACATATATATATATACACATATATATATATTTATATATATATATATAAATATATATATATATATGTGTATATATATATATGTATATATACACACATATGTAAAAATACACATATACTCAAAAAATCTAATTATTAAGAATAATTAAGAAGTTGAGAAAATATGTTTAAGGGGCCTTTAAAGTCTTTAAATATCAAGGTGAACGCACAGCGAGCCTCGCGTATTTAAAGAGAAGGTGCAGCTGAAGGGAACAGGCATACTGTGAAGGTCAAGGTCTGACCTCTCAGATCCCGGATCCCCGTGTGCGAGGGCGGTTCCTCCATGTTTTGAACTTGGGGGTTTCCAATCAGACAGATTGGTGTTGGGGCCCCATTTGACACGAGGGGCCCCGGTGCTCCTTTAAATGCTGGTGGGGCCAACCTATTTCAATTACTATAAGAGCCTTGGCTTGTTTCCCTTCCTCCTATTCTTTAATGGACTTTGCATGTACCGCCTCATGCAAATGACTTATAGCAAGGTCCTTTCCTTTTCGAGGTGTTGTTTGAGTGTTTACCGTGTGTGCGCGTGTGCGTGTGTGTGTGTGTGTGTGTGTGTGTGTGTGTGTGTGTGTGTGTGTGTGTCTGTGTGTATGCAGCAGGGTGTCACGGCGTGTGTGATTAGCTATAAAATATACCAGCTATTACCGCTGACACATCTCTGACCCTGCGGCTGCAGTGTTTTGGGAAAGTCGATGAAAACAAGGAGTTCAAAAAAACACATAATTGCAGAGGCAGTCTGTGTTGACATTACATGAACAGGAGTGATATCTATAAACCAACCAAAACATGCATTAAGAGCTGGAGATCAGACACAAGTCATATCTGCTTTTTCTTCTGGGAGACACCCGGAGAGAACGAGAGCGGAGAGAACGAGAGCGGAGAGAACGAGAGCGGCGAGAGAGAAGAAGAGCAGCGAGGAGGGTGAGTTCAGGTAATACAAAGTCAATCAAAGGAGCACAGATGGAGGAAAAGGTTGTACTTCTCGTGATGATTTGAGTGTTTGTGTTTTTGGCGGTTTTTCCACTCTGCCTCCCCTTTCATTCAGAACATCTTGCAATAAAAGGCTCTGGAGTAACAAAAAACAAAACAAAAAAAAAGTATTGTACTTTTGTTTCCGGTCTAAAGGTGAAACATGTTAATGTTTCACGAAAAGGTTCCGTGTGTAAGATTTGGAGATATCGAGGTGTGAGTTTGCAGATTGCAACCGACTGAAACGTCTCCCGTGTGCCAAGCGTGTAGGAGAACTACGGGTTGTCGGGTTTGTAATGTGAAAACGCGAATGCTACCTAACTAGAGCCGGTGTTTGGTTTGTCCATTCTGGGCTACTGTAGAAACATGGCGGCCGGCTCCGTATGAAGATGTCAACATCTCATTCTAAAATAACGAAAACACAACAATTCTTATTTTTAGGTGTTTATACACTAAAGGAAACATAGTTGATAATATTATATTCCACTTCCGAGTTGTTATTGATCATACACAAGTGTCTAGGCTGAGGGGTTGTATTCATTCAATCACACAATACAGCAGTGGTCGCTGCGGACACACCTGGTGGAGATCTGCACTCTGCTGAGTGCACCTTTCTAGTTTGGGATGGTATTATCCCTGTAATGCATTTATGGGAGCAGGTTATAGAATTATCATATTATAAATTAAATCAGCGGTTGGATCGCTCTTTTTCTGCTCCCCACACGTAAAGTAATTAAATGTTGACTCAACTCTAACTTCAACTTAAACATGTCTCTGGAGGAAATTACAGCTAACTGGGTACACACAGAAAACATCATATTTGGTGTGTGGTGCTTATAAAGGTATATTGAATTTTTTGTATTAAATTTCACGGTGATCCATCAAATCAAATGAAGAAAAAAGGAGCACTGAAGCTGTTCTGGTGGCCCAACATAGAAACTTATTGATATTGTCTCCTTTATTTTCGTACTAATTCGGGGCAGTTCCTGCACATGTGGCATTTATGGCTCCTCATTTATAACTATGATCTATGTTTGCGTGCGTTCCAGCTGCTCATATTAATTAGCAAGCTGGGCTAAATTCTCCACAGAGGCAATGAAGGCAGCGGAACATTAAAATACACACATAATTAATTAGGGAGTTTGTCATCACTAAAAATACACACCGGGACTGTACCTGAATGTATTCACAGTTGTTACATGTGCAGAAGCAGCACGCCAGAGGCTTGGTGTTTAATATTTCTTTGATGCAGAGGTGAAATGTGAGCAGACCCGACAACAACTTCGGACCTGTACGAGATCCGATTATGAGAAGTGGAGGGGAGCTTCCTGCTGCTCTCCCCAGGATAACAGTTCATCTTATAGGGGATGAGCTGTGGGATTACCTGGCCATGGGACTGCTTCCCAGGCCGCAGGTAAAGTCTATTAGCAGCTGGGTAATCTTCTGTGGTTAGGCACGCGAGGACAGAGCGACTACTCAACCAGTTTTGGTTTGTACGTTTCTGTGTGTGTGTGTGTGTGTGTGTTTGTGCTGTTGTCGTACATTGTTTGTAGCTTTACCGACGAAAATGAATGATCTACGAAATCAATTTGTATATAATCCACGTAATAATGAACGAGGAAGTATAAACACAGAGCAGTAGGAAGGGAGGTGAATGGGTCAAACTGAAAAACGGGTCTTTCACCCAGAAGGCCGCTGTTTGAACCGAGAAGTCAAAGTTAATTTATCTATCACGTAATCTCCGTACTTACGTAACGCCACTTCTGTATTATTTTTTTTTAACTCAAACCACAATCTTTTCCTAAACCTAACTAAGATGTTTCCTGTGAAGATGGAAGTTTATTTTGAAAACACTGTATGCGTGGAAATTCACACGTGTTACAGGAATATTTTCCAGAATATATCATACAAACCGCTGCATGAGGACACGATGGTGTTTGCGTCCATCTATCCAGCGTCTCTGATTAGTATGCGTGGGCCATGAGGCTACTCTGACAGTGGGGCCTCTGAGAGCAGCAGCGCCATGAATTCTTCAGCATGAGCTTGCATGTACCCTTGCTCGCTCTCATCCCGCCTGAGAGGACACACACACACACACACACACACACACATACACACACACACACACACACACATCTTCATTTGGCGCACACATCTATGCCTGCCAGGCCGACTCCGAGTTAACCGAAGGTCCCTCTGGCCTACATGCAAACGCAGTTTGCATTTAACCATCTTATCAGCACACTCGACACATTTCCTTCTGACTCACAGAAGAGGAGCCAAATATACTCATGTCCACACACACACAAAAAAAATCTGAGGGAATTTTGAATCTCTTCTTCTCCCTTTCTCTCTCGCTCTGCCTGTGGAGAACACTGGCAGGAATCAGGGAGAAGAGCGGGGTTGCTAGGCGACAGGTTGTGGTTGCCATGGTGAATTTAAGTGGAACAGCTGGTCCAATCAGCATAAAGTGCGGGCAGGCGGGGGCAGAGCCAGGGAGGCTCATGCCAACACAGACAGACAGGAAGGAGAGGCTGCTGAGGCATGCAGGAGAGGAGAGGAGAGGAGAGGAGAGGAGAGGAGGATAAAGTAGGCTAATGAGTGAAAAAACACTTATAAGAGGACACAAAAAAAGAAAGGATGAGGAAAAAGAAGTAGGAGGTCAGAAAGACAGGAATAACCTCAATGAGGGGAAAAAAACAAAACTTGGCTGGTCAGATGAAAAGATTTGAACCAAAACTAGGAGAAGAGATGAAGATAAGACGAGGACAAAAGTAGGATCTGTCCTGATTTTTTTTTCTCCCATCAGAACAAAACAACAAACACCGCATCAAATGTGTGTGTATGTGTGTGTGTGTGTGCGTGTGCGTGTGTGTGTGTGTGTGTGTGTGTGTGTGTGTGTGTGTGTGTGTGTGTGTCGTGAAATGTATGTTTATATCCGTTTCACGCGGCGGCGCTGCGCGGAGATACAAACCTGAAGGAAAACATTAAAAAAAGGCGCAACACAGACACCATCACAGTGAGATGCAGCTAATGACGACGTGGTGATAACATGGTGATAATGATAATGGGGTGGCAAAATGTGTGGGGGTTGGAGGGGGGGGATCACAGTGTGTTGTAGTTTTTTATCAAATGTGTGTTCGGTGTGGAAGTTTTCAGGTGAGATTGCAACGATCTAATGAAGAGAAACCGACAGATTGATGTTGAAATCGAAAAGGAAACGTTGAGAACTCCCATCTTTAAATTCATTTAGACTGTTTTCTTGATTTATTCAGATAAGAAGAGCCATAAACCTCATTCATGATTCACCGATGGATGATTTCTTGTAGTGTACACTGCGCTGCTTCCTCCCATGAAAGATGCAACATAAGCCAAATGAGAATTCTTTTTTTTTTTCTTTTTTTATCAAGACAAGGATGTTAAAAAGCTCCAAACACAAACTGAAAACTGCACTGAAAGTTAAACTACATATCAGTAAGACCTGACAGGTGCTCCCTGGAGTCAGTTTTCTTTTCTTTTTTTTTTCTGATTTTGCTTATCTGCTAAGTGTCCAGGAAAAGGTCCGTTTCCAGGAGACGGCTGTCTGATGCTTTATCAGTTATTGCTTTGGCTCTTTATCAGGCTTCAGAGATTGAACCCTGCAGAAGGACCAAGATTGTGAAATTGAGGAGTTGACGGCACCGACGCATCCACATCCGCATCCACATCCGCATCCACATCCGCATCCGCCCAACACACCTGCAGACGTGCATGCGCTCGCTGCAGACCGCCCTTTAAAAAGTTGCAAAGTGCTCTCGACTTGTCGGCGGCTCGCAGCTAACAGTGTAAAACAACGGCAAAAGTGCAGACAGAGCTAAAAGTGGTTTTACCTGGGGAGAGGGACGGGGGGTGGGGGGTCGGGGGGCATGCATGCAAACCTGCGCTAAAAACACGTGAGGCCAGCCCGGCTCTGTAAACGAAGCACAGAGACGCTCCGATTACAACACAGTGACTTCATCGTCTCATTCCTCGACTATACCTATACATAGAAAATAGTTTTTTGCTGCTATATCAGTGCTGTAAATGTTAAATATATCACCTTTGATGACGTTGAGTATACTCTTAATGCTACCTTTTTAAAAACACACACCTACAACAAACAGACGGACAACGTGAAGGGACTTTTACATGGGGGTTGAGGGGGGGGGGGGGCACACATGTCTTCTCAGAGGAGGACACACTCTCTCGTGGAGCGTCTCGCATGAGCGGGCACAGAGGGGAGGCGAGATGAACGCAGGCTGCCACTGCTGTAACCAATCATGGCAGCCACTTATCCTGCTCATTCCCCCCTCAACAGCAAAATGATGTCGCCACGAGGAATTTGCACGTCTTTTCCCTCGAGAATGAGAAAATTCGAACAGGAAAAGATGATCACAACATATACAGTATCCAAAAAGTCTTTCCACTCAGCTTGGACGGAGCACCTGCACAGTCGAAAGCAGAAACTGTGGTTTACAATAATAATAATGCTAATAATGTTTTCAGGACGAGCAAACACGTGAGGGAGGAACTGTGTTAGGCGGCTTTAGAGCTCGTCCAGCTCGCAAGATGTCCACTCGGCACAAAGCTCTCACTCTGTCACACCTTCCTCCTGTCACTCACACAAAGCATGCTGGGAGGCACGGTTTCCAGGGCAACCGAGAGGCACCTTTTCCTTGACGACGGTTCAGAATGCGGAGACGGGGGGGGACACACACACACACACAGACATTAGCTTGCACCTCAGGTGTGGCAATATCGGGGAGCCTATAGCTCGACCGCGAGCAGAACAAAGCCGCCGTGACCACTTTGGTGGAGGAGAAAATCACGTAACATAAAGCAGCGGGGGAAATGCAAGTGGAGGAGAATAACGGCGGAGCGCACATATGGATGAAAGGGCAGATGAAGTGTGATCTAGCGAGGGGAACAAGCAATTGCTCCTCTGTGAACTTTGCAGTTTTCTGGTTTCGGCAGCTAGTTAGCATCCTCGGAGCTCGGCGTGACAAGAGGACCTACTGGGAGTCGAAACCGCTCTCAGGGTTCCTCCTCGCACCGATATACCAACTAAGCCGCTTCACACTTATAGTGTGAATTAAAATTTCACACACACACACTCCCTCAAAAGACCCTCGCACACTGTCCTAAATATGCAATAACACACTGCTGAATCCCCCTGCAGGCTCCAAAATACATCTTCAAAAGAAACCCTCAATCTACTTAACACATTTTACTTACACACACACACAAACACACGCACACACACACGCACGCACACACGCACACATACGGTCATAGTTGCATTCAGACTTGGAGCCCACGGATCAATGCCAGAAATGGGGAAGACTTTGTGATATCGTGTTACTTTTCAGCGAAGGCCGAAAACCCATGAAATCCATGAAGGCAGCGATGGGTGTGTCGAGCGCGCAGGAAAACACACGCTGGACACACGGAGGAGACGACACACACATCTCAGGAGGAAAAAAAAACCGCACAAGCGAAGACGGAGAGAAGGAAATGGACGTGCACGTGTGTGTGTGTGTGTGTGTGTGCTCGCAGGTGTGTGTGTGTGTGTGTGTGTGTGTGTGAGAGGGAACGAGACTGAGTGCATAGAGAATTGAGTGCGGTTAGTAGTGTTTCCCCCTCGGCTGAGGCATTAACAAGCCTATAATGGACCCTCTTAAAAAGCCGACTAGGATCTCCTCCAAAACTAACTGATTTAGAGTGGCCAGGGCCCCCATGGGCAGCGGCCAAGTCCCCCTCCGTCCCTCCCCAGCACAGCCACAGCCAGCCCCCGGTGGCAGGCGGCACAGACACACATTGTGTTTGTCTACTGAACCACAAGCAATAGCAGTTTATAACACAATAAAACACCATGAGGAGGCATTAATTGGATATAATAGCCAGGGAATGATTTAGATGATTTAACACCTTTTTTTTTTTTTTTTTTTTTTTTTTCAAGACGAGTACATAAAAAGAGAGAGAAAGGGACGAGAGGAATGAAAAGGGAATTAGAAATGGACTTAGCCACCGCTTCCGGCTTTTGGTTTCAAATATTAGCCCGATTCATGTCCACACACACACGTAAACACACACATGACGCCGTATAGTCAATGCAATCCGTGCAAAGCCAGCTACACCTAATTTAAATCTGTGATCAAACAAGTCTAAGTTTAGACACTTAAAAGAGAATAACATGGTGAAATAAAATCATCTACTCCGTGTTGCATTAAAATCAAAACTGATCTGTAATTTAATAAACCCTTGTATCAGCCCATCAACAGAAGATGCTGATAAGATACGACAGGCTAGCTGGTAGAGAGGAAGAAGAAGAAGAAGAAAACACACACACACACACACCCCCACGTAACCTCTTTATCACTCATCGATGTTTCAACAGCAGCGTTTTATTGACAATATGAGGCTCGGAGGAAAATAAGCGACTCCAGATTCCCGCGGCAAATTATCCTCGAGACCTGCTCGCTAACCCCTCAAGATATTCCGTCACCTTATCTCTTCCTCGCCTCCCCGTCTTTTCACTCCACGCAGAGCTGACAGGGAGCGGGGCCCTCGCATGTATGTACATAATTGGCACTTTACTGTCATATCAAATTCATATCAGCTCTGGGGGTCTCGGGGCTCGGAAGAACAATGAGGGGGCCAGACAAAAAAAAGCGTGGCTGGCCGCTCTGAGAGTCGCCCTGATAAACCGCAGCATGGGGCCGGTCAATAAACCCAATCATCTCTAATCTTCTTATGGGGGGAAGGGTAGGGGGACTAAACAGATACTCCACAATGCCCACTAGACGCTGTACCAATATGAGGACCGCACCAACAGGGAGGGGAACAAAGTGTGGACCGTAACCTCGGTGTGCGACCTCATCAACCTTATCTCCAGCTACATTGTTGTCATCTAAACACACAAAGTTCTTTGGATATGAAATTAAGGAAAGTTTTCGGGATTTATCGCAACATTTAGAAGACGAAAAAAAAACAAGGCCTGTTCTGTTGTATATGTTGTGAAAAAGTGATACAAATTGTATTTCTCGTAATAATTCAAGCGATGCATTTCAATAATACATCTTATACAAGTATTGTGGACTTGCATAATAATTGATTACCCTTTTTTTGGGGAGGATAAAAAAAAAAACAGCACTGCTTCCTCAGATCGTCTTCACTTGGTTACAGTGATGAAGAGTGGCTTGAAGAGACATCTTCATCTCCTGCAACGCACAACAGAGATGATTAAAGGTCAGCACCTTCATCTTTTAGCATTTAACTTCCCAGCATCTCACACAAGAACCCCTGCATCTGAGTTTCAATGTTAAAGCCATCTAAAAATGTCTGTTATCTTGACCTTAAAGCCTAAACACACACACACACACACACACACACACACACACACACACACACACACACACACAAATGATGTATTAAATGATGTAGAATGTTGGTCACATTTCCATAACGCCCGTCAGTGGAGTTGCCCTAGACTTGAATACAGCTGTATGCAAAACCTCTCTGATGCTCCAACGCCCCAACCTCTCGATTGGGGCCTAACCAATCTGCAAAAAAAATTAAATAATGTGGGGGAGGGGAGAGGTCACCGGGGTGAGGCTATATAGTTAGAGTAGCACAATTTATTTAATATATATATATATATATATATATATATATATATATATATATATATATATATATCATACATCCAGCAAATCACAAAATATATGTCAGCCAGAGAAAAAGACAGATTTTCAAAATAAAATGGAAAACAATGAAATATATGAATGCATGCAAAAATCATGAAAATAATTATACTTTCTTTGTTTATTTGTTGTTTGTCACGTTTAAATATCTAATATAATGCCGGACAAGATGTCCCGCTTGCTCCACTCGTCTCTCGCCCTAATGTTTGGCTGAGGTGCGGGTTAATTGCCGGGTGAACTGACGGCGTAGAGGAGCGCTGTGCTGAGAATATGAGACCGTTTAGTCACAGGAAAAGTTTCTTTTTTTCTTTTTCTTTTTTTTTTTTACTGAATTGTTGCAGGTCTGCATGCTGCGTGTGCGCCGGAGCCAGAGAGAGTAAAAGAAGGACTCCACATGCACTTATAAAACAGCATCAGCTGGGCATGAATGAGCATCAGCAAGAGCAGCGCTTTGAAGGGAGGTTAAACGTGCGCCTTTTGTTTTCACGTGAACGGCTGACATGCAGGATTTGTGTAAAAGTCACCTCAGCAATGGTGTCACCTCTGCTCTCCGTCTCAGTGGAATAAAAAAAAAAAACACACAAGTATTACACTCATTGGAATTTGACTTTTTACAGCAGCTAGTAATGAATATCTATGGAGGAGCAGTTAATGCGTATCCAGCGTGTCCTGTTCAAGATTCTACTTCCTCTGCAGCCTCCTGACTGGAGGACACGACCGAGGAGCAGCCTCAGTGACGTACGGACTAATGCTAACATGCATGAACCGATGGGACGCATGCATGTGGGACAGACTTATCTCGACAGTCAAACGCGCGCTCGGGTCAATTTTGCACCACTTACATATCAATCTGTGGCGTTCCACTCAAAACAAGCCTCTCAGGTGTTATCAGCAACACCACTCCAAATCTAAAAACCTCTACACGACCATTAATTCCAGGAGATATCGATTCGAGGCGTCACTCTGTCATCAGTGAACGCGCACACACACACACACACACATATATATTCAGATAAAAAGGTGAGTACAAAACACACAGGAACCGACGGGACAATGTTGCTTCTCTTCTGGCTGTGTCACAAACAGATCAATGCAAACAGCTCGTGACATTTATCCGAGGGAGTCAAGGAGCGCCGCATTAGTTGCCCACGCTCACCTCGCCGGTCAAGTGGCTCAACGTTATTGATACGAGTCCACAAAGCAGAAGGGGGGAAAAGTGGTTCGTCTATAAAACAAGCAAACAAACAAACAAACATCCAAATGAGGAATTGAGTCGGTGTGTATAAAATAATAATTTGGGGAATTGTGTGTGTGTGTGGGTGTGTGTGTGTGTGTGTGTGTGTGTGTACACGAGTCATGGTTGTAGAGACACACAAGTGACAGTCTGTCTCTCAACAAACAGCGTAGCTTTCCTTTCTTTCTCATTGTGATATGATGAACAGTGACATTTAGGATGTCGGGTCTTTCTGCTTCGCGCGGCCGAAATTCAACAGTCAGAATCTTCGCCGACGCTCAAAAAGGACTTTTAGTAGAACTTTGTGTGTGTGTGTGCGTGTGTGTGTATGTGTGTGTGTGTGTGTGTGTGTGTGTGTGTGTGTGTGTGTGTGTGTGTGTGTGTGTGTGTGTGTGTGTGTGTGTGTGTGTGTGTGTGTGTGTGTGTAAAACAACTGATGTTTTATTGCTGCATTGTAGCTGAGATGAGTACAACATTTTATTAAATTAAATTGCATGGAAGCGCTGGAATTTGGGAAAAAATATCAGCAGGTTAAAACTAATTTAAAATAATAGATTTAAAAAAAAAAAAAAGCGTGACCTTGTGGCGAAGTGAGCTATAAGCCTGAACTTTATTCGCGATCATCGTAATTTATACCAGGTGTACTTTACCTTGGGAACCCAGGAACAATTTTAGTAATAGGAGAAGAATAGACTATATATATTAATATAATATAATATAATAATAAAAACAAAAATAGAAATGTTGAGGTAGTATTTCTGCATTGATACAAACTTATCTGTAAACATTCGGGGCCACATTATAGCTTAAAGAATAACGTGTGATTAATCCTGAGAGCGGGTGTAACACATCCAAAGTACAGTAAAGTTTTCCTCAAACTTCTAGCTTCCAACTCCCTCTGTGTGTCCCCTGTGTGTGTGTGTGTGTGTGTGTGTGTGTGTGTGTGTGTGTGTGTGTGTGTGTGTGTGTATTTGCAGATGTGTGTACAGGCGACCTGCACGGTTTAATATAGGCTAGTGTTTGTTATATCTTGCCATATATTACCATTTCTCCTTGGAGGGGCCCCTTGCATTCAAATCAGCGGCCGGCTGCCTGATCGTAGAGGACAGCTTACTAGGCCCCTTGAATTGTTCGCCAGGAACAATGGATTCCTTTGTCAACGTGTTTCTCTTTCTCTCCCAGGACAATACTGGAGGGTCCTTCTGGCTCTCTGCACTTAAGAAATGTTTGCAAAATTACACCTCTTTATATGCCTCTCAAAACAAGTAGCGGTGCCAGTATAAAAGTGTGGGAGGTTTAGGGAGAAGGAGGAAGAAACAAAAACAATAATGCACCGGAGATTTGTTTTATTTCCTCTTTGAAAAAACTTCACTGATTGTTTTAAAGGAAATTTCCTGCATTTAAGAAAAGCTTACCAACACCTTGGTTTCGTTTTGTTTTCCTGGAGCTCTTCACTCATTTGGAATATCTCGAGCCAGCCGGAAGTAATGCTGCATAAAAAAAAAAAAAAAAAAAAAAAAAAGAAGAAGCACAAATTACAGAAATACCCTCGCAAAAAAATTAAAACGAAATTAAGAAGAAATCAGCTTATAATAACACAACTTGATTGAGTATTTAAAATACGTCCAAATGACAGAAAAGTATCATCCAGAATGTTAAATCAATGCCAGAAAAAAAACGGTTCTGATCACGTGACGAAGGTGATTTATTTGGACTCGAGAGAGTCTCTTTGCTGCGTCGGAGGAGAGCCCCGTTATAAACTAAGCTGTGTATCTGCATAACGAGCTTATAGCGCGGGGCTACCCGAAGGGCCGCGGCGCTGACCTCTCCCTCCTCCCGATGAATGGGCCCATAAGCAGATGCCCAGCTGTGCCTATTCGGGCCTTCAACAGCATTTCGGAAATCGGTATGATTTCCCTGGGAAAGTTCCCTCCAACAATGTCCACCATTTATTTTCTACTATTATTATTATTACTATTATTATTATTGGTATTAGTAAATGTAGGCTGTGTTCCAATGTGATCAATTATTTTAATACATTCAGAAAGGTGAATTTGCGTAAAGACAGAAAGAGATACGCTGATGTTTGTGTTTTATTACAATATTTCAGGCACAAATATTTCAATTCTTATGGATGGTTTATTTCAGGTATCATCCTTTTGTTTCGACATGTTGTGCGCACTCTTATTATAAAACTCCGCAGTGTTGTTGTTGTTGCTGTTTTAAATACTGCTTTCACTTGAATGATACTTGACATCTATGGTGTGATTTTGCTCGCAGACAATGAAGTGAGTTTCCCCTGGAATCTGCTCAGTTGTGCGGAGTCCTGTACGAGTCTGACGATGCGCCATATTTTACTCGGCTGTTTGCGGCAACTTCAGAATTCATAGCGCGTTTTTTTTTGGGGGGGGGGGGGGGTCGAACCACAATGAAACGAGTCGGTTGTTCTTCGCCTCATTTGAACCTTTATCTCAAACGGTCAACCTGCTGCAGAGGAGGACTCGCAGAGACGCGCCGTGTTTGTTTTGTTTTGTTTTTTAAATGCTTTTGCGTATTACAACGTTAAACTCCGCCGCGGCACGTCCCTGATGCAAATGCACACGAATACTTTTTTTTTTCTCCCCCAGCGTACCTCAAAAGTCCAGGGGCCGCAGCTCGCACAACTGGGGCCGACTCTCCTCTCTCTTTTGTTGGGGCCATTGTGGCGGGCTGCGTGTTGAGATTGGGGGGTGCATGGGGGGTGGTGGGGTGGAGAGTGGGGTGTAATGAGGGGGCTCCGACCCCCCGATGGGGGTGCATTTGCTGTCCAAAGACCGTTAGACAGTGGCTGAATGAATGGGGCCTGAATGTCATTGTAATGCACAGGGACAACTCCCCCTCCATTCAGCTTAAGACGTGGAGGCCGCGCTCAGCTCGGCGGAGGGAGAGACGAGGGGAGGAAGGAAGAAGAAGAAAAAACCACACACAACCCGCAAACCGCAATTCAACTCACAATCTCTCGCTCTCTCTCCCTCTGTGTGTGCTGCATCGTGCACGTGGAGAGGCTGTTCTCACTAAAAAAAAAAAAAAAAAAAAAAAAAAAAAAAAGTTATAGGCGCTGGTATATGCTGCTGCGTTTTTCCTGCACAGATGAAGGCCTGCGGTTGCGTAAAAAAAAAAAGAAAAAGAAATGGGGAGAGAGAAGATGTGATGGAGGATACGCGGATGGAGGATACCCGCAACGACGAGAGTAAGACACAACAAAGGATTCTGAGTCCAAGCCAGCGTGGATTTATCATATAGGCTATATTTGGACACGAGGACGCTTCTCCTGCAGGTGTCCGCTCTGCACGCTGGGTTATTACATTTTCTTTCCTCTTTTTTTCTCTTTTTTTTGTTGTTGGCAAAGGCGAACCAATAGACCTATATAGGCCTAACAAATTACCTGCATTAGTCAAATTGACTTGCACTCATGTAAATGCAGGGAAGCTCGTTTTGAGATGTAGATTGCGACGGAGGCGCATAGAGAGAGACAGAGAGAGACAATAGACGCCATGTTGAAATAGTTAATAATCGCATTTGTTTGGGGAAGAAAAAAAAACGAGCGCATTTGCGATTCTATAGGCTCAGTTATCGAGAGTGTGAAGGGCAGCGGTTCGCGGTTTCCTCATCTCCATCTCTTTGTTCAGCCAACAGTGGGAGGTGGACGCGCGCTATACGGGAGGAGGGAAGAAACATTTGAAAAACCCAGTGACATTTTCTCCCGGGACAGAAATCGATATATTCCTGCAGGATTCTTTTTATTTTTTTAATAGAACAAGCGTTGAAATGCGTTTATGTGCCAATAGGACTTATCTGTTCAAGGAAAAATACCAAATATAGGTTGATATATACAATAGGGCTGCAGGCCCACATCTGGGTCAACTTGCAGAAACGTATTTAAAAAGAAACAATTTAAAAAAAAAAAGAAAAGAATAAAGAGGCCATGTGACTAAGTGATGCTTTGAAAACTAACTGTTTTACTAAATTAAATTATTCTGGAAATCGAAAATTGCACATTTGAACCTTGACATGGAAGCACAGGAATGCGTTGAGAAGAGCTGATGCATATTTAGGCCTGGCATGGGTCATATAGCAACAAAAGTGCAGTGGAACAGCTATATTTATATTTATAATAACCTATCACATAAATCAGTTAGACTGTAGGGAATGTCCTCCAACGCAGAGCTCATGTATGCTATATGTACAGAATGTACACATAATGTATCTTAACTTTAGAAATGCACCACATAAATAGTATGTTTCCCTCTTTTATGCTAAATACGCAACGATGCATCACATGGCATTAGAGCGGACCATCTGGGATCACAGGCCTCAGAAGCACCTTGAACACAGTCACGTTCATCTTTTACAGATCTGGAAACAGTTCTGTGTGGGTGTTGCACAGAACGCTGCGTCCTGAAAGAGGGTTAAGAATAGCATGCTGATGTGTAGTGAAAGGGTTAATGCGTTTACTACAATCTAATCAGGAAAAAAACTGGTGTTTCATTTGCAAAGTAGATTCCATCCATTACATCTTGGCACATGCTGTAAATGTAGAGGCCAAAAGAAAAGAAAAGGATGTGCGTTTTGGTTTTTAAACACAAAGTCTTGAGCTCATACACTTTTCTTTTTTTCTTTCTTTACCACCAGCCTGCAGCATTTGTATAGCAGCATTTGGCCACTCACTGGTCATGCGCCTGCTTACAGGTTAAAAAACCTTCAAGGTGTTGGCATTCAGGTGCACGCGGGACTCTGCCATGTCATTGTGGCTTCCTCGGCGCGCGACATTGCACTAAATGCCCGTATGTACGCCTAAAAACAGCAGTCTGCCCCGGTGCATGCATGCATGACGCGCTGCAGAAAGTCAGGCCCGGTGGTTTCAAGGACATTTGGGGCTGATGAGGATTTGGTTTTAATGTAGGGAGGAGGGGGGGCTTGGGCCCCGGGCCATGACGTCATCGTGCGCCCATGTAATCCTCTTGCGCTGAAGCCCAATCAGCAGAGACTCGCAATTGTCTAGGATGGGAAGAGAGGGGCGCTCTAATCCGGGAGACAGTGGATCACACAGCCCGAGAGAGAGAGAGAGAGAGCGAGAGAGAGAGAGAGAGAGAGAGGGAGAGAGAGGGGAGAGCGAGAGAGAGGGAGAGGGGGTACGCATCCAGGGCTGGATTGTGCCTGAAATGGGTCAGATTAAAAAGACACGAACCGGCTGACTCTTGCTGGAGATGAGGACCTTTCTGAAGACTGAGAAGCCATTTTTTTTCCTTTCACCCCCCCACCAAAACCTCAAACACGAGAAAATCAGCCTCCCGACTAAACGAGCTTTAGGGAGCTGCTAGAGTGACGTGTGGCGCATAGAAGAACCACCTGCATTTTCTTCTTCTTCTTTTTTTCCCTGATATACAGTGAGCCTCATGTAAAAAGTGGTAGTGTGTCAGCCGCATGAGAGGAGAGAGGAGGCATCGCGCGTTTTTGGTCCGAGGGCGTTGATCGTGGACAAGTCGGGGAACTGCATTCAAGCCCAAGTTAAATGGAAAATACAGCGTATACTCTTCGCAGTGGGATGTATGACTTCAAAAGAAATAGCCTCGCGAGGTGCTGCCAGCGTTGCTTTCTTCGCTTTCTGCTGTTGTGTGTTTGTGTTTTTGTTTTTTTTTGTGTTTGGGGGGAGGGGGAGTTAGGCTGATGTTGTAAATCGAGCGGACAAAAGCGAGAGCACTTGTGTAGCTTCAGCTGTCATTCTGTGCCAGGAGATGCGTAAAAGACGCACAGCCACGGAGAGCAGGAGGGTGTTCGTTTAAACGGTGCCGAGAAGGAGGTTTTTTTTTTTTCTTCAGGTGCTCTGCTTCACATCTTTTTATGGGGCCGTATATGTGCTGATAGAGGGGGGGGGAGGGGGGGGGTTAACGCCGAGCTGTGGCGCAGTGATATCAATATTTCTTTGCGTGGAATCCAAAAGAGGCGCAGGACAAGAATGTGGCCGCGCGCGTTATTGCTGGCGTGGGCTATAAATCGGCTTTAGATTTGAGTGTCCTACATGCGCGCGTGTGCGTGTGCGTGTGTGTGTACGTGTGTGATCGTGTTGCAAAATCGGCTTTTAGATTTGTGTACGTGAGTGTGTGTGAGTGTGTGTGTGTGTGTGTGTGTGTGTGTGTGTGTGTGCGTGTGTGTGCGCGCGCACGGAAACGCGAGCTGTACTTAAATCGTAGTCATGCGGTCTCGTGCTGGAGGGTTTGAGCTCGCGGAAGTTCATTCTGCGCCCGTCAGCGGGGCGAGGAGGCGACTTCTTCCAGGGTTGTCCCTCTGCGTGTTCACAGCGGACCTTGATTTAATGTCCATACAATTAAGGCACGCGGTGAATGCCAAGAGAGGAATCTACACACGGCATCTCCATCTTCATCACGTCGGTGTCGTCTCTTCGGGGCCGCGTGCAGGCGTCGGCTTTTACGCGCTTTGACCCTTTAACGGCACAGAAACGGGCCCCGGCTCCAGCGGGAGGATGAAGCTCAGCTGCTGTACTGTCACGCAACGGCTCGTGAGTGCGTGTATCAGCGTGCCTGTGTGCGTGCGTGTGTATGTGTGTGGTGTGTGTGTGTGTGTGTGTGCGTGCGTGTGTGTATGTGTGTGTGTGTGTGTGTGTGTGTTGCTTTGACTGGGTGGGCGCAATGCGTAGTTTGATGGGCTGTTACAGCATGAAAAATGAGGGGACCGCCGGTTAACTTTTACATCGCGACTTCAGTCGGAAATATTGGTGTTGAATAAATAAATGTGAATAATTTCAGGACTCCTCGCGCAGAATACGAAGTAGGTTTACGCAAACAATTGGACTTTCGCCAAGTGGGGTCAACGGCCTATCCCCCTGGATTTTTACTAAAACATTCTTCCGGGAGTCATTTGCATTTATGGTATTATTTACTATCTTTAATCATTTATTCATTTTGTAAATTTAGGATCTGGCTGAACGGCTGGCTTCATTTATAAGCACGCAATTTTCATATCTTCGGAGTAAAAAAAAGAAAGAAAAGAAAAATAATCTGTTTATTGTGAGGCATAAAGTCAATTCATTTAAAAGTGTAAAAAAATAAATATATATTGAAAATTAAAATTTAGACTTGGCTCATGCTTGTGGAGGCTAAGTGTGCAGTAGTGCACCGACGCCACGTCCTCCACCTTTAGGAGCCACGTTCCTTATTGTGACGGTTTGAAACACTCCACTAAATCTAACAGAGGCCGACAGCGAGGCTCACGTGCTACAGGCTCAGCTTGCAATACATTATTTCATAAACAAAAGTAGGCCAGCTCAAAGCTCAGGCCTCCAGTCTCGACGACGGCTGCAGCGTTTTTTAGTCGGATGGAGTCCAACATGTGGAGATTTGAGGGATCTGGCGCCACCTACAGGCGTCCCCGTGGCAACGCACGTTTGGAGCTGTAGCCCAGTGAAGGCCGTGGGACTCGACGCTGTCATTGAATAAACAAAAAAAAAAAGCTGCACAGGCTTCAATCAGATTTCATCCTCTCAAATTCAACTCAGAGGAACTAGGTTTTTAATGACAAACCCAATGTTTTTGAAGATAAATTACATTTAGTTATTAGTATTTATGAACTAATGAATGACCCGAACAGGATCAAATTAACCACAAATAGCAGAATTTGGCAGAAGCTGTATTTTCTTTCGGCCACGTACATTATAGGTTCAATATTTCATGTAACCTCTTTATGCGTTCCCCAAAACAACCGATGTATTAACTAGTCGCCGAGTCTGGTGCAAAGCATCTTTTTTTAGATTTATAGTATTTTTGTACATGGTCCTTGATACAAAAAAAAAACCATTTAATAAACTAAACTAATATAAATAACCTAAATATATGAAATGTCTCGTGTCATTGGGCCAAATCCAAACATCATTGTAGAGTGTTTCCTTGTTCTATACTTATGCTTCACACTGTTTGTTTTACAGCAGAGAGCCTGAATGTGATTTTGTTTGCCTGTTTTTACTTTTGTTGAAATCATGTTCTGTAATGCTGACAAACAAATAAAGCCTGAGCTGCACCGTTTTCTGCTTGTGATTCTCTTGTGATTATTTCATGTGGGATTACACACACCAACGCTCTGACACGCACGTATTATTAGTTTTTCTCTTTTTTGTAGAACTACATCCAATGTGACTTATTTTAACAAATGGAAAAATGGAAACTTTTGAATCTTGAGAGAAAGATTTGTACCCGATTCGAAGGGGACAACCTCTTTAGGAAGCGCTTAAATAGCGGTTACATGTCAGTCATATATCTCCATCACTATTTCACATTAGATCACTTAGTGTTTTTTTTTTTTACTCCAGAGAAAGTTCTTTACTTCTCTATGTGATTGTAGAATCCCACCAGCAGTTTCCACCAAATCAGAAAATCAGCACCACGGAGAGCTCCTGTGAAGGAAAATGTGTGCAAAACATTATTTTGTAAAATATCAACCTATCACACATTTCCAGTGCCCAAAGCAATATGTGCATATCAGGAAAAAACATCTGGATGATAAAAAAAAAAAAAAAAAAAAAAATGTTTTGGCCAATATGTCCATGGATTTAAAGCTCTTTAAATATTAAATGAGCCACTAATCAAACACGCTGCGCTTATAAATGACGGATGAGCCGTTTCTCTATCAACAATACATTTTAAATACCGCGAACTTTCATCGCAGGCCGCAGCGCTCCATGGTATATTCTGCTGTCGAACAATAGGGCTTGTGGAACCACAGCTCTGCTTTGATAACAGCACGTAGAGACGCAGTGAAGTCAACTGTAGCAACACCATGACAAATAAATAAAAAGACAACAGAAAACAAAACAAATCCAGCTGAGAGAAAAAAACAACAACCTTTCAGTGACCTTCAAGCGCCCCGGGGCCGCCCTCCACCTCCTGTCTTTGTTTAAGGTCACGACAGGTGACCGTTTCCATGACCAACAGAGAATTCATGAGATGGAGACAAACAGTCGTTTCTGAATGGACAGTTTATTAAGGCTTGATTTCTTCTACGGAGAAAAACCCCAAGACGGATCATTTCAACAAAGTTACGCCCACTACAGCGGCGGCCTGTAAGATAGTCAAGGTTCATTAAATATTGCAGCTCATGAATCCGGTCGTAGTGTTGATACACAAGACTCTCACTGCGAACTATTGCAGCAAAACATCTTCCGACACCCGTTATCGACGTGCGCGTTGAGCCCCCCCCAAAACCCCGAACTATAATCACATGATCACAGCCAGGTCACGCTTCCTGAGGCGAGAAGACGGCTGCGGCTCAAGTCTTCGGTGGCATCGTTTTAGCATCGCCCCCCGACCCTCGACCCCGACCCCGACCCCGCACGCACGCTGGCTGGGAGAGCGGGGTCGGTGAAGGGTTCACCGTACTGCTTGGATCAACCCGAGCTATCGATTGGTGCAGGTAAAAAAAGAAAAGGGGGGAGAGAGGAGAGGATCGTGTTGGAGGTCAGTTCTCAAGGTCACATTGGCTGGGTGATAAACACAATGCAGCTTCACACATCTGGAATAGGTTTTTTAAAGCGAACGATTCACAAGTGCAGAACTTCTGACATCTTGAGCGCAATAACGAGGGGGGGGGGGGGTTGAGTTCTGACAGAATCAAAACACACACACACTGTGACATTATCTGAAGAAAAAAAGTGCACGTGAACGACTTCAGGCCACAACCGTCAGGGTCACCGGGTCAAATATTTCAAACAGAAAACTGTGAATCGGGGATGTGACCATTTCACCGCGTTACCGATGACGGCGCGCAGGATTTCAACTCACACACACACACGAGACACAGAAGCGAGAAAAGGTCCCTCAACGTGACGGACAACCTCACAACCCCGCGGGATAACAAACGGACAGCTTTTTAAAGTAAGTCGAGAGGAGGGGGAAGCTGCTGGTCTCGAACGCTCACAAATAAACTGCTCTCTGGTTTTGAACGCTCTGAAACAAAAACGGGGGCCAACTAAACATCACCACTCTCACCTCACAGACAAGCTGCTCGTCTTCCAGCAGACTTCTTACATTGCAGCTCACCGTGCATCTACTAGCGACTTCGTCTTTTTTTTTTTCTTTATATATATATATATATATATATATATATATATCCAATTGTTTTCTTCCCGTCGACAAACCTGAAAGTACTTTACTGTATCAATGGTTTCAGTCTAGAACAAACTAATTCTATTTTTTTTTTAGCAACAACCAAAAAACACACAGAAACCACATTTCATTCTTATTTTTTTTTCTTACTCGATAGTAAATCAGTTACATTAATTTTTAGGTTATACATTTTTTTTAGGCTTTCTCCATGAATATATAGGCTCCTACGTTAAAGCTTAGCATTACGACCAACATGATAGACTTAGCAAAACCAAATTTGAGGGGGGAAAAAAACAAAACAAAAACAGGATTAAGACAGAATGATGGTGAATGGACAAAATAATGTGAACCCTCCCCCCCCATTTTGTGGAACAAAAAAAAAGAAGAAGCAACAATTCATTCAATGTAGCAGTTACATCATTACATAATTCTGATTATAAAACAACTTAAAATGGTGGATGCAACAATTCTCTCGGACTGGGTTGCGTACACGAAGCAGAATCTCCCCATGAAACATACAAAAGACCCCTTGAAGACAAACATGGAGAAACAAAGCAAAGCAGAGGGGCGTGAGGGACGTCAATAGTAAAATTTTTTGACTTAAAATGGTGAGAGTTCTGGTTGTGGAGGACACATCCATTATTTTATTTTCCCAGAGGCCTTTGCAATTCCTCCTCAGAAATGTCTCGAGTCCCGTGTGACTTCACACTATCCCTGATTTCTCCAGCAGTGTCACTGTTTGAGCAGTTCTTTTGAGAAGTCACCAATAATTAGAAAAAAAAAACGAAACAGAAACATTAAGGCTCCAGAAAACAGGTTTTCTGAAATGAAAATTGTCAGTAGTAAGCCAAAAAATAGAGATTTTGTCGATCTGAATGAAAAATAGATAAAACATTGAAGTTTTATTATCATAGCGGCTCCAAGTCCCGAACGTTGCCTTTGGGATCCTCCAGCCCGGTTGGCACAGTTAAAACCTCTGAAGCATGGCAATGTTGCCCCCAAATGGACAAATAGGGGCAGGACACGTCCGTTCCTGATTGTACTGAATTATAAAGTGGCAGATTCTTTATTTGTTTTTCCTCCGTGGTGCAGTCAAACCCTGATTCAATTAGAAAGAGGTGGGAGATGTGGGGCAGGAGAGAGAAAACCAGTCTGGTGAGAGAAGAGTACGAGATGGAACGGGGAGAAAAATATTCTTTTGAAAAACAAACAAAAACAACAACTAAAGAGTGTGGTGGTAGCGAGGTGACACATAAATCAGCTTGTTATCCCTGCACAAGAAGTGGGTGGTACATGGGGGAAAAAAAAAAAAAAAAAAAAAAAAAAAGCACAAGTCTCGACAGTGGCAGAGATTCACCAGGATTAAATAGGGGGAAAAAAAAAAGATGAAGGACTTTGCATTTTCATATTCTTCTGTCTCTTAAATCAAAAGTCCTAGTCTGTAACTGTTGATCAAGCCAAGGATAAATGTCTTCTATTGTTTATTCCTGTTTTGGCGCTCCTGTTTGGAAAAAAACAACAAAAAACAACATTAGATGTTTAACTATTACATAACAGGATATTTTAACGAGGTCAAAGCAAAGAGATCAGATATCAGAAAATGTCATCTTCTACTGGATCAAGTCAATCATGAGAAAAAAAGCCCTAAACACAACGGGGTGGGCGATGTATCAAATAAACCTGACATATTGTTCTAAATGTAGTGAATTACCATGCAAATTCACATTCAGTCAGTCTGTCAATCATAAATAAATATAAATACTACTGCCTGCAAATTGTATTATATATGTATATGTATGTATGTAAAGAATACAAAGACCAATGTGACTTCAATGACAGAACACCACCTCAGTGTTCAGATAAGTTAGTGGTAACGATCATAAACATCAAAGGGTTAAATAAAACAATTATTAGTTTTAGAGGAGTTGTGAAAATGTCAAGATATTATTTCTGAGCCATATCGCCCAGCGATATTATTACTCGCGGGTTATTCAATGAGAAAATACTACTTATTATTATTATTATAATAAAATGATTCTTTACCTGATCCAACCGAGAGCGGTTCGGTATCGGAGAAGGTTCAAAAGTCTGTCGAAAAGGAGCAAATAAAAAAACAACAATTAGCCTCTGGGACACAAATAAACAGCAAAAATAAAGTGGCATCTATATAAACAATATGCATGTAATGTGCGGGGTATATATATTTTTGGTATATTTAAGGCAACACAGTGAGAATACTGTGCCCACCTTGCGCACCTCCTCCTCCTCCTCCTGCCTCTTCTCATAATGGGAGAAGTCATCAAAGATGGAGGTGGTGTGTTTGAAGGTAGCGATGATCTTGAGCACCTGCTTGGCCTTCTCCAGGGGAACCTCCTGGGTGTCGCGGGAGTTGGTCACCGGCTTGTTGTCGTTGTTCTCCAGGCGGATGTGGCGCAGCTGGCTGTTGGGCACGTCCTTGACGAACAGCCAGTCCACGTCGAACTTGCCCTTCCACTTGTCCTGTGCCCAAACACCGGCACTGGTGCCGTAGTCCACCGGGGAGCGCATCTCCGCCACGCCGCAGAAGTGGCCGCTGCCGTTGACGCTGAACAGGAGGTACACGGGGCCTTTGGCATTCATGGCCCGGAAGGCTGAGTCCAGCCGCTTGTTGCCGTGCTCCGTGCTGCACCAGATGGAGTACTTGATGGAGCGATGGATATCATCCTCGGAGTAGCTCTTAATGATGAAAACACGTCCGTTCTTCAGGTTCCATTCAAAGTCCTTGGGGTTGTAGCTGTGGGAGGCACGCAGCTTATCCAGCACCGGGTGGGACTCTGCACCGGGCCCCTGGCTGGCACACGTTTGAGGGCCACAGTTCCCGCCACCAACCATTCCCATCAAGCCGCCACCGTCGTGGCCAGGGCCACCCTGCCCGTAGCCTTGGTTGCGGTTGCGGGGGGCAACCCAGCGGGTCTGGGGTTGCGGGGGCTGGGTGTGGTTTTGGTAGGGCTGAGGCGGGGGCTGATGATGCTGGTGCTGGTGTTGGTGTTGGTGTTGGTGCTGGTGCGGGTGCGGGTGCTGATGATGGTGGGTTTGTAAGGCCATAGGCTGCATCTGGGGCTGCACCAACGACTGGGGAGGTGGGGGGTGCATGGGTCCTTGCTGCATGTGGCCTTGAGGTGGCATGGCGTGAGGAGGCAGGCCAAGAGGCTGCTGTTGCTGCAGTGGAGCTGTGGCTACTTTAGTCACCGGGCCCTTGTCCCAGGTCCCGATGTTCATGTTGTGTTTGATGGGAGGCGGGGGAAGAGCCCCCCCCAGATTGGACATCCCTGGCTTCACCTTCGCCTTCAGCTGTTGTGGCTTGGCGGGCTTGCTGGCAATGGCTGCCCAGGAGGTGGGTTTGGGCAGCGGCATTCCGATGGGCGTGGCTCCGTTCCCTGTGGCCGTCACCACCGGTCCACCAATCACGGATCCCACAGCCTTGATGCCCGAGCCCTGGCCGGTGATGTCCCCTCCGATCTTCAAGCCAACCATACCCTGCTCCAGGCTGTTCATGCCGGGGGCTTTGTTGAGGGTGTCGCTGTGAAAGCCCGTCTGACCATCAGGCACCAGGGTGCCCCCCAGGGAGCTGGGGGGGTAGCTGTAGCTGCCGCCGTAGGCTGAACTTTGAGTCTGCTGGCCCTGGGAGCCACTTGTGCCCCAAGCAGAGAAGGCAGGATTTTCGGGGAAAAAGTTAAACCGGTGGGGGTAGATGTTGCTCCCCAGGCCCCCCGGCTGCCCGAACACCGTGTCCGGCATGAAGTGATGGTCTCCGTTACTCAAGGCGCCATAAGGGGTGAGGTATGGAATCGGGGGGTCCCCGCCTGTGGACCAGGGAGCCTCGCTGAGGGGATACGGAAATCCAATGGAGGGGGCGTAGTAGCTGGACAGGTAGGGGTCGGTGATGGACTGGTAGCTGTTGTTCTGGATGAATAAAGGTCAGCAGAGCCACAACATTAGCAAGTGACTTTCAGTTTGATTGAATCAGATCTATAATAAAAACAACTATTTTAAATGTGTTTTTGTTATTACACTTAACATGAGTGACTAACTTAATGCCATCATACAATTCTGATGAAACAATCATATTGTGTTGTGTTTCTACACATTTCTGTTGTGAAAACTAAATTTGATCACCAGTTTGATTATATTTAAAAGTGATTGCTGATAAGTAGTTTTCCAAAAAATCAATATCACAATTTTCTCAACAATCGTCTTAAGATTGGGCCTCATTCACTAATATGTGTGTAGAAATGTTTATTCTTTTAAAAATTTTAAAAATTAAAAAATTACCATCGTAGTCATGACACGTGCCTACAAAAAAAAGAAAAATACACAAAAGAGTCTTGAGCTGCAATAACCGAGGCGGTGAATGGTGTGTCCCTGAGATACGGACTGTGGCTCAGGTACAAATTAAACAGTTTGATATGAAAGTTGATGAAAAAAAAAAAAGACAGAACAGAATAAAAAAATAAAGAACCAGGTGGAGGACAAGGACCACCTTAAATTATTGGTCAAACATCCTCAACATGTCCAATAAATGAGGGGGAGAGTGCTGACATTTATTTCATAATTATTTTCGGGCTTTACCAAAATCAAGTCGATTCGTTCTGTAAGAACTCTGTATTTCTGCACAGTTGCAGATAAAGATCAGACTATGCTAATATTCTTAATAATATCCTATTTGTAGAATTAGATTCCAGTGGTGGCTGCGTAGGATTGTTTCCACTCATGTGATTCAAACATTTCCAATAACTTTTGTGAAGTCAAAATTAACAGAAAAAAAAGAGATTAATGTAATAACTTCCTATATTCACCACGTGTTTACTAATCAAACATAAACAACTTTAAAAGTGCTATTATTTTTAGGGTGATTGTGTCATAAAATATGAAGACAGACATTTGAAACTTAGTTCGAAAAAGCTCTGAAATATTTAATATATTTAATAGTATATTAGATTTTATTTAATTATGCCAATAATTGATGAGGATGTGAGCACTTCAATTGCATAGTTATTTAATACATTTTGCCAAAGAATTGGTAAATTAACTGTTTTAAAAATTGCTGTCTATTAAAGTCCGTTATAATAATAAAGGGTGTGTGTTTACCTAAGTTTGTACGCAGAGTACAAGCAAATTCAGGTGAGAAAATATTGATAAATCCCAGATTTGTGTCAAACGTTTAAGCACGGTTTAAACACAGGTGTGTGAATGAGGCCCATTGAGCTTTACCTGAGTAGATTGACCAGTGAGGTATGGCTCAAAGTCATTGTCATGGACAGTCTCCTTCTGATGCAGTGAACCATTTTGCACTGTAACGAAACAAAATTACAATAATGTACATTTAAATATGCAAGTTCATTTTTTTTTTTGAAGGCGTAGATAGCAATAGCTGTTTTAGTTATAAAGCTGCGTTGAGTTTGAAATGATCGACTTAATTATTATGTTGTAAAACCAAAACAAATAATGCATATTTAATTTGCTCAGCTTCAACACAGCACACAATAGATTTAAGGATCCATATTCATGTTTAATGATATCCATCCATCAAATGATGGAATCAATTCACAAATATAGAAGTCTAATCTGTCTGTCCACCTTGTGTGTGCAGACAGATTTTTTTTTTTTAAATCCCTGAGCCATGTCAAGCCGAGCCTCTCCTGGAGGTTGAGTCAGCCCGTGGCCTGCTGCCAGCGAGGCCTGCAGGTGAAGCGGGAGTCAAGACCCGCCTGTCACTCCACCTCCTTCACCAACTGCAGTAAATCAAAGTTGACTAGAACATCATAAAAAAATTATGTTTATATTTTCTTGCACAATATCTCTTGGGAATAAAGGTGGCGATAAAACTGTGCAGTTTGCACCCTCATAAAGGATTATGTGGTCAGATTTAAGAGACTAAAGAATAAAAAACATCCATGGAAGCTTCTCAAACCGGTCTGCTATGGATGTTTGAAACTTACATATTTCTTTAGCAAAATATGACTAAAGGACTCTGCTCAGGGAACTCCTCTTTCCTGGTTGACTGACCACTTTGAGTAATGTAGAAGCAGGAGGACTATCTAATGGGCACGAGCAACGAGGAACCGGGATTGAAACAGAACCAGTGTATTTAGGATTATGAATAGGAATATCCTCAGAATAAGGACGGGACAGTGGCAAGGAGGATTATGCTGGGAATTAATTTTCTGCCAGAGATCCCAAACTGACTACAATCTCGCAGAATATTACCGTGTGAAACTTTTACTCACAACTGTCGAGGCTAAATGGGGGCTGAGTGTGCGTGATACTCAAAAGACAGCTTTGGGTGTGCCACAGTCTCAGGAACCAAATATATGGAACTGCCCTGCCAATAACGTTAGAAACTGCTTCAACAGATGGCATCAACATTGTGCATCGTGGACATCTTCTCATCATGTCTACTATTAGTAAACAAAGACATAGAAGTATCATCCCACACAAGCCACCTGCCCATTGAATGACACGATGGATGTTGTACTCCAATGTGTCTCACAGTACGTCTTCCCCTGTACTCAGTGTTACCACTGACCCTGATATTGTTGATGTCATACTAACTTCTGCATGACATATATACAATACAGTCAGAGTAACTTATCATCTGATCTAATTTGAATGTCTTGTCCACACTATGGCAAGACATGGCATCTTACTGCATATATATATACATACACACACACACACATACATACACACATACATACACATACACACATATATACATATATACATATATATATATATATATATATATATATATATATATACACACACACACACACATATATACATATATACATATATATATATATATATATATATATATATATTTACACACACATATATAAATATGCACTACAGGAGTGTACCAATGTTTTTGTTTGTCACGTGTTTGTTGTGTTAAAAAATGGGCTACAAGTGAGTGTCGTTGTGCATCCCTGTGTTGCACAATGAGTAAATATCCTTGTATGTGTATAA
The DNA here is from genome assembly GCA_016806645.1 of Ophiodon elongatus. Classification (NCBI taxonomy): domain Eukaryota; kingdom Metazoa; phylum Chordata; class Actinopteri; order Perciformes; family Hexagrammidae; genus Ophiodon; species Ophiodon elongatus. The sequence goes on from JACSYO010000734.1 coordinate 576,207, forward strand.
CATGTTCCAAAAATATTGCGTAGCCTGACAGTCGTGTGTATCAAAGATTGTGTATGTGATGCCGATTCATCCCACACAAGCCACCTGCTCTTTCAATGACATGATGGATGTTGTACTTCAATGTGTCTCACAGTACCTCTTCCCCTGTACTCAAATATTTTACCACTGACCCTGATATTGTTGATATCATGCTAACTTCTGCATGACATTATATATATATATATATATATATATATATATATATATATGTATATAATAAAATCAAAGTAACTGATCATCTGATTTAATTTTTAATAGTCCACACTGTGGCAAGACATTGGATCTTACTGAATAGATATGTGCGCGTGTGTGTGTGTGTGAGAGGATTTATGAGCGTGATCATTTAATATGCGAAGATATATAAGTGGAATTGTCACTTGTTATTGAGGACACTGACCTATATTGGCTAAGGACAGCAATAGATATGTGCGTGTGTGTATATATATATATATATATATATATATATATATATATATATATATATATATATAAATGCACTACAGGAGTGTACTAATGTTTTTGTTCTGTTTAAAAATGGGCTACAACTGAATGTCGTTGTGCATCCCTATGTTGCATGACAGTAAATTATCATGTACATATACATGTGTATAACATGTTCCTAAAATATAGTGTATCACAGACAGTATATGGGATGCTGATTTATTCTGAGCAGGTAAGCCCAGAATGAACAGGTATACACAAACAAACACATTCCTCTCTGGTGTCTCAACTCACCTTTAGATGCTTGTCCCTTTGATCTCTGCGTCCATGTTGGAGCATGAAAAGGAAAATAAAGGAGATGGTTACTTTCAGTTGATTTGAGGGGGATTTCACACACAGATTGCAGTCTTTTAATGTTCCCAATGAACATTAAAGCCATTTCCTGGACAGACGCGATGCAACACAACGACCTCACGTTGCTGTGCAGTGAATATAAGTATATGAACACAGTTGGCTACAACAGTTAGTCGTCTATTTGGTGTTCAACTTCAGCTAATGCAACGCACAACTTAGCATGCTAACGTGGCCAGCCCTCTTAAAACGGCTTAAAACGCATAAAGGCGTAAATAGCAGCTTGTAACTTAGTTTGTTACAATAGTCTGGGTGCGTTTAAAGTCACCATGGAAACAAAGCTGGCGCTTAGATAACAAATAACTTGAGATTCACTGAACAAGTTAGCTTGGACCTCTGTTTTAATCATTCTCACGTTAGCTTTCACGTATTTGCTGGTTATTTGTCGGTTTTCCCCCCGCTACAATCATAATAATCTCGGTTAAACGACGCGTTTGACACCAGTTTCCATGCCAACGTGTAACTTTTATCGTCGTTCCAACCAAACGTCCGTTAAAAACGTTTAACCGTTAAACCGGAATGTAGCCGGCTAAGCTAGCTACGTGGACCCGGCTAACGCCAGTGGCTAGCTAGCGCTTCCGAGAAATAGCCGTAGCCCCCCTCCAAAAAAAAGAAATCCCGTTTTAAGAGCGCTAGCTCGTGAGCGAGGTACAAATCCTACCTGAGGGTCAATGCTTGTGGCAGACATAATTCATTAAGCAAGTCCCTGGATTCTCACAAGAGCCGGAGCTTGTGACTGAGTCTTTTTTCTTTTTTTCCTCCAAAGGCCCTCCGTGATAGGAAAACACAAAAACAACACACACAAACACACACACAAAAAGCAAGTTCACGCAGCTCCGGTGCCGCTCGCGCAGCGTGTGTTGAGGAGGGGGTGTGGGGTGAAGTTGCACGGTGCTCAGCTGTGTATGTGTGTATGTGTATATGTGTGTATATGTGTGTATATGTGTGTGTGTGTGTGTGTGTGTATGTGTGTGTGTGCGTGTGTGTATGCGCGCGTGTGTGTGTGTGTGTGTGTGTGTTTTCCGCTGTGTGCACCGGATCCCAACTTCCACAGTTAAAAGTCTGTCGCCTCGGATTCTGGTCCAGAAACAAGTCCCCCCCCCAAAAAAAGAAGACACAAATCCTGGTTTTTCAAAGTTATGTGTCGCTGAATGGACCGTTTTCGGAGGTTGGGGATATTTCTGAGCCTCGGTCGCCTTTTATTTGTCTTTATTATTCCAGAGACAGAGAGAGAGAGCTGCTCAGTTACGCTGAAGCCTGGTGCACTTCCCCAATGGCTGCTCTCATCCGGGCTCCGAGCCGCCGCTGCAGTGCACGTCGCTCCCCGCGGGGGGCGAAGCTTCATGCGACCTCTTTCTGTTTGGATTTCTTTTTTTATTATATCTGTGACTTCATGAATGTGGAAGCCCAATTTATATGAAAGCCCATTTCTGACACTGTGAGGGAAAACAAATAAAGATCCATTATTATGAGATATAAAGTCATAATTATGAGATAGTAAGTCATAGTTTTGAGATACTAAGTCATAATAATTAGATAGTGAGTCATAGTTATGAGATACTAAGTCATAATAATTAGATAGTGAGTCATAGTTATGAGATACTAGCTCTTAATTATGAGATAAGTCATGAGATACTGAGTCATTATTATGAGATTGCAAGTCATAATTATGAGATATTAATGATGAGATACTAAGTCATTATTATGAGATACTAAGTCATAATTATGATATTGTAGGTCATAATTATGAGATCGTATCTGTGATGAAAACATAAAGATCCTGTAAGTTATTATAATGAGACATTTTCTCAAAATAATGACTTACGATCTCATAATCTTGAGATACTTTCAGACTTACAGGATCTTTATTTGTTCATCAAAGTGGTGGAAATGGGCTTCCATACATAAAACATTACATTGCATACATAACCTTCAGTCTACTCTTCACTTAAACTGCCATTGGTGCCGTTATTTTTGTGCAATCTGTGTGGGTGTAAAACAACGCCAGCGGGGCGATCAGCAGACTGTGTGTGGTTTTCTGCAACCCCCCTCTCCCCTTTAGATATGATACAGTTTATCTCAGTACTCATGTGAGACTTTAACTGGAATGTACAAAATGACACAAGGTGGAAAAAAGGCCCAGTAAACAAGCGTTGCTAAGTTAGATCAGTCAAATCTCTCATGTGGTTACAATCATGCAAGCTCTTTTTCGGCATGGTGACGTCCTCTGAGATACACATCGATACATTTTAGACCAGCTACAGGATGTGAATTAGACATCTGAAAGTGTTGTAACTAGAGGGAGACTTCATCATGACTAGAACTGGTTGTGTTCTGGCCTTTTAATACGTTACAGTAGTTATCACTCGCTTTCACCACCAGGAGGCAGCAATGATGCGCCCACAACCCCATAAAATCTGTCAAAGGTCAAACCATGCTGCTGTTTAGATATTTACTGTGTAAATATTTGACTAGAAATGAAACTTTTGAGTATTATAATTAATAGACAAAAAATGTTGTGATTTAAATCTTTAAAAAGCTTTTGACGCCACAATTAATCCCACAAACAAGGATAAAAAACCCATTATGTGTGAAAGTAATTAACCTTCATCCTTATTATTTATCTACAAACCCAAGAGCAAAGAGGGGGTAGGGGGGATCTTTTAGGACCCAAACATCCATTATAGAGAAAGATCAGAGTCAACACATTTAGGTTATAAGGAAGAGGGGGAAAAACAGCCACTTTTGTGCTTGAAATACTTTAAAAGGTCAAGTTTGTCATGAAGTATTTGGACCTTTGCTGAGATCCCTTCTATTCTTGTCCGGTTAGGTTAAACGTTATAGGTTGTAAGCTCCCATTGTGCTCAATGGTATTTTCTTTCATAACTCTTTAATATCCCATTTGTTGTCAGGGCCATAGTGTGTGTGTGTTTTTTCCCTTCTTCTAAAATGCATCACATGTTTTGTAAGAGGCGGAGCGACGTGGCGCGTTCAGGCTTTTCATCCATTCAAGGATCAATGAGCGCACACGTTCTGGCATTCGGTGGCTTTTCTGGAAAGCCATCTCCCGCAGGCCGCGGCGCAGGCCCCCCGCAGCTGATCATATTATTTCAGCTGGTGTGCGGCACTCACCTTCAGTGCGCGCTCCACTATGGACTGCAAAAGGGACGACCGGCACAGGACGAGAAGAAGCTGCATGCCACACAATGACGGATGACAGGGGAACCGCGCGGCGCATCCTCGAGGAGCCTCAGATGCGGGGAGAGGCGGAGAGACTCCGAACTTTTGAGAGCTGGTCCGCGGATGCGCCCGTCACACCCGGAGAGCTAGCCAAGGCGGGCTTCTTCTTCCTGGGCCCCGGGGATAAAGTTCAGTGCTTCTGCTGCGGGGGGGTTTTGAGATGCTGGGTGCGCGGGGACAGCCCGGCCGTGGAGCACGGGAGGCACTTCCCCACCTGCGGTTACGCACTGGGCCGAGCTGTGGGCAACATTCCGCTCCAGGTCGGGTCCTCCGACTCCGTGGACGGACAGCTGTTGAGTCAGCTCCAGAGGATGACTATGGACGACCAGGGGGCCGCCGGGCAGGCGGTCTACCCGGAGATGGAGGCGGAGGATTCCCGGCTCACCACTTTCCACAACTGGCCCACCGAGGCCTCGGTCCAGCCAGATGTTCTCGCACGAGCAGGGTTTTTCTACACAGGTGCTCATTGTCTCACTATGCCTCTTACATCCTGCTTCTTTAATGTCTTAATACAGCAACAATTTTGAGTGTCAGTTAATAATAAGTATGTCAGATGTTCAGCACTGACCCCAGTCGCTGCTGGAGTGACCTCTCTTTGTGAGAGAGTTCACGGGACAATTGTCCTGCTGAGTCATGGTGTTGTGGACAGAACCACCTGGACAACGCTGGGGCTGCTAGAGAAGTAGAGCTCAACAGCTTCAGGCAGCACACAGAGTCAAAAGTACAACATAATGCAGATAGTACAACATGTAAATTACGTTTTTTAGATACTGTGTCAGAGAGGAGGTTGATTCACCTTTAGTGTCTTTTTTACAGGTTTTTAGTTGGTGCTCGATATTGATTCCTTTTACAGTTTGACCTATAAAGTGATTTATTTTCATTTTTTTTATTTAGGACATAGGGAGAGTAATGAGATGTTACAACTGTAGAGAGTTTTTGTCAAAAGACTCTTCTCAAAATTTCTATTTAATTTGATATATTTGCATGGCTCAATATCACAAATCACAAATTTGTTGCCTCAGAGGGCTTTTACAATCTGTACAGTTTACAACATCGCATCAGAAAAAGAAAAGAAAAACTCCCCCCAGAAAGAAACCTTTAACAGGATTTTAAAAAAAAGAAAGAAAGAGACTTCAGGGAAACCAGGATGGACAGAAGTGCAACACATGTTTACAGAATCAACAACCGAATAGAAAGTCAATCCATACTACAGAAATATGAGAGTAGTGACATAGCAGAAATAATAATAGAAAAAAACAAGTATGTAATCATAACAATTAGTCCTGTTCCTCCGTGACAGGTCACGGCGACAACGTCAAATGCTTCCACTGCGACGGAGGGCTGAGGAACTGGGAGCCGGGAGACGACCCCTGGCAGGAGCACGCCAAGTGGTTTCCACGGTAACAGCAGGACTTGTCAAACACATAAAAAAAATTGGAGTCAAGATTTGTTTTTTGTGTGTGTGTGTGTTCAGCATTCACGCTTTAGAAGATTTGTAAGACACCGTCTCTATGTTCCTCAGATGTGAGTTTTTGATCCAGGAGAGAGGGCAGGATTACATCAGCAACATACAGGACTCTCACTTCCACCTGGGCGACACCGTGGTGAGAACTTTCACCCCTCTTCTCTGCTCGGAAGGAAGCATGTTTTGGCTTTTAAAACAGCCACGACCGTCATTGTAAAGTCAAAGATATGATTATTTTTTTTCCCCCAGGGCGGATCACAGAGCTCCACAGGCAGAGACATCGGATCCAGAAACGGTGAGTCACATAAGGGAATGATGGGTGCGTGTACCAGGAAAGGAACCTTTAAGCTTTAACCAGGTATAGACCTGGATTGGATGGCAGAAAGTATCTCTGTGCATCCTGCAGCGCAAAGAATCAGATGTGCCAACATCCTCTCCAGCTTGTTCACACAACAGGGGGACACACGGTGGAGCAAACATCACGAGTTGCATTGCAGTTTGTGCAAACGGAGGGAAAGACAAAAAAAAAGCTACAACCAGTTTATTCAGTTATTCTCAGGGCTACGTGGTGCGAACAGTACAATCTCAAATTAGACTCTCTGGAAGAGAAGCAGGTCCGTTATTTCTCCTTTGGGAGGCTGCTGAAAATGAAACAACTGCATGTTCAATTAGCTGAGCTTGTGTTTGCTGGAGGATTGCAGTAATTAGGGGGTGCTATGGAAACCAGTTGCTGCCCACGGTTGCAGGGCAATTATTCCAGACAATGAAGGATTTACAAGTATAATCTGTTTTAGCAGAATATACTGACAAATAAAAGGTGAGCTGTACACATTTATATTCCCCTTTGGCCTCATATTTAATGTAACATCTTGTGGATATGATGTTTCTTTTGGGCCTCCTCTGTGGCTGGTCACTGGCCTCTCGTCTTCCTCACTCCTTCCTCCTCTCTCGTCTCCCAGATGTGGTCGCCGGTCTGGGGGCGTCCTCGGCCATGCTCTCCCCCGTGGTGCAGACGGCACTGCAGATGGGCTTCGAGGCCGGCCTGGTGGAGAGTCTGGTCCAGACCAAGTACCTTTTGACGGGTCAGCACTACACCTCTGTGTCAGACCTGGTCACCGACGTGCTGCAGGCGGAGCAGGAGGAACGACAGAGGGCGTCACAGGGCAGAGGTAACGGTACTCAAGTACTGTACTTGCGTACATTTCTGTGGTATTTGTACTTGAGTATTTCCTTTTTTTGTTGTTGCTATACTTCTGCACCACCACAACTCAGTGGAAAAGAATGGGTTTTTTTTTACTACATTTATCAGCTATTGTGGTTTTTCAGATAACTTTTTGACAAAAAAACAGATGATAATCTTATGAAATTATATTGTTAAAGATTCAACCCGTACTTTCCTATTTTTTTCTGGGCTCCAGGCGGTTTTCAGACAGCGTCAGTAGCTATACTTACAAAAAAATGTATGAGCTGTAATTTGTATGTATCCCACAAAATCATCCATGGTAAAACATGGAAATAATCCAGGTAATCATACCAGGAAGAGTGAAGTCCAGATGTTTGTGTTCCGTGTTTATTTATTTACGTAACTGCCGTACTTCCGACTCAAACCACAATCTTTTCTCAAACTTAACTAAGTAGTTTTGTTGTCTAAACCTAACTAAGTTATTTCCTGTCAAGATGGAAGTTTATTTTGAAAAAAACTATATGCGTTTAACGAGCGTAAATTGGCACGTTTTGCTGGCCTTTAGCAGGAAAACGCACAAAAAATGAGGAGTAACGTTTTTGTAGGATATCATATGTGTATAGGGTTCTTTGCTCATGATCTCTTATAAGAACATTGTTTCGTTTGGGGCCCCTTTGTCATGTTTTATGTCTATAAATTGTCAGCAGTTCAAAGTAATTTTACTTTGGATACTTTAAAGGAACCGTGTGCAGAATGTAGGGGTATCTATTGGTAGAAATGGAATGTAATATTAATAAGTAAGTATTCTTTAAGTTTAGAATCACCTGAAAATAAGAATCCTTGTGTTTTCGTAACCTCCGAATGAGCCATTTATATCTACATATTGAGCCGGCTGCCATGTTTCTACAGTAGCCCTGAATGGACAAACCAAACACTGGCTCTAGATAGGGGCCATCGTAGTTCTCCTATAAATGCTCAGCAACAGGAGAAGTTTCAGTTGGTTGTAATCTGCAACCTCACCACTCGGTGGCGCCAAATCCTGCACACTGCACCTTTGAGTTCATTTTGCTAATGATGTTTTAACGTGTTAAATACAGGTATTAATGATTAGCATGCTGAACCACTGTCATTTTCAACGCTAACCTCTTCAAAAAATAACCTGCTGACTTTTTCTTTTTTTTACTACTTGACATGAGAAAATAATATGAGCACAATTGGTAATAACCCAAATATCAATGGTCTAAGTTTGTAATATGCTTGACTGTCTTTTGTGTCCTACAGAGCCAGAGTCGAGGCAGGGCTCCAGCGCTGCGAATGTGAGGACACAAACACCAATCAGAGAGAAAGGTCAGAGGTCAACACCTATGTGATTTGCAGGAAAAAACACTTCCTTTTTTTTTTTTACAATCAATACCACCGTTGAGTTACTGACATTGCGATCGCTCGATCCTGCACACTCAAATTATTTTGTCCCTTTTTTTTTTCTCCCGACAGCGAAGGACCCGAGTCCTGAGGAGCTGCTGCGGCAGCTGCAGGAGGAGAGGACCTGCAAAGTGTGCATGGACAAACTGGTGTCCATCGTCTTCATCCCCTGCGGTCATCTGGTGGTGTGCGGCGACTGCGCCGCCAGCCTGCGTCACTGCCCCATCTGCAGAGCCGTCATCCGGGGCAGCGTTCGCGCTTTCATGTCCTGAGGCTGCATCGAGAATCCACCGTTAATACAGGTGTTGCATTTTCATGAGTGGCCTTGAGTTTTCTCTCTCATTTAACCTTGTACTGATCCAAATAAAGAGTAATTGCTGCTTGCTTGTTCCAGCTGACACGTCATTTTTCTATAGTAAACATTTTAAGCTGTTCGATATGTGTTTTTTTTTCTACTGAATGTCACACAATATCATTAAAAGAGCACATTCTTTTATTAACAGACACCTATTTACATGAACACAAAGCACAGTTCTGGATAAATAGGATTACACACAATCAGGTCACATGGGGTTGAGGCAACACAAGGACACAAAATAGAAGAGAGAGGTACAAAAAAAAAAAAAAAGACTCTTTCCACTTTCTATACAAAGAAAAAGAATTATCTACAAACAGGTGGAATGTTTTTCAGTGGAGACTAAAGCACATAAACACTGATTCCAGTCACCAGGTATGGGTGGGGGGTGGGGGGTGAGGAAGAGGCTGTATTGCACGGAGAGGAAGACTAGTTTTACATAGTAGCATTTACTACTAATACTGATTATGTTACAAAATGAGGTGCTCTGTGTTTCTACTAACCCACACACCTGTGAGCCTCTACTCTTAGAAATAAAAGGTGCTAATGAGAACCATAAAGGGTTCTTCGGCTTGTCCTCATAGGATCAAAGGTTAAGGGCTATACCTAGAACCAATGTCAAGGGTTATACCTAGAACTAGGGCTGGGCGATATGGAGAAAATCAAATATCACAATATTTTAGTTTTTGATAATCTTCATTAATGTGGATGTTATGACTAAGTGGGTAAATGTGATCAATTGAACGTATAGAACCATCTGGTAAACTCACTGTATTGAAACACTTCTGCAACATTACAATATCCAAAATCTAAGAAGATATGTATTCTCATATCAAAATATCAATATTTTATTGACATAGCCCAGCCAGACCTAGAAAAGTTCTACCCAGAACCCCTTTTGAGAGGTTTTACAGATAACCCTTCTTTGGGGAAATGGTTTCACCCAGAACCCTCTCTGGAGGTTCTATCCAGTACATTTCTACTTTCTAGGGATGCTAACAGGAACCCACCCATGGGGTTCTACCGGGAACCCTTTTCTATTCCAAGGATTTCCTCTAGAACCCACTTGGGGGTTTCATCTAGAACCCACTTGGCAGTTTCGACTGAGAACATTTTAATATTTCAAGGTCTTTAATCTAAACCCAACCAAAGGGTTCTACCAAGAACCCTATTCTAGTCCAAGGGTTTCGTCTACAAACTCATCCAGGTTGTTCCACCGAGAACACTTTTATAAATCTAGTGTTTCTTCTAGAACCCTGACGGGTCGGGGCTCATGTGGTGGCACTCATGTCACAATCACAGTTTTTTGAGTGTGTTTGGTTCTAGATTGCTGGCGTTCTCTTTTAACAGCCATGCTTTCTAGAATCCTTGAAGAACTCTTCCTTCCACAAAGGGTTCTTAATGGAACCCTTAGTCTCACAAAGTAGCCTTGACAAACCGTTTCTTCAGAAACAAACGGTTCTGGGTAGAACCCGCAGCCCTTTAAGAAGAAACCCATTTGGAACCCATATTTCTAAAGAGTGTATCAGCGGTGTGTGTAAACTTTAAATCATAAAAAACATACATAAGACATTAAATTATTGCATCTTGCCAATAGAGAGCTGACCGATCAAATGAAAACGGGTCGTTCTGAAATTATCCGGCAGAAGTGGTCTGATGGTTTTCAGAATCATAACAGTTCGTTGACTTTCTATCTGGCAGTGAAGAACATCTGATACCGAGGAGGAATCTGACACACAGTGGGATATCTTTAGTTGCTGACGATAAAAAGGACTGAGAACCAAAATAATTTCTTTGTTCAAGACTCTTTTGATTCCCTGCAAAAAAATAGCAAGGTAGACAATTTCAAACTTAGCTTGTAATCAGACAAATAGCGGACTGAAAATGTTTTGTATTTAAATGGAAATGGAAATCAAATGAACTTGACCTGAATGATAAAGAAAAGAACCGAGTTTAACACTGAAAGAACGGTAAGACCTCATCCTACATGACAATTACTGTACAAACAGTAACACTTTCTATGAAGCTGTGTCTATGATTTATAATTATAAACATACTTATGAATATTATTGTAATCGGCTTATCACACTGTATAATTACAGCTATAAACACTCATACCAAATATTCATTCATATTCATTATTCATGCTTTATAACAATAATCATAACATATTTAACAGAATTTTATAATTACTCTTAGGTTTATGTGTCATAATACTTCAGAACTGCAGGTTTTTTAAAGATCATAGTGTATTTTAATTCCCATAACTGTCATATTTTATATTATATATGTCATAATGCATTATAATACATTAGTATAAGTGGCCATTATTTGCTTTAAGTAAAGTGAGAAAATACATTTTATTGCATAGAATTAATGATATTTTTTCACTTTAAGCACACATTGACCACTTAGAATAACGTATTATAATCACACTATAATTCATTTTAACAGTGATTATAATGTATTATAAAAAAAGATTATAATGTTTTACAACCATGGGAATTATAACACATTAAGATCAGGTCAGTGAGTGACTAGTAATTATGAAGTATTATGATATTTGACCTTAAAAGTAATAATAAATGCTTTAAAATGTGTTATGATTATTGTTATAAAGCATTATGAATATGTATGAGTGCTTATATCTATAATTATATGGTATGAAGTATGTTTGTAATGTATTACAGACATCTGCGCCAGAGAAAGTGTTAGCAAACATACTTTTTTTTTAAAAGGTTTACTGTTTAGCAGACAAAAAGTAGTTTTAAGACAAATCGTGGATTTTCTTCTTTTTTTGGACCCTGAAGCAGAAACTCAGCAGCCTTGCATCTTGTACATGAACCCTTTGAACAGCAGAGAGCAGTAGTGATTCACACAACCAGCAGGGCAACAGAGGAGCCGACCGAAGCGCTGAAAGATCTGACATTAACAAAAGAGGAAAAAGTGCTACTCATCGTTTCGGAGATTTGACCCACGTGTGCTGAACAAAAAAAAATGTGTCAAACAAATCTGAGTAAGAAACTACACAGTAGAAGCTTTACAGTCACTGTAACCAGCTCATATGCGGCCAGTTGAAGACATCCATTTGGCTATTTCGTCTTTCCTTAACATGTTATAGACAGAATAACAATACAAACCCTGTAAAAAAACAAAACAAACATGCTATAAAACGATCACAACTGAGACGATTGAGACTCAGCTGGAGGCCGAGCTACTGAAGACCAAACCCACCGCGGCTCGTCTTATGCAACGTGAACTGGGAAAAACAATTGCTATTGTTTTTTTTACTTGAAGTTAAAAATACGCTGCGTAACCTTTGCTTGAGCGTGTAATGATCCCCCCCCCCCCCCCCTCGTCAGCAGCCCGACGTGTCAGTAGTTAAGAGGAGGAAAAAAGAAAAGCAAGTCTTCTAACACCTGACACTTCAGAACTTGGTTAACACAGTCACAACAATAAGACTCCAGAAATAAAAAATAATAAAGTAAGACTCATGCCGTTTGAACACTTCTTACTCGCCAACATTTCAAACTCTAAATCCCAAATTCTCCCCTCCTCCTCTTGTTTCACTATTTACATTTTCTATTTTTTGACAGATGCCCCAGTAGGTTTGGTGCTTTTTGTTCTCTCCCCCCTCCCCTCCACCTCTCTCCCCACCCTCCGCCTCTCCTCCTGCCCTGCTTCTGTATTTATGCACTCAGATCCTGGCCTAAAGTAAACAGGCGGAGCACAATAGCTGATTCCACAGGCTCCACTGTAATTCAGCCCTCCGGCCGAGATCTGAGCCAAGACCAGCAATAACACGCCAAATCACCGAGTCCTCTAGTCTTAGACACGGCACCACAAGAGTGGGAACGCTGGGCAGCCCCTGAACACACCACACACACACACACACACACGCACACATGTTTGTTTTATACGCTGTACATGTTCTGTACAGTCTTGGGGAGTATGAGACCATTATGGGCAGGTCACAGCAATGGGACCTCAGGAGAGAACTCAAAGAAAAAGACACAATATGAGGCTTTGTTGCACCGTAATCCTCCCCCTCCCCCCCCCCTTTTTTTTTTCCAGGAACCCATCATCGCTCCCTGGAAAACAATGGACCCTAACTGAGAAAGTGTTGGCTTTTCTGGGCAGCACACCAGTAAGCGGCGTACTGAAATCAAGAAGGGGAGGAATGTCTGGCGCGTCCCTCCGGTGAACCGAGGGAGGGGGGGGGGGGGGGTGTTTGTGTCAAAACAGCCATTTTGTCTGCGTGGGAAATTTGCCGTGTCACCTCCCCGCCGGACGCCCTCTCGCTCTCATTTACGTAGACCTGCAGAGAAGAGAAAACATGGGAAATAAAGAGAAGAGAGTCAGCGGCTGTTGGATGAAATTTCTCCTGGATGTAACTCCCTGTAGGTTAAGGGGGCAGACAGAAACGTCCTCCCTCCCATTAGAGACGGAGCTGATTAAACTGTCAAGAAGCTAATAAAATATTCATCTCATGTTGGCAGAGAGTTATGACATGACTTCCCAGACTTATTGTTATTAACTTCTCTGCACAACTTAATTGATTAATCCAATTTTAGACAGGTTTTTGTGGGTTTTTGCTCCATGTGCTTCTATCAGTTACTGCCTGTGGCGTGGGACACACACACACACACACACACACACACACACACACACACACACACACACACACACACACACACACACACACACACACACACACACACACACACAACTGTGTCATGAGAGGCCTCCTTTTCCCCTACATCCCTCCGACAGGATGGAGCATGTTCCAGACATGACTCAAGACTCAAGATACTGAGCAAGAAGCCGTCTCGCTACGGGTCAGTGTTCGTTTTGTAACCGTCTGCATCCTGATAAAAAAATAATAACAAAAGAAGCTCTGGAACAAGCGAGTAAATTTATCATTAAAACAATAAATATCTCACATCCGAATATAGGTACTTTCATATCGTGAATGAAACACTTGACAAATAAGTATTTTTCTCATTTAACTCAATTCAATTAAATGTTAATTGTATAGTCCATTATCTCAACATTGTATAGTCCATTATCTCAACCTCCCCCAAAAAATGGGCAACGCATGAAGGATCCCGCTCCCAGGATGCAATAAATGTCATGTGTACAGAATGAACAATATACTAAAATGTATCCGTACGAGAGTAGTAATAGCAATAGTAGCACCAGTAAAAGCAGAAATAATAATAGAAAAATGATTAATAATAATAACAGCAGCAGTATAAATAACAGAATAATGATAACAAAAGCAGTAAAAGTAGCAGTAATAGTAAGAGAAAGATGACTAATAATATAATAATAATAATAATATATATATATATATATATATATATATATGTATATATATGTAATGATTAAGAACTGTAGTGCAAAATGAAGAGATTATCTGAGAAAAGTTATTGTCAAATAAGACAATGTAATTGTGTATCACGATATCTCACTGCATGATTTCATCATGATACGATTCCATTGATAAATGATCATATTGACTTATCAGCCAGCCCTAATTACACGTAGGTAACAAATAGGTACAACCCAGATTGTACATGACCACAAAAGGCGAAGGATGATGTGAACAGCCACGAACAGTCACTTATTTAAAAAATAAAAACAACGCACAGGGACATAAAACACATAAATGTTGGCGTGACACACCTTCATACTTACAGGTACATGGGCTTTAAGAGGAGATGAGATGGTTTCTCATTGACATGGTAGAGAGGGAATGGGTCAAATCCACCAATAAAATCGACTGAAAACAAAGGATCAAAACACATAAATTATGGAGGAAATCAAAAAGACAGACAACAAGAGAACAAGACGCTGAAATTAAAAAGACATGCATGATAAAAAAAAAAAAAAAAAAGAAATGATAAAAACACACAGTTGAATGAGAAACGAAATGGAAACTAAAGACGCAGTGGGAACAGATGTAATGCAGGGATGTTGAAAGGTACTTTGTTGAAAGGTACTTTGTTGAAAGGTACTTTCAACAAATAAAAGTCCACAAAAAACAACTTTTTTTTAAATCTGTGTATCTGCCTTGGGCTAAAGGCAGAGCTCGGGAACAGGTGAAAGCTGGCCACCTGTCAAAATAGCCAAAGCCTTTTTTTTTTTTTTTTTTTTTAAATCGCTCAGAAACAGAGGTGACCTTCAGCCACAAGGACCGAACGCTCCACCCGCTCTGTTTATTTTCCCACTGAAGAGTTGCAGACAGTGTGTAGATGAGCAAACCAGCGTTATGTCGCTGGAGAAAGAGACAAAAGTGCATTAAGTGTATTTTTCTTTGTGCAGATGCAGAGAGAGAGAGAGGGAGATATTTGTGAGATTAAGGGAAAAGGCTCGCGGCTCTAGAGGGGGACACAAAGGCTGAGAGAGAAGTGAGGGGGGGGGGGGGTCACGCTTGTGGGTCTGACGGACAGGGGGCCAAAGAGATTAGAGAAAGAGGCCAACATGTCCAGGAGCTGGGGACATTGTGACGGGGGAGGAAATGGAGAAAGTGAACCTGACTTAGTGGAAAAAGGGCACCAAACAAATAGCGGATGTTCAAGAGGATAAAAGAAATAAATGAAAATTGGGCAGATCTGTGACTACGGACGCAGGCCGGGCATGGAAACTACTGTAAAGCCAAATCAGCTGCATCCTGATAAGAGGACGCAGAGGTGGTCTGCTGAATACTGATATGTAGGCAGGGTGAGTGCAGAGCGCCACAGGGTGGTGGTGGTGGTGCTGGTGTGGGGGTGGGGGGCTGTATCTTTCCTGTGACCCTGCCCTGGTTTCCTGGGATTCTCCGTTTCATCTGTCCACTGGGGACACATTGCCTGCCACAATAAGCTGTGCTGAGGAACACAGTTGGACGATAATGACGGTTGCCATTTTTGGACACACCGGCAGCTCCAGGGACGCCGGTGCATCCGTCAGGCCTGGCGGTGCAACACTTTTGGTTTTAATGGTTTCATTTGATTTATTATGTAACCTTTACTTATCCAGGGTACGTAGGTCTTGGTCAAGATGGCAGCATCCATAAAAAAACACATAACAACACCGATAACAGACTTTAAAACTTGTTTGCCTCCGCAAAGCAGTAAATTATGATGTTAAAGATGGCTTCTAAGTGAGGCGAAGGTCCTGAAAGATACTGAAACATGTTTTCTGTCATGTTCTTGCTGTGTTCTCTTCTGAACATTAATAAATACTAATATCGTTGAGCTTCAACGAAAGTAAAGACGAACGACTTCTATCTTCGACTACATGAAGCCGTGTGTCTTTTCTTTCAGTTCAGCTAACACAAAAAACAACAACTGTTGGGACGATGTTACTCCGAACACACTGCGTTACCATAGTTACATGCTGACCGACTGCCACTGTGTCAGCGTGAAGGGAAACAACACAGAGGAGACACATAACATGACTGCTTATGGTGAACCACAGATTATGGTGGATTATGTCCTCAGAGTTTTCTGGGGAGAGGGACGTCCAAAATACTCTGGTGAGTCTGCTGCTGCGATCCGCCAACACCACTGTTTTTCATTAACATTGTCTTGCACTCCACTATTTTTCATAGTTTCTCATAAATTGACACCTTTAATCTTGGAAATTCAGATTTCTTTTCTCATAACATTGCCCCCCTTGCGTGGCTCCATAATTTTTTATTTTTATTCTTTTCATACCCACGATGGCCCTAATATGCCGTCGTAAGTAACCAGCAAACAGCACTTTGAAAACGAATGTAAAAAACGGCTTTGATGAAATGTTGGAACGCTGCAAGCTCAAATCTTCTGTTCATTCTCAACAGGCGATTCAATAGCTTTTCCAATGTTCTGGCATTTCTGCATGGCTGGCACACTTAAAAAAAATGAGATCAGAAAACACCAGCGAAGACGGAAAACATTCATACATGAAACGGTGCATTAAATGTGTCCTCTGTAGTGTAGATGGCGGCCTTAGAAACAGATATATTGGCAGCTGATTGCCGCATGTGATCCTGTTATACTGAAAGGGGGGGCAAGCTCCTTTTCTCCCGAGCAGAAGGAGCGAGCTGATCTTCACTCGTGTGGACACACATTTATGAAATGAAAGGTATGTAGGTCAACAGCGAAGGCCTCTATGTGGGGGCCCTAAAAAAGCAGGGAGTAATGTAAGACGATTATGTTCAAGTGGAAATCAGAGGACCGGTGAGGAACCAGGAGAGAAGCTGCCAATCAATTCAACTGCTCTCCCAATATGTGTGTGTGTGTGTGTGAAGGGCTGGCGAACTGACAGTGAAAAGAAAACCCAGGCACAGAGATGAAGGGGAAAAGACCAGTAGGGGAAAAACAGGGTTTTGTGAAAATATAAAGAGCGTGGGGAAGATTAAGGAGCGAGAAAAGCCGTGTTTTCTCTGTCTGCAAATACTTTTGTTTGTTTTAGGCGAGGGTCTGAGTCTAAAGCTACAGCCACACTAATACGGTAAAACGATCTCTGTCCATACGGGCGTTTCAGCATCGCTTTCGAAATGATCTCCGTCCACACGGCAACCTTTGAAAATGCATATCACATGACCAAGAATGCGTGACGTAAACAGGAAGCAGATTTTCTTCACACTGCTGTTGGTTCAGTTGCAGAAAATACTACGGAGGAAGAACAGCAATGGGCGAAAAGAGGGACCAGAGATTTCGTCGAACTGTCGCTCAAAGTCATGTGATCTGGGCGTTTTCATTGGCGTCGCTAGCTGTGGATTCTCTGAACAAAGACCTGCAGATCATGCAGGATGCTTTAGGGGCGAGGCTACCTTGTGATTGACAGGTCGCTACCAAACTAAAACTTTAAACCTTTCAAAGTGTGTTTTCAACTGGTGAAAGTTAATTAGAACCATTCTGGACATCTAAAAATGTCTTAATTCAGCATTCAGTTGTACTTTCTCTCTCTCTCTCTGTCTGTGTCTGTCTGTCTCTCTCCCCTGTCTCTCACACACACACACTGTATCTAAGGGAGCTCCTCGTGGTTTGATCCACTGTGCAGTTCTACGTCTCTGTCCTCACACACCATTACACAGCCATCACTGCCATGCAGGCTACTCATTTACTTTAAAGACCCGTTTTATGCTTTCTTATTCTGCATATGAAAACTTCAGATGTGTTTGAATGAGAGTGTGTTTAAAGTTAATCATCCATGCAGAGAGGAGGAAGGTTCCAGGCAAACATAGACCAGTAGAAACTCAGAAGAATTGGCCACTATCTTTAATTTTGGGGGTCAAAAGTTGGTCGTTGCAGAGCTCATTTTCAGAAGTAACAACTGAATGTGAATATTTTTTCTTTCACTCCTCTAACAAAAAAGAAGAAAAAAATGTATTAATTAATTAATCGACAATGAAAAAAACAATCATTAATTGCAGCACTAATTTTCATAATTTGTTAGTAACAACTACGTTAATTTGGATATTTTTGCAGAAGAATAAAAAAAACAATAGAGTCATAAGTCATAAGTTATGACAGTGAGCCAACATCACAATACTAAGACCACAGACTATATGAGAGTATCTTTGTGACGGCACCCATCGGTTTGTGAACTGCAGTTTTGAATCCTCAAGTTTGACGTTTTCGCCGTCGACATCTTGGATTTTTGCAACCAGTGAACGGAAGTGACCTTATTTGGAATGTGAAGGAGTGATGTAGAGACGTCCTATAAGTCTCTGGTAGCAACCTGTCAATCACCTTGTAGCCCCGCCCTAAATCATACCCTGCTTTATGGTCTATTTTACTCTAAATGGACCATAATTTACTAAATGAACATCATGCTGTATTGAAGAAGACTTGAAACTAGAGATTGAGACCATAAACTCATGTTTACATTGTTTACTGAGGGAATAAATCAAGAGAGAAGTAGAGTCATTTTCTCATAGACTTCTATACAATCAGAGGAGTCGCCACCTGATGGACAGTCGGGAGAATGCAGGCAAGACCCTAAAAATGGACTTCACAAACTCTGAATGTTCTACTTGAAAATACAATTTGGGGGTGAGGACATGAAAACAAGATCTCATTGATGACCTTTTCACTCTTTTACAACCGGAGGATTAGCTGCCACCTACACGCCCTCGCATCCCTCCAGCGTCTCTGTCTGCTGTAGAGGATTTTCTGGGGATGTGACTCAGCACAGAGGGCGGCAGCATAATTAGCAGACATGCTAAAGCGAGCTTATCCCGGCGCTAGGCTTCTAACTCCATGACCTACTTTACAAAGAGGATTTTCCCCACCACTCGCTCGGTCGGTGTGTCTGCTCACCACCGATAACTCTGTGGAACGAATTCACACACACACACACACACACACACACACACAAACAAATATCAACACTCCAACATTCAGTCAGTCACGCACAGTCAGCTAAACACACAAATACACGCAGTGTAAAGGTATGAGTGTGAATATACATATGCACTTTAAGAGTGAGAGGAAGTCACATCAAATGGGAGATCACACGCACACACGCACACACACACACACACACACAGTATGAGTAATAAAGCCTGAAAGCCACGTCAAACCCTGAGCTAATGGTATATGATGCTTGCTATTCTGCCAATTGTGTCTTTTGTGTGTGTGTGTGTGTGTGTGTGTGGGGCGGGGGGGGTTTGGGTGTGTGCGGGGGGCGTGTGAGTGCGTGCGTGCGTGCACGGGTGTGTGTTTCACCCCGCTATTCTTTACGCAAGCCTGAGCACTTGAATCTAACTCACCCGTCTCCCCCGAGAGTGAGAGAGTGCTCGGCGTGAGAGGAATTCCTGTCTTATCTCCTTATTCGCGGGGAGCTCATCTTGTCTCGTGTTGTTTGTTTCGGCGTAATGCCCCCCGGTCTCCTTTACCGACCTCGCTCCTGACGAACACCCCCCCCTCCCTTCCCTCACCTCCATACTCTCACCATCTCTCTTTCTGTCCCTCCTGAGGGTTCATCCCAACCTTTCTTCTCTTGCCGAGGCGCAATCAACTGTGGAAGTTATTGACCGGCGAGGCGCTTAATGAGGCTGATAAAACGAGGGACCAGGGACCTCTAACTTTTTTTTTTACAAGCACACCTCATTAAAGCTTCGAAAGCCAGAGACGGGAACCGAGACGGAGAGGAGCGGAGATTTCTTAAACAATTGGACTCTCGTACGTGATTATTCCATCTAACTATGGAGAAAGGGAGGAACGGGAGTGGAGCGAGTAGAGAGAGAAGAGAAAGTTCTGAGTGGGAGGAGAGGTGCTGAGGCAAGGAAACACGCTTTAATCTACACATCAAATGAGAGCGGCGGAGCTGGTGTCTGTGTGTGTGTGTCTGCGCACCTGTGTCTGCATAAACAAGTGTGTGTGTGTGTGTGTGTGTGTGTGTGTGTGTGTGTGTGTGTGTGTGTGTGTGTGTGTGTGTGTGCAGGCAAAGGGCTGATTACAATAACAAAGAGCGAGCAGTTGGAAGCTTTTGTGGCAGCGTTTTTACTCCCAGATCAGAGAAGAGCAGCTAGATAATTAAAACTAATAAAAAAATCCCACCATGTTCTGTTTTCACCCTTGCCCTTTTTTTTTGTTCACCAACCTTTTCCTTATTGCTCTTTTTGATATTTGTAGCGCCTGTTTTTGTGTGTGAACGACCGTCCGCTATTTAAACAAACACAATCTGTGCCACACGGGGATGGAGGGACGAACAAAGCTCAAATGTCACAAAGAAACAAAAGGAAAAGTCTGTTTTTTTCTTTTTAGTTTAGTTGACTTGACTCGTGCTGAGGTGGTGTTGCCCTCCAGGGATTATTTAGGGCCGACGTGTGATTAAGTGGTACTGCCCAGAGCCGGGGGTGGTGATGCTAACCGCTCACAGCCAGTGAATCTCTGGTATGTGACCACCAAAGAACTGCCTGGACTTCTGCTCCGCTCGTCTACAGGAAACACACGGACACCACATCACAAGTTCCCCCAAATTACAAGAGTCTGCAGGTTTGAGATGAAATTTGTGGTGCTTTGTGCTTCATGGCGTGTTCAAATCCAAATGAGAGTTTGGGTGATCGACGTGATTACAGCCGTGCTCCAGATACTTCAGAATTAGTACTCTGACAAGCATTTACGGTATGTAGGGGGCCTGTGATTTCCGCGATGTGGGAAACACTGATAGCTTCATGGAATTCGATGATAAAAATGGAATCGGCGGTCTAAACGAGGAACAAAATGTGGATGCAATTTATAAAAATCAGGGTTTTCCCTCCTGTCATAAGCGGGTTTTTTTCCCCAGCATCTAAGCTGTATGAACGAAAATAACCTATGCCACTAAGTTTTGGTTGTATTTACGGATCACGCTGCTTCTCTTCTCTGCTCCTGTGTTTCACTGATGGTGAGGATCATCTCCTCCAGACACACAGTCACGTTGAAGAGGCCCTCTCCACGACTTTAGCACTGATTTTCCACTCGCCGATAGTTTTTGGAGCTTCCCAACAAAAGCCACAGATCAGAGGCAAACGGAAGAAAAATTGGAAAAAAAATAAAACGGAATCTGGAACAAAATAAAAAGGATTTCACGGGGCCCTAAGTATGTATGAATATGTCCCTGAGAAACCCCATTTAATCTCAGCTAATCCTCACAGAGCGTTTATGCATTCAGGGCTGATATTTAAAAAATATGTAAAGACAGATTCCCATGCATGTGGACATCGCTGTGCGTCCCGGAGAGTTACTGTGGTGCTAATCAGATATTTACGACGGCCACTAACCCTTAGATCAAATGCTTCCTGCCCTCTGATTGGCTGACCTCCAGCGAGAACCTCTGACCTTGCATCCTATGAGTTCACAGCAGCTCGGTAATTTATCACAAGGGTCCATCTCTGGTTTCTCCCTCTTCTCTTATGACTCATGTCACGACCCCAAGAAGGAGTCAACTGCACAGACAGGAGCGAGAGAGTACTGACATACTGAGCCACTTCGGAGGAGGCATGTGCATGTTTGACAAGCGGGCAAGAGCACGGGGAGGGAAGGTGTGTGTGTGCGCGTAGAGAGACAAGAGTGGGGGAGGTGCACTGTAAAAATCACACCCGCCCGAGCCAGGCAACAGACAGCTGGGGCGACAAACAAGGGGGCACGTGGAGAGAAGAAAGTGAGAGAGAGTGAAAGCCCCGAGCACACTGAAGCAACGGTTTGCAACAACAGCGAGGACCACACAGACCGACGAGGAGGAGGAGAGACGACCGGACACGTGAAGGAGAATAGGGAAAGAATGGGCTGAAGGAGGTGTGGAGAGGGGAACACATGGTTCCTTTGGTTCTGGAGGGGGGAGAGAGAGAGAGAGAGAAAGAGGGCCCAGCTGGCGTGGGGGAGGAGAGAGGAGGGAGACAGGGGAGAGCTGGAGCGGTGGTAGTGAGAGGTGGGATATAAAAACAGAAAGATGGAGCCCTGTTCTCCTCAGTTCTGGAGTTTTCCATCACATCTGCGTGAGCGGGTCTGAGAGTGATTCATTAATTGCTGCAATGATCTGTTTCAAGAATGATTTGTGTGTGTGTGTGTGTGGGAGGGGGGAAGGGGGGTAATGTTAAGCGACTCACAGCTGTCCTCCTCCTCGGTGATGGCGCTGACAACATAACAGGCATACACGAAGCCCAGGAGCTGTGAACACACAAGCAAACGAGAGAGAGAGAGAGGTTAGACTCCATTAAACCGGCGGCTGCTTTGATGGGCAAAAAAAGAAAAAGAAAATAACACAGAACATCTGGAAAGGAGCGAGTTTTGTGGGGACACAGCCTCGTTTTTGGGTGACGCAACACTTGAGCTGAAGCAAGTCGTTGATTATCTGACGGAAAAAGAACTGAGATTAATTTTAATGATCAAGTAATTCTGAAAAGTGCTGCTGTTATATAAAGACATGAAGTGAATATTCATACTATTATATTGTTAGGTTTTACTGTGAGTCAGACAAAAAAAAGCAACATGAACACGTCACATTGTGTTCCTGCAAATTCTTATGGACAATTTTTCACTATTTTCAGACATTTTAGTCAACAGATTGATTAAAAATTGAAATAATTACAAGCAGCTGTAATCCATATATTTATAATATGATATGGATGAAATAATTATGAGTGGAAGCGGATAGCGAGGATCCCACAGAGAACTGACCTCACTTCTTAAGTCAGGGTTAGTAATCTTCTTCAAAAACATATTTTCGATGAAAATTCTCATTAAATCCCCACAGTAATCAATGAATGAAATCATTGGACAAAAATAAACAGCAATAAGGGCCGTTTGAAATGATTCGACAGGCTTCCTGCCTGCTCGTATTCTGTTGACTCGTTACTCGTCAACAGAGTCTTCAACAAGCTGCTATCTTAACAGTTGCGAGTACCAACAATCACCATGTTTGTTGTTTATTTTTAGAATTTTTTGGGGGAGTGGCTTCGGAGAGAGGCCTAAAGTGACGGGTTGTCAGTGTTGCCGACTTCGCCACTTTCTCGCTAAATTTAGCAACTTTTTAGCTGGCGCTGCCCGCTACTTTCATTGGAAAAGAGTTTGCAACACTGAGCTGGTTGGATTTTATTTATTTTTTATCTAGCGAACTCTCTGCAACTTTACCGTCTCACATCAGCGCTACTTTCTGCCAGGGCGAGCACCTGTTTTGAGCAAAACACTAACTTTGAAAACCCACTCTAAGCTACCTGCCCAAGTTGGACAGAAGGTGGTGTACATAGTGGAAAACAGAGCTGATCAGAGAGCAAATATTGGATTTGGATACATCAGATGTCCAGAAACAATGAATGTGTAATTAAAAACAACTGTTTGCCAATAAAGTAGGGACAAAAAGGGGGATAAGACGTCAGCGTTGCTTTAGTGTAACACCCTTGTTGGCTCTTAGAGAGCGCATACAGTGGTCGCTCATATGCACGAACACACCAGAGAGCAACAGAGCGAGACCACAGAGTCACTGTGGCCTGACGCACAATGTGGGCAAACGGCGCCGAGAATAGCCCGTGGGACTGGCAGATGGCTGTCATCGACTCGGAAACAGACTCAGTGAGAGGCAGACACTCTGAGAGACGGCCTCTCTCCGCCCAGCCAGCCATCCATCCATCATTTGGCACTCTGCCATGCCAATTAAAACGGCGTCGGGCACGCTGCCCTCTTCGCACACTGGGTACACAAACACAAAACCCAAAGGGGGGGACGGACTGACTGTCTGCGACGGCGGCTATTTATATAACATTCATTCAACCTATAACTTAACTCGGCCCGTGTAATTATAACAGGAACAAAGATGGCGAGCAGTCTGCAGGTCTTTCATCGCCACCATTTGGGTTTCATTCCTGTCTTTTACACACACATGACATTCGGCCTTTATTGACGTTCATCCAGATGTAGATTAAATGTTTTATTTATGAATGAAACGCAGGTGTGGTGTCGAGCGGAGAAGGGAAATGGGTCTGTCTCTGTGCGGGCTCGATAAGACACACATAACTCTAATCTCTCGCTCCGTTTCCTCTCTCTAGTATCTAATTGCTGGTCTCACCCCATCCATTACGGTGGCGGTGAAATGGAGGTGAATTAGCATATGTATAAAGCCAGTGTCAAACACAAGATGGTGTTAACAGCAGGGGGAGGTGGTGGTGGGTGGGGGGGGCACACCCTGTTTTCAACTGCATTGTCTGTGTGTTTTTCCTGTAAAAGTGTGCGCTCGTACGAGTTAATATCGACACATGAGTGAACGTTTGTTTCGTTTTCATAGAGGGCTTGGATCACTGTTGTGGTCTGGGTTGGAGTCAAACATAGTAAAGCTGTCACAGCAGAGCAGGCTGTGCCGAGTGTTTGTGTAGCGTACATACAGATGGGTGAGATTAAGGCCGTGTCCACACTACTAAATTTCCATTTTAAAACGCATATCTTTTGCTACGTTCACACTGAGCGTCCACACTACGCCAGAGTTTCAGAGCACGGAACACCGAGGAGCTTGGAAACGCTCCCGAGGACGGGTACGTTTGAAAACTCCGGGGTTACATCCTCGTGTGTACGGGCTTAAACGGAGAAGTTTGGAAACGATGACGGAGAAAACCGCGTTCACTACTTGATTGGATCTTAGCAGTCACGACGTGTCCTTCCCTGATTCGTCACGCCCCGATCACATGACTGAGCGACAGTTCAACCTCGTCGTCGGTCTGAGCGAAGAAATCTCCGGTCCCTCTTTTAGCCTTACGCAGTATTTTCTGCAACTAAACCAACTGCAGTGTGTAGAAAATCTGCTTCCCATGTGTTATGTGATATGCGTTTTCAAAGGTTTCCTTGTGGACGGAGATCATTTTCGTTTTGAAATGAAAACGTATTAGTGGGGCTGTAGCCTAAGGGAAAACCCAACACATAAGCGTATTTATAAGGTGTTGTGGCTCCACACGCTGCCAGAACCGCTGCAATATAACTTGTCATTAGTGCTGGGTATCAACTGAAATAACCCAGTACAATAAATTTGACCCTTTTTATGCCCAGATAAAATTAAAAAAAAGACAACTTGAATGGTTTCGCTCGCAGCCAATCACAACCTACACAGCTGGGACTGCCGGCCTGCACATGGCTGTCAATGCGGAGATGACTGAGTTGGTGGCTGGAAGCTAACAGCGCTAACAGTGTCAACAGTGCTGACACAGCCAGCTGCAGGGTTTACAGCAGGTTGGGCGTTACAATTCTACAATAGCACGATCCGACACCATGGGTCAGGGGACGGTGTTACCAGCTGTATATCATAGATTTTCTAAGTCTTCCAAATATATACTCTCAATTTTAGATGGTTGCGGTGGAAAAAACTGTCTTAGGAGAGTTCTGAGAAAGAAAAGAAAACACAGGGTTGTTAAAAAAAGATGAACCCGTCTAAACTTTTGCAGCGACATAAAATGCTGTCATCTGCCAACACACTATACGCATGAGTTGCATGCAATTTTTATTTTAATTTTCAAGGGAATTACCTGGGATTTGTTTAATGTTGAAAATCACAGCTGGCAAATTACACATTTTGCAAAACCGGCTCCTGGTTTGTATTTCACCGTGTCACCGGTATCAGAAACACACACGCCCTCTCCAACGCCCTCCACAGTGGGGATTAACCGTTAGCGCTGTGTGGCTTACAGCTAACGGAATGGACGATACGTTTGGTTAACCGCTAACGGCTAACGGAACTACACTAGAACACACACTGCTGAATACAGTGCCGCAACTCAGCTGCCGCTTCTTTTGTTTTTCGGCAAGCTTGTTGTCTTATACGGTGACTTAGAGCAGCTTGCCTGCATACCTTGCACTTGTTTTTTGAGTTTGAATGGTGTGTTTTGCGACGCCTTGTTAGTGTCTAGAAGCGGGGGTATTCATTCAATCACACTATACAGCGGGCGGTGATCTGCACCTTTCCAGTTTGTGCTGTTTATGGTCTCAACACTCAGGAACACACTCGTCCAAAATCTCAGCAAAAAAGAATATGACTCATCTAATTTCCCTAATCGTCAAACCATTCAGTGAAATTGTAACCTGTCTGCATCTGTGAATGAAAGAGAAGAAGGAGGGGAAGAAAGGACTAAGCTCTCACTTCCTACCGATGTTTTCATCCAAGAAATGTAGTCTGGGAAACCGTTGATCAATGAAACAACATAAAGGCCATTTTCCATCTAAAGACAATCCTTTGCCCTGAGGATTAAAAACCACACAATACGAAGGACATCCTGCAGTTACGCTCAAAACCAGTAGCTGAGAGTAGACAAAAACCCAACACACCAGACATTTCATACCTTTAATCAGTGAATACCAAACCTTGGGAGCTAGTAATAGGAAATCAGTCATTTCTCACGCCTCGACTGATAACCGCTGACAGCGAGAGAGTCTGGACGCTGCATGGAGACAGACTATAATATATCTACTCATGTCTGCGTCTTCCAGTTTTCTCTCCTATGGCTACGGTACATTTAGCGTGATGTACAGGGAGCTAATGGGATCAGAAGTGAACACTTGGTGGCTTTTTTTTTGCTGGAGGCATTGCTGTCCTTAGCCAATATAGGTCAGTGTCCTCAATAACAAGTGACAATTCCACTTATATATCCTCGCATATTAAATGATCACGCTCATAAATCCTCTCTCCCACACACACACACACACACACACACACACACACACACACACACACACACACACACACACACACACACACACACACACAGTCCTTTGACTTCCCACTGTCACTTTCTGGAGTTCAGGGATCATTTTAGAGATTGATGTCAAATTAATTAAGCTCATAAAGCCCCCGCATGTCCTCTGAGGCTTGATGTCAGTCTGCCTGTGAGGACGTGCTGAACTAAAGCCAACTCATTTAGCTGCCAATCATTTAGTTTTTTTTGTTAGGGGGGTGGGGGGATTTCCCCCCTTGCACTCTCTTCAAGTGAGTCCCTTTTCAAACACAGGTTTCAAATCACCGTCGCTCCACAATCCACAAATCTCCGCCTCTCTGTCTGCGTCCTTTTTTTTGTTGTTTTTGTTTTGTTTTGTCGAGCGGCAAGTGGAGTCCGAGGGAGGAAGCGAGACGCCGGCAAACAGGGCGTGAAAAAGTTCCACTCGAGATCTGAGAAAACATCAAAAGCAAAGCTGTCCTCCAGTGGACCTTCATTTACTATTTACCATGTGGCAGAGGAAACTAAAGGAGGGATTTGTGAGAGTTCAGCACTATCTTTGTTTCCTCTCTCTCCGATAATGAGGGGCCAAAAGAAGTGCAAGGCCCAAATATTTGTGTATGTGTGTGTGTGTGTGTGTGTGTGTGCGTGTGTGTTTGCGCATGAGAAGAATGCCAGCTGCCGAGCTAAAACGGAAGGTTACTTGTATTTGCATAGGCTAATGAAGGTCAGGTGTGTACTGAATGTGCTGGTCCAGAAAGACGCGTGATCACCTCTGACAATGCACACTCATAAACATCAAGTCTGCCAGACTTGAATCTGCTGCACTCTTCTCAGTTACGACGACAATAAAATCAAGTTTACAGTCAATTTGGATCAAGGACTGGCCTGTCGAGCCGTTCCTACAATAACAAAAAAGACTGACATCCTTTTCAGCCCTGAACGATATACTAGATGAATTGATAAGTTGATTGTCAGAAAGTGTATCCACAATTTTGATAATGGATTGATTGACTAAGTCATTTATTGAGCAGCAAGACTACTGCTGCTTTCAGATGGAATCAGGCAGACAGTAGAAGGAAAAGCGGATATTACGTTGGTGGACGAGAGAAGTGCGGAATAATTAGAGTACCAGCAACGATAACCATAACGGCATTTCTGTCCAAAGTTAAAATATTTTAACTCTTTGGTGTCTTACTTGACGGAATTTAGAACCGAATGTAATGCAGCTCCCTCACACTGGAGAACGTTGTTTAAGTTTGCATTCGAATATTAAACAAACGCGGTATGTATTCTAAAATATTTACATAAAATAGTCATTGGTTGGCATTAGTTGAGTGGAAAACAACAGTTATTTTATTCTATGTTACTGTTGCACCTAAAGGGAAACAGGCTATTAACACTTGGGCTGTCAAACATTCTTGATGGCATTCTTTACAGTATTTTCAGAAATCTTCGTGGGTACTAATCTGGGAGTTGAAAAGAATAATCAAGACGAATCAATAACGATGATAATTGTTGGTTGCAGCCCTGCATTTGTCCGTTCATATGAATTTAGAGACGCCTCAGCCTTTCCACACACGTGTGTGCAGTGACGGATATCTGAGTCGATCTACGAGCAAATTCACCGGGTGCACTATGATGAAAGGAATTTGTAGGTAAAATACATCACATGGGAGAGGAGGAGGAGCAGAGGGAGAGAGAGAGGGGAAGAGAGAGACAGAGAGAGAGAGAGAGAGAGAGGAAGAGGGGTGGTGCAGATGTCTGGTGGGTTAATTACACAGGACTTTCTGTTCGCAGGCTTCTCTGCAGAAAATCAGACGTGTGCGTGAGCAGCTGCATGTTTAATGACATGATGAGAAAGGGACTGCCGAGACCACATCCACCTGTTCTCTCCAACCCTCCAACCCCCCCCCATCCACAAACACACACAGATCTATATGGCTAACAGGACCACATGGGGTCGATCAGTGTCTCTGTGGTGCTGATTTGCATCATCCACATCAAATAACAGCATGCTGATGTAAAAATAAAAAACAAAAACACGAGACACAAGAGGCTGCACACGCAGGAATAGAAAGCTGTGTGAGCTGTGTGAGGAAAGAAAACACTGCTTGTTTGTCACGTACAGCCTCATACAGAGAATTTTAGATGAGGGGGATCTGACTTCCTCGGCATCTTGGTTATTTTCTCTGTTTGGTTTTCCACTGCAGAGAGTACCACTTCAGTGTATTATCAACCAAACAGAGGAACGTCTGCATTTTGACAATTGTATGGGAAATTTTTGCAGACTTTATTGTTTAAAAGTGGGTCGAGTGAATAAAAAAATATTGAGGGTAAATAGCTTAGCTATTTAAGAACGCCGTGTTTGTGCAGGACCATTCTCACTGACCAATCGGTGGTCTGCAAGTGTTTAATTCCACCTTCCAGTATCGACTCTCGAGAATCTAGACCGAGGTGGTACCAACAAAAAGTACGAGGTGCCGTCCACAACTTTTGCTCATTGAAACCCCCCAAAATAAGAGGACAGGAGGCAAATCAGGCAGGTCAAGAAAACGAGCATGCACTCGAGCAAACATGCCACTGGAGCAGTTTTACTTCTTTAATGTTGTTTGTTTGCCACTTTTAAGTTCCCGTCTGTTCCCATTTTATCCTCTTGCCTACTCTCAGACGTTTAAAGAGACCAAATATTAGAGTAAAATTAATCTGAGCAAAATCCATGTCCCTGAAAAAAACAGATTAACAATTAAAGCTCTTGGTGGAGACGGCCTTTGAAGTACAATGGCGGGCAGTCGTGTTTTGACGCTGAACTGCGAGTAGCCCAATATATATATATATATATATATATATATATATATATATATATTCAGTGGCCCGCTGGAGACCGATCCTCTCCTCTGGTCTTTGGGTCTTTCTCTTCTCCTCCCTGTTTTTTTGGCAGCAGCCACCGGCCGTAATAACTGCTGACTACTGCATCATCAAGTCTTTTAATCCTGGTATCGTTATAATGCTTTGAAGCAGATGCTGTGAAACTCACAGAGCAGTTACGATGCAATGTCAGCGCTGACATATTGCAGAGGTGCTTAATGCTATTATTACACTAGACAGTGCACGGCCATTTCTTTCTTCTTTTCTTTTACTGATTCCGGACAAATTACTGCACTTCAAATGGAATCACTTCAAAGATCCCTCCAGTTGGCTCTCCATGCAGCACACACACAAAAAAGAAACACACATATTCCCCCACAGTGGTGATGGTTGTTCAGCTTGAGAGTTGGACTAATGGACTTATCAAAGCGAGCACCCTGACCTTCTGGATGAGTGAGGGGGAGGCCATGCTGTTTTTCATGCCGCTGAACCGGGTGAACCTGAGCGACGCCGGAACACACACCCAATCCTAAAAGGCAAGCCGAGCTGCAAGCGGCTGTAAGTGCCGAGCGGACCGCCCGATATTCATCCCCCCCACACTCCCCTGGTGTTAAATAAGCTGCACTTCAACACAGACAGCAGGCTGACATGTGAGAGACGCCGAAGCTCCAGAGAAATAACTGACAGCGAGTGAGAAACGCATGGACGAGGAGGAGGAGTAGCGCGTTGGTGGGGAGTTTGATTGACATGCAGGGTCAAACGGTGTGAGATGTGGGCAGGAAAAGGAGAAGGGAAGAGGAAATAGATGAAACAATAAAAAATAAAATAAAGGAAATGAGCAATGGAGCGAGAGAATGACGCAGGCTGCTGATCCTCCCATTACCAACTACCACACAATCCTCCCAATGCAGGTTCTCAGGGAACAGAGGCAACAGAAGAAAGCATTGCCTGTGGCAGCAATAACCTACGCTAAATGATATGATATCTGTGTGTGTGTGTGTGTGTGTGTGTGTGTGTGTGTGTGTGTTTGTGTGTGTGTGTGTGTGTGTTTGTGTGTGTGTGTGTGTGTGTGTGTGTGTGTTTTATGAGGAAGCTCAGCAACTCTGACAACCCCCTCCGACATCTCTCACTGCTCCCTTTAGTGTGTGAGATTTATGTCTTTACAGATGTACACTGAACATCACATCTTGTGCGATGTTTCCTCTTCTTCTTCTCGCTCTTAGTTTTCTCCCACTCGACTGTTTTATTTAACAGCAAAGGCGTCGCACAGGAGCAAAAAGAGGACAGGATTATGGGAGGACAGAGAGGGGTGTGTGTGTGTGTGTGTGTGTGTGTGCGTGTGTGTGTGTGTGTGTGTGTGTGCGTGTGTGTGTGGGGAGGTTCTGCGGAAATTCATTATTATTATCATTGAATATTAATATATATGATTATTGCCTTTTTTTGCCTCCGTCAACTAGTCAAATTACAGTTTACATCCACGTCTGTCCAAAATGTCACCATTTCATCATTTTTATCCTATTGGACGTTTGTGTGAACGTGTAATAATTTGCATATGAATTATTGAACTATGGGCAAAAATGTGTTTTGTGGAGACAAAGTGACCTTTGACCATGAAGTTTTCAGTCAAACCCTGAGTCCAGGTGGACGTTTGTTGCCAAATTTTAAGGAATTCCCTCCGGATGTTCCTGAGAAATCACGCTCACAAGAAATGGATGGTATGACCGAAACGAAAAGACGGACGGACGGACGGACGGACAACCTGAAAACACGAGGCCTCCGGCCACTGCTGTCACCGGCGCGGAGTCGTAAAAAGAAGCCATTCAATAGCAATATGCGGCGCGGGACGGATGGGTGAGTCGGGCCTCAGTGAAAGCCAACAAAGAATATAAAAAGGCGGAGACGGAGCAAAATGTTCCTGAATCAATGAATAATACATCATCCCAGCTTGAAAAGGTTGCCTCCACTTCAAGCTCATCCTTTAAACCTCTGAGTTACTCTCTGACTGAATGCAGCCTGTAGCGGCAGTAAGTGAACAACACGGCGCTGACTTCCCTTCTGAGCGGCTTCCTTTCGAGCTCGTGATGAATCTGAGCAGATGGATGACGGATAGGGACTCCCTCCATTACTGGCCAATGGATCCACATTTTTCACCCTAATGAAACACGCTCTCTGGAGTGCAAACTAAATATTTAATGGCCTCTCGCGGCGACCTTGAAAAAAACCTTTGAACAAAGACAAAGGGACACCCCACTTTCTTCCTATTCTCATCTTTCATTCCTTCAACCCTGTCTTTCCCTCTGTGCCGCCAGAGAAGGAAAAAGGACAAATCGAAACAAGAGTGGACATCTCAAAGGACTCTATTTTCCTAAGCAGCGCGCCGCTTTTAGCCTGAGAGGAAGTGAAGGTGCAAGGGGAAAATGATGCCATTTGTGACACTGGGATTTCAGCACCAATTTCGCTGCTCCTCTCGGGAGCCGTTCCCACGGAGATGCCGTTGCACGCTTGGTTGGACAATAGCATGTAAGAATGCAGGCAAAAAAAATAAAGAAATGTTGCCATCTCCTGTGGAGGAGGAAAAGTCCATGTGAGGTCGAGGAATAAACCAATTCCCCGCCTAGAGTACGAAGGGCTAATGAGGTACAGTGAGAGAGCTGAGGCTGTAATGCGAGGTCAGCCGTTTTATTACCGCTTCTCCTCGGGGCTGATGGGATGAGTGGTACAATCCAGCGCTTGGTGATGGTTTTCTAATGTGCCATGTCGTTAACTGCCTCCACTGTGCTCTCCCAGGTGTGCATTAAGATACAAGATTAGACGGTAAGAATGAGAACAGGACTCTGACAGGCTACAACAACACTACTATGTTTTCGTTTCTTTTTAAAACCCCTAAAACGTTTGAAACAGCTGCTGCCGTTGTTTCAATTTGAAAACTCCGAGGTCGCGTTGTAGTCGGGCGGAAACAGAGACCTTTGAATGTATCACGAAGAAGCAAGAAGACAACGCATGGAACCGGCAAACTGCCACGAACCAACCTCCATAATGCTGAGGAGGAATCACAACAATGTGATTTGGCTGCAAAAACCTTCCTGTTTTGAGAGCATCTAAAAAAAGAATTGGCTTTCTTTGTGAAATCCTCAGACGTGTAAATCGTGCTTTTATCAGTGAACCATTAGTGGCAGTCAAGTCTGAAAAGCTCTGATTTCGCACCACATGTAGCAAGTTACAAAACATTCTGGTGGTATTAGGCTGAATATTCTCTTTCCTGCACGCGCACCTCATGCCAGCTTCACTCCGCCGAGTAAACTAAGCTTTACCGGTCATGACGTGTCCTTCCCCGATATCGTCGCCGCCGCTATCACCTCATCCTCCAACGACGTCAGCCTCGACTACCAGCTGTTAAGTGTTGCCGACCTTGTTGTCTATGCTACCAGCTGTTGTGCGGTTGCTTTCTGCCTTTCATACCTCTGACACGCGCATGAGATGAGCTGTTGTTTGAGTGCTTTGGGGCCGGTACACGCAAGCCCGGTGTACTGAACATCAAACTGAACATCTTTAGCACAATTTAACTTCTTCTTCTTCTTCTTCTCTCTTACTTGTCCTCCTCCATCTCACCGGAGAAGTTTTCTCACCCTATAGTGTTTGACTTAACAGCGAAGGCGTCGCAGAGGAACAAAGAGAAGACATGGGAGCACTGCTGACTACACTGACAGGGAAATGTATTATTTTTATTATTATTGAATATTAATTTATATAATTATCGCGTCGCAGTTTTATGCCTCGATCAACCAGTCAAGTTACAGTTTACATCCACGTCTGTCCAAAATGTCACCACGTCATCATTTTATCATTATTATATCATATTATGTGATATTCATATATTAGTGGATGTAGCCTGAAACCCACTGAATGCCTATGAATCTGCAGTGTATTAGCTCTCTCTCTCCCTGTGTATGTATTAAAGAGAAAATGAGTGTGATAAAATAGCTCTGGACGTGTTTATGTACATTGCAGTGGAGCCAAAGTGCGTGCAAGTGAATGCTACTGTGAGTAAATGTGTGCAGTGTGCATGTCTGAACCCAAAGTGCCTGCTGTGCTGGCAACAAAAAAACGCCCTGGCCTCCGTCCAATATGAGGTTTAGTCAGTCATACATGGGTGTGTGCATGCTGGCAGGATGTGCGTATGAAGTGCTGTGTAAAGAGGACAATAACCGTCCTTCCAGTGTTTGAGTAACCTGTTAGCAGCTGGCAGGTCTGAGCCTCAGCCAGACAAAACAACAGATCAATTTTTCATTCAGTGACCGGAGCAGAGGAAGGGGAGGCTGCGCTAGACAAAATAACAGGCCGCCGTGGAAGTATATAGAGGAAAGTGGTTGAAAAAAACCCCATCGCCTTCCTTTCCATCACCCTTTCACATATGCGACTCCTGCGGCGAGAGAGGCCACGGGCGGTGTCAAGTGCGTGATATAATGGGTTCCTGTGACACGACGTGTCCCCCGAATGTGAATAATGTCAGCGAGAGAGCATGTACTCACAGCGACGAGAATCTGCGTGCCGCTGTGCACGACCTCGATGTACTGGTAGTCCATGAGGCAGCCCATGACCGTGATGTAGGAGTGGCTCTCTGTGGTGCGGACCCCCGGGGCCTGCGGCATCTCTCTCCTCACGCAGCCCGGCCCGTGTTCGCTCCACCACGAGTGATGGGCGGAGATGTTGAATGTCAGCAGGTCACTGTCCTGGAAGGAGAAAAACTTCTTTACTTGGACTCTATTCATTACTTATGATGTACATCCATTTATTCTTCATGAGATAAACTAGGGCTGGTGATGTTGTGCAAGAGGCAGAGGGCTTATCTTTGGACACTAAATAATAATAAACAATACATAAAGCAAGATTCTGCTTCTGGTTTCTGTTTGTAGTCCGAGTATAATTAACCAATCATGCTGGAGCAGGCTGTGGTTGAATGCAGTCTGTGTGGAGAGCAAAAAAACATCTGACGATGGTGTAGCTTTATATTGGTTTATAATTAGCTCCTAAATTGGCTACTTGCGAAAAAATCCAGTCGCCTCTCGACTCCAACTCCAGTCTTGCATCTCAATTTGCTAATTGGACGGTAAAGGAAGTCTTGGCCCTGATATCCGCTGGTTGCACCAGAACCTTAGAAATATAGACCCTCGCTCCCCGAGGCTTATCCGTCGTCGCGCTCGATTGATGATGGGTTCAAAGATCGGTCCGCTACCAACTCCAATAGCTGTATCTGGTAATGGAAGCCATTATTGTAACGCATAAAAACTCTGTATTTATTTGTTATACTTTTTTTTACAAAGAAAAGGAATGTTTAAGTCAAGCCTGATGTTGTCTTAATCCCAGTCTCTTCCATACAGCTCAATAACACTAGTATTGAATTGATGCTCGGTATCGGCAGATACCCAAAGCGCTCAGGCATCGTTTGCGGTTTCTGGACTGGTAAAGTCGGATCGGTGCATCCCAACTTTTATGGTAAGTGATGGGCCGCCCCCTATCGCCATCCCTAGATGGCATGCTGCTAGCATGACTAAAAACACATTTTCTTACTCACCATGAGCTGTGTCTAGACATGTAGATAGTTTTGGTTGTATTTGCCCAGTGGCTTTAAGATTCGGGCGGTTGCCCCATACAATTGGGCTGAAAGGAATTGTATTGGTTGTGCTTAAGCTTTGAAAAATTACATTTAAGTCAAAACAGCAATGTGTCTTTCCTGAAACAATGTGTCAGTTCCTAATCCACAGATGTCACAGTCAACAGTTTTCTTTGGGACTACTTCCTATTGAATAAATAAGCCCTCTGAAAGCTGTTGACAGTGTGTTTTGTGGTTCACCCAGAGTAACAGGGACATTGTTTCAGGAAAGATATTTTGCTGTTTAGTATTTCTTTTTAGTCTATCCTCCTCAACTGTATTGTGGTGGAGGCAGAACTCTCAGAGACTGAAAACCAGAAAATATAAAAATATAAAAATATCTGCATGGCGAGACACCAGTAGAGGTATATAATAGATTTTCTTTTTATAATTGGGAGGAACCAATCTTTTAATAGTTCTACTCATAGACTGTATATAAGAATTGGATGTAGTCATTGAAGCGTAACCCATTGGTTTTTGGACTGCGGTTTTGAAGCCTTGAGTTTGGCGATGGAAGTGACAATATTTGGATTGGACTGTGGAGGAATGACGTAGAGACGGCTCTGTTAGAGACCTGTCAATCACCTTGTAGCCCCGCCCTAAACCATACCCTGCTTTATGGTCTGTTTGACTCTAAATGGACCATAATTTACTAAATGAACATCATGCTGTATTGAAGACGACTTGAAACTAGAGATTGAGACTCATGTTTACAATGTTTACTGAGGTAATAAATCAAGAGAGAAGTAGAGTCATTTTCTCATAGACTTCTATACAATCAGAGGAGTCGGCCCCTGATTTAAGGTTTAAGACATTTCAGCATTGGCTTCACTTTTCAGAACCGGAGGTTGCTGCTTGGTTTTAACTGAAGATTGATGCCGAAAGCCCATGACGCATGTTACGAGTATGTGAACCCGATCTAGGCTGAGACAACAGACTTTCCAGGGGAAAGTTTCATAACTTCTTTAGCTGTACCCCCTAAGTACCAGAACTCTCAGATCCAGCATTTAAATGCATGTAAGCTCTTGTGCACCCGGGCGGTGTTCAATTTGCCCACAGCCACATGAGCCCACGCATACAGACGCTCACACCAATCAATACCCCAATACAGCAATCTAACCCCGCATCTGCCCCTCGGTGACAAGACATGCATTATTAACAGGGCCGAGCGCTGTCAGGAAACATCTCTGATTCCTATCAACCCCCACTCGCACTCACGTCAACACATCGACAACACATTCGTATCGCTGCTATCAACGACTGATCCGTGCAGTCAGTGGAAACAACTGCAACCAGAGGTAAATCATCCCTCTCTTTCTTCATGTTGATTACTCATCATCACCCCTCCGTCTCTGTTTTCCATATCTTTCATTCGGACGTTCTCTCACATAGCCACAAAAACAAGGGCGGCTGGAGGTCAATAGGTAGAATTGTGAAGACTAATGACTTGACAGATGCCATTGATTGGGCCTGCGAGCCAGGGAAACCATCTCTCTCCAAGCTGTAGCCACACTCACGAATGCAGTACGTCAGAAGTCGATATTGAGGCTTTTGGCAACTTATTGTCAAGAGTGTTATTGTTATGCTCCCTTGCACCCAAAAGCACAAATCAATCCCTCCATATCATAGATTCAAGGTTAGTCCACTGATACTGCTCAAAGTATTTTCTTGAACAAAAGTCAATGCTATTACTGGAATCACTAGAGACACAGGGCTTTCTATAAAGCTCAACATCAAACGATTAGAATCTTATTTCTCATGATTTATTATATCTGAAATTTGGAGGAGATACTTTATGTTTGTGTGACCACGTCGGGGAGCAAACCTGAGTGGCTGATGTGTTGCAGAGAGTCTGATGAGAGTCTCATATCGACGTAGATTTCATAAATATGTGCACACACGGTGGCTACATACCAATGCAGAAGCTTGTGAGACTGTGTTGAGGGTAGTCTGCATGTCTAAAATAAAGTCTGCAGTCACCGTGTGGTTGGTGTGAAAGAAAGAAGAACGCTTGGGACTGCATCCACACTTACATACTGACGAATCTGAAAACTTCATTTATATGTTTGCTGTCCTTTACTTTATGCTCAAAAAGTTGTCTGACAAACATAAATGGGTAATTGTGCGATAAACTATATTGGCAATCTATATGAAAATTCAAATCAAATGAATTGTGAATCCTTTCATATCTCTCATAAGATCAATTTAGTTTTAGCTTTAAACAATTATAGGTAAGAAAAGTTAGAACAAGACAGAGTCTGCAGCCATCTCTAGATCCATCCAATAGTCGTTGAAATTGCTTCAATTTGGTAGAAAGTGGTTGATGGACTGACTCGACACTGCCATCCAAAAACTGAACATATAAAAAGCAATTTCTGCCAGACAGATATGTGGGTCAAGTCTGAGATTTTGGTCTATTTGGTCTTCTTTAAGACTATTGGAAAGAGAGTAAACAAAATGCACGTATATGTTTATTTTACTACTTTGTCTTTTTGTGTTGGTATATTTCTCCTAAATTCACCAATTAGATAATGTATAATTTGCATATTCAAACATTACATTTCAGAAAACTTGTAATACAAAAAAAGTATTGTCTTAATGCCAGTAATCAACTGGTGAAGTTTCATGTTGATCTATTAGTTCATTTTTTTTCATCCTATTCACCTGTAGTGTCTTCAAAATGTCTGTAATTTAACAAAACATCTCTTTAAGGCCGTTTTCTCTTAATGAGTTTTCTCATCTCCTCTTCAGTAGCTCTTACATCCAACAGACTTTACAGTTTCATTCCTCTCTGTATTCGGAAGGTCAGAGGAGTTTGTTCACATATCATTCACGACCTGATTTATACAACATGTATTACTAAAACATGGAGAAAATAGATTTTTGACCGTATTTTACAATTTATTTAGTGCTACAAAGATATATCCAAATGTCCCTCCGTAAAAACCTTTGACTCTAATATGTAAACAAAATGAAACAAGAATTTGAAACCTGGCTTTATCCAATGTTCAGATTTCCGATTTGGAAATGTATGCAAATCAGCAAACTTTTGATAACATAACGCCTCATTTGCATATTTAAAAACACAATTTCAGAGAACTTGCAATTTTTTTTACCCTGTTCACCTGTAGTGTCTTTAAAACAGAGGTGTGTGTAGAGTAGCAGGGGTTCGTCTGTCAGTCTGTCGTGCACCGTGGGGGAGGGGATAAGGGATCAATAGGAGGTGATAGAGCATGTGGCATATGACTCTGACAACCTGCCCCCTCACTTCGAGGGCCTTGTCTCACTCACACACAAACACAAACCCATGCACACACACGAACACGCACACACACACACACACACAAACACACCCTCCAGAACAGCCCCGTCAACATCGGTCAAGGCTAGCCGAACAGAATTAGCTGACTCGATTTTATGATCAAATATGTTGGGGACCTCTCGGGAAGCTGTGTGCCAAGTTCAGTCGTGCATGCATTGAATGGTGTGTGTGTGTGTGTGTCTTTGTGTGTGTGTGTGTGTGTGTGTGTGTGTGTGTGTGTGTGTGTGTGTGTGTGTGTGTGTGTGTGTGTGTGTGGGTGTGCGTGTGTGTGTGTGCGCTCCATTAGCCGGCTCTCCTCCTGGCCACCATATGCAGAGCTGGGAGCCCAGGCTGGCTCCATCTGTCGGGTTAATGCCCAGCCTCGGCCCCAAGCAGCTGGCCCCTACAAGCCTCATTATTCAACACGCAACAAACACACACACACACACGCACACACACACACAGTGAGAGACGGACACACTTGACGGAGCCGTGGTCTATCACAGAATGACAGAGTCTCCAGAGCTTGGTAGAAAGGTGTTTCTGAAATTAATTTTGGCTGTGTGAACTGGTGTGAGATGAACGTTGCCTACATGAATTCATTATTCTCAATGGTCAGGTGGGCAATTGGGCAAGATACCCATCAAAAGCCAGAAGAGGAGAGGGGGAGGGGTGGAGAGAGAGAGAGAGAGAGAGAGAGAGAGAGAGCGTGAGCGAGTACGCCAAAATGAAAAAGGCAAGATATGAAACTCGCAAAATATGCAGAATAAATTACAAAAAAATAAAGATCAAAGGAGCAGTGAGCAGAGTGGGGAAAGAAAAAAAACGTGAGAAGACAAGATGTCAGGAGGAGGGAGGGCAGATACGTTTCCAGGTTGAGAGGTGACCACCCAAACACTTCTCTTTGTTTGGATAAATACGCATCCGAGCTGCACTCAGGAACCGCAGGGGAGCCCATGAAGATTTAAAAGAGTGTATGTGTGTGCGTGGTGGCCGGGGAGGGAGTTTTTTTTTGTTTTTTTTCCTCCAGATTATTTACCTATTAAGCTGTGAGCTTCCACTTGAAACTTAGCAGGGAGGCGACGCTCAGCAGAGATGAACCATGCAAACTATTTTAAAAAAGGAGCAGAGGCGGTCATCGGGGCCAAAATTATACATCTCTGTGTGTGAGGCGCAGATTCCTAAAGGTTAGGGATTGATTTATAGTTCGGTGTAGGATTCATTCTAGATGGCTGTTACGCATTCATTACATTGTAATTGTGTGTATTTTGGCTGCATATGTTTTTCACACCGGGGGGTTCAGGCTTCACAAAAAGCACTTGGTGGCAGTACATCAGATCTAATTACAGCTCAATATATATATATATATATATATATATATATATATATATATATGCTCAGTGCCGTTAAAGTGAAAGCATGTTTGAAAGCTTGTATTTCAACATTTGACCGTGGGATCAAAAAGTGTTCTTTGGCGTCACCAGCCAGACGCCCCGGAGAGGAGGAGGGGCTTATTTCAATGGATACCAACGTTTCATCTCGGCGGCAACCTCCGGTTCTGCCGAGTGAAAAAGTGGTGGTGTCTTAAAAATTGCATTCTCTCTACTGACAAGCAGGGGGTGACTCCTCCAGTTGTAAAAAGAAGTCTGAATGGAGTTTATGGTCTCAATATCTAGTTTCAAGTATTCTTCAATACAGCATGATGTTAATTTAGTAAATTATGGTCCATTTTTAGTTAAATAGAACATAAAGCAGGGTATGCTTTATGGCGGGGCTTACTGTGATTGACAGGTCGCTGTCGCTACCACAGACTATGTATACAGTGTCTCTACGTCACTCCTCCGCATTCTAAGTATGGAAACTTCGTGAGGCTTCAAAACGATGGTCCACAAACTTCATCTAGGCGTAAATATGGCAGCGACGTTACTGTTCATACCATAGACGGTCTATAGTTCATATACACACACAAACAACAAGAAATCCACGCGTGCGTCAGCTATGACGAAGTTCTCAGCGCCTCGAAAAAGACACCTGCGGTGTCGGTGGCCCGACTCTTGAACACACGGGATGTAAATCAGACTTCGCCCTACCAGCCTGCAACCGTGAACTCAGAGTGAAAGAGAACATTCATCACAGTGAAGCCACCTGACTTTCGCTGATGACGGCGGTGGACTGACATTTTTGAGAATTCTCACCTTGGACAGGCCTCCTACGTCCAGGTAGAAGCAGATGATGAAGACGTTCCAGGCCACCCACAGAGCGGCCCACACCGTGTACTAGAGGGCAAACAGACACAGACAGATTAGCTCCATGGAAACGGGATGAACTGACCAGAACAGCTCCTGATTAAAAAGGCAGGCTGAATGAACGAGCTCTGAGACAAAGTCGAGTCAGTGGACAGTTTCCTCTAACACACACATATTCTCACATACATACGATGACATTTTTTTCCGTTTTTTTTTTTATAAAGGTGCCAGTGAGTTCAGCAGGTTTATTTGAGCCCCGAGGGAGCATCACATTTATTTAACTGCCAAGGCTGAATGGAGTTCACGACTTCAACCGTTTATAAAATTGTACAGTCAGACAGCCGACTGTTGACAGACACAGAGAGACTGTAAAAGGTGGTGAAATCCTCTGACTCACGGTGAATCGTGTGTTTAAAATGTCAGGGGTGTCAAGAGAAAGAGCAGCTCTTTCGTAAAAAAAAAAACTAAATATACATGTCGGATCATGAAACCCCCCCCTCAGCCCACTGTATTTCTTCATCTCTGCTCCTGCACATCTCCCCTGTCTGTCTTTATTCACCCTCTTTTCCCCCGGTATCTCTTCCCCTGCTCTTTTTTTTTCTCCTGTCATTGACATCACCATCTGTGCTTCCAGTAATGCTGCTGAAAAAAATCGTCTTTTATTGCTGAACGTTATGGCGTAAAAATGAAACACCAAAGTGCGTAAAAAGCGCATCTACCAAGCTTCCAAACAAAAGGGGTGATGCAACGGGCAGCACATGTTTTTCGCACCGTGTTTCAAAGAATGACCTTCTCTGTCCAGAAACTCGACGCAGAGTATAAATCTGGTGAGCTTCTTATCCCCCCTCTCCTCCGCTCCCCCAACATCCCTCCCCCCTTTTTAATTAGCCCTAATTACCACGGGATTAGAGTGATTTAAGGCTGTCGCAAAATGCACAAGAGAGCGCGGCACACTTTGCAATTAAAGAGGAAAAGGCAACGCGTCCGATCTAATGAGAAGTGATCCAAAGAGAAGTGACAGTGCGGGAGGAACAAGGATTATGTGTGACGGAGCTTCGCGCAAACTCACCACCACGATGTAGCGCGGCCGGTACTGGATGGTGCCAAAGAGGCCCAGGATGACCATGATGATGTGGAAGAAGTTGGCGAGGATCGGGGCCCACTGGTAACCCAGGAAGTCAAAGACCTGTCTCTCTAAAGCCAACACCTGAAGGGGAGAGAGAGAGAGAGAGAGAGAGAGAGAGAGAGAGAGAGAGAGAGAGAGAGAGAGAGAGAGAGAGAGAGAGAGAAGAAACAAGACAAACGTTACCGGGCTGACAAACCTCGACATGTGAACCTGGGGTTGCCAAAGCTACACCGTACAGCCTAGTGGCAGCCTACAGACACACACGGGCAACT
This sequence comes from Ophiodon elongatus, assembly GCA_016806645.1. Classification (NCBI taxonomy): domain Eukaryota; kingdom Metazoa; phylum Chordata; class Actinopteri; order Perciformes; family Hexagrammidae; genus Ophiodon; species Ophiodon elongatus. Next base: position 618,371 of record JACSYO010000734.1, read on the forward strand.
TGGTCACGTACCGCTCGTAGTTTATTGCGGACAATAAACTATTTACCTCACGGCGATTGGCCAACAATCCCGCATTGAGCGCAGCGGGACGTGAACAGCTTGAGTGTTCGGCCTCCGACTGTGGGAGCGCCGGAAGGTGAAGACGAGAAGTTTTTTTGAAAAGAAAAAAAAATACACAATGACAGATTTATCGATTCAGCCCCTGCTGAGCTTAAAGAGGAGCTTGCTATTTTTCCGACCTTCCTGCCAATGGCCTCCAGGAACGAGAACGCTCTGGGAAACTTTATGGGAGGCTTAATAATACCACTGCAGCGAGCTGAGGCGCTTATTGAAATATGTGCTCGCAAACAACGTGCATACATGCTTAACTCCCCATCCCCCCCCCCACCCCCGACAATGAAAAGATAAATTCCTCAGTTTTCCCAATACAGGCTTCACCCTTTCCACTTTCCTCTACCCTCTACCTGAGCTCTTTGTGCGCAACATTTTCAGCAACAGCAACAAAGCAATTAGAAGCTTTAAGACTGCGAGTCCCTATTTGCATCAACTCAATTAGCATGGCATTTTGTGGTGTGGGGGGGGGGGAGTACAGGGGGGCACAGTACCATTTAATTAGAATTCCATAGCCAATACAATTCCATTCCATTCCCAGTGTGTGTGTGTGTTTGTGTGTCTCAAGCGACGATGTGTTTCGTGGTGTATCGACATGTCATTTCCAGCCAAGCGCTTGAAGATGGATGAGGGAGGGAGGAATCTCGTCTCTGCCGCAATGATAAGAACGCACCATCGAGCACACACACACACACACACACACACGCACACACACACACACACACACACACACACACACACGCATGCACACACACAAACACACTCGAAACACAGCAGTGGCTGCTCCTCCTAATGTAATGGAAATGTTACCAGCAACCCGATGAGACATTGTGACAGGCGGGTGGGGAGGAGGGCGGGTGGGGAGGAGGGCGGGGGGTGCGGGGGAGATGATCAAATGCTGAGTGATAATTAAAAACGAACACTCCTTCGCACAGAGGGCGAGGGCAAATAACGCCACAGACGGGGTGCGAAGCGCACAGAGGTCGCGGTGAGCGACCTGCAACCTCTGTGCCAAACACTATCATCCCAAAGAGTGAAGGAAGAGCTCAGCACTCCGAAGATAACGCCTTCTCTCTAATGGAGGAGAGAAAAAAAAAAACGAATAATGGCCAGTAGGAGAAATTGAGATGGATGGGGACAATATTATGAAGAAAAAAAGATGGTCACGAAAAAAAAATAGATAAATGGTTGAGATGAGAGAAAAATGCAGAAAAAATCACAAGTGACACATGCTAATGTAGAACGACGGAGCTCCCACCCTCTTGATAACCTCTGTCTAGAGGGGCGGAGGGAAATGAATGAAGTCAAAAGAGTCATACGTCTTCTGGTCAGCTCTGGGTCATGGTCAAAGATAGAGCGCTCAATAAAACCTGTGCGGGAGGAGGACGAAGACGAGGTGCAGATAAATTGGTTGGGGAGCTTACGCGATTAACCCCTTTTTTTTTTTTTATTGATAACATTCCTGGAGTTATTAATCAACTTTGTTTAGAGATAATTCCTCAGCGTTTTATGGAAACATGAGGCGTAATGTTTACAAGAATCAAGTGTCTTGATCCAAAAAAATAAGGATGACGGTGTGAGATCATTTTGCACTTGATCAATGATATTAATGAGGAAATCCTCTGCTGCATAGAGGTGGACAGAGACCACCTGAAGACCGAAAGCTGTTTTTTTTAATCCAAAAGAGAAGATGAGCACGAAGCTATTTGTCCAGTCAAGGTTTGTTAAATTGTATCTCCCATCACAGGATATCAGAGAGAGGATAGGGTGCAGTTTATCTTCTCATCTTGAGCTCTCAGAATGTCCTCTGGTAATCCTGGTGGGGGGGGGAGAGAAAAAAAAAAGAAGAGATTTCCAAAGGCTCTGCAAAATCTGTTAAATAGCTTTTGTTCTATTTGTCTGGGTGACTGCAAATAGCCTTTAGGTCTTATCTGGGCGTACTTGGTATCCTTCTTTGTTTTCATTGCAATAATGAAAAAGGCCTAATGCTGTGTTCACACCTTGTGTTTAGGGTCATTTGTGTTTATTGGCGTCACTCTGGGCCAGAGGCACCGGAGTGGAGGAGGGGCCTACCTCCACGTAGATACCAACGTTTCATCAACCACGGTGGGATAAAAAACCCTAGTGCTGCTTTGCACGTGTTCACAGATAAGTTGGGAAAACCAACGCCGTCGTGTCTGGGTTCATCATCCGGAGGCGCTGTATGTAGCGTGCCAGGCTGGTTTACTACGGCGGTATGAACCCAAAATAAAACAGATTTCGTTGTAATTTAATTGTCAAAAACTAATAACAAGGATGCCGAAGTAAACTGAATCTGAATTTGTGCTTTATCGGGTCCGTCTGCAAGACGACAAGCAAACAACTTTTATCAATGGAGTTTGGTGCTAGGTTATGCTAACATTGTAGCTGCTCCATCGACACTCAAAATAATGCTGCGTAGACATGAATTTGGCAAACATTACTTTTTCTTCTATAGACAGGCTTTGGTTTATACACTAACATTTATACACAGAGTTTCGTCCTGTTTCTGTACAAATATGAAGTACTGACTCCAGACAGCTATAATATATTTTCCTCCCTTTCTGATTCAAAGTATTTATGTTAACTGTGAAATATCTTTGGTCTCCTTCCCTCACTATTGTGAGTGCTCACTATTGTTTAAACACACACACTTTGCCCTTTGCACACACACCCCTGTGCAGGGCAACAGTCGTGCTAATGAGCGTGACCCTTCATCCATCCAACACGTAGATCATGTGATGTATTCATTGCACGCAGCCACGGACCCTTTCCCTGAAATATTTTCACCAGTCATTGAATTAATGGAGTGTACAGGCATGAAGGCTATGTGTATGTGTGTGTGTGTTTGTGTGTGTGTGTGTGTGTGTGCGCGCATGCTGTAGTCAGCCTATCACGTTCACTGCTAACTCAATAATCCACCAAGATGACAACAATCAATCAAGAATAGAAAGGCCTCTGCCCACCCGGACACACACACACACACACACACACACACAAACCCATATGGCACAATTAGCCCACAATTCATAGGAAGCCGGTTACTGGAGAGTGGGTCCAATTTGATCAAAAGATACCGACGCTCTTCCAGGAACAGAGAGCCGGCTACGTAACGGCCCGTAAAAGCCTCCCGCGAGCACAAATGACTCCCTGCAGGGCGACTAAATCTCTTAGTGTGTATTTTGGTTTTGGGTGTGTATATGCGGAGAAGCATGTTGCCCACACATACCACTCCTCCCACCATAAATACTGAGCAATTAGGAGGTGGCTGCGACAGCAGGATGCAACAAGCCCCTCTCTCACCTCCGCTACTGCCCACCCTTTGTTCGCCCCATCCTCCTCTCTCCTTTCACTGCTCATCTCTCAGTTTTCCAGCTCCCCGAAAACCATCAATTATTCCCACTCACGGCCACGTGACACCAGTTTACCAACAAGGTTTATGGACCTCAACCGTGCTGCGATGTTAGCTTGTGTACATCCTCTCAGTTTCTAGTGGCCGGGCAGTAGAGGACGCAGCAAGTGGACACAGCTTTGCGCTCTAATCCCTCCTTTCCTCAACGCTCAAAAACTGAGAACATCAAAGTCCCCCAGAAAACATTTCAATCATCACCACCTTCTTTAACATGCCATGAAGGAGACGGAGAGGGAAGCAAGCCACACGTTAAAAAAGAGTGATAAGAGGATCAGAGTGAACGAAGTGTCGGAGAGGGAAAACACGTTTGATCCTCATTATATTAGAGCAATTACGATGTGCATGTGTGCTCAAGATAAGTGGATGAAAAACAGTTTGGCTTTGCCGAGGCAGCCAACTGGGAGCTAAACATGTGGGTTTGACAGTTGTTGATGATTAGTAACTAAACTGCGTTGTCACAAGTTAGTGAGGTGCCGTAGAAGGACACACTTCTGATGAGGCGTTGAAAGGCCTTTACACGGGGGGGGAATACACACTGAAATGCAAAACAATATTTAAAACCTATTCACACCAGCAGCGATGCCAATTTGTGACAGTTGCAGCCCTTTTTCAAGTAAAGATTTGAATAGATTCACAGTTACGCAGTGTATATGTCTAGGGCTTTTAATGTGAAGGGTATGAAAGGAAGGAGTGGATCTGGTCCATGCTGCCTTTGTCAAGGTTGAAAGGAGTACTAAAGTTTGCCGTCCTCCTTCGGACTACGGAGTCTCTGAGTCTCTGTGTTGTGACGCTATAGTGCTGGTTTTAAATATTTACGTTCCACTCAACGTGATCGGTTGATGCCATTGTTTGTGGTGCAAAAGTAAAAAAAAATTACCTCACTTTCATCACTGCGTAATAGTCACGTTCTATATGAAAGTACTTTTGACAAAAAAAAAACAATTCCAGAAAAAACAATTATCGTGCAAATTAACGGCAGGAAAACAAAACCCAGCTGCTTCAGGTTTGCGCAGCGTGTGTGAGCGTCTATTAAATTAACCATTTGTGTGACGTCATGTTGCAAACTTTACCCCCCCCCCCTCCCTCCCAATGCAACAATGCTACGTGGAAGACTAAAGGTTCTTCCTTCTCCCCGTGGGCGTCTTCTGGTCTGATCGGTGATGAGCACTGACATCTGGTTTATTCTGTCTCAGCTTTTTTCGCTGCAGGGCCGGTGTGTTTCTCGGCATCCCCTGCAGTCCCCACCGCTGCAGCCTCAACGCACTGCCCACATTCAAATGGATGGGAGGACCAGGTGTAAATCCAGCGTAAGGTGCTGATGACAAACCTCCCCACCACCCACCCCCAACTCCCCAGAGTAAAAGGATGGAGGTGACCGGTGACCCTCTCGGTGACCCTCTCGTGTTCACAGCTCTCCACCGTAGCCTCCAGAAACCATAAATCACATCGGTGTTTTCTGCACATCTCTGTGTGAAATGTCCTCTGATAACATGTTACTGAATGTGTCATCAGGATCTGTGGCTTTGAAGGAGGTGTGTGTGTGTGTGTGTGTGTGGGGGTGTGTGTGTGTGTGTGTGTGTGTGTGGGTGTGTGCCCGTGCCCATTCTGTTTGACTTTGGGCTGCATGAGTCAGTCTCCTCTATGTTCAAACATTACACTGTGACTCACACCGTCAGGCAGAAGAAAGACATTGAGTAGGAGATGTGAGGGGTGAATGACATGTTTTCTCCTGTTTTTTTTTTTTATCTTAATAGACTGACTAATGTGTAGTTTTTACTTCGACATGCAAGCACACATTAACTAATGAGGCCAAGGGCAAAACATAGCACATTATAAAAAGCCTGCCAGCCATTTTACTGTCTTTCTCTTCATGTAGGTTTGACATAAAACTGTTGTTTTGAGTTCCCTCGCGGATATGTAAATTACTTAGCAGTAACTACTTCTATGAGTGTGTGTGTAGCTCTGCAAATCAGCCGTTCCAAATTTGGCTTTTGAGATTCCCCCCGGGGGAGAAATGCAGCACAACTCTGAGGGAGTCGGAAGATGGTTAACAGGATAGAAAATCTGAAAAAACATATTTTCCGCACAAAATCTGGTTAATTCTTTTGACTTTCTTCTTTGCATGTTTTTCTTGTGAATTACTTGAGAAATACGCCTCTCCGTGGTTCTAAAAGGATCCGAGCTAAAGCAAAGAGGAGGAGGAACAGAGGGGGACCTACTTTGGATGAACTGGTGTAAATCTGTAGAAATAGGTCTTTATGGGTTAAATTGCCCTTCGAACAGAGACCTGACCTGAGTTCAGAGTCAGACAGGGTCTAAGTTCAACTCAATTATACTCTAATCGGGTCACTTAAGGTCTCGTTTTACTGCCATGGCTCTCGGGTCTAATACGTGAGTGGACCCGAAGGGGTCAGAGCATAATCAGTATCAGCTCTGATCACTAAGCAAGCAAACATCTGAGGAGCCTGTTTTTAAAAAAAAATTAAATAATTATGTCAATGTCAAAAAATCATTATATTATTGCTAAAATTCTCACTACATTCAAATCAATAAATAAAATGCTTGGACAAAAATAAAAGGACCACGATGCGGTCCAATCATTTCATTCGGCCCGAATGCAATTGATTTGATGGTTACCTGCCTGCTCGTATTCTGCCAGAGCGCTCCTTGCTCATCGCCGCAGTCTTCCAAAAGCTGTTAGCTTAACAGCTGTGAGTGCTAAAAACAACCATGTTTGTTGTTTACATTCATATTTACAATTTTGGGGGAGTGGCTTCGGCAGGAGGCCTGAAGGGACGGGCTGTCAGAGTTACCGACTTGGTGACTTTCTTGCTAGATTTAGCAACTTTTGGAGCTGTTAGCGGCTTTCATTTGAAAAGAGTGGGGCTGGGTTTTTAGGTTGGACAATTTTTTTTAAGCTGGCCTACTCAACACTAGCTTTAAATAATATATTTTTTATTTGACATTAAAGTGGTAGGACAATTATTATCTCTATATCTATCTACCAGTTGGCTACATAATATTTTATTGGTGTGAAGGAGGTAAAAACACTTTCTATTATTTTTAGAAATTAGTCTTTATTATAATTATTTTCATATTGGGTCAAACATTTTGGACCTATGAAGACCCAGTTATGCTTTCAGCTCGGACATGAGCTGAAATGGAATCAGGATGAAGACCTCCATGCAGGTTTCTCCTCCGAATGGCAGGGGGCAGTGTATCAGAAACTCTCGTCTGTAGCGTGGTTTCAGTATGGTTTTCGCCAATCCACGTCCACGTAGTTAGAAAATGTAATATGTACACGCAGAGGTGAAACAACCCTCCACAAGTGATCCTGCAAAGTGAAGTGTCGGATGGCGTGACGTAAATTTTTCTTGTATGTTATCCACGTAATCTTGAACGAGGACGTATAAAGCTTTAGGGCGGGTGGTAGGGGAGGTGGATTGGTCCAACAAACAGCGATCTTTCAACCAGGAGACCAGGAGCCAGGAGTTCCCCGTGTGACACGAGAAGTCAATGTTGATTTATTTGTCAGGTAACTTGCATTCTTCAGTAACAGCACTTCCGTAGTTATTTGAACCCAAACAACAATTTATTCCTCAACCTAACATAGTAGTTATGTTGCCTAAACTTAAACCAAAGTTGTCTCCGGTGAAAACAGAAGTTAATTTTGAAAAGATCGTTTGCATTTAACAAGCGAAAATTGACACGTGTTGCTGGACATTTGTAGGAAAACGCACTAAAAATGAGTAACGTTTTGTCCGACATCATACGAACCGTTGTATGAGGATACTTTGACGGAGGAGTCGCGAGTACATATAGCTTGCAAGGCAAAAAGATTGTGAACCACCTCACTCACTGTTTTACCCATCTGGCCCCATCAACACAGCATGCTACCACCACATTTAGTTGCTATAGGATTAAACAATAGGGAAAGCTGTTTGAGGGCTACACACACACACTCACAGAACTGGTGTTACTTTCGGTAACTACTATCCTGAGCGACATCAAAACAACTGCTCTATTCTAAATTAGTAGAAAGACAGTCACAGATACACACCATGAATCAGAGGCTGGCAGGCTTTTTTATTTTTAATGTGGCATGCTTTGCCCTGGCTTGTCTTTACTCTGTGACGCCCAGCAGGCAGTAAAGTACTTCTCAAAAACTTTCCCCAATCCAATTTTTCACCTCTCGCCCGGGTAAAGTCATTATGCGCTAGTGCCTGCCTGGTCCTTGTGTAACTAATGGTGCCCATCTCAGCATGTGTGTGTGCGTGTGTGTGTGCGTGTGTGCGTGCGTGTGTGTGTGTGTGGCTTTCATTGGGTCCGTGAAGGGTTGAATAGATAGATAGCCCTTGGTGGTGCCTGGTCGAGCAGAGCTGAGACAGGGATTAAGAGGTAGGGTGCCTTCATAAGCCACTTTCCTCTTCACTGTTTGAAATATGGTCCGCACAGTGAAAGACACAGCTAGCTAGTCCCTTTGTACTTCACTAAGTACCATTTGTTTTAGGTAGTGGTGCTAAACAGACACTGAGTGAAGTGCTCAATACAGCCAAGTGTTTCTTGCAAAGTGGCTATTGAGAGCCAATGAATCAAAGAGCTCTTTATTTAACATGAAATATGTTAAACTTCTGGAGCTCTTAGTGCTAATAACATGCTAATCTCTCAGCGCTATTGGGAACACACGACGCACAAATCCGTTCCCACTGAAAGAAACACGATGAAAGCCGGTGCTTTGAACTGAGGCTCCCTCTGGACTCTGGCAAACTACTTTAAACTTCTCTGTTTTGTTTTCGTGCTGTAGTGTTCTCTCTGTTAGTGTTGCTCTCTTTAAGATTGAGCTATAAGCGTCTTATGGACCGGACTTTAGACTGGAGTGCACAATGGTTTTCTGTTCAGTTCAATACAGTTGAGTGTTTCATTTGGGGCTTTATCAGTTCAGCTGAATGAAGCTGGTGAAGTCCATGATCAGACCGATTGAGAGTCGTCTCCCCGTCTGGTCTGTCGACCGGCCTTGTTAGTGGTTAAAGTTGACCCACTCTGAAACACTCTCACCTCCTTTGTAATCCCACCGTCTTCAACCCACATCTCAACCCTTACTTTGCCTTTTAGTGATTTTTCCTCAGACAAGAGTAGAGCTACAACCTGTGTGCAAAATACGCCGCGACTCGGGGGGTCCAAGACCCTGAGATTGACATTTTCTGGGTTTTTTTTAAAATCACAAGACTATTATTTGGTTCTTGCAATAGTCAAAAAAATGTCTTTTAAAATGATTCAAACTGCATTACGCACAATGGCTACAGTACATATAGTCTTGCAGTTAGCCCCTCATATACAAATGATGCACATGGTCTGATGACATATTTGTAATCGGTGAGAGAACGTCAATTTTACTTTCATCATATCGATTAAAATAAAAGCCACGGGCCTTTTTCCAAAGAGGACATTCTGACACGACACCGACAGTGAAGTCACAGGTGTGAATAGTAAAATAAACGGCGGTTGATTTCTACTCAGATGCTTCGGTTTCCGGGGCCTTGTGGAGGTGCATCTGGATTCACTGTCACAGCTTACAGGACAGTCATAGAGCAGAGCCATCGTTAATGTCATTAGTAACACCTGCGCTTTTCCTTTACTGCGACAATGTCAAAATGTCATGATGTGTAAAAAGACTGAAACTACTTGATGAGAGGCAAAAAAACAAACAAACAGTACAAGGGATCAAAACAGCGGTGCAGAAGGCAGATTGGTATTTTTAGTCAGTACTTTAAGGCATCTAACCGTGCACTGTATATTTCATGAATTTAAATAATCCTCTTGATATTATTCTGTATTTACATGTGTCGGCATATGACGCTAATATGACTTGCCAAGCTGTTAACAGATCAGAGAGGATAAAGTCTGCACGTCTAAAAGAGCGTTGCATGAATTATTTCGTTACGGGAACGTGAAAGTCTTGTTCTCGTCATGTTGGTCGTAGCTAATATTTTGTTGGAAGTCAACAACGTTCTCAACAGTTCTTCAGTCTAAACTGCTTTCACGCTCAGTTTCTCAATAACCGCAGCCTGCGCAGAACTGATGAGACGTCATTTTGGCTCGATGATGAAACAGGGTTCACCGATATGTGACCCAAATTCGCACACAGCGACGGCAAACATCCCTTCCTCTCGTGGCGGGTATCTCTTGTGAAGCGCTTATCTCGCTCGCTCTCCACTTTGCCGCCAGCCGGCATCACTTTTAAGTTTATCTGCAAAGGTGGCGACAATGTTGGGATTATCACAGGCTAATTTAGACTTTGCCGCATCAACTGGGTGGAAGAATGCGGCGGCGGCGGCTGGCTGTTGTGATTTTTAGCCTCAACCCAAGGGATTAATGTCACTTGTGAGGTTTTGTCTCCATTTCCTGTGACTCCAAATTTCCTTGTTTGTTGTGAGGGCGTCATTTGGAAAATGAGGGATGAGAAAGCAGACCGCGACACACACACACACACACACACACACACACACACACACACACACACACACACACACACACACACACACACACACACACACACACACACACAAACAGATATTTTGATTTCTCAGAGGGGATGACAAAAAAAAAAAAAAAAAGGCGAGACAATAATACAGCCGTGGATAAAACCCAAACACGCCAACAATGGATAGGGTAGAGGGGAAAGTGACGAAAACGAGAGCAGCTTAAACCAGCCAATCCTCTCTCCCCGTCTGGCTCCCCGTGTCCCAGATCTAACAAAAAAAAACAAAAACTGTTCAGGTTTCGCCCCAATTAACAAGTAGGGAATTTAGCAGCGACAGAAGAAAATTCTCATCACGAGTACGCAGTGAAGAACGGCAAACAGCTGTCAGCAGTTTGCACCCTCCGGCTCTACTCTCTCTATAATTGAGTCAGTAATGTTGCTCTTTTCATCATAATACCATCACTCCCAATCTATCATCGAGGAAGTTAAGCCGCGTGCATCCCTGCTGTCCGACCGTCAGATCACACAGCAACAATTAGAGCAAAAACATCCGTGAAGTCATCAGCCGCTTGTAAAACAAGGCCTGAATGCCAAAAAAAAAAACAAGAAAAAAAAAAAGCAGTGGAGGGATTTTGAGTGAGATGAATACGCTTTGCAGCCATTCGACTGAATGTGATCTGTCAAGATAGTCGTCCCAGCTGTGGCGCTCCCAAAGCAATTTATTTCGATGCCGCACTATAACAAATGACACCGCTGGAACCGCTGGAATGGAAAGAGAGAAATGGGCTTGCAAATATTTCTAGTTTTATCTCCATTATAGCTTAATATTGCAGTGTCACTGATGTGGAACATGCACACACACACACACACACACACACACACACACATACACACACACACACACATACACAATCCTCTGCACGGATTGGTACATGTGCACACACACACACACACACATGCGTTTGGCAGCCCAAGGTTTTCACTATAACCACATAATTAATGGTCTGTTAAATTGAAGACATTAAAAATGGCGAACAGTTGTAAAAAAAAAAAAAAGGGCCACCAGGGACAAAGAGGAGATGGGTTTTCCAAGAACACACATATTATTACAAACCACCAGCGAGGGCAGTGACTCCCAACTCCAGGGGAAGGTCGGGAAAAAAAACAACACGAGAGAGTCGTCACCTCTTCGCAATTAGCATAAAACCTGGCTGCTTTAATCCGCGTTGAACAGGCAAAGTCATACGAAAGTATAAAGTAAGCACATTTCAGATAAAGTTAGTCAAAAGTAAACCACTCAGCTGTATCCGACGGGTTGCTACGTTGCAATTTGGGCGGGTCTGTTTTTTTTTATCGTGGTGAGGTTAAAGGCTGTGTGTGTAGGTCGGCCTATCTTTAGAATAGGATGTGTAGCGACTCCCCCACCACCAGGTCTCCCTCCACGCTATCTGAAATCTGCATCACACACTCCCATGTCTCCGTTTGACAGGTTGTCGTTGTTGTTTTTTATCTCCTGCAGGCTCTTCAGCATCTTATTGTATACATTAAGGTATCTGCGGTAACGGTGCACCAGAGAGGAGGGAGGGGAGAAAGAAAATTAAAGAGTGGGGAAAAGGAAAGCCAAACATAGAGATCTCGGGTCTCTAGGGTCACGCTCATAATTGGCCCAGAGTGAGAGGTCGAGCCACCACCCATCCCCCCAACCCCCCTATTTCTCTAGCTCTCTCTATTTCCCTCCACCTTTCGATCTGCATTTTCCCCTAAATCTCCAGTGTCTCTGGCCCCGCTGATAAATCAGCTTGTGATCAATAATTCAAACATACTCCCAGCAATGGGGGGAGGGAGGGGGCAGTAAAAGAGAAAGGGAGATAAAACAAAGCCTTGTTGTGTTTCAACAAAGGCTACACGTCAAGGGGGCGGAGCATGAACATTCATCACACATTCAAGCAGTGCCTCTGATCCCGGAGTACCCATGATGCATTAGGCCTCCCAGGTGAGGCGATGACACACCGGAGGGAGCTCCAGAAGTCTGTGCGTTTGCATTTATTATGCAGTCACCTTGCCTTCATGACCTACAATACACATTCTCTTGTTAAATCAACGTTCTTTTCTTTTTTTTTGATGGGGCTGCTACTTGTGGCTCGGACAGGACCAGCTCTGCTGTGGATGAGGGCTGTTCAGGCACTGCAATCAACACAGTTTAGGTCAAGACCACAATCAGCGCTGAAACACCAGGGGTCCATTTGACAGGACACCACACACACACACACACACACTGTAGTTAATTATGTCGACCTGTGTGACCTTCAAAAAGAACAGAGTAAGAGCTCAGAGACAATGGAAGACAGGGTTAAGACCTTCATTTCTGAAATCACACAAACTGCTGAAGCTCCTGTGGCACATACTGTGACCTCCATCTCTCACTTTGGAAAGGCATAACAAACATGAACCCTCCTTTAAAAGGTCGGGGAAATCAAAACACGTCCTGTCTTTTAAGATTAGTGGAAGTTATTCATTGATCTACAGCTCTGAGTCTTAGAGTCCTGAGTCCTTTTTTCACAATGTTTGAGGGTCTGAGCAGCAACTTTGAATCAATGGTCCCGTCATTTTAATTGTCTGAACAGCAACTTGTAGTGAATCAAGCTAAGTAGGTCCCAATAGAGAGGTAAAGCTCCGCCCCTTTCCGGTTGAGTACCATGCAACATTATTTCGAGAAAAAAACAGCGAGAGACAAATAATGATTTGATCCCATTTGAATTTCACCATGAATTACACACATGATGTTGGTAAATTTAAAAGACAATTTAGCAAGTCAAGGAAGAATTTCGGAAGTTTAAGACTACGAAAATACGTAATTACAATAAAAAAAAAACGTGAGTGACGTCTCTCTCTCTCTCTCTCTCTCGCTCGTTCTTTCTCTTCCCGGCTGATCAAAAAAAGAGTCGCTGGATGAAAACACATCGGGTAAGATAACGTTACATTTGTGCGCGGGGCGTAGTTAAGTTAGCTAGTTGTGGGGGGGGACACAGGAAGGGGCGGGACTTCGCCCCTCTGTGAGATGTGACATAACTTCTACCGATGGTCGTTTCCCTTAAAATTCACGATGCTCAAAAGACGTGATGCAAACTGACGGGACGGGGCCTTGTGGACGTGGAGTCATATACATTCTAGGACAGAGGTGGGCTTTTATCAATTCAACATAGATTTCATTGCTCTGCTTCTTTTTTTTATATCCTCACTTCGACTCAGGTGAGGATTTATGTATTTGCCTCTACTGAAGAAAAAGTCGGCTTCAATGATGCCCGGGGTAACTCTGCTCTGCTCGCTGCATATCAGGTTCTCTGGCTGAGAGCGAGGGTCCTGTAATTCATCCATACAATACTCACATCCTTTATATGTCGCAGCTTGTTTTATCTGTGAACAAACCTAATAAGTCAAACATTATTTCAAAGTTTTCGGAATCTGCTCTTTTGATTTAGAGAAGAATTAAATGTTCTGGCGAAGGCTGTGAAATGTGTAAATAACCAAATAATCATTTAACAAGTAAAACGAATAGTCCAAAATTATGTGAAATTGCATAGTTTTAGGTTAAACATTTTTACTTTTTTTTCCCACCTCAAGCACTCATGTTGAGCTCTCAGGGCCACCGTAGTAATGATCGGTTTAAATTCACAATTTACAGTCTTTAAGTGCGACAGACCGTTTGATATAGTTTGCCTTGTGGACCAGGCAGAGAGCGCTCTTAAATTTCACTATCCGCTTGACCTACCGCATAACCTATTGACCTATCAGTAAACTAAGACAATAAATAAAAATGGAAGAGGCCACTAGCAAGCTACGCCGTGCTGATTGGCTAATCGCGACGCTACGTCCCTCCTCAAACATCCAAATACGGCCACTTCCATTCACTGGTTGCAAAAAAACAAGATGGCGACGGCCAAAATGCTGAACGAGAGGCTTCAAAACGGCAGGCCACAAACCACGTCGGGAAGACTACGTCCACTTCTCAGTCTATGGTTCAAACTTGGCTTCATGGTGATCAATGCGCCCAGATAGTGGACTGTGTGTTGCCTCAGGCTTAGTGGTGTCGATTACAAACAAAACCCCAGTCCACATCTGTCTTCAGTGTGAACGTCTATACGACCCATATGTTGTCTTCAAAACCCTCAACACACACATTGGTGCTGCTCCATTTAAAATCCACTCTGCAAAATAAGAAATTAACTAAGAAGCCAACAAATAAATTGCAGCTGGCATCTGTTGACATTCTGTGAATACACCTTAGTTTGTCTCACACACAAAGACACCACACTTTGTATCTACATGGATAATTCACACAGGGATGCTATCTTATTCTGCCACCATCTGTGCAGGCCAAAGCAAAAAGTAAAATATGTCTCTATGTGTGTGTTTCTCCTCACAATGATGTGAATCACAGTCCAGAGAGGCTTAATGAGAACCTACAGGCCCGGAGAGATAAAAGAGCTGTGACCGTCCACTCTGTTCCCGCTGGCCTATCTCCTCCATCAACCTGGCATCGCCAAGGAAATACAGTTCGTTATCATTGATCACCCCACAGACGCTCTAAAGAAGTCACACACATGCGCTGAGACAAAACGCACTGCGGATACAATTGAAATCGTCCTGCTTCTTGCCAAGAACAGCGTCCATATTTCTCAAGTTAACCGGGTTTCGATGCATCGCCTCCCCTGGGAACTGGCAAGCAAGACCGAACTGGATTAGAGAGGAGCAGCAACTCCCAGTCTGCCGGCCTGATAGAATACAATGTTTTATTGCCGTGCAATCTGCTGTAATTATTCTCAATTACGGCCGTGTGATGCGTTGATATGGAAGCCACTGGCTGAGACCTTCTGCACAGTGAGATCAGAGAGACTGCGCGTTGATAGACACCCAGCCTCTCCAGGCTCATGAATATTCAGCAGGAAATTTGAATGTTAGTGCTTCCATAAAAGCAAAATGAGTGAGCAGAGAAAACAGGATGGAGAAGAAACAAAAATAAAACAGTCTAAATCCTTTGTAATGTGCGGGTTGATGACGCGATGTCTGCCAAGGGGATGATGTCGCGTCTTTTACAGATGCCACTCTTCAGGAGGAGGAGGCGCTCTGCTAAAAAAAATGTAAAAGTTTCTTGGAAGCACTTTGGTTGAACTCGGTCTCCGCCTCTGAAGCGTTCGCTGTAAAGATGGTATATTCTCTGTGTGTCATCAAAAGAGTCGAGGGAAAAAGTGGGCAGCGTGATGCAAGACGTTACACACTTACACACTCATCGCAGAGCGCTTGTGGGTAGTCTGACTGTTAGTGTTCTTCAAGGGTGAGGATGAAGATGAAACTTGCCGCACGACATATACAGCACAAACGAAACCAATCACCGTGACAACTGTTTTCTTTTTCTTTTTCTTGTTGCTTGTGATCAAATAGAAGCCCTTCCAGACTCTTTCCCCCTTCGTTTCTCTGCTCTTGACAAAGATGTATACAGCTGCACTTCACTCCGCTCGCGCGAAGGCCGCGATCATTACCCAACGCTGGACCCACTGACCTCGAAACTCAGAGGTCACAATGTGCAGCACCGGCATGAAACGGCCTCTCCGTCGGTGCTGCCGGCGCAGTTACGGTCCGGCATTTTCAGGGTTCAACGCTCAAGTTCTGAGCTCATCAGCGTTGTGTCCCAGCCTGCACCCCCTACCCCGCGAAAAAATAAACACACACCGCGACCAACGAAGAGGCTCTCTTCATCATCAATCACCCGCTCTCCGCCCCACGGCGTCCCGCGTTATAGCAGCGTTCCTCTCCAGCGGGCCGGTCGCTGACGCTCACGAGATGTCTGCACCGCATCCCGGGATCGGACCGGTCGAAGCGCTGCACGGCCAGGTTCAGCTCCAGGTCAACACTTCGAAAACAACCATGCAAACCCAAAAAAATAAAAAGGAGCTCGTCTGTGTCTCGGAGTACAGACAAATCATTAGACGGACAGGGCTTCCTGCCAACGCTCGCCGCTCTCTGGGGCCGATCGGGGGGCTCCGACAACAACCCAGCCCACTGTCTGCACTCGTTAGGCTGCAGAGGGGGAGAGGGAACGGGAGGCGGTTCGATCAATACAGGCTCATTATCAGTTGCCTTCTGTCCCGGAGAGATGAGTCCCACCGCTCGGCCCGTTGATGAGGAGAGCGCACCACAATTCAATTAGGGGGGGTGGCCGAGATGCCAGAAGAGGTTTTGATCAAAGCACTCCGCCCGGCTAATAAGCGCACGCAGCGGTTCACAGCGGCTATTTTTACATCTGAGGAGCAGTAGGTTGTTTTGTTAATGGTAGTTTCACCCTGTAATGGACTGGGAATAACCTGGCTCATTTCCAATGCATAGGTTTCAGCCAGGGGAGAGTGGGATGGGGGAGGGGGAGGGGAGTGGGCGGGCCTTGTGCTGCTCCACACACATGTATATTCATGCACATATGCACCTTTCCAAAGGGTCACGCAGGGTTTAGCGCAACCCCTCTTTGCGGGGTTAAACTCATCAGAAGTGTGCTGGTGTGTGTGTGTGTGTGTGTGTGTGTGTGTGTGTGTGTGTGTGTGTGTGTGTGTGTGTGTGTGTGCACGCGCTTCTGCAGACAGGAAGTGTCAGGTCATCTAGAAAGAGTGCCAGGGGAAAATAAAGCTGTTTCCAGGAGTCTTCTGGGACTTTTTAAGGCAGCCCGCTGACAGGTTTATAAACCTCTTAACGAATGGTTCGACCCTCCTCTTCTCTAATGAGGCCAAGAGGTCCGAAAGTCTGGGAAGGGAAAACAGGTGTGTCCTCAATGTGGGTTCATAGCCCTTGTTGTGTTTGTGTGTTTGTTTGTCATCAGAGAGGGAGTAGACACAACCACTCTCTCTCTCTCTCTCTCTCTCTCTCTCTCTCTCTCTCTCTCTCTCTCTCTCTCTCTCTCTCTCTCTCTATATATATATATATATATATATATATATATATATATATATATATATAAAAGGTCCAAGTTGTATTCCTCACTATTTAGTGACTTTACAGAGCTGAAATCTGACAGATGCACAGGCACAAACACCACCAATTTGGAACATGAATTGGGGAACATTGGGGAACCGTGAAGCCGGATGCTGGGGGCCGAAGGCGGTAGGACAGGAAGTCACTCCAATGGCAGGAAAACAGAACTGCAAAAACAAAAACGCTAGACATAATCAGTTTTCCTCTGGGGAAAAAAAGCATTGAAACTAAAAAGGCAGAGGTTTAATTGTGTGTAGAAAGAAACCTGTAACTCTGGGGGGGGGGCATTGTTAAATGGGAACATTGTTAAATGGGAGGGGCTGTTTAACACGGTCATGACTGATATCAACTGCCACTTCCCATCAAATGCTTTCCTTTTGTCTTTACTTTTGGATTCAATCATGCGAGACACAATCACAATATATCAGAACTTTACCCATCTGACTCTTTTGTCTGGAGAATATTGTACTGCTCCCTTAGCGGTTAAAAGCGACATTTACTCTTGGGAGGGCACAGGGGGGGCTTATGGTGTGAGCGAGCTCCGTTTTTAATACCGCCATAAATAACATTGTCACACCCTGTCAAGTAAACTCCACTCAGGGATAGTGGCAAAAAGGCCCGCTACGTCCGAGATGCGCGGCTACCGTCAGTGAAATGTCACAGCCCCCCCACCCCCGACCCCCCTCCCCCCTCTTGATCTGAAACACAACGCCTCACCCGGAACTACTTGACAACACAATAAGCGTGATGTATAGGGTACTGTTGCAACATCCAGAACAGCTCATCCATACGTTTGTTGATGCATCACACCACTTGAGGCTGTTAAGAGGAGCTCAGAAACCCCCAGCATATGTTCTCTGTCACAGCGGGGGGGGGGGGGGGGTTTATCTCGCGGATCCAAAGAAATAAACAAACAACGCTGGTGCGGATCGAGCCTCACAACACCACATAGCCATCCAGGGGTCATGGTTTCTATTCGAACTCAGCAACAACAACAAAAAGAAGAAAAAAAAGAAAAGTGGAGATGTGTTTGTAAACGTGTGTCTGGTAAGTAAAGTGAGTAACAGAACTTTGTTTTACAGATGTTTCTTACACATGTCTTGTTATCAGCTTTCAACGTGAACGTGGGGCAGCTGATCGGTTAAAAAGAGAGAGATTTCCATCGTAAAGGCATTGATCATTTAAAGCAAACTAATATATGAAGATAACACTGAACAAGAAACTTGTGAAACAACTACTAAGCGTGGGTCAACTCACCAGCTGTAAAGTGCAAAGAAAGATCAGAGTGCATCGTCCGCTGCAGCAGCCCATTGTGTCCGCGGCGGAAAACGGGACTCGGATCCGGGAGAGAAGCACTTGGGGGGAAACACCGGGTCGGAGGAGCTCTCAACGTGCCATACACCAGACTCAGTCCTGATGCGAGCACCGGCGTCCCATTCTGCCTCTTCTGTCCCGGCGTCTCTTCGCTGAGCAACCACCCCCCCTCCCAAAAAAACGATAATAAAAAAATCACACGCACACCGCGCGGCAGGATCGCGCTGGCTGCTCCGGGTTCTGCTGGGCTGCCTCTCGCTCCTGCTGGCGGCCGGTCGCACTTAAGGTGACTGACTGGCTGGGTGGGTGGGTGGGAGCCGGTGTGTACGAGGAGGAGGAGGAGGAGGAGGAGGTGGTGGTGTTGGGATGCGGCCGACTGAGGGCGTCAACTCTGTAGGCTGACTGTGCAGAGCGAGAGAGGGAGAGAGAGAGAGAGAGAGAGAGAGAGAGAGAAAGAGAGAGAGAGGGAGAGAGAGAGAGAGAGAGTTAGAGAGAGAGAGTTAGAGAGACAGAGAGAGATCGCCTGTTCATTCAAAAATGTTTTAGCAGAGGCAATTAATTGTCATGGCGACCGGATACATTTCTATTAAGCCAATTTATAAAGGAATTAGAGTCACGAGCAAAGCGATGAAGCCGATTTCAGGCAGTTATTAATGTGTGTGTGTTTGTGTGTGTGGGGGGCATTAAAGATTCACACTTGACGGCTAATGTTAGCGTCTCATTTTTTAGGTTTTAATGACTTTGGAGCGCGCGTGTGAGCGCGTGCTGAGGAGGGACGCGGGGGTTAAATGAGCCGCATCGGCTGCTGATGGAGGACAGGCGCCACCCTGTGGCGATATGATGAGACGCACTCCTTACAAGTAAAAAAACAAAACAAAAAACAAAAACACTGCAATAGCAGGCTGCGGGATCATTATTCAAAATGGAAGCCATTTTTCTCAGTTTGGTGGTTTTTTTTAAGACCAACATCTTTATTTGGACTCAATTTGAGGGCTTTTACAGAGTCTATAATAATAACTAAACCAGCATTCTCACATTATCTTGGGCCCTCCTGTGAAAGACACTTTTACTCACAATTCACAATTTTATGGCAATTTTTTTGTTTCTATTAAACTTCCACTTTCTATACTCTCCAAATCCTTCTTGCCCAGCCTTCCTCGACACCGACCTTTTGTTTGAATCTAACCTCCCAAGGTAGCCACTGCTCTGTGATGTCTAATGAAAGAGTCCAAGATCTTAAAAGCAACTCTCTCAGTCAACCTCCTCCTCCGCCTCCTCCTCTCTCTGAGTGTATAAGGCAGGTCCCACCTCTCTCTCACTCTCTCTCTCTCTCACTCTCTCTCTCTCCCACCACCAGCTTGATAAATCTTTCAGGCGTCTACAGGCTGAGTGAGGGAACACTTCACATCCCATTTCATCACACACTCACTCCTCCGCTCCTCTCCTCTCCGCTCCTACACTGCCCTGCCCACCTGCGTCCAGCTGAGGCCCAGGAGGAGCTCCTCCCTCCACCCCCACCCCGCCCCCCTCCATCGCCAAAAATAACCTCAGGGTATTTATGGAAGCCGGGCGAGCAAGCACGAATTGGACCATTTAAAAAAAAATAATAACTTCTTTCATCGTGAGAGCTAACAACCTGAAAAAAGAAATTCAGCATCGTGATCAATTTGAAGTAGCTTGAGCATCTCACCCCCCCCCCCAACACACACACACACACACACACACACACCTGCATCTGCTTTCTCTGATGACTGATTTGTTTGTGCTCCAGTGGGCCTACTTTTTACATTCTAGTCATATTTTATTGTCTCAGATATGCAATCTTAGGCATATACGCTATTTTGTGTATGTCATCTGTGTACAAACAGGTGAAGCAGCTTACAAAGTATTTCATGGTTCGTCTCTGGCTGTGCAAGACTTTAACTTATACCTCATGGAGGCTGCTGTGTTTTGCGAATGGAAAGCTGTAGGGATGCATCGAGTTGACCTTTCCAGTCCCGCTACCGATAGCGATGCCTGGTTTTTGGGTACTGGCCGATACTGAGTACTGATCGGATACCAGTGTTTAATCAATAAGCTGTATGCCTCACTGTGTGAACGTGACTGGGATCGCTATTTTATGGGTTATGCCTCAGACATACTTTCCGAGTTCATTAGGTCTCGATCACACCGAGACACGTCGCTAGAAACGGAGGAGGACGATAAATTACTTAAATATCAATTAATAAATGTATTGATAAATACAGGAATAAATAAATGAATGCTGAAATAAATAAATGAAACTATAATTTAAAAAAGTATGCTGAAATAAATCTGAAAATAAATAAATTAATACATCGATGAATAAATCAAAGTGTATAAAGCATTAACAGGACATAAAGAAATAAATATCAAGCATTAATTTCTCCATTTTTGTTCACCTTCATTTATTCACGCCATGGGTGCACTCCTTCCTTGTGTTTTTATTTCGTTTTTTAGCATCACACCACTCGTCAATGTCACACTTGGCACCAGGCAGCCAATCAAATCACGCAAGAGGCGGGCTTTACATTGACTTCCTGCTTTACACCTGTAGCAAGGCATCTTGGTGTGATCAGACAATGCAGACGCGCTTCCGTTCATACTACAGTTGAGGGTACACGTCGGTCTGGCGTTCCATACCTTCACATTTCCCGCTTCACACTCCATTCCAGTTGGTAGTGATAAAGCACCACAACGTCGATTGCAAATTGCAAATTGCAAATTATGCTGTCGACCATCTTGGATTACGACAGTCGCCATGTTGTTTTTTTCACTACCAATAAATGGAGGTTACTATATTTGGAATGTGGAGGAGTGACGTCTCTGGTAGCGGCAGCGACCTGTCAATCACAGTAAGCCCGCTCTGAATCATACCCTGCTTTATGGTCTATTTGACTCTAAATGGACCATAATCTACTAAATGAACATCATGCTGTATTGAAGAAGACTTGAAACTAGAGATTGAGACCATAAACTCATGTTTACAATGTTTACTGAGGGAATAAATCAAGAGAGAAGTAGAGTAATTTTCTCATAGACTTCTATACAACCAGAGGAGTCGCCCCCTGATGGACAGTAGAGCGAATGCAGCTTTAAGAAACTTCAGCATCGACTTCACTCGGTAACGACGAATCTCCTCGTTCGTCCGCCCTTCAAAATAAAGCATCCACTTAGAGGCGTGTACGCCACCAACTGGACTGGAGTGTGGAACAAAACTGGAGCATGCTCAGTCAGCGCTCATGTTATGCGTTCAGTCCGCGCAGTCACATGCAGACATTGGTCTTTTCAAAATGAAATTCCGTCTTCAAAGAAACAACAAAACTACTCAGTTAGGTTGGGGAAAAGATTATTCCTTGTGGTTAAAATAACTACGGTGTGCCGTTACTGAAGTATTTTTCGCAGATATAGCTACGAACGCTGGATGAGACGAACCTGACTTTAACACTGTTTTATTAACCTTGTAAGACCAAATGTTACAAATACATAAATATATAAATGTACTGAATGTTATTTATTAAAATAATGGTAGCTGATACCAGATAATCCTATTGTCACTGATACCCAATCTAGCTATTTGAGACCGTATCGGATGGATATCAGCATCGGTGCATCTCTAATTTCTATTGGCTGGTTCATTTACTTGCTTTCCCTGGAGCTTTTATAACTGCACTTCCTTCATCAGCAGAGGGAGTTTGCTCAGGTGTGCTGCTCAAGGTCAACTTTCTACCTATGAACCAACAAAGAGAATTCAAGACAGACATACAGTTAGAAGGATACAGTTAAACGCTTTGCAGAAAGCAATGTGGACCTCGGTGTCGCTGTTGTTTCATCAATGTGTGATTCAAGGTCAAGAGAAAAACATTTGTGGTCTTTCATTCTGGCTTGTATCAACAATAAATGTGTGAACAATTCAAATCCAGTGCGACAACAAATGGAAATCTTCTCACCGTTTTGTTCATCGCTCTATACACATCTCATGCGAACGTTGCTATCTTTGGAAACGTTTGAATAGCTACAACTCCTAAAAGAAAGCTCTGTGCGTTTAATCAAAGCTTGGCTGAAGAACACGAGTTTGCAAAGATGGTATTAAATGTCAGGACTATTTTTTTTGCGTTTAGGCAGTGGCATTAACCTTTTTTTTTTTTACATGTTTCACTGCAAAACATGAATCCAGAAAGAGCTGCTAGTGGCATACATTAGTGACTGCCCTGCACGTCTTGCACGCATGAAGCTCACTCATTCACAACTGCATTTCTTATGAGCACATGTTCTCTGAATGTGTGCCATAAAAAAAAAGGTCTGTGTATGTGGGTCTGGTGAGTGGGTGGGAGAGAGTGAGACTGAGGCTGAAATAAGGTCACTGTTATAGTTCTATTAGAGGCCTTGATGGAAGTTCTCCTTGTGTTCCCATTTTGCCCAACACCTCCTTATCGACTCACTATGTGTGTGCGTGTGTGTGTGTGTGTGTGTGTGTGTGTCCACAGCACTTCTTTCATGACAAGACTGTCCAGGCCCTCGGGGGCTGCTGTTCTCCTCAAAGACACTAATGTGAAGTGACATGACAGCCAGTGGTGAGCTGCTCTGAGGGGACCTGCATTGTGAAGGAGACCCAGGAGTCTGGCTGGTGGGTGGACAACAATAGAGAAAAGACCTCAAAAGGACAAGGCTTTTTTTCTCTTCTTCTTTTTTTTTCTCGCTCTGAAAGCGTCCGAGGCTGTCGCTTCTCGTTCCCACTCTTTCTCTCCGTTTCCCCATATTTTGGCGCTCAAACGACCCCGGTGAAAACATGTTTCACTATTATCTAGCAATTCCTCATTTGAGAGCAAGATAGATTATGTCCTTTCTTACACTAACAGAAGATTGAGTGCCCCCCACCCCCCACCCCACCCCCCATTTCCCCTTCCAAATAATTGTGGTGAAACAGTTGTTTGCTTACACCACAGGCTTGCAAAAAAGATGCTATCATTCAGGCTGAAATACTGTATATCACGAGAGGAGCTGCTGTGCAACCGAGACAACGCACGGTATTTTGTATCGGTGCACCCAACACCTACTGTGGAGAATAATACATCATCACCTAACCTTAAATCAGCTAAATGAGCTGCCCCCTTCAGCTCCACGGGACATTCATCAACACGAACCACCCTGCGTAGCTGCAAGTGACAGCCACCACCGGCTGTCCCACAAGCATATGAATGCTTTCTTTATTTAGGCCCGCGCTCATAAAAGTTTAAGATATGCACGTGCCCTTGGAGGCAGAGTCTCATCTGATTTTTTTTCTTCACTATTTCGCCATAAAGAGAGTTCCAGACTCGATGAATAACAAATACAGAGGCTATTATGAGGAGCATGTCAATAATTCATAATGGGATTATGCTTTGGTGAAGAAAATTTCTGGTCCTCCAGAATCACTTTTGAAACAGCAGGTGCGGTTCTGGCGGATGGCCGCTGGGAGGCGCTGGCCTGTGAGGTCAGCTTTAACTGAATGTGCGCCTTCACAGGTGCGTCAAGCCAGATATAGGATGGGAGAAATACAGGATATTAGGTGGGTTTCCTTCAAAATAAAAGCACATAATTAGTTGGACGCTTCTTTACAACTTCTTAATAACAGCCTGTTGTACAAAGGTGAAAATGCATTTCTTCTATACTGTATTTGATTAATAGAATAGTTTAAACTAAACAATATCTACTAGATAGTGTTGATATGATGTAATACAGATTATTATGTATTGTATTATTAATAATAATACTACAATATCTTTACCTAAACACTATCTACTAGTGATACTCTAGATATTATCTATTATACATAGTGTATGGACCATTAATTGGATAAGGTAAAAAAACAATGGAGGCGGGACAAAACCTGAATGGATTGTTTGAAGATATACTGTATATCCCAGCAGGTTCTGATTCTTATCCTGAATTACATCCCATAAGTGACTTGACGTTCTGGTCCCACTTCCATGACACTATTATATAGTCACACGCTCTCACACAATATCACAGAAACTTGTTTCCAAAGTTTGCAGATTTCTCTGAAGATTTTCCCAGGTCTGTACAGTTTATGATTATAGCACTTTAAAACATAACGACTGATAATAGAAACAGAATCTTAGCAAGGCCACATGTATTACACTATTCAGAATATATATATACTGTTAATGTGATGTGATAATATTTTACCTTATATATGTAGCTAATTTACTTAATGCCAAGTGGCTCTTACAAACAACATCTAAGCAATGTAAACAAGATTTCTCCAAACACTGTGTTCAGCATTATAGCAGCTGATTAATACTGGTTCTTCATATCAAATTGTACCTGTACATTAATGCTAGCTCGGCTATTTCTTCGTGTCTGCCAGTAGTTCAGGACTTAATGTTAATCCAAAAAGTAACAGTTTCAGCAGGAGAGCTTCTCTGTTGTGTGGCATTTAAAATGAGCCACAAAATAGTAAATATATTAGCACAACGGTCTGATATGTGAAACAGGCTGTTGAAAAAAATGGGGCTGTATAATTCGTTGCAAAGATATGCCATCTTTAAATAAAGCCTTGATTGTTTACCACCAGAGGGCCAAACGACTAAAAACAACTCACGTTAGCTAACACTAACTTGAGCACACGTGACATTAATGCTAGCAGAACCAGAGCAGCTTCCCTATGGAGTGCTTGTTCTGGGGAATTTAGGTCCAATTTTCCTCCGGTATTCTAACCCCGGTTTGTAAGACAACAACTTAACATATATGTCTGGTTCTTGTTGGCTTGCTAAATGTTTGCCTTTCTAAGCTGGTGACTCCTTTAAGCTAACGTGTAACGTTAGCGCAGAGTTAGCTTGCCTCGGCAGGTTACTGATCAGCTAACTGACACACAGTTTTTTTATTGCTTTTATTATTATTTTATGGGATTTGTATAACCATAAATATTGTAAAATATAGCAATATCCTTAAACATTCTCATTTATTTTGTATTATCATTAATGTCTGCCGCATTCACGTGGAATCAGGCAAACGGGAAAACCAAGTGTCATGTTAGTGGACGGTTGGAGCAGGACGGTAAAATTCGGTGAGGCTTGTAGAGAATACGGGCCCCTGGTAACGGTAGAC
The DNA here is from genome assembly GCA_016806645.1 of Ophiodon elongatus. Classification (NCBI taxonomy): domain Eukaryota; kingdom Metazoa; phylum Chordata; class Actinopteri; order Perciformes; family Hexagrammidae; genus Ophiodon; species Ophiodon elongatus. Next base: position 643,849 of record JACSYO010000734.1, read on the forward strand.
GGTGTTTCCGGTCCAAAGTTAAAATATTTAAACCTTTTTTCTTTTCCTTTTTTTACTGAATTTACAACTGGATGTTAAGTGGCTCCCTCACACCGGAAGAAAGTTGTTTCCGTTTGCAATAGAATATTAACAAAAGCTGCATTGTAGAGTTAACGGTACGTGCATTACAGGAATAATTACATAATTATTTTTTTTTACAATTTGACATCGTCATGCTTGTTTAGTATTGTATATTGTATATATTCCCTTACAGTATATTAACTATTTAAGACATTACTTAAAGTGGCTGGAAGCTGTAAGAGATGTGTTCAATGTCATTGGGTTACCTTAAACATATCTTTATTCAATTAAAATAATACTGTATTTAAAATATAGTTTTAATTATTTTCCTCAGTTGTATATGTTCCAATGAGCAGCAGTGTGATGTTTATTTTACTGTATTTCCTCATTTGCTATTTGGGATTAAGCCTAAATTTTAGCATGGTATTTAAAAAAAATAGGGGGGCAAACGTGAAGTCTTCATTCAACAATTGCACATGTACAATTTCATAAATTGTAAATAACAAACAGCAAAATACATTTAAATACATTTAAACTAACATGCCAGGGGGGCAATCGCAGAGAATAAAAAATAGACAGAAAAAAAGTTATAATAACAATAAAAGAATACAAATAGAAAGGGGACACTAAGGCACAAACTCTGATTGTGTAATTACAAACATATATCACAGACAATGCATGCCGTTACTGTTCTCATGGCCTTTTTGTTGGAACAACATTCAAGTGTTTTTAGATACATTTCAAACTCTTTGTAAAAAACACAAAAAATGGGTCTTTGTCTTGTAAACTTACACTTAAATAATAACATAACATAAATAATCAATACATTTATGATATACGCCCTTTCCTCAAATGTTCTGCCATAGCGCAAGAATCCAAATACAACATGTTTATAGAATAATGTAAAATCTTTGTACAAAACATCGCTTCAGTTGTGAATGAATGTTTTACTCTGAAAGCTTTTTACCGGAAACTGACGTCGTTGTGTGTTTCAGTCACATGGTGCTGCCTCACCGAGGAGCCGATGGAGCCAGATGAGAGAGGCAGGAGGCGAGCCCCTCCGGTTGCGCGTCAGCATCCCCTCAAATAGGCATCCGCTGCTGTCACTTTGTGCTCCACATACCGGGAGACGGACGACTGTAACCCCCGAAACAACGCATCTAAATGCAGCTGCTGCTGTTTCTGTTGTGTGTGCATGTGATGCCAAAGAAGAAGAGTAAAGGGAGGCTGCTGTGAGGAGGCTGCATGGAGCTTGGCACGGAATGATAGCGAGGATCAAGGCGCGCTGTCCCGGGAGAACTCATCTGAAGAGCCGGCCGCGAGAGACCGGGATGCTCCTCTAACGCACCTGGGGGCGGGCGGGCGAGTGAGTAACGCATCCGATGTCCACCTCTCTCATTTCGGTTCCACTTTGGTGACATCTGGGGCAGTTTTTAAATATATATTTATATATATATATTTATATTGCCTCTGCATGTCTTCCACCTGTCTGATCAATCATTCATAGGCTTCTTAGTAAAAGTGCAGCACGGACCGCTTGGTCAGCGATGTGTGAGAGTTACCTCTGCTAATTTGGAAAATGGTGCACTTTATTATTTCGTATCATTTTGTACGCCGTGCACACGCCCCGCAACTTAATGCATGCACGCATTAAAGGTTTAATGTCAGTTGGGGAGGTCGATCTCGTTCTCTCTCTTTTTCTCTCTTTTTTTTTTTTTAAGTTTCGATTGGAGCGAACATGTGTTGCACACCCGCGTCTGTGGTTCAGGGGGGCTATAATTAATAAAGCCGTTTGTGAGGGACTGCTCCTATCACAGGCGCTCATCATTAATCCGCTGATGGCCCGGAGGGCGTGGGTTGCTGTATGTGATGATAAGAGAGAGAAAAAGGCACCAGTCCTACTTACACAGCAGGGCTGATTAATTATGGACTCAGAACTGATGAACTCAGAGACTGAGAGGTGCAGGAGAGGAGACATGTCAAACAGAAACAGAGGCTTTAAAATTATTTTGTATATATATATATATATATATATATATATATATATATATATATATATATATATCAATTTAATGTTTCATTCTCACCAATGATGTTTTTGCAAAAATGCAAGTTATTTTTGTTTAAATACACAAGTCTTAAATTAAGAAAATCTTGCTTGAAATTATTGCCACGACTATAAAATCTTCATCCGTCTGCTATGATTTTCTCACCTGTAATATGCTTCGCTCACTGTGCTGCCGAATGTGTGGGTGTGAGGAGAACTTCTCAGTGCATGTAGATGAATGAAATCCACTTACTATGCAGCAAGGGTTCCCATCTCCAGTGTGTGTGTGTGTGTGTGTGTGTGTGTGTGTGTGTGTGTGTGTGTGTGTGTGTGTGTGTGTGTGTGTGTGTGTGTGTGTGTGTGTGTCTATATATATGTGTGTGTGTGTATTTCACCTCATTACACTCATTGTGTTGACTTAAGCAGGAGGGTCACCCCTGAGGCCCCGTCCTCCTGCCGTATTGAGGAGCGATGCCCCCTGAATTACACCGCGCTCGGTCCGACTGCAGAAGCACATCATGAGCACGCCGGGCGAAGCTGCCATTTACGACTGAGAACGTCCACGCGTGAATGTGACGTGCGGTTATATTTCCTGGCACATATTTGAGTGTGTGCATTACACAATCGGTGGAAGCTAGTCCCCCTACTCATTACGAGTGTTTTTTTTTTTGTTTTTTTTTGCTGAGAGGTGCTCAACACTTTGGATGTCGTGTGTTTCAAATTTGCGATTTTAGCTTCAGCTCTGGTTCGAATTATGTTTCGCAAGCCTGCCCACGCACTCACTTTGTGTGCAGGGTGCTCCTCTATTCTTGGTTGTTCTACAAGCTGACAAAGAAACTCCCTTACTTACAAGCCTGTGTGCTGCATTTCTCCCGAGGCGTTCTCAATAGTCTCCCAGAGTATGTATTAAACATCAAGCATGTCGAACGGTGGGGCCGAGCACTTTAAGGCAGAGTCAGCCTTCTGCGGAGGGTGACAGAACAGTCAGATGGCCCCCACAGGGCACGGAACAATTCCTGCTGCTGATGCACCCAAGGCGACAGGACTGGAGCGCTCCTTCCTCCTACCCTTTACTCACCCTCCCTCCCTCCCTCGTCATCCGCCTTCCATCCCGTCATCCGTTCCCATCTTCATCTCGTAGAAATAAACACACTCTTTCTCTCTGGCTCTCGGGTTCACTTGCACACCTGCAGCACGGCTTCTGTGCAGGCGGCAACCTCCGGTTCTGCCGAGTGAAGCCGATGCGGAAGTGTCTTAAAACCTGTATTATCTCTACTGACCATCAGGGGGCGACTCCTCTGGTTGTATAGAAGTCTGTGAGAAATTTACTTTACTTCTCTCTTGATTTATTCCCTCAGTAAACATTGTAAACATGAGTTTATGGTCTCAATCTCTAGTTTCAAGTATTCTTCAATACAGCATGATGTTCATTTAGTAAATTATGGTCCATTTAGAGTCAAATAGACCATAAAGCAGGGTATGCTTAAGGGCGGTATTACTGTGATTGACAGGTCGCTGCCTCTGCCAGAGCCGTATACGGCATCAATACGTCCCTCTTCCGCATTCCAAATATGGTAACTTCTGTTCATCGGTTGCTAAATAGCCAAGATGGCGATGGCCGTATTCCAAGATTCCAAATATAGTAACCTCCGTTTATTGGTTGCAGAAAAAAAAACATGACGACAGCATAATTGCCGAACTCGAGGCTTCATAACATCAGTCCACAAACCAGTGGGTGACATCACGTTGACTACGTCCCCTTCTTATATACAGTCTGTGGCATACACACATTAAACATGTCTCTCCCATAAACACAGATGTGTGCCTAAAGAGAAATAATATTTTTCGGTCATCAATCATACCTGCTTTCACACACTTTCTGGTACACACAGCTACATTCTTACATCTGCAATCATGCAAACACTTTTGACACTTTATTAGTTACATCTGTACAATCTAACGCAATCCAATACAACTGTGCCTTAAAGTCTACTTTTATGACTCCTATTATGTTCAACTTTTTTGACACAAGAGGTGATGATTAAAAATATGTTTTGCTATTGAGGTTGTGATTAGCGGTGGTGGTGTACTGGACTTAGCGGTACAACAGGTGACAAAACTCAATGTGGATCGAATCAGCAGAAGGGAAAAAAAGAAAGACGAGCAAGTATAATTTTTTAAAAATGCTCCAATCACATTCTTTTTTTTGTATTCGCAAATACCGATTGCAGATCGTTGATGAATCACTGTCCCGAAAACTTATTTTGACCAGTTAAATAACCGTCAAATATTCTAAATGTTGTTCTTTTACTTTTTTATAGTCATCTATACTGGTTATTTACACAAAAACACACATTTCTAAATGATTAGGAAATAAAAGACTGTATTTTTATTAATATAAATAATTATTAGCATTAGTAGATACGAGTTGTTTAGAGCTAGCGTTAAACAGGTCATTATTCCGTTTCTATTATCTCCTTTAAACAAATGTATTTATTCAAGTTTCCTGCCAAAAACAACAGGATTTTTTTTAACACATCATGATAATGTTATAATTTACCTTCGCCCAATACAAATCTTTACTGAACAGAGCCTGAACGCATCATAATTTAGCTGAATGGAACCTCTGTACATTAGCTGTTGGGTCCGGTGCTGCTAACGTTACTAGCTCTCCTCCTCCTGCCGATTCCAACACAGATTTGTTGTTCACATTGTAACATTATCAGAGATCATGAATGCTGATCATCAGATTTTTACTGATACTCTATTTCACTTTATAAAGGTTTTACCTGCAACCCTGTCAAAGGGTTCTACCTAGAACCCAACATAAAGGGACATACCTAGAACTATATGTGAAAGGTTCCACCCAGAACCCCTAAGGAGAGGTTCTACAGACAACATTTTAATGGTGCAAAGCTTCCACTCAGACCCCTCTGTGGCAGTTCTATCCAAAGCCTTTTGTCATGGTCCTGGGGTATTTTTTGTTACAGTTTGTTTCCTCTTTTAGTTTGAAAGTCCTCTCCTATTGTGTCTTGTATTGTTTTACTTCCTTCCTTTGCGATGGTCTGCCGCACCCCGATTTGTTCCTGAGTCCAAACACCCTTCTGTCCTTGTGTATTTCGTCTGTGTGTTTTCCCTCTTTCTGTGTCCGGACGTCTGCATTTGTTACCGGTGTTCCTCTTGTCATACCTGTTCTTCATCACTTTGTTTTTTTGGTGTCTTTCCTTTGTACTTTGTATTGCCGCAGTCTGCTCTTTCAGTTCTTGTTTCCTGTCAGTTTTATTTTTTCTTCTACCAGCTTTTTGTTATCATAGCTCGCTATTTGTTAATTTTATCTGCTTGCCTGGTGTCTTGCATTTGGGTCCACCTTTAAGAACTGAAACCATAACAGATTTCCACCTTCTAAAGGTACGAATCAGAACCCACCCAGTGGGTTCTACCAATAACCCCTTTAATAATCCCTTTTACACCCTTTAGATCTTTCACTCTATCCATGGTTTAACAGGATAGCCTAGGCCCACGGGAACCACCTCCAGCTGCCTTTGACCTTGCGGTGCTTAAAACCATGAAGTGGAGAAGGCAAACAACCAGATAAAATCAATGTGCCGATGATCTTGCTATTGTTGTAGCAAAACTTGATGAATTTAAAGTTGTCCTTAAGTGCTCTGTGACTTGATTTAAATTCTCCTTGAAGTTTTAACATTGCTTGAAATGCCACTTTGTACACTTTGAGAAATAAGTGTTACAAAGGGGTTCTATCTGAAACATTTGCATTTGAGGAACCTATTTTTTTTAAGAAAGGGTATTTCAAGGGTTCCTTGTGAGAATAAAGGTTCCATTAGGAACCTTTTTCATCCAAAGAACCCCTTTTGAAAGAAACAGTTCCTCAAGGATTGTTGAAAGCATGGGTTAAAAGATCCTCTCAGCTCACCCCGCCTCAAGAACTGTGATTGTGAGCCATGATTGTCGTGACTTGTTCTGCATCACATCAGCCCCGACCCTTTAGGAGCCTCATGAGGCCGAATGCTGCTAGAACTAAACTAAAACCACGGTTGAAGTGGAGAAAGATCAATGTCATATGAAAGGGAATATGAAAGAGTTCTTGGCAAAAACTCCTGGGGGAGTTAAAGATGAAACCCTTGGATTATAAAAGGGTTTTTGGCAGAACAACCTGGGTGTTTGATAGACGAAACCCTTGGATTATAAAAGAGTTTTCTGTAGAACCCCATGGGTAGGTTCTTGATGAAACCCTTGGAATATAAAAGGGTTCTTGGCAGAACCCCCTCGGTGGGTTTTATACAAAACCCATGAAATATAAAAGAGTTTTCTGATTAGAACCTTTAAGAAGGTGGAAAGGTTCTGGAAAGATTCTACAGAGAGGCTTCTGGGTGGAACCTTTGACAGATGGGTCAAGGTGTAACCCTTTATGTTGGGTTTTAGGTAGAACCACCTGAAAGGGTTCCAGGTAAAACCTTAATAAAAGGTTCAACCAGCAACAAAAATATGTTTTCATATAGTCATAAAGTAAAAAAAACCTGTATGGTTCTAGTTAGCGCCTTCATTTCTCAGGGTGTAGGTATAGGCTTTTTCAGGAAGGCTGTAAGCCAATCAGAAACTGAGAATTTAAATTGCCTTCCTTTTCAGATAAACACTATTTTCTCCCCTCCACATACACAGTCATTACCTCTTTCTTGTATAGTAGGTTATCACATACTCACACACGTATAAACATAACCATTATATAGAGGCTCAAGTGTGTCACGGTGTGTCTGTGAGTCAGAATCACAGCGGTAATAAGAGAACAGAGTGCACAGCGGCTCACAGTTATTCAGTCATTGTCTGAGGCCTTTGGTTGTTTATAAAAGGTGCAAAAGTGTGATGTGAGCTCCACAGATCACGGAATAAATGGTGCGTGAATCGTCGAAGTGTGTACGCGCGAGCGTGTGCGCGCGCGTGTGTGTGTGTGTGTGCATGTCAGCTGTGTGCATAATAGCTGAGGGATCTGGGGGCCATAGATTGGCCAGTCAGCCACACAGATGTGCCCTATAGCCTGGACTCAGAGTTGCTGGGGCCTCGAACTGGACTGCCACCCAGCATTAGTGCCACGGATCCGTGACCAAAGGGCTCAGGGCACCAAAACCCACTGTCTGCATAAAGCGCTCTCCATTATTAATGCTGCGTGTACAGGGCAATAAGAGGCAAGGGAGGAAACAAGGAAATGGGCGGCGAAGGGTGAACGCAGAGGGAGGATAAGCAGATAGAAGTGGAACAAATTAACGGAAAATAATTATTTTTGAAACAGCTTTTTCTTCCACTTCTGCATCGTCCTCGTTCCACGGTGAACTCAACACTGACATCGAGCACATGTGGTACATTTAAACAAAACTGAGATCACCATAGCAACAAGAGATCAAAAGTGATCTTTCAATTGCTCTCCTCTTAGAGACACGCGAAGAAGAAGGACATTGACCAGTTAGACCTTCATCTTTTTTAACACGTTGTTTCTCAATGTTCACACCAGTTATGGCGTCACACGTCCTGATTTTTCAATCCATGCATTAATCCCCCCCCCCCCCCCCATTGATTTCACGGTTAGTTTAGTATCGTCATCTCAGTGTGCACTAAAAAACATTTCAGGCTGGGTCCAGCATTGCAGTAGCTTGCCATTAGAGAAGGAGCACTGTAATTCATAAGTATTGATTCAAGTCTCAGCAGCATTACGGCCTAATGTCCCTGAACATGACTATATACAAGACAATAAATGAGGCAGCGAAGGAAAATCGGTGTTTTACATAGATATTCTGTTAACTCCCCATTGTGTCAAATGTGATAAAATCATAATTCAAGACGTAATCGTCTTGTTCTGAACATTGCGGCTCCATTATTACATGTAGACAATGTTCTCCATCCTCTGTTTCCGTTGAGCAGCCAACATGCCCCTTGAGCTGACGCTTGTCGTGTCAGCTTTGGGTGCTTTCTGAACTTGAAATTTGCAACAATGACTAGATGCTCAAAATATTCTGTTTTGGGCCCTCATTCTGAAAAAGAAAATATTCCTAATAAGCTGTTTACATTGTTAATGAAGATGAATGTACCACTAATATTCCAGTTTACATGCAGCCGTGCGTACTCCCACTAACGTAAAACGACCCCATGCCTCATCCTCATCACCGGGGCCGGTGAACACATCCCACGTCGGCTGTGTTTGACGTGAGTCGATGCCCTAACATGTCGTTTATCACCCCTAAATACGGAAAAGTGGAACGGCAGGAGAAGCTTGTGTCATTTTGCTTCTTTGCGTCAAAATACATTTTTTTCAAAGTTTTCCACCGGTGGCGGACATATTTAAAGTAGGTATGTTTCTCCTTCCGAACCAGAAATGTGGCCTTTTCTTTTGGGCTTGCATCTCCTCTCCAGCTTTGAAAACTCTTGGCTAGTTGGTTTGTGTTCAACGCACAGAGATGGTCGTAAACCGGAACGAGGCGGTGTGTCTCTAAGTGCTGTCAAAAAACAAACATTGAGATGCATATTCCCGATGTGCTCCTAAAACCCAAATAATATCAGCATATTACACACGTCTTAATCGAAAAATGTTTAATTTGGAATAAGACCTAATTCAGAATATCCAAACAGGATATGATGTTTACATATCAATCGTTATATTAGAAATAATAGTGGAATATGAGACAGCATGTAAACGCAGTCAATGCTACAGTTTGTATCTGCATGTGTCCGCATTTGTTTCAACAATTAAAACCATGCTTCTAAGCAGTCACAGTAACATCACTTTTAACTTCCTTTAGAGAGTTTGAAAACCTTTTCAAGGTCTTAGCATCAGGTGCAGTCTGAGCTTCGAATTAAAGTCTCCATTGAGGAAATATTCCATCAACCCTTAACTCATGTGTGGTCTTACCAGTTTGATTTATTAGCCTTCTGGTGACGGTTTATAAAAACCTCCTTAATATATGCATGCATGTGTGTGGCTTTCCATTCATCATGGTCACCGTTCTCTTTGAATTTGCAAGCCAGTGTAGGTGACACTTTGTTCCTCTAATGTAGTAACATTAAGATTTGTAGACCGTAAAGTAAAATATAAAAACTTAGGGGGAGACACTTTGGGTGACTAGGGGGAAAAAATCAAACTACTAGATATCACTATCAAACTTCCCCACTTGATTACTGACATTAAGACAATTATTTTTGGTATTACAAGTTAAGTTCTGAAAATGTATGTTTAAAGATTCATATGAGGCATTATCTTATTAAATGTGTTAACTTTCATACATTTCCAGAACAGAAATCTGAACATTGGATAAAGCCAGGTTCAACATTTTTGGATATATCTTTGTATCACTCCATAAATCAGAGAATTTTCTCCACATTTTAGTAACAAAATGTTGTATAAATCAGGCTATGAATGATATATAAACTAACCCCTCCGTAGAAATCTTCAGAATATAGAGAGGAATGAAACTGGAAACTTTGGTGGCTGTAAGAGCTGCCGAGGTGGAGATTTCTGGATCAGAGTCTGAGAAAAAAAACTAATAAAGAGATGTTTTGTAAAAAGACAGACATTTTGAAGACACTACAGGTGAATAGGGTAAAAAAACAACATCTAATAGATATCACCATGAAACATTCCCAGGTGATTACTTAAGTTAAGACAATTATTCGATTATACTACCTACAATTTTCTTATGCTAACCTTTGGTGAATTTAGGAGAAATCTATAGACGCAAATAAACAACTTAGTAAAATAAACACTTACACGGTTATTTTGGATGTTTTCTGTCCGCTAGTCTGTGCATGAAAAACATTGATTTTGCCTGCAGGGGTCTCACCTTAATTATGATATTAGTATTTTGCCCAAAAACTCAGTGAGTCAATGGGGGACAAAATATATAACAAGGACATATCATCCCATTTTCTGCACTGGAAGGGCACCCTCGAGGGCACTTCATCACGTTTTTACGATGAACTGACCAGCGCAACTTTGCCACACAATTTAAAAATAATGGCAAATCAATCTTTTTTTAGTGAACTTTACTGATACCGAGACACTGGGACCTCAGTCTTCTGCTGTTCCACTCGGTGCCTCAGAGACAAAGCCTCACAGTACAGCAGGCCGCTCTGCATCTATGCTTAAAAAAAAAAAAAAAAACAGGAGACGTTTTGGTTTTTTTATTCTTAAAGTTTGTCACTTTTGTGGGTGGAGAAGTGTTCACACCAGTTTAATCCGCGCAAACAGAGCGAATCATCTGGGTCTCATTAGCGGGGACGGGATGCTCCTCTGCTTTGTGTTTTATGCTATTAGATCGGCAAACTTTAACATAAAAAAAACCCAGTGCCTGCTCCTGCTTTAAGGGAGGGGAGAGCGTTACATAACCATTTCTCATGCTGAGATTTGGGGCTTGTTTCGTCAGACTTCGCTTCACATTTCTACCGAGCAAATTTCAATATCAGGATCTGTCTTAAACACACAAGAGTGGCAGTATGTAGTGCTCATAATGCAATAATTGAATGATTGCAGTATGAAAAACCCTCTTCTGAGTGAATTATCTCCTCAAAGAAATAATACAAAAAGTACATTTCTACTCACAGACTCATAACTGCGATGAGGGACAAGCTGTTCTCCAAAATTCGTCGCTGTACCCACGAAGAATAATGCCGTAATTTGTAGGTGTCACACAAAATATTTTTGTATGGTATGCACGTAATAATGAATGAGGAAGTATTAGGACAGGAAAAGCACACACAGGGCGGGCTGAGGTGGACGGGTCCAACAAACAGCTGTTAGTTTTCGCCGTGTTAAAATAGAAGTCGACAATTTATTCGCCACGTCGCTTGCGTACTTCAGTAACGCCACTTCTGTAGTTATTTTAATCCAAACTACGATCCTATTCCTAAACTTAACCGAAGTAGTTTTGTTGCATGAACTCAACTGGGTTGTTTCCCGTGAAGACGGAAGTTTAATTCCAAAAGACTGAATACGTGTAACGAGCGTAAATTGACACTAGTTGCTGGACTTCCGTAGAAAAACGCAAACAAATTAGAAGTAACTTTTCTTAAGATATAATACGAACCTTTGTGTGAAGATAAGCTGCAAGCAAAGACTGTATTCAGGAAGTGGACGTAGTCATCGTGACGTCACCTATCGATATGTGGACTCCCGTTTTGAATCCTTGAGTTCGGAGATTTTGCCGTCGCCATCTTGGCTTTATTGCAACCGATGAACGGAAGTGACCATGTTTGGAAAGCGTAAGGAAGTGATTTAGAGACGCCGTATACGTCTCTGGGAGCGGCAGTAGAACCGGAGGTTGCCGCCTGGTTGCGAGGGAGTAGTTATGCTGTTTGTAATTTATGCTTCATTAAATATTCGTGCATATGTGTGTTTCACCTTCCTAATCCATTTGTCTGAATTTGCATGTTACAGTGTGCATATATATATATATATATATATATATATATATATATATATATATATATATATGTGTGTGGCGACACATTTATAGTGTTAACATGAATATGAGGTGTGACACTGCCATAGATGTCTCTTCCTGTTTGAGACTCGCTGCTGCGCGAGTTCACCTTTGTAACAGTAGCTGTTTATTGATTTCTCTGACAGTCGCACAGGTGTTAGCGACGGAAGATCAGCCCCTGCACTCAGAGATCGCGACGATGGCGGCGGGGCGTTTCCATGCTGACTGGTTATTTATTCATTAACAGGCGGCGTGCACCCCAGCTCGGCCTCGGAGGACCGTTGTCACCTGTTTCACCTCCTCGAGGGTTTGAGATGTAACGCCGCGTTTGGTGTCAAATCCGTCTCGGCTGTGCAGCATCACACAACATTTTACACACAGCAGCATCCACCTCGTCCGCCATGCCGCCTGTCGAACAAGTGAGACTGTAGGGACAGAGAGAGCCGGAGGAAGGGTGGAGCCCGGGGCTCCGGGGACCGGGGCAAGGCAGATCCTCTATTGATTGGTTTAGTAAGAGAATCCTCGGGCTTTTAGTGCTGCTGCTTAATAAGAGTGGTTTGTGGAAAGAGAGATCACATCAACTGAACTCCACTCCAGAGGCTGAACTTCGCAACCCGGTCTCGCCAACACCATTCAACTAACTCCAATGTTAACCCGCCGGCGTCCTTATTAGATGCTCGGAGCAACCGATGAAGTAGAACAAAGAGAGAGGTCGTCCTTTTTGTAGGGCTGCCCCCTCTTAGTCGGTTAGTTTTGGTCTCAGTCGACGGGGATTTCTTTAGTCCATTAGTCGTTTTTTATGCTTCTTTTCATCCTGAAGTACTTTATCTCCAAGAAACTTATGAGCACATGAGAAACAAATTTAAAGTGGTGCTTTTGTGTGATTCTTTGTGTGGAAACTGATCTGTCGATGAAATCAACTAATCGTGCGAGTGTTAGACGACTGAGACTTTCTTCGGTCGAGGACAGCCATGACTTTTAAGCACGTCGGTCGAAAAAAAAACTAGATTTTAAAAATGTTCTCACAGTAAAAACTCAGCCCAGTGTTGCCAACTCTTTTCCAATTAAAGTAGCGAGCATCATTATTGTCATTATGAACATAAACAACAAGCACGACTATTGTTGGTACTCACAGAAGTTAAGCTTGCAGCTTGTGGAAGACTGAATGAGAAGAATGTGTGCAGGCTAGCAGGTAGGTCGTCCACCACATTCGGGCCGAATAAATTGACGGGACGCGTTTGGTACACAGATAACCGATTTTATTTTCCTTTTTATGCCAAGGCATCTGATTCATTGATCGTAACAAAAACATTCTTTAAGGGAAGGCCGCTGACCCAGCTTCGGTATTTGACGAGCTTTAAGAAAAAGTTCACGGCAAGAAAATCCAGACATAAGCAAGAGGTCGTTAGTAAGTCTACATTGTGATCTTTGGCACATGTTAAGATTTGGAAATATCTCTTTACACGAGGAGACCTCCGCTCGACATTTTCTCTGCGAGTTCAGTTACACCTCTCGGGTTTTTCGTAAGCGACATAAAGGTCGTAAACATTTGGGCCGAATGTGGTTGTGTGATCCTCTCCGTATCGAAACCTAAGCAGCCAAAACTCACACAGCAAGATCACGCCATCCAGATCTTGCAGTTGGTGTTTTTTTTGTGTGCTTGTCGCGGCGTTTTTTTTTTTTGCATTGACATACTCTTTTTTTTTTCTTCGCAGCAGCACGTCCTCCTATCTGTCTATCTTGGTGTAAAGTCAAGAGCCTGGCTTCAGAGAAACACTGAGCTATTTTAGGAGGCAGCAGATTGCGTTAAGCGAGGAAGTGAAGTGACACAACTGGGGTTGAGATTTCTCGGAGCCTGAAAACCTTGAAAATATCTTTATTTAGTACTTCACTCCCCTGACGCCTTTGCACATTGCACCTATCTACCATCAGATAACGGGTAGCTACGGAAACAGGCAGCACATCAAAGCCCGAAGATACACAACCGCATTACCCTCTCACTTTGTTATTGCAAAATTACATTTTAATTCAGGGGGACTGCTTCTCCACACCTAGGTCATTTTACTTCCTGTGTAAGTGGTGCAAAAATATATTTTTATCACCATTTTGTCACCTTAAAACATAGATCATTGAATTTTGAAGAGTGTTACCAGCTAATATAACTTTGAAGAATGTGGGACGTATGATACTCAGTGTGAGAAGCGCCGGGACTATTTTTGGGCTGTTTTTGATGATTTAATTTTATTATTTATGTATTCACCTCCACATGAAAGGGAGCTGAGGTCCCAAGTGGTTTCTTTCTTTTTTTCCTCTCTCACACACTTTCCCCTCTCTTTCATGCAAACAGACACAAATCCATATTTATTTAGCCATTTGTAACCATTTTTCGTAAATGCACGTCATCGTTTTCAGCACTTTTTGTCTTTTTACTTGATGGGATCTGTACACCTCCACTGATGCAGTGACTTCCAATGTAATCCGACACCTTTGTGTGTGTGTGTGTGTGTGTGTGTGTGTGTAAGTGCAGCTCAATGTGCTTGCACATGCTCACACTTGTTTAATGAAAGCACCTGCTGTGTTTGTCCCCTTCATTCACCCATCAGATCGATAGCAAGCTGTGTCTGTCAGCGTGGAAGCTGTCATGGAATCTCTGCTAACCCAATTAACCAAACCGTGCACTAACCCAATTAGCAGCAGCTCTGCACTATATTAACCCCGTTCACACTGCCACACACACGCACACACACACACACACACACACACACACACACACACACACATCCCACTGGCATCAAACATGCAAGGCCAGCGGGTCAGACACAGAGTGGAATCACTACTGATATGATTTACTTCTCCCATACTGAGCAGCAATGCCTGTGAAATATTAATGAAATGTGACGTGTGATGTTTTTCTCATTGATATAAAAACAGCGTTGAGAAAACACACATTACTAATGTTACCATTTGGGGAGCTCAAATAACTGTACACAAGCACCGCATGCAGATTATGATTTTGACTTTGACGGACTCTATGAAGTGATCTCAGGCATATTTATGTTTGATAATCATAAACTGTATACAAGAAGATGACGTAGTCAACGAGACGTCACCCATTGGTTTGTGGGACGCTGTTTAGAAGCCTGGAGTTTTCGCCGGTCACCATCATGTTTTTTTAGCAACCAGAAGTGACACGAGAGGAGCGAAGTACAACCGGACGCTGAATAAGATTTTTAGGCGATCAATAATGTTACGATCAGCTTTCATAAAAGTGAAAACAAATTGTGAAAGGGTTAAAGTTGTAAAACGAAAAATTGGACAACTCCCAGACGCCGTGGTACCGACCGGTCAATCACAGTAGCCCTGCCCTAAATCATACCTTGCTTTATGGTCTGTTTTACTCTAAATGGACCATAATTTACTAAATGAACATCATGCTGTATTGAAGAAGACTTGAAACTAGAGATTGAGACCATAAACTCATGTTTGCAATGTTTAATGAGGGAATAAATCAAGAGAGAAGTAGAGTTATTTTCTCATAGACTTCTATACAACCAGAGGAGTCGCCCCCTGCTGGTCTTGAGAGAGAATGCAGCTTTAAGACACTTTAGCATTTGCTTCACTTTTCAGAACCGGAAGTTGCCGCCTGGTTGAATGCAGGTAAATAATCTGTGTGGAGCGCAAAAGAGGCGGAACGCATTGGTCGAAATGTAATCTGGAAAACCCGGCGACTATCGTCAGACAATGACTTTGTCTTCTGTTGATTAAAATTATCTTGTGAAACAATCTGGTCATACACATCGTTGCTAGCCTGACTGTAAACAACGAGCAGTGCATGGAAAAAAAGTTTAAACTCTGCAGTCACACAGACATTTGACCTAAAACACACGTACGGTACTCAACCAGTTAAATGACCTTGTGCTCCAAGAGGAGTCGCCCCCTGATGGACATTAGAGAGAATGCAGGTTTAAGGCACTTCAGCGTTGGCGCTTCACATTTCAGAACCGGAGGTTGCCGCCTGGTGATAAAGCCAAGTAGCTAATAGCAATGTATATAAAGTAGGGCTGCAACTATTAGCCTATCAACTTGACATTAATCAGCAACTATTTTGCTGACCAAATAATCATTTTTCTTTATTTTTCTGAATTTCTCTGGGTTTTTTGACTGTTGGCCCCCTGAGTCATCTGTGACATTTCTGACAGTGTCAGAGGTTGTGAGTAGTGTGATGGATGATGGATGAGCAGGCGTAGCAACTCGGCAGTAGCTGCGCTACAGTGGAGGTGTAAGGTAGGTGGCCTTGTTCGAGAAGTGTAAAGAAAGGCAGAATGACTCACTCAGAGACGAGCCTGCGTTCTCCATTGAGAAGCAACCCACAGAGCTCTCTCTCTCTCTCTCTCTCTCTCTCTCTCTCTCTCTCTCTCTCTCTCTCTCTCTCCTGTCTCCTCTCCATCTGTGGTGCTGCATCGGATGCTCAGAGAGGAGGGGAGAGGGGATGGCAAAACATGCATGTGGGTTAACGTTTGAGCAACACACCTGGGTTAATGGTTTTTCCATGAGCTGCCATTGTTGAGGCCGAGTCGGCTTTTAAGTCTGTATCAAAATCGATGGCTCCTCCGTCCGAGGCGGGGAGGAGCAGGTTCGGCCTCTCTCTCTGTCTGCACGGCCACGATAACGCTGCTCAATGGGCGCTAACCACCTTTCAAATGGAAATGGAATACCCGGGGAAAATTGGACACAGTCATCCGGATGGTACTTAGCACCGGGCGGTGAATGGGAGCGCGGCAGCGTGAGCGGTCGAGGGGCGTGTGCCGCGCTTTTGGCCTTTTGTTGCGCCAGAGCTAAAGCTTTTTACAGAGCAAACCCAGGTTTATGTTGCGCTCCTTCTTTATTCTTTTTTTTTCTTTAACACACCAAAACGAAAATGGAACCGCGTCGCACAGCGAGGCATGTAAGACTGGATGCAAGCTTGCAAGTGCAGAGAGTGACTCACCCAAAAACCACGGGGGCGTCTGCTACAGACAGTATTCTAACTTACAGTATGCACTCATCCCAGTGCCAGCGCGCTCTTCCCGTGTCTCCTCCACATCTCCTCTTCCCACCTCTCGCTCCGTCCCTCCCTCATTAGCTTGCTTGGAAACACAAACATGCACACACCAGAAAAACTCCGGCGAAAGCGGGGAGGATTCATGAATTGCTGACATAGAAAGCAAACGCTGCGATCAGATTGAGGACTGGCTCGGTCCCCTAAACCCCAACAACCCCCCCTGGGAATGGATTTAAAATAAATCGCTCATAGATTCTGCCTGGCCCTAAAGATTAAAGTGCGTGTGAATGCATGTGTGTGTGTCTGATCTGTCAAAACGAGACACATATTCTGTGAATATTCAGCATGCGCATACAGCCCAGCCACAGTGTGTCTCCGTGTGAGTGTTACAGACTGTAAAGCTGATGAAAAGAGCCACTGGGCGGGCGTGCCGTGGTAAATGGTTGCATGAAAGTGTCGACATGTGTAACTGCTCCAATTGGTGCTCCGGAGTCGTCCTCGGGGGAAATAAGGGGCAGCAGCGCAAGGAAGAGAGTTATGAGTCTGTCCTACATGTGCACGTTTTTCCCACTTGTTCTGAGTCGGGGATTTGATGCAACACGTGCAAAAAAGTTTAGATTTTGAAAAAAAAAAAAAAATTGTCTGTGTGTGTGTGTGTGTAATTATCTTTGTTTACATGCACAGTGTGCACATATGTGTCTATAGGCTACGTGTGTGTGCCGTGTGTTTGATCAGGACTCCCGAGGACTCCATATGGTGTCAGGGGGGGGACACACGTGCTCCAGGGGCAGCACTCAGCAGCTGTCTGTGGACTCAGGGCAGCACACACACACACACACACACACACACACACAAACACACACACACACACACACACACAAACACACACACACACACACACAAACACACACTGTTTCAATTTACATATTTCTATGCACATTTTCTGAAGCATCGCGTGTACACTAAGTAAAACAGTAACGAGGCAACATCCCGGTTGAGAGTCATGTGTTTGTTTGACCCGTCCATCAACTCCCTCTCTTTACTTGAAATGCTTCTCATGAGTCGTGTTTCCATTCACAGATTTTTAGTACTGCTGGTCAGCAGAGAGAATGCAGGTTTTCAGACACTTCCACATCGGCTTCACTCGGCAGAACTGGAGGTCGCCGCCTGGTGGGGACTTTTTGGGTCTTTAAACTTCCTGGTTCATGATAACGTGGATTACATACAAATGGATTTTTGTGGGCTACATCTACAAATTACAGCGCATTTGTTATCGTATAGCTACAAATGCTGCTTGAGAAGAGCCGGACTTCTTCTTTAACTCTGTTTACTGGTAGATTACAGCCATGTGTCGCTTCGCCGAGTTTATTCGCACCAAACCAGTCGATGGAAACACACTTAATTCATACTTCTTCTTTTTAGGCATTTAAAAAAAAGAATAGCTTGAAGTTGGCTTGATGATTGAATGGAAACACTCGACTGTGTAAAGGTTGTGGCTTCCCACAAACCCAACACGTACTGTAAAATGCAACATTTAGGTTGCGGGTTTGAATCAGCCCGGGTCCCCACCTTGTTTGCATGTCACGCCCTTTCTCGCCTGTCTTTCTGTACTTATTGTTCAAATGTGCGATACGACAGCCTCAAAGAAAGGTGCAAAAGGTGGCTGACTTTCAGTTTGGCTGGTAATTCAAAAAGTCTTCTTTCTTTGTAACCGTTTACTGAGCTAGAGAGGATTGCAGAGTTGGCTTAGGGAGAAGATAAGGGAACTAATTCCTTCCCTCTTCTCCTTTTGCTCTTTGATCCTCAACCTCCCGCTTCATATCGCTGTGATTGCCATGTTTATGACGGCTCCTTTTCTCCTCTCGCCTCTCGCCTCTCCCACTGTGTGGTGTGGCGTGTCAGCAGTTCATCTTCTGTTGGAGGTCCTCTCGTGCACACACACACACACACACACACACAAACACACACACACACACACACACACACAAACACACACAAACACAAACACACACACACACACACACAGACACACACACACGTAGACAGGCACATGTGGAACACACACACACTCCCGACGCACACCCGCCCCCTTCCTCATGGAGGTAAAGTGAGTGCACCAGCATCCGCGATGAATAATTGAGTTATCTGGCTCCGTGCAGAAATAGCAATCTCCCCACACAAGTGTGAAAACATCACTTGCCACCGGAGACCTGGGAACTGGCGCTGCCATGTGGGTCTACACGTGTGCGTGTGTGTGTGTGTGTGTGTGTGTGTGTGTGTGTGTGTGTGTGTGTGTGTGTGTCTGTTTGCACTCTTGTCTGACATTTTGTGTTTCCTGTCTTTAAAACAGGGTGTAATCATCAGATGACAAAACTGAAAACTGAACAAAGACAAGATGCAAAAAAATCTAAAATATTTGTGCATTAATAATAAGGGGACACTTTGCTGAGTCACATCAGTTTTTTTATTGAGTCGAGTTGTGATTGTAATCTCTTTGGGCTGACATAAATGATTTGTGGGAGCATGTGACTCAGGGTCTGTGTCCATCTTGAAGCGAGAGAAATATATATTGTTTTTGGATCGCACACAAACCGAAGCAGACGAAATGCGTCTCATATATATATTGAGTTAGTTTATTAGGGACAACTGTACAATCTAATACAATCAACACAATAGGACTGCACATATATCCGACCTTTGTGCAGCTGATAATGTACTTATTGACAGTGCACTGATCATTTTGAGGCCATAGTTAGCTGGGACGCTGGGAGGGGTTTCTTCTTCTTCTTTTTCTGCAGATATGAAGCGCAGCCTCAATATTAAATAGTTCGAAATAAATTGTCGACACCACATGAGTTGCGAGACCTATTTTTACAGCCTCGTTGGATTGCGTTGACGGCACCTCCGGAGATTATCAAAGCTGCTTAAAAACCTCAGAACGGGCGTTATTGGTGGAGCTCAAGCATTCTGTCTGTTCTGTCTCGGTAAAGATCCGACCCGATGCGAATCGGCTTCGAGGTCCCGGCGCACGCTCTCCACGTGAGCGACTCCCGGGAGCCCCTTCTGAAGCCGATCCGAACGGCGACACGACAAAGCTGAGGGAGCAGAATCACAGCGAACTGACAAATAAGGCCAAGTCTGACAGGCGAATCCTCAGAGCGGCTCCGCGGTTTGACAGATCCTTCAGCAGAGGAGCCAACGCCCTTCACAGCAGCACTGGAGCTATTTCATAACACTACAGTAGAGATGATCACATAGCGGCAAGGCTGCGTGCAACTATAAAACCCTCATGTCGAATATGATACAGATAGATATTATTGATATCAGGGGGGCGACTCCTCTGATTATATAGAAGTCTATGAGAACATGACTCTACTTCTCTCTTGATTTATTCCCTCGGTAAACATTGTAAACATGAGTTTATGGTCTCAATCTCTAGTTTCAAGTCTTCTTCAATACAGCATGATGTTCATTTAGTAAATTATCGTCCATTTAGAGTCAAATAGACCATAAAGCAGGGTATGCTTTAAGGCGGGGCTACAAGGTGATTGACAGGTCACTACCAACGTCTAACAACTGTGTGTTTTCACTTCATGAGAGTTAATTGGAACATTTTTGGTCGCCTAAAAAAGAAAAGTCTAATTCAGTATTCGGTTGTTCTTCTTAGCTCCACCCTCTCGCGTCACTGTTGGTTGCAAGAACCAAGATGGCGACGACCACAATCGAGGCTTCAAAACCGTAGTCTACAAACCAATTGGCGATGTCTCGGTGACTACGTCCACTTGTTATATACAGTCTATGCATTTAACCAAAGCCTCCTCCAACATTGATTGGTCAATACTATTAGGACTACAAACAGAAACCAGGACGTTCTCATCCAGCATTCGTAGCTATACCTACGAAAGTGATGCGCCGTAATTCGTAGGGAATCCCCCAAAATCATTTGGTATGCCATCCACGTAATCACGAACGAGGATGTATAAAGACCGCAAAAGGCAAACAGCCATCTGTCAGCCAGGAGACCGCTGTCTGTTCCACGTGTGAAACGAGAAGTCAGCGGTGAGTCATTTGTCACGGAACGTTTGTAGTATAGTTACGGTACTTCTGTGGTTATTGTAACCCAAACTAAACCTAACCAAGTGGTTTTGTTGCATGAACCTAACTGAGTTGTTTCCTGTGAAGACGGCACTTTTGAAGGAAAATGCAGGAAAAATGAGCAGTAACTTTTTTGTGAGATATCACACTAACCATTGTATGAGGATATACGCTGCCATGGTTACTTCTCATATGTAGTGCAGTAACGTGGGCTTTGTTGGGGAGACGCAACCAGCTGTTGGGTCTAAAATCTCAGAGCTCCGTCATGGGGAGACGGCAGCAGATTAAACAGCAATCCTACTGATCCAGCCCACACATTTACACACACCTCTTCCCCCTCACACACACGCACACACACACACACACACACACACACACACACACACACACACACACACACACACACACACACACACACACACCATGGGGACGAGGCGCTGCTTTGAGTGACCACTTTATCCTCTGCGAGGCGGCGATGTTAGATAGATCTGCTCTGTACGTGTGACAGCCTGCTGCTATGACAGGTAACAAAACCTGGAGCGAGGGTGAGGATGAGACGGAGGATGAATGTGTGGGGTTAAATCTGGGGCAGGCGGTCTCTGGATCGGACAGCTTCCAACATCTGTCAGCTGTGGTCGACTGGGAGGGCTGCTGGTTTGATCCTTAACATTATCAAGACACGATGAGGTCGTAAAACAATGATGACAGAAGGGGGGAAGGGGAGGGGGTGAACTAAAAATGGAAATTCCCGACACCATTGAGTAGTTATGAAAGTGATTTTCTTTTCATGCACATTTAGTTTTTTAATATGTATACATATAATCTATCAATCTTATCATCCAGTCCTTTTATACCCATTCAGATTTATTTCATTGCACTATTTGTTTAGTTTACAACTTTTTTTTCTTATTTTATTGTTTTTTATTGGTGCTTTTTATATTTACGGTATATATAAATAAATTACTATATTAAAATTGTATATATATATATATCTATATACAATATAGATATATATATATTTTCTTCTTCTATTTATTATTCATATTTAGCTTTACATTTTCACAGCTTTCTTTTTTACAAAACAGTAGTCTCTATTGTTTAAATTTGTATGTCCAGCTTTGGGCATAATTCAAATTCTGCTGTTTTCGGTGGTTGTTGTTTTATTTGCAAAATTTTTATAAAAGTAAAGGTCAGACAAAGTTAAAGGGAACATAAATAAAATGCATGTGCAGGTGAGGTAGAAACCCACTACTGGTTTATCTAAAGAAACCTCACCCAAAAAAGGAAAAAAATATCTATAAATAAAAACAACAATGCAAAATACATCAGTTAATATGCACATCTTTTACATGACTTATCACATCATGTTATTACAAGTTAGGCTGCTAAACATAACAAGTAAGTACATTGAGACAGAAGCCAAAAATAATAAACTGAGTCAAATCCCTTCTATGTGCATGCGCACTTGGCCAATAAAGGTAATTCTGACTCATTCCCGAACATTAATTCCGCAGCGTGTGACTTAGCGACACGGCACCGTTCGGTTTCCGGCTGGAAGAAGTGAGCTCCAGGCCCGCTGTCGCTGCTCACCTCCGGGTTTTTTTTCTTTTTTCAACAGGGGTTAAGAGTCTTTAGCGAAGGAAATCGGCATTAATCTGCTCTGAGCAGACGAGCCGGGCGAGAGCTGAAAATATAAAAAAAAACATATAGGGGGAAGTCTCCCCGGATCATTTGAAAAATCCTGTTTGGATGTTTCACCACATTGCAGCTATAAGAGATTGAGCCATCCCTGCTCCCGCTTCTCCTGCGTCTGTCTCACTCTTTCTTTTGTTCTGGTGTTTTTCCTCTCCTCTCTCCTTTTTCTGACATCCTCGCTGTGACTTCTTTCTCTCTCTCTTTCTCATTGCTTCTCCCCTTTTTGGTGCTTGCTGGGGGATTGGGAGGGTTCCTCCAAATTGGCACACAGATGAATAATGCATCTAAAGCAGCAAAAAAGAAAGAAAAAGAAAAGCAGAGAGCTGGGGTTGGATATATCTGTCTGTCAGACTCTTTCTCTGTATTACAGTTATGTAGGGAGTTATGCTGATACTTCAGAGAAGAAAACAAAAAAAAAAGATGTTCGCCGCTCTTTACCCAGCTTCACATTTACTTTTCCTCCTGTCATTAACTCTTTTATTGTCAGTAAATGTTTGATGCACGGCCCACGGAGAAACCGTGCACATCATGCCACTTGCACGCAGATGCATGCTGTGAAAAGAGTCTCGGATTTTTGGAAGTTTTTTTTTTTTCGACAAGGCTGCTGGCTTTTTTTTTTTTTTTTTTATATTCTCTCTCTCGCTACGACACACATACATAATGCATGTGTGGGATTTCGATGTGATTTGATTCTGTCGCCGACTTTGTGTTTGTGTTTGTGTGTGTTTGTGTGTGTGTGTGTGTGTGTGTGTGTGTGTGCGTGCGTGCGTGTGTGTATATGTGTGTATATGTGTGTTTCTCGCTATTCCCAGACTGCAGTGTGTAAAAAAAAGAAGAAAAAAGCAAACTGCACTCGCGAGCTTTGAGCTCACAGTAGCGCCATCATTAAAGTAATGAGCAGGAAGTTAGCACTGAAGTCAACCATAAACAGAGAGAGGAAGAGAGAGAGAGAGATCCCCAATCCCATAAGGATAAATCTTAAATCCTGAATGTTGCTTCTGACTCATTCTGGTTAATTAAGTCGAGTCAAGTGAGAGGAAAATGGGGTCTCGCCTTGCCTTGAGTCTGTAGGATCAGCACTATACTGTCTTTGCGGCTTATGGAGTCTCTCACTGGAGCTGTCCTCTGTGCACTCAGAAAGCACGGATGGAACAAACTGTATCCAGTCTTCCTATTCCTATTCCTCCTATTTTTTATTAGCTTGACCCGCACAGCCTCTACACACACACACACACACACACACACACACACACACACGCACACGCACACGCACACATACACACACACACACACTTCCCTTAGGTTTTAAAATTTAAATACACACCAAGAGTAAATGTTCCCATTCAGCATTGGGTTTCAGGGTATGTATGCTAACAGAGTTTTAGTTTCACTTCATCATTTAGCGCCCCGTTTATGGTAGATGTTATTCGCTTTGCACATCCTGCACTCAGCAGTTAAAACACACACACACACACAAACACACACACACACGCACACATCCAACCCCGAAACAAAGAAATCCGTCGAGCAACCTTTGGGATTTTCTTTGTTGTTTTTATGGCGGAAAGATTTCGCCATTGCGACACAGGATGAGGCAAACGAGTGAAATGTCAAAATCCCTGTGTAAGTCTAAAAATAAAACAATGCGATGGTTGTCGTTTGAGGACATCACAGGCGCGCGATCGGGTGTGGAACGGGAAAACAAACACTTCTTTATACCCAACAGCTACCGGAGTGGAGCTGCCAACTGTCCTCTGCTGAGAATAGAAGACAGTGGGTTTTACAAATGTTTATGTGTTTAACATTTTAAGATTATGATTTTTTTTCTTTTTCCACTCCACATCGTCATGGAGGATATGAATGTGGCAGACAAACCAGAGTCTTTGCATGACCAAAAATAGCATCACAATCACGTAGCTGGTCCAAGTGCAGTCATATATAATATACAGCCTATAATTTATTCATGTGCAAATTACATAATAGGTTTTGAGGATGTGGTGCGGCTGAAAGGTGACCAAATATTGCTGTAAAAATAAACAAGATGCTTGAAATTCGCTTCTGTGATAAAAGAAAAAAAGATTCTCAAATAGATGGTAATTTCCTTAAACAGATGGCCGTCGCAGTTTTGAGCAAATGTTACTCAAACTGAGTAAATAGCACATTTGTTGTGGACTATTTCCAACTGAGGATTGATACACATTTGGTGCTCTAGTGAGTATTTACAGCAGCAGGACTGTGAGTGAAGAGTAGACTCATAATAAGCCACAGTCAACGCTCATGGTAATGGAGGAACAGGTCACCCAGTGCAACCGTGGGGTCAATTTATAGAGGCAATAGAGGTCTATGGTGAAAAAGCAACATGCTACATCAGGCTGAGGTCTTTTTTTACCAACCTTTTCCTTGAAAAAGTGAAAATGTAATATAACAACAGAAGCTACGATCACCCCCACTAGCTAGCTCACAGCCGCCGCTCTGCAATGCTCTCATACGGCGAACTACAGCCGATGACCCCGGCTGAAGGCGTCGTCATGGAAGCGTACACCCTCCGGTTCCCCCCTCAGGCAAACCATTTTAGCTCTGTCAGCACTTTGGCTGCCGTTTGCGCTGCGAGCGCTGTTAGCTGCGAGCCGCCTGCTCAGTCGTTGCCATGTTGAGAGGCAATAGAAATGCCGGTATTTTCTTGTTTATTACTGGAGCGCGTACAGCAATTGACACTGAGATACATTTATGAACATCGTTGAAGGAAGCGTGGGGATTTGGATGAAGCAGAGGACCTTGAGGCGATCAATGCCCATGGTATCGTCCGACCACCAAACCAGGTCTGCCGGACCAGAAGGAAGCTAAGCTAACCCGGCTCAGACCTGACGCTACTCCACTACCCAGTCTGCTCCTGGCTAATGTCTGGTTGCAGGAAAACTTCAGGCTGACGCAGCAACGGTAGTAGTGGTGACCACATCTTGAAGCTGACTTGACGGGTGGACCGCAAGACAGAGCTCAGGACTCTGTGTTTGCATCCGTTTCCCTATTTTTGTCCCTTCATGTTTTTCTAAATGGGCTACAACTGCATTTGGTTGCACGACTAGAGACGGCCTGTTTATGTACCTTCGCTAATGTACTTACAACTTGTTTGATTAGAGATAACCCTGCACTTGTCAGTTAATGCTCATTAAAAGATGGATGTCAAAAAAGCTTTGAGCGGACTCAAAAACCACATTGGTTCTCGCTCGTGAGATTAGAACGCCGGTCCGGGACAAATAGCTCAGCAGGTTACGTTCACTGGATCCGTCATGTGGCCGCTTTGTAACAGGTCACTTTTGGGATGAATTGCAAACAGAATTTCCAAGTGCCAGTACAAGGTCTTAGTCCTCAGCAGGGGTGTGTGTGTGAGTGTGTGTGTGTGTGTGTGTGTGTGTGTGTGTGTGTGTGTGTGTGTGTGTGTGTGTGCGCGCGCGGCTTAGAGATAGGCATTGCAGCTGATGGTAAAAATGTCAGAGGGTTAAGCTGTAACCCCCCACCACACACACGCACACACAAACACACACACTCTCCTCCTCACCTATACTGTCTATCTCCCTCTCTCTCTCTCTCTCTCTCTCTCTCTCTCTGTCTCCCCATCACTCCATGTTGTTATGCACACTGCGGTGGTGTCCCGCGGGGCCGGAGATTGCCACGGACATGATGTGATTCCTCCTCTCCTCCTAGATGTAAAGTGCTGTCATCGTCTGACGAACTTGCTTCGCAATGTTTCGGAAGACACGTCGTCCTCTACACTCCCATCTTTCTTTCTTTTATTTTTCTGTCGTCGGCATTTATTTCTGTCCATCACAGATTACGTGCGGCACGGACGCCTGATCTTCGGATAGCGTGGCAGATTGATTTGGGTGGTGGGGGTGTGTGGGGGGGCGAGGCAGCTGTACAGGTTGATGTCCAGTGTTTAAAAAATATTTCATACCACCTGTTTGTTAGACGGTCGTCTTGGTTGTTTAAAGCCGACAAAGTGGCATGTGCTTATTTAATTGAATTCATATATTGAGCAAGAGTAGTGCTTTACCCTTCCCCTCTCTCTCACACACACACACACACACACACACACACAAACACACACACACAGATCTTTGTATCTCGGGGGTTTACTCTATTGTTGCCCTTGATAATAATCACTTAGTTGGATTTGTCCTAATGTGATGACAGAGACTGAAAGCTGCGCTCCGGAAGATGACGGGAACATATCGGCCTTGTGAATCTCCAACTACAATTAGGAAAATTGCATGGACGTTGGCTTTGTTAATCCAATGTGGAGAGGATGTGTGTGTGTGTGTGGTGGGGGGGGGGGGGGGTCTTTGTGTGGTAAGTGCAGGCAGATTTGGGTGGGAGAGACGAGTGAGAGTGACCAGCTGAGTGTGAAAGCTGAATTGGAGCATAAGGTCATTTAACTGGTTTAGTACCGTACGTATGTTTTAGGTCAAATATCTCAGTGTGTGTCGACCCAGTTTAAACTTTTTTGTGCACGGCTCGTTGTTCACAGTCCGGCTAGCGACGATGTGTACGACCGAATTTGTTTCACAAGATTATTTTAACCAATAAAAGACAAAGTCACTGTCTGACGATAGTCGCCGGGTTTTCCAGATTACATTTCGACCAATGCTTTTGCGCTCCATACAGATTATTTATCTGCATTCAACCAGGCGGCAACTTCCGGTTCTGAAAAGTGAAGCCAATGCTGAAGTGTCTTAAAACTTGCATTCTCTCTACTGTCCATCAGGGGGCGACTCCTCTGGTTGAATAGAAGTCTATGAGAAAATGACTCTACTTCTCTCTTGATTTATTCCCTCAGTAAACATTGTAAACATGAGTTTATGGTCTCAATCTCTAGTTTCAAGTCTTCTTCAATACAGCATGATGTTCATTTAGTAAATTATGGTCCATTTTGAGTCAAATAGACCATAAAGCAGGGTATGCTTTAGGGCGGGGCTACAAGGTGATTGACAGGTCGCTGCCGCTACCAGAGAAATATCTCTACGTCACTCCTCCGCATTCCAAACATGGTAACTTCCGTTCATTGGCTGCGAAACAACCAACATGGTGACGGTCGTAATCCAAGATGGTGACGGCGAATCGCCGAACTCAAGGCTTCATAACGGCAGTCCACAAACCAACGGGTGAAGTCACGACAACGACGTCCACTTCTTATATATAATCCATGTTCATAACCCCCCCCGGCCCCCATTGTCTAACACACTGGGCGACGTTGTGAATTCAAACAACTCAGCTGTTGCATCTTATTTTAAGGGAATCTCAGAACAGCGTGTTCAGCACTCACCTTCACACTGGAGAATTTCAGTTTATTGAAATGTTTCCTTCTTTCAGTCAATATGGACGAGGACATCGATCAATACTAATAATGTATTTTACTTCCACATGCTTCAGTGTGGTATCCATGCACTTGATATTACGGAAAAAGAATTCTCCCACAGCAGCTCTACAGATTTCTTTAATTTCAGATGACTGTAGGGAATCACCTAAGAAGTGCTGATGTTGACCTCAATATACTTTATATACCTCACAAAAGCTCAGTTAATGCTTCCTCCAGCATTTAACGCCGTTGTTATTGAACTACGTTTTACTCTGTCGTTCTGCTCTCTCACTAAAAGTTGTCCTACACAGAATATCTAGACAACAGATGGCATAAATAGTTTATCTCAAGGTGTAATTCAAAATGTAAATGTCATCCCTGATATGTAACTGAAATCAGGTTATTTAGGAACCTGAGAAAATGCCGTTGTTCACAAACCAGCCTCTTGTTAATGAATTACTCATTTGAATATTTAATTAAATAAATGAAACATTAACACTGTTGCAGCAATAATAATAATAATCATTGTATTGTATTGCACGTTTCAAGTGCTTTCCAGATTCCACATCAAGGAGCACTGAGCCCATTCAAAAACAGAAGTCAGTCAGATAAGCGAAATATGCTCCTGCAGATGAAAAGTATATATATATATACATATATATATATATATAAGATCCAGATATTAGAAGCAATCTCCTATAAAACAGATTGAATGTCAATAAAATAATAAACTCTTGAATTTAAAACAGATAAAAATGCAAAGTATACGGACGCGCCTATAAAAAAAAATACTAAGACAAGCACAATTTAAATATCTAATGACAATATTTCCTCTGAAAATTTCCCCGCTGTGGGATTGGTGAAGTATAATCTAATTTTATCTTAAAAATTCAAATAAAACCCCATAAAATAGTAAGACAAAGAGTTCTGAGAGTTAAATGTTACGAAGTGAAAACGCTGGTCACGACGTGATCAGTCTGGAACAGCTAAAGGTTTTTGGGTCGGCTGATCTTAGAGGCCTGGCTGGGCTGTAAAGGGTTAAAAGCTCTTTTATTTTAATCTGTAAAATGCTTTCCTTCGCACAAGAAAACTTTCAGGGGCTGCAGAAAAAAATGCTACCCTGTTTTTTTGGACCCTTAAAGAAATTAGACTTACAACATTTTAATGGAATGGGCTCGCTTTAAGCAGATAGCTGGCAGTTAAGGACGTGACCCATCTGAGTGTCTCGTAAACAGTTTTTTAGGGCTCACCAAAATCGTGCAGTTTTCTTTTTTCTTCTCTTCAACAATATATTTTAAGCAGAACTGGTAGTATAGAAGCTACAAAAATCTTTTGTTTGAGCAGATATTGCATCACGCTGCAGAGGGTCTGTACATCCGAGGGGGTGAAAGCAGCTCCTTCGCTTTGACTTTTCATTTGCAAAGTCATTGTGCAATCCGGAGATTTGCAGCACAAAACAATCTTGCGTTTCATGCTGGTGTGTTTTGTTCAGACGCTGTGTGTGTGTGTGTGTGTGTGTGTGTGTGTGTGTGTGTGTGCGTGCGTATGTGTGTGTGATCTCAGGGACTCGGAGTAAAACCTTCCACCCTGTGGTCGCGCTGCACCGCTGCATCCTGCTCGCTGCTCTGCTCGCTGCTCTGCCAGCTCTGCTGCTCGCATCCGCCCCTCGACGCGTCTTCGCAGCTCTCAGTTTGACCTCATTATCGCCATCATTAACCGCCGGTTTTAGTAGCTGCTGCACCCTTCATCCTCATCCTCATCCTCCTCCTCCTCCTCCTCCTCATCCTCCTCCTCCTCCTCCTCATCATCATTCTCATCATCATCATCATCATCATCATCAACAGAGGCCACCGTCGACATTCTCAACGTGCTGTTTTTGCTTCTTTTTTTTCCCCATGCTCTGAAACATTCTTGCACCCTAAACTATGTCGTCGTCTTCGTCGTTCGAGCATGCTGCATGGGCATTTGTGTCGTCGTGCACAAAACCTGCCTTCTCCTCCTCTTCTTCTTCTTCTTCTTCTTCTTCTTCTTCCTCCTCCTCCTCCTCATTCTCCTCCTCCGGAGTCTTGTGAGCCACTTGTGAGCTTCACATACTGTTAAGCGTGCTGCTCTGAGACATTGTGTTTCGCTGTTCGCTTCAGAAACACAAACCCGCCCCCCCTGTATGTGTTTCTCCTCTGAATATTTCAGAAGAAGGGGGGCTGACAGAATGCAGGCAGAAACAGACCGCTGATGACCTCCTTCTCATCGCCACTGCCTCCTTTTTTCCCTCTCTGCTCCCCCTCCCCTCCCCTCCCTTCCCCTTGCGCTCATCGCACAGGCTTCCCCGCTATTTCTCTCACTGACTTCCTCTTCTTCGGTCTCCTCACTCTCTTTCCTCTCCTCCCTCCCCCCTCCCCGACTATTTATCATACCCTCCCCTCCTCGTCATGATCCAAGCGTGCTCCCCTCTTCTCTCTGGTCTCTTGCATCTTCTCCCACCTGTCTGTCCTTTCATCCCACTCATTTTCCTCCTCTTGTCTCATCACCTCTCTCCTTCCCCTTCCCTTTCATTCACCTGCTCCCATTTCATTCCCTCCTATCTCTCTCCCTCTCTCTCTCCCTCTCTCTCTCCCTCCGCGGCGTTGCACTCATGCCTGTCTGTCTATTCCGTAAAGGGCTGTCTGAGGCCTCTGCTCTGCTAATTCATTCGCCGTGCATCGCCTCACATATCTGCAGGGTCAGGCAGACAGACAGACAGAGAGAGAGAGAGAGAGACAGAGAGAGATAGAGAGTGAGAAAGAGAGAGAGAGGAAGAGAGAGAGGGGAAGAGAGAGAGAGAGAAAGAGAGAGAGAAACAGAGAGAGGAGGAAGAGAGAGACAGAGAGAAAGAGAGAGAGAGAGGAAGAGAGATAGAGTGAAAGAGAGAGGAACCAAGAAAAGAGGACATGGAGAAGAAAAAAAAAATGCAGTTTTATCTCCAAGAAACAGAAAGCCAAAGCCAGATCCTGTGGTGGTATATTCCAGAATCTCTCTCTCTCTCTTTCTCTCTCACACACAATATATACCATAGCTCGCCATGACGTCCTTCTGTTCACTCGTTCGCCTTGTCGTTCGGATCCCCGATGCTCCGCTTTCTCTCTAATCTAATACTTACAACCACATTGTCGCCATTGTCTCCGTTTGTAAAGGAGCGTTGCAGCGTACGTAAGGAATGTGCAGAGACCAGTGAGAGCAGGTATTGATAACTGTTTCTAATTCCAAATGTCTTGTGCCAACGAGTCAGGAACAACGTTGTACCTCAAGCCGAACAATGTTCTCTGTTGAAATGACATTTTTTGCAACAAAACTAAATTAAAAGAGGTCGCACCGCCCAAACTAGGTCCGATGATGAGATTAGTTTTTGTTAAATATTTACGCCCAATATCATGGCATGTCGTGAAATAGTCACAAAATGCAATCAGTTGGTTTCCTGTACATGGAATTCAAGGATTCAAGGATCATTTATTGTCATTATTCAACACAAGAGTGCGCAACGAAATTCAGTTGTTAGCCCATTTGTAACGCAACAAACACGTGACTAACAAAACAAAACAAACGCAGTAGTACATTCCTGTAGTGCATCTTTTGAATGTAAACAGCAGCAACAGATTCAATTCTCTGTTCAGATAATAAGGCCGACATCTTCACATAAAAAATTCAACATGAGAAAAACATTGTCCATCAACTTTGACTGTGTTTGAGCACCAACATCATGATGTAAACAGAGTCCAGCTCCTCTTGTCCCACCGGAGTCCTGCTCTATTTTTCTGCTCCCAGACATCAGACGGCCAGGAGCATGCTGGGTAGTCGAGTAGCCTCAGGTCCTAACTGGGTTAGCTTAGCTTCCATCTTGGCTCTCCTCCCTGTGGGGCAGTTTGGTGTCGTTTGGTCCGGCAGGTCTGGCTTTTCTGTCGGTCGGTGATCGTCTCAAAGTCCGCTGCACTTGATCCCCACGCTTCCTTTTCAGATGTTGATGAATGTATTCTGTAATATACCACGAGTGATAAACACAAAAGTGAATAAATAAATAAAGGCAAAAATGGAGGAAATGTCAATGGAAAGTCAATTAGGATCCTTTTTTTGTGGTGGACACACAAGTTAATTGCATCGACGAGACAACAGCAACAGTCAGAGCAAGTGACGTAGTATTTAATATCCAAAAGACCACTTATAGTGGAAGGAAGGAGACGTGGATGGGTCCAAGAAACACAGGACTTTATACCACGAGACCAGTGATACACACCGGGTTGTAGTTTTGTTTCCTGGACGTAGTAATTGTGATGTCACCCATTGGTTTGTGAACTGCAGTCATGAAGCCTTGAGTACGGTAATTTTGCCATTGCCATCTTGGAATACGGTTGTTGCCATGTTGTTGTTTTTTGCAACCAATGAACGGAAGTGATCATATTTGGAATGAGAAGGAGAGACGTAGAGACGCCATATATGGCTCTGGTAGAGACCTGTCAATCACCTTGTAGCCTCGCCCTAAAGCATCCTCTGCTTTATGGTCTGTTTGACTCTAAATGGACCATAATTTACTAAATGAACATCATGCTGTATTGAAGAAGACTTGAAACTAGAGATTGAGACTATAAACTCATGTTTACAATGTTTACTGAGGGAATAAATCAAGAGAGAAGTAGAGTCATGTTCTCATAGACTTCTATACAATCAGAGGAGTCGCCCCCCTGATATCAATAATATCTATCTGTATCATATTCGACATGAGGGTTTTATAGTTGCACGCAGCCTTGCCGCTATGTGATTTGCGGTCTTTATACATCCTCGTTCGTGATTACGTGGATGGCATACCAAATGATTTTGGGGGATTCCCTACGAATAGTATAGCTAGGAATGCTGGATGAGAACGTCCTGGTTTCTGTTTGTAGTCCTAATAGTATTGACCAATCAATGTTGGAGGAGGCTTTGGTTAAATGCATAGACTGTATATAACAAGTGGACGTAGTCACCGAGACATCGCCAATTGGTTTGTAGACTACGGTTTTGAAGCCTCGATTGTGGTCGTCGCCATCTTGGTTCTTGCAACCAACAGTGACGCGAGAGGGTGGAGCTAAGAAGAACAACCGAATACTGAATTAGACTTTTCTTTTTTAGGCGACCAAAAATGTTCCAATTAACTCTCATGAAGTGAAAACACACAGTTGTTAGACGTTGGTAGTGACCTGTCAATCACCTTGTAGCCCCGCCCTAAAGCATACTCTGCTTTATGGTCTATTTGACTCTAAATGGACGATAATTTACTAAATGAACATCATGCTATATTGAAGAAGACTTGAAACTAGAGATTGAGACCATAAACTCATGTTTACAATGTTTACTGAGGGAATAAATCAAGAGAGAAGTAGAGTCATTTTCTCATAGACTTCTATACAACCAGAGGAGTCGCCTCCTGATGGACATTCATGAGAATGCAAGTTTTAAGACACTTCCGCATCGGCTTCACTTGGCAGAACCGGAGGTTGCCGCCTGGTTCGTGACAGTTTTCCTAAACCTAATAACGTCCGTTTTGTTGCCTAAACTTAACTACGTAGTTATTTTAAGCCCAACCATGATGTTTTTCCAGAACCTAACTAAATGGTTTTGTTGCCTGATTTTCATTTTTAAAGTAATGTCGTCCTGAAAAAATAAACGTTGGTTCAGAGCGACACGCAAAATAGGGACAATTTCCAAAACCAATAGAATGCTTTTTGTAACTATTTCAAAAACTGCCGTGAGACTGTTGTATCAGGTGCAACTCCAGCCAACAGAATTAACTGACAAAGCTATTTTTAGCTTGCTAATATGTTTTTATTAGTTTCTAGATTGACGAGTGTAAAAGTTAAGATGGATTATGCTCGAAATATCAGGTCAGGAGGCTTTTTAAAAATGATGTGAACTAAGAAAGTTTTAGATTGCATTTCACAAAATCAAAATCAGAAGTCTCCTCTGGGTTAATTTTGTCTGATGTGAATTGTGTGAATTGTGGGTGTGTGTTTATTTGCCCGTGTGCGTCAGAGAGGTAGAAAGTACTTGAGGTACGAGCCAGCGCTTCCTTTTTCATAGTAATATGCGCCACCGTTTTAAAAGATTGAACATCTTGTTGAGTATCGGAGCCGCTGTTGATTGGAGGGACAGAGAAAATAAAAAAAAGTAAATGAATGAATAAATGAAGCGTAGCAGCCAGCGGATCTGTTGAGACAACACTCTGGGGAGCTCAGATTGTATTTATTTTTTCTGTTAAACTAACGCAAGAATTTCTCTGGCTAGTCAAATGACTGCTATGGTATCATTTGATCTTTTTTTAAATAACAAAAAGAAAGAGTGCAGTGAGATGAAACTGCTTTTTGTGAGGTGTTCTATTTTCTGTGCATTATTCTCCTCATGAGTCAAAAATAGAAACTGATATGTCAGAAAGAGACAGTGACAAAAAGCCAGAGGCAAACCATGCGCGCGCACACACACACACACACACACACACACACAGCATGCCTCACCCTCACTTCTTCCGTTTGTTCTTATCTGTCATGTCACTCACATGTTTTGTTTCCTTTCTTTTCTTCTTCCTCCACACTTCGTCTCTGCAGGTATTTTTTTTTTCTTTTAAAACCCGAGGGTCCGCGTCGCGGAAGTTTGAGTTTGAGCGGAAAGGGGAAGGGTGAGGGAGCCGGGTGTCATGGACGACGTCGAGGACACGAGTGGAGCGCACCTGACCTACCAAAACCTGCTGCTCCTGGGAGCCATCGCAGCGGCGTCCGCCTTCGTGGTCACCATCCTCATCGTCCTCGTCTGCGTCGGCTGCCAAAGGTGAGAGGACGGTCACGCAAAATGTCCTTTTGTGTGCCTCTACTTCTCCTGAAGTCTTCCCCCTCAGTCTCTCTTTCACATCCCTCCATCCGGCTCCCCCCCCCACAACCCCCCGCTGCTCTGAGCAGAGTGGCAGTAATGAATGTTAATGGCCACGAGTGTCAGATGCGATGAAATTATGTTTACAGGACACCGAGGAGACCAGGGCCAGTCAGAACAGTCCTCACGTCATTCCTCCCCTCCCCTCCCCCCTCTTGACTTCTTCAGCAGGCAAAAGCAAAAGAACAACCCCGGCGTTTTTTTTTAAAGAGGATCAGACTCTGAGTCAGGCAGAAGCAATGGAACAAGCCTATGTGTGTGTGCGTGTGTTTTTTTTTTTTTTTCTTCTTCAGAACCCTCAGGGACCAATCAGAGGCCTCACTGTGACTTTGTTGCCATGGGATACACAGATAAGGATGTAGAGAAATGTCAAACCGGCTCATGTCGTGGAAATAAAAACCCGCACTTCTGTTAAGATCTAAAGAAATGAAATATGTGTCGTAATGTTGCAGCGTTCACCCGTTCAGATTCACTTTGTCATGTACAAATGGAGAGAGACACACCTGCGGCTATTGATTTCCTACTATTGATTTCAAAAGAAATACCCCTCAGGATCACAGCAGATATATCTTTTGTAAGATCTCAGTCTAAAACTGGCAGAAATAATTGTTGCCGTTCTTTATACGTCTCAATCCCTTCATAGCTTAAAGGGACAGTTCACCCCGAAATCAATCTTACCCGTGATGCTATTTATCAATCTAGATTGTTTTGTTGTGAGGATATCTGCCATGAAGATGTGCCTTCTGCTCCAATAAAAAGGAGCTTAAAGCGCCAAAAAAACCATTTGAAATCTTTCCAGTAATCATGACCCGGTTACTGAAGATAATCCACAGAACTTGTTGTGAGCAGTTTCGTGTCGGAACTATTTTCTGTTCACATCATAAATAGCACTAAAGGTGCAGAGGAAGAATATATTTGTATTTATTTTGTGGGTGAACTGTCCCTTTAACTCCCCCTTGCTGTTTGCAAACCAGAAAAAAATGTATGCAGCAGTAAGAACTCACATTCCAGATCCTCAAACCCTTCAAAGTGAGAGAAAAGTGGACAGGGTATAGAGCGGTTCTCGCATTCACACCTGCGCCCAGGAGCGTTTTAGTCTCCATCTCTCTCACCATATCAACGGTTTCCTATAGCGACAGCCTCCTCCAGGGGATGATGTGTAGAACTACTCTAGACATGTTGCCCGTGACGTATTCCAGAGGATAGGAAAGAGGATCAACGTAGAGGAAACTAGGAAGCGATAATCGTGAGTTCACTTATTGTGAAAAGAAAAGTTTTCTCTCGGTGAAGGACGTCCTCCCCTACTTTGTCCCGAGTCACGGCGCTACTCTCTATTTGGCTCGGCTCCTGATTTTTACCGAAGGACTTTTATTCCCCGAGCCGGAGCTGTATGCTGATGGTATCTCTCTGCTCTGTGTATGTTCCCTCTCTGTCCACCGGCTCCTGTTGACCTTCCTCGCTCAGAAAAAGCAAGAGCAAGCACCCGCCAGCCGGAGAGAAGGGGACATCTGTAAATATGGTGAGACATGCTTTCATTTTCCTCCCTCACTCCTCCCCCCCACACCCCGTCTCCTTCTGCTCTCCCGGAATTCTGGTTGTATAAGCAGATGCACGTACGTGTGCGTGTGTTAACGTGTTGAAACTTGTGTTGATATGTGACAGCAGGGTTCCCTTCGACACCCCAAACTGAACTCCATGAGCAAATCTGACACCAGGCTGCATGAGATCAACCGCTTCCCCTGCAATGGAAACTGTAAGTGATGGGCGACAGTTTGTATGCGACAATATCTGATGTACGACCCTGAGCTGTTATTTCAGTCCTGCCTCCATCCAACGCTTTCTTTCTCCCCCTTCCGCCTCCTCTTCCTCCTCCTCCTCTTCCTCCCCCTTTCCTCTCTGTGCAGCTGTTAGCAAGAGCCGTCCAGCCAGCATGGACCTCCTGCTCCTCCACAGCCGGCGCTCCCAGACAGACCTGAGGCCGTCCCATGGGCGCCAGCTTCCCCAGATCCCCACCAGTCCCCAGGGGTCGAGCCAGGGGGGAGGAGGGGAGACAGGGGGAGACGGGGGAGGAGGTGGAGGAGGAGGTGTAGTGGGAGGAGGAGGTGTAGTAGTAGGAGGTGTAGGAGGAGGAGGAGGGGAGGCTAGAGACCACACCTACACCGAGGTGGGCATACGGAACAACCCCACCCCAACCCACTGCCTGGATGACGGCCTGTATGAGAGCGTGGGTGTACGGGAAGGTGACGCGGCCCCGAAGGGGCCCTCGGCCCCCCCGCCCGCGTCAAACAACACGCCGGCTTCAGTCAGAGCTGCCCAAAGCCCCCCCGCTCAGGCCAACGGAGCTCAGGCCAACGGAGCTCAGGCCAACGGAGCTCGCAACGGGAACGGGAATGGGAACGGGAATGTACGTACACACATCCAAATCTGAAAAACCTACACTCTCAGATATGAGGGGGATAACTTGAACCATATAGGGTTCTTTGGCTTGTCCTCATTGGTGAACCATTTTTGGTTCCAGGTGGAACCTTTTATCAAGGTTTCACCTGGAACCCTGTTGAAGGATTTGACCCAGAAGTCAAT
This sequence comes from Ophiodon elongatus, assembly GCA_016806645.1. Classification (NCBI taxonomy): domain Eukaryota; kingdom Metazoa; phylum Chordata; class Actinopteri; order Perciformes; family Hexagrammidae; genus Ophiodon; species Ophiodon elongatus. The sequence goes on from JACSYO010000734.1 coordinate 681,123, forward strand.
ATAAAGGGTGATACGTAGAACCATCTGTGAAATGTGCCACCCAAAGACCTCTATGAGATGTTCGACAGAGAACCCTTCTTTTGTGTAATGATTCCACCTAGAATCGTCCCTGGGTGTTGTATCCACCTTCTAAGAACTATCCCCGGGGTTTCTACTGAGGACCCTTTTATAGAACCCCACCCAGGGGGTTCTACTGGGAACCCTTTTATTGAACCCACCCAGGTGGCTCTACCGAGAATCTGTTTCCAGAGCCCCACCCAGGGGTTCTACCAAAATCTATTTTTTTAGAACCCGCCCTAGCGGGCTCTACCAAGAACTTGTTTCTAGAACACCACCTAGGTGTGTCTACTAAGAACCCTTTTATAGAATCCTGATCTAGAACGCACCCTGAGGTTCTATAGAGAACACTTCTATAGTTTCATCTAGAACCCTAAAGGGCCAGGGCTGATGTGATGCAGCGCAAACCAACATCTTCATGGAACCCTTAGTCTCACAAATTCTTCAGAAGCAAATAACTCTGGGTGGAACCTCTACCCTTCAGGAGGAACCCGTTTGCAGCCCTTTTTTCTCAGGGTGTATATTGTGAGATCCACATTTATGAGACCGAAAATGATCTGCAAGCGGGAGCTAATATTTCCGTGTGACAGCTACAACAGTTATTTCTTCGTGTGCCTGTAGATTTCATGCACCATCAGCTTGTGTCTCTGCGTTTGAAGTAATGCAGCTGCAGCCGTTAAGGTGCTTTGACAATCATTTGTTTGTAACTGACATTTCTGGTAAAAAAATACATAAAACTTGTCTTTTGTTTTTTCCCCCCTCACAGGGCGGCAGAGGGAACGGCACCATCAACGGGCCGACGGCAGGAAGAAGTAACGGTGCGAGCGCCGTCAACAGGTCCCCTCTGTCTTCTGTCAACTCCTTGGCCATCCAAGATCCAACTGCAGCGGAGTACGCGTCCATACGGAAGTTCAGAAAGGTAACGCACTGTTCCATCAGTTAAATGAGGAGTTTTTCCTTCCTAAGCCAGACTTGGATCAACTCATACGTCATAGTGTTGTACAATACTGTAGCATTTCCTACAAGAAGTACAACATTAGTGTTACTAAGAAATAAACCTGTACGCAGTTATCCTGTCACATGACATCGTCAGACAAAGAATGACGGATGACATCACCTGATGTTTTTCCCTTTCTGAACACTCTATGATTAGATTTGATGGGATGTTTTTTTTGTCAGATGTGCTGGTGCGAGAGGTGACGTATCTACGGCAACTAAAGTAGGTTGTTTGTGTGGAGTTAATATTTATATCGCCAATATAGTTTGCGAAGAAATGTTAAAAGTTAGGATAACTAATTAATTTAACACAACTTTGAGTGGAGCAGTTCACTGTTTTCAAAAAGATTCAAACTGTGTTCAGAAAGATAAAAAAAAAAGGCATCCATGAGTCTCTGAAAAATTTATAAAAATAGAAGAAAAAAATCTCCAAAACTGCATCATAATATTACGGCGCTTCATATTTGCTTTTAAATAACAAAATTAAAAGTCAGCTAATAGAAACTTCCCGTATAGGTTTAAAATACTCCCAATAAACTGTGGATTATGTGTGCTTTTAACTGAAAGCGATGTTTGACTCATTACCTCAAGGTCGACAAGACAAACAGGAAGGAAAACAACGGGGCCGACAGTCAGTCCGACAGCCAGTCGAGCGTGAGCGACTCGCCCTCGACTGCTCCTCCTCCGCTGCATCGCAGCCAGGAGTTTCCGCGCAAAGGACTGGAGCCGTTCCACCTGCACTCCTTCCCAAAGGTACGGAAAACAACGCTGGATCGATGCACTCTGGATGGAGCTTGATGCGTTGTGTCACTCCAAACCAAGCCACGTTTACCAAAACTGTACGTGCGCCTGTCCACCAGCAGAGGGCACTGTCCCCAAACAAACAGCTGGTGTCTTCCAGCGGGTTTAACCACACGTTTACGCCTCATCATCGTCACAAATAGTCAGTGTATGTGTGAGCATGTGTTTGAAATATATGATTTATAAAACGTACGATCCAACCCACCTGATTAACTTGTGTTTTTTTAAAGATTTTGATTATTTGAATCCCATAAATAGAGTCGTAATGTGTTGGCTGGGACGGGTTTATGAACAGTCAAGGCCGCAGTTTAGGGCAGTTTGAGAGGGAACAATGATCGGATGGTGAACAGCCTTTCCTGTGCTCGCACACACATCCATTTTTCATGTGTGTTTGTGTGTGTGTGTGTGTGTGTGTTTGACAGAACGTAAAACAGGTGACTTTGTCTTTTTCATTAGAGATTTAAGTAAGTTGATACGCTTCATTAAACAATTTAATCTTGGCTGTGGATGTCAGCCCAGTTGTTGACCTGACTTTTAATCTTTGCTTGTTAAACCCTTGATGTGTGTGTGTACGTGCATGTTTGTGCGCGTGTGTGTCTGTGTGTATGTGTCTGTTTCTTCCGCCCATTGGCCTTTTTGCAGTGTGCTGAGCAGCACGGTGTTTTAGCGGCCAGAGTAAAGAGTGGAAGGATGGATTATGTAATAGCTTGGCAGGCGGCCAACCAGCCTCTCTGTGTGTGTGTGTGTGTGTGTGTGTGTGTGTGTGTGTGTGTGTGTGTGTTTGTGTGTGTGTGTTCCCGTTGACTCTATCAGCAAGTCTATCTGGAATGGGCCAACAGGTAGCCAGCAGCCAGCGTGGGGATAAATAATCTTCACATATTGAAGCCATTTACTCTGCCCCGGCTTCTATTACTCACTCTCGCTGCACAGGAGGAGCGTATAAAAGTTTAATCATCCTCAGTCGCATGTGCACTCAGCACTACATTATTTCCAATTGGTTCCTAATTGGTTTTCAATCACCAGCAGTTCTAAAAAAAAAAAAAAAAATATGTAATCAGAGCAATTACTTGTTTTGTTCTTATTTTATTAGAAAGTCCAGTTCTCCATTTATTTTCAGAAAAGGTTCACAAGTACAATCAGAAGAACTTAATAAATTGTAGTAAGTTTGAGAAGGTTTTATCATTTTGTCGAACGCATATTTTTATTTTTTTCACTCACACTTTGCTAAAGAAACAGTTAAATGGGTGTAATGTTTTGTCAGTGGATCTGTCTGCCTGTCATCACTTTATCGCTGGCTGAATTTGCATAACCTTGTGGAAAAGTTGGTTGCAGACCAAAGAAGGAACTGATTAACTCTTGTGGAAAATTCAACAACTGGGCCTGCATTCCTTGACACGTGCATAGTACAAACCATCGAGTAATTGGTTTGTAATTCTTGTAGTGTATTTCTTTTTTTTTTTAAAAGACACAGACTCCAGTTTGATCGGAAACTCTTCCTGGCAACAGAGGAAATGTAATTAGCAGGGAGCTGCGTTTGATTGTGGGATTTTTTTAGTTTTTGCACGAAGACTTCCGGATCATAATTGCGATACTTGCCTGGGCTCCTTGTTTACCAGGAGGCGGTGTTCATGGGCAACGGGGAGCAGTACATCTGGAAGCCTCCGGAGGAAGATGACATCATCACCTTGCACCCGCCTCCACTCCGCGCAGACAGCTTGCAGGGGCACCCATCGCCCCCAACTGCAAAGGAGGTAGTGTGTGTGTGTGTGTGTGTGTGTGTGTGTGTGTGTGTGTGTGATATACACAGACAGGTCTCTGATTTGTGACTGCTGTGTTTACTGTTCGGGGGGAGGGATTTCTGCATGCCGTCATAACACCACCAACTGTGACCTACTAGTCATACGAGGTTTCTGCTTACAACCAGAGGTTACATTACATGGCTCCAGCCTCCTGCTCCTCCCATCCCCCTAGCTGAACCTTGACCCAAATCTCCCACTCATCTACCCGTCTCCATCACACAATCTCAGCAGACGGGTCCGAACATCAGTATCACCGATTAATTAAAAAGTAACTAAAGCCCAGAGTTTTGGCTGAAGTGCCTCTACCTTAGAAATTTTTAAATCGTGCCTCTAGAATGTGAAAAAAGTAGTCCGAAATCCAAGATGGCTGTTCTGTGTGAAAGAAAAAAGTAAAAAAAAGCTGTAGTGAAATGCTGTTGTCATACATACAGTACTGTCCAACTTGTGGACATGTTGCTACACTGTTTGTATGCACAAAACACCCTTTGGAGTTTTTTTTATGCGACCTCCGCTTCTGCCGAGTGAAGCGGAAGCCGATGCAGAAGTGCCTTAAAACATGCGTTCTCTCTACTGACCAGCAGGGGGCGACTCCTCCGGTTGCAAAAAGAAGTTAATTAATACTCCTCTCTCGACAGTCTGCAGAGTCGGGAGGGTTGGTTGGTGAAAAGGCCCCATAAACATCACCTGGCTCCAGATCAGCCAATAGCTGGGTTTCAACTAATTAAGGACAGTTGCTATACATATTTATAACACAATATATAGAATTAAAATACTTTAACACTAAAATGTCAAGATGTGGACCTGAATCCATCAACAACACCATTAAATACACACATATATACATTGGTTTTCAGCGGTTTGGGGGTTTAGTTACTCTAAACCCTGTGTCATTTGTAGAGATGTTTGTTAAAGGTAAGCTGTCTTCGCCTACGCGGACAGAATGTTATCAGCCCCGACTGTCTACAAACTGACCTCTAAATCCCCCCACCCCCCATTTCTCCACTCCCAATCCCCCTTTCGTCGCTCTCCGCTGGACTCAGTATATAAGTAATACTATAACATACTGAGAGTTACAAGCAGTTGGGGAACTTGAAGCATGTCAATCTGAGTAGATGGAGGAGTGTCCCTGAGATGAACCACTGTCTATTATTAGCCTGTGTTTGACTGAGCTTCTCTTTTTCATTATCATCTTTATGAGCTCAGGGGAGTCTTATCTCCACGTCAATAACTTTATTGGTTTATTTATGACTAAAGCTTGTGATTAACAAGTCAGAGAGGGAATGTATTGTTCGTGGGATCTAATACAGTTTTATTTATGCGGCGTTAAGCAAAGAAGCAGTTTTTAATCTGTTGCTAAGTTTCTCCTCTAAGCCGGTGTTGAGCCAAAGAGTTTCAGATGCTGTACGTGGAGATTAAGGGGTTAAGTCCCCGCTGTTTGGCTCATGAGTTGAACTCCTCTGCAAATTAAACTGGTACACAAAGCAGTTGGCCTTGACTTCATTCTGCAATCTCGATTTCTTCCTTTCAAACTTTCTTTCCTGTTTTTTTTTTCTTTTTCTTTCTCCCACTCGCTGTGTTTTTCCATTTGTGAGTTTGCTGTTGCCTTAACATGCCCAATATACTTTATATCCTCTGGAGTTTGTCGGTTGCAGCCGTCAGAAGGTGTTGAATTTCCAGTCCCCACCTAAATCTCCTCCTCTTCTTCTGCTCCGCTCCCCTTTCGTTGGCGATTAGGAGGCGCTGCCTTCCCCGACCAATCACGATGCACAAAGCCTGTCTTGCCAGATGAACATCGACTGCTCGCAGACCGCTTGGAAGTGTGCGCCATATTTGCTATTCATAAAGGTGCACCGGCCATGCGTAATGGCTGTGTTACCATGAATAATCAGCACGTGCTGACAATTAAAGAGTTACTTCTCGAAAGCTAAAGTGGAATCAGAGGAGGCGCAACAGAAAGCGGCACGCGGGGCAGAGGGGAGGAGAAAGAGAAACAAACGCACAATGCACAGGCTTCCTCAACAGCTGCAGCCCAGTTTTGAAATCCCCATCGTCTTGTGACTTCCTTCCTCTGCTGCACAGAGCTGCAAACACACACACACACACACACACACACACACACACACACACACACACACACACACACACACACAGACACACTTGTTGCATGTACGCCAGGGTTTCTTTGTTTATCCAAAAAGGTCGCGCCAGAGTTTAGCGGGGGCGCCATATGTGGGTCACTTAAGGTCTGCAAGATACAGAGAGAGAGAGAGAGAGAGAGAGAGAGAGAGAGAGAGAGAGAGAGAGAGAAATATGCACAACGAGAGTCGCAGTGTTTGCACTGAATTTGTGTTTTACTTTCTGGTACTTAAAAGACAACATTGAAGGGAAGTCGAGGCGAGCAGAACAGAACACATGGTCATCGTCTCGGCGCATCTCAGGTTTCTGTTTTTTGGGGAGTGGAAAAAGGCTGGTGTGTGTGTGTGTGTGTGTGTGTGTGTGTGTGTGTGTGTGTGTGTGAGATAGAGAGCTGCTGGTTTGGGTGTGAACACGGAAGGTAAACATTGCCATGTCCCACAATCCTCCTGCTCTCGCGCTCCCCTTGTGGAATTTTGACAAAGAAGTTTTATTTCCCCACAAGACCTCACACATTGTGAGCCACACGTAGCGAATCTTACACGCCTCATTATACGCAGTCAGACGTACAGTGAGCATGCACACACATGCAGATACTGTAATGTGCATGCACACACATGCGCATCACAGTAGGCCTCATTCAAAGCCAGCGATACCACGAGCAAAGTCCAACCGCTGAACGCGGCGAGCTGGCCGCAGCCCAGGTCTTTCACACCGTACCCTGCTGTTCCGCCGCCAGAGCAGGTGTGATGAAATTTTAACAGGTCCATCCACTGCGGAGCCAAAACTCTGTCAGTCTGCCACTCCGCCGAGACCTCAACCGTCCGATAACACAGTTTACTCTGTCTTATCCTGCCCTGTCCAAATAGGTCGGGTTGCAGCACAGAGCACAGCTCTGTATGTGTGTGTGCACACACATGCGCGGACCATGCGGCGCACACACCGAATTAGAAGCATTGTATTCTCTCATTTTCACACATTCTACATTTATGTCTGGAACACATGCAGACGGAAATCAATAAATAAATATGGGAAGTCTGATTATACTCATAGTCGAGACTAAGGCTGCCCCCTCTTTGTCGCTTTTGGTCTTAGTTGACTACGATTTCTTCAGTCTGTTTGTCTTTTTTTTTTAAACGCTATTTCATGCTGAATTACTTATTTCCAAGAAACTTATGAGCACATTTCTGGGTTTTTTTTATTTGAATAAAATCAACTAATCCATTAGTCCATAAAATCGCATGTGTTAGTCAACAAAAAAAATTCTTCGACAATCCTTAAGCAGAATCAGAAATGGTTTATTGCCACGTACGTTTGCACATATAAGGGATTTGTTTTGGTGATTGGTGACAAAGATTTCAGTCCTGGTTGATTTAGATATCTGTTGAGTGAAAACAAAGAAATTGTGTTTGAGAGGTTAGCGGTCTGGAGTCTTGGGCTTTCTCTTAAATTCCATACTAACAGAGTTTTTTCCCCCAGAATTGTGTCCATAGTTTAATTTTTGTGTCTATTCAATGGAGAAAAACTGTAATACGCCATTATTTTCTGGGAGCGTTGCCTCAGACACCCAGTTGGTAATACTGCAAATATATAAATATTGCAACGCTTTCATCAGTGGGCCTCCTTCGGCGATACATAGTGACTTCACAGACATTGATCTAAAAGAAAATCTTGCCACATTGAAAGTGGGAAACATGCCCAGCAGTGACTACAGACAGTCGCTGACAGAAACAAAGGCGTGAATGAAACAGGAGTTGCCACACATAGACTGTAGCACGTAATCGTACTGTTCGGTGACCGTACTCTGCTCTCCTCCTGTGTGCGTTCTCAGATTGCAGACACCTACTCCATCGTGTGTAAAACCCAGAAGAAGAAACCGCCGATGGAAAACAGCGGATCAAAGACCCTCCCGCGCTCCTTTGGCGGAGGCTCCCGGGGCCGAGGCCGAGGCGTTCAGCAGGGCCAGGCGCGCTCCCAGGAGGAACCCTGCTACGAGCCGGTGGGGGACAGGTCCTGGACCGCGTGTGTGACGGCGGAGTCCGACCCGGCGTACGCCACCATCGACGGCCACCGGAAGCGGGAGCAGGCGGGAACCAATAACGGCACAGCTGGGGGTTCTGCCACTCTGAAGAGGAAGAAGCAGACCCCTCAGCAGCAGCAGCAGGCAGCACCTGCGCCACCTCAGGGCTCAGGACCCCCCGCCCCGCCTGCTAGAGGCCCGCCCGGCGGGGAAAACTTCTATGAGACCATCAGCGATGTGAAACAAGGGGCCAACAGCTCCAGCACCACCACCATCTTCACCTTCAATGATGGGATGGAGATGTACGTCACTGGCCTGTAGCTGGCTGACAGGCAGATAGGGCCCAGAACCCACTGGAGTCACGAAAAGGGACCCTCCTGTTCACCGGCCAACCGGCTGTGTACATAGATACAAGGCCCCTCTGTAGACGAACATCATGAGGATCCATTTTGTGATGACATCAGGTACAAACAGGGTCTTAATCCAGGTTCAGACTTCCCCTCGATTGGTCTGTGCTTCAGAACCAGCCCAAATATGGACCAAATATGTTTTAACAAAAACAATCACAGAAAAAAAGATGAGAAAACTGGAATCTTCAACCTACTATGTCACTGACCATAATCACCTGTCTGTGCTTCATTTTCCATAATATCTTTATTTTTATATGAACACTGTACTCTCTAAAGAGTATGTGGTGTAACTCACATCCAGAGAAGAACACACTTTAATATATATATATGTATATATATATACATATATATATGAATAAAAAAGTATGTGCATGCATTGTGCAAACACACATCTGAAAATAGTAGTAGCAAGGAATATTGTATGTATATTGGGAGTATGAGGCACACTGTTAGCTATTGTCACCCCGACACACACACACACACACATATACCCCACTGTGGGGGAGACTTATGTAATATAAGCAGATGGATGTCACAGAGATTTGCGGTACTTAGCTCTCCCTAAGCAAACATCTGAAACAGGTTCTCTGAGCGCACTGGCCTGTTGCCCGGCAGACAGCATCGTGGGGCTTTCTTCAAACACTGGCCTATTATGTTTTTGGGCCTGATTAACGCAGAAGTAAGTGAAGGCTAAAGTCCCAAATTACCATCAATGTGCCCCCAACTTATTAGCAATGATCAATAACGTGATAACTCGTGTAACGTTTTTAACAATCAACAATCCCCGCTCTGATTTGATGAACATCTGTAGCCGGAGGAATGATGACACACCTCAACACACCCCCACGCAGATACACACATAGGCTACACTCTAAGAATTAAGGGTTCTGAAACGGGTTCTTCCTGGAGGGCTGAGGTTCTACCCGGAATTATTTGATTCTGAAGAAGCCCTTTTTTTTCAAGAAAGGGGTTTTCCAGGGTTCCTTGTGAGACTAAGGGTTCTATTAAGAACCATTTTCAACCAAAGAACCCATTTTGGGAAGACGGAGTTCTCCAAAGATTGTTGAAAGCTTTGCTGTTAAAAGAGAACGCCTGCAATCCAGAACCACCCCCCAAAAAAACAGAATGTGAACCAGGATCATTGAGGGATCAGCCCTGAGTCTTTAGAGTTCTACATGAATACATTAGAATATTAAAGGGTTCTCGGTAGGACACCCTGGTCTGGTTCTAGATGAAACCCTTGGAATATACAAGGATTCTCCATGGAGCCCCCTGGGTGGGTTATATATTAAACTCTTTGTATATATATGGGTTCACGGTAGAATCCCAGGGAATGGTTCTAGATGAAACCCTTTGAATATTAAAAGGTTCTTGGTAGAACCCCCTTGGTGGGTTCTTGTTCGCACCCTTAGAATGTGGAAATGTTCTGGTTATAACCTCTAGAGAGAGTCCTGGGAGGAACCATTACACCACCTCTCTTTAGAACATCCCATAGGGGGATCTGGGAGGAATCTTTCACAGATGGTTCTAAGTGTAACCCTTTAAGTCGGGTTTTAGGTAGAACCTGCTGAAAGGATTCCAGGTGGATCTTTTATTAAAGGTTCTCCCTTAAACCAAAATAGCTTATCCGCTGAGGTCAAGCAGAAGAACCCTATGTGGTTCTGGTTAGCACCATTATTTCTCAGAGTGTACTTGGCAGATCCTTGCCGGGTGAAGCGATCGGGTCAGGGTTCTTGAGTGGGTTGTGCAAGAATTTGCCCAGAGTGATATGAAATGATAGATTTCGCAATGCCGAACTTTTACTGTATTACTGGGGAAAAAACGAGAGGAATATTATTTTTAAAATAAGGAAGCGAAAGATGCTTCATCCCGTGCAATTAATACGTGTAAACATCTGATTTTATGACCATTATAAATTTTGCACTGGACAGCTGAAGGGGTGTTTGCCTTAGTTGCGCATTAACATGCTGTAAAGGGCGTTTTCCAAGGACAGTTCTGATTTGCTTTCTGGTCTCAAGTCAAAGCCAGAGCTCCCCACAGCTCACCAGACTCGAGCCTGGCGGCTGAAATAACAACAGAGGGCTCGGACTCCAAGAGAAATAAAGAGTTGGGCATGAAAACTACCAGCGAGTGTCCTTTGGAAGGTTGCCCCCTCGCCCCCTCGCCCTCTCCTCACCCTCGTCTCCAGCCTCTGCACTGAGTTCCCTCACATTATGAACAATGTCTTCCCCATGTAACTTTGGGGAACATAAAAAAAAAAACGGAAGAGGAAACAAAACTTCAGAGGCGATAATGAAAGGCGATAAAGATGAGAGGGGATATGAAGGATGCATTTCCACTGTGCAAAGAGAAGACGGGTTAAAAAGGTTAGCAACATGAATACAAAAAAAGAAAATGCTACTGTGTCGGAAACTATGTAAAAACAAATCTTGCACTCTGTATTTTAATGCACTGTTTTTTTGTTTTTTTCTTACCTACTGACAAAACACCATTGGTTCTATAGCTCATGCCACTGCCATGAAAACAGTACGTTTATGTTGTTGGTGCAATTTTTTTCCTGCTTGATCCAAAAAAATAAAAAAATAAAAAAGTGCATGCTTTGATATATGGAGATGAAAACATATATTGTGGTACTTATTGATCTCTTGTTAATCTTTTCTGTTGTGCTTTTTTTTCTTTTCTTTCGCCATGCGATGCAAAGCAGCATTCAGGGGTGGTTGTTTTTTTTCTTTCCAAAAGCAGCAACTTGGAGGAGTATAGGAGGAGGAGGGTAGGGGGGGCGGGGTCTCTGGGAGTGCAGAGCAGAGCGTTGTTTATCCTCCGCTCTGGGGGAGCAGGGAAGCTCAACAGAGGTGAGGAGGGAGAGCGCTCGTATATAAAAGCTGGACATGGATCACTGCAAAATGGACACAGACCCCAAGGACCCTCCCCCATTCTCATATGATTGCGTGCACACACACACACACACACACACACACACACACACACACACACACACACAGCCACATTAAGACATGTTTCCAGTTTAAGGGGGATGAAGCGCACTTGGTCAACCCTTGCATACCCCCCCCCCCCCCAGCTGTGTTCATCCTCCAATAACCGTCACTGACCTCTCTTTTCTCTCCCTCACGGGAGAAGGGGGGAGGGGGGGCTTTGATGTCCAGTTCTGAGGGACTCAGGGAGTGATATGAGAGGGGGGGGGAGAGGGGTGCAACCCAAGTCTGATATCAACAATTCACCAACAGCTCAACTACTGTCTGATATGAGAAATGGCCAACAGCTGAGACGCTCAACAAGCTCTGTTGAGGCTTCCCTTAGACAATGCTGGCTATTAATCCTTTTTTCTTTTGATTATTTTAATTTTTTGCTCTGGCTGTCACTTTATGTGTCACATTTTCTTTATCCTGAGAGAAAGCACTGATCTGAGATATATATATACATATATATATATATATATATACATATATATACATATATATATATATATGTATATATATATATATACATATATATATATATATTGTTGAATACTGTTACAGTAAAACACTGATCGAGACGGATGTTCATTGCACAAAGAAATACAGTATGATGATGTAAATGTGTAAAAAATACTCTGTTGCTGTTCCGATGTTGTTCCAATGTAACATACAGTATACAGTATATTTGTTGAGACAAAAAAAAAAGAGAAAAGAAAAAAGAAGATGGTTATCACAGACACGTTGTACTTTGTGGATGCAGAAATGTTCATGCTCTCCATGCGGATACAGACGCTGTTTGTTAATTTGTCTTCATAATTATGGGCCAATACTGCTGTGAAAGCTGTAGCCAATGTTGTATGTTCTTAAAGCACAGGGTTTAGTTTAAAAATAATGAGTATAAAAAAGTATAGTGTGACAGTGCAGATATGCAAAAGATTGTAATGTTTTATATTAACCTTCATAAAATATTAAAGTGAGTTTTTACTTTTCTAATAAAGTGGCACATTATAACGTGTGTTGGTCTTTTGCCTGTCTTACTGCGTTGTACGAGATATACACTGTGCTTCAGTGGTGGCAGACTTGTGGTATTGGTAGCTTGCAGTAAATGCAACTTGCATAAAAACAATGTACTCGTGGAAAATTGAGTGATAAACCATTAAGTGTCTATTTTATAGATTAGATAAAGAGGCATTCAGGTGCCTCCAACCACTGAAGTACAAAGAAAACAAAAGTTATTAATAACAGTTGTAAAAACAGTATAGGCCTAAAATAACGTGTTTATAAGCTGAACATTTCCAACAAGTTCTAAGAAAGTTGTTTGGTACAGTCAGTGTATTTTGTACACACAACATATACATTAGGTGGACACAAGAAGAGAAAACTAAAATAATGCAATGCAGTACAAAAGCAGAGTGTCTCCATTATTTTGTCCACCTTGAAACGCAAACAAGTCGACTTCTTTGACTCTCATAATGACTCTTTGAGTCTCATAAACCTCCGCATGTACTGCAGGACTACTTTCTTGGATTGCATTATTTTCTTGCTGTATGGTGTCCAGAAAAACTACTATATTAATTGTACGTGATTACAACCAGATATGTAACTTTTAGGAGGAGGAAACAATCCGAGATTAATGATTTTACAGATAAAACCCGCTGGTAAAGTACTTGAAAACACGATCCGTTGACTCATCTCTGGTTTGCAAAAAACAAACAAAAAACCCCCTAAACTTGCCGTTTGCTCCTGAGGCCTGCAGGCTGTTTGTTTTTCTGCTCGCAGACCGGCTCGTCGACTGCAGACACCGGCCGGTAAACCGTGAGGACACGCCTCCTCCCCTCCGCCCACATTGGAAAGGGGAGAAAAAAAAGAAAAACATCCCCGTGATTGACAGAGTCAAACGAGCCAATCAGCGGCCGCCTCGCGGTGGACGCGTGCCAAAGTGTAATGTTTATGTCCGCGGCCGACCAATGGGAGCGCGGCAAAGGGGGCGTGGCATTCTTTTTGGAGGAAAGAGGCAAAACAACACTGTATCCCCCCCTGAACCGGGCGGCTTTTTGGATATCCTGGGTGGGTAGCGGTGGCAAACTTTACCCGTAGACTAGAACCGGAGTCAAGACACTCGCGACAATCCTAATAAATGTATCCAACTCCAGAATTTTGCACTAAAATCTATAGAAAGCTGGTTTTCTTTCTTTAGTCCGCCTGAACCATGGACACCAGATACGCGTTGGAGCAGCAGCCGTCGGCCGGCACGAGGGTCGTCGGCGCGGCTTTTCACTGCCGGGCGGGCCGCTCCGTGCTCCGCGACACGCGGCGGGTCCCAGCGGCGGAGAACGGCGGCCCCGTGCCGGTGTTCACGCACGGGCCCGTCCTCTACAGATGCCGGATGGACGGCGGCGGCGCGCAGGAGGCGAGAGGCGAGCGGACCTCCCCGCGAGGGAGCGGACGAGCGTCTCACGACGCGGAAAAAGTAAGTCCCGTCTATCCGTTTAAATAAATACAAATTATAATTTTTTTTATTGCATTAGCCGGTAAAGTGAAGTGTGCACGCAAAGTTTTAACGCAAGACGACGTCCAGCAACGACGTCCTGTCATCACTGTGAAGCGGGTGAGTTTGACAGCTCTCACGCGCCGCTGCTGCGTTTCTTCGACTTCTACTTTTATATACTGTGTGTTTTTATTTATTTATTGTGTAGCTCTTAAACCACGTTGTTGTTGTTACTGTTGTTTTTAAAAGTGTCAGTAATTTAGCTCGTTCGTGGAGCAACAACGTGAAAACCAAAGCGCTTTAAATGGCGGCTCATTCTGTGTGCAAAGTTTACAGGAAAAAAAGAAAAGAAAAAGGGGGGCAGGGACTTCAAACTACCGGCCATGTCCCGCCCCCTCCCCCCATAACTGTAGGGTGGAGCTACAGTGAGGGCTTTACCCACTGCCGAACTCATAATGCTACTTTTTAGTAAACATGTGGCAGGTTTTTAGGTCTTTTTATGCAGCAGGGTTTTTCTTGCATAGCGTTTTACCTTACATTGTATGTTTTTTGCATTGCAGTTCGCAAACACTTGTGTTTTTCCTCTTGCAGGGTCAAGTTAAGGTCATCATGTCAGTTCAGTAATCCTGCAACATGACATGTGCACAGGTGGTGAATTGCCACACCTCCTTTTGATGTGCATTAGATAACCGTTTATTCAAATACGTTTAGTGAATGTCAGAGACAGTTGGATAAGAAAACGGTTTTGTAAATTAACATTTTAATTACATTTTTTTTTGGAACTGCAAGGATTAGTTGAGTGATCGATTTAGGTAAATGTAATGATTTGCCACTCTGCTTTTTCATATTTAATAATTCATGATAGTTATTTATCGTCATGAAATCATATATATAATTAATAATAACTTAAATTTCTCAGAAAATCTGATGTGGAATATTTTGAGGGAATATAATTTGAAGTTTGCGGTTCTGTTTTAACTTCACAGACAGTGCAATGTGATTAACAAACAAACAATTATTTATTAAAATCTTTGTAATTTCACTTGTTTATTTTGAACTAAAGTTCTTAATAAAATAATAATTTGTCAAGTATTTAATTCAAACAGTGTACAAATAGGCTTTACCATGTTGTTATTTAATTTCTACTACTTATTTATGTGATATGCTATATTCTATCCACTGTGCAATATTAACAACCATTCAGTCCGACTATTTATCCTATTTTATTTTTTTGACGTTTTTTACTTATTTATTACACCTTTACTGTGTGATTACGTATTTATTATACTTGTTTTGATCTTGTTTTTCTACTTATGTCTCCTGTTTGTTGGTTTGCACTCTCCACTATACTGCTGTAATCCTGCAAATGTCGCCACTGTGGGACTAATAAAGGATCATCTTATCTTATTTTATATATATTGTCATTGAGCTATGAAATTATCTGTATCGTTATAGAACATTTTGACCAAATCGCCCAGTCAAATGTGACCGTAATTAAAAAAAGCTTTACCATTTTGACAGTTAGGTTGGAAAATAAAACAAGCAAACTGAAGAAATCAATGCCCATTTATATTATTACAATTTTTTCAAACCATTTTATGGACTCAACACTAGGCGATTATGTATAAAATAGCTGGCAGAGTAATTGCTTATTTTTAAGATCATGTTTCGCCGCTAAGCCAATTTTCCATTTTTAATTGAGACATAAGAAAGTTCACGCACAACAAAAGTCAGTTGATCAATGCAGTCAAGATGGAAGCTGTTTGTCATCATTTATCAGGTATTTACAGCATTACTTGGTGAGGTGCGACCCCATTAGTTAAACCCAAAAATAAACACTGGTGTAGGAATTCTGACAACTGGCTTCAAAGTAATCCTTTGACGTTTATTTTGTGTGTGACTCGTTTCTTTCCAGTCTGGCCTCGGGGACCATAAAGACGCGGGTTCCTCTGGGATCTTGAAGAGGGCCAGTCCTACTCACTGCCCGGTCGTAAACGGGCAGTCGGCAGGCGGCTTCATGCACTTGGACATCAGGAACCCAGGGAAACAGGCGGAGCTGGCCAACAACTTCAGGGCAGCACATGGGCGGATCGTCCCACCGACGGAGAGACAACCCCTCCCTTCCTCCCACATCCCCGTCCCCAGAAACAGGTACGGAGATGGTTTTATTCATAGACCTATTTTTGTTTCTATTTGACGCCAAATTTGTGGTGGACGAAAAGTGTTCCTTGACTAGAATAGAAGTGGAATTCAGCCTCTGGCCACAACTTTATGGCGGTTTGGGCACGAACGGTCTGGGGCCGTGAACGGACAACCGACCACATGTTTGGTGTTCCATCCAGAAGAGTTTCGAAATGTGCCCGAAGAGTGCCAGAGCTGGAGATGAGGGCCAGGATTGCCCAATCGCTTGAGACAAGGAGAGTGGAGATAGTTACAGTGTGTTGGTGTTGTTTATTGGTAAATCAGGTGTTTGATCACTACGTTTACATGCTCACTAATGTTCCACTGTTACTCAGAGTATGGCAATATTCAGAATGGGTCCTGTTAACAGCATATTCCTCTAAATTATGCCTTATTCCAAATTAAGCATTTACAGATTAAAACATGTGGGGTATGCCGATATTATTCAGGTTTTAAAAGCATTCTTTTGGACACGTTTACGTTCGGAGTCTCAACTGTTTTTTTTTTTTACGGCAGATTGCGACACACTTTCCTGTTTTACGGCCAGCTCTGTGAGTTGACCTCAAAACAACTAGGCGATAGTTTTGCAGAGATGCATGTCCAAAAAGAAAAGCCCACATTTTCTGGTCAGAAGGAGAAACACTCCTACTTTTAAACATTATGAAGGACTTGGATATCAACAGGTTGTTTTTGTTTTTGTTTTAAAATATGTGCAAATATAGCAATTCTGACCTTTTTCACGGAGGTGGTTGAAGGAATGAAAGGGGGGGGAGGCTGTGTTTGCTTCTACCGGTTACGTAATCGGAATATGCGCGGCTGCATCTGAACAGGAATATTAGTGGGATATTCATTTTCATTAGCTATGTAAACAGCTTAGTGGGAATATTGTCTTTTTTGGAATATGGACTGTTTTGTGCATGTAAATCTCTTACTTGACTGCCTCTAATATCCCCGTCGACGCCTCCTTTGACGAGCCAGGCCGGTGGATGTATCGGTGTGTTTTGCTCACTGTGTGTCAGACAGGAAGCTGTGTCTGCTGAGTGTCGTTTTTTTCTTTTTCTTTCAATGTTTCATATGCAATGCAGTGAGTTTTTGCTACCATATTTTTTTGCATCATTTTTTAAACACAAACACATGCACATTTGTGCACAGGAAGTTCTTTGTTACTCTTTAAGCAAAAGAAAAATGGCACAAACACACGCAGAAGAAGCAGAAGCAGCACCCAGGCTCAAGTCTAGTGCAGCGGGTGATTATGTAACCGCAGCGAGGACCGGGATGGACTGCAGGCGGTGCCTAAGTACAGTTTCCCTCATTTTACACATGCTGTTGGTTACTGTCTGTGTCAAGACACTGTCATATGCACTTACACAGTTACACAATGCCCGGTGGCAGTACAGTAAAGTCTAAAAACTGAGCAGCGTTAGAAACACAAGGACTTTTCAAAATGTTTCTATTATGCACAGGTGGATTATTTTTTTAAAAACTGATTGCAGTTCGTCAACAAAAGACAAAAGAGTCTGTGCTCGATTGTAGGCGTGGCGTGTTGAGGGTTTCCATCCTTCCCTCATCCTCACGTGAATTTCACGTGCCGCTGGTCATGTATGACAAGAGCGCGTGACTCAAGGGGAAGGGGAAGGGGGGGAAACACGCAAGACCGAGCATGCTTGTGCGTGCTTATTTTTGTGAGTGCGCGTTGCACCGGGCCGCTGCTCTCGCCTCTCGATCCGGGACCCGAACAGTCCGTCTGGTGCAGCGTGTTGATATCTATCTCGCCTTCACACGGCTCCCACAAACAAGCTCTGAGTTGACACTACACAGAAAGAGAATAACATTTTTTTATAATAATAATTCAAAACAAAACAGCAACAAAAAAAAGAAAGGGGAGGAGCAAAAAGTTTGGCTACTGCACACATCTCTGTATATATCTAATAAACAACAACATTTATATATATATATATAGCTCATCCCAGCTCTGTCTGTTATCCGGATATATGTAGTATTCATCAAAAATGTAGAGGAGCAGTAGTAGTTTCCATGTAAACGGTGAATAGATCCATCGTTTGCTTACACACTTTTGAACAGCAGCGCGCAGCTCCTCTCTTCTTCTTCTTCTTCTTCTTCTTCTTCTTCTTCTGGCTCCAGTGGCAATGTTGTCTCACTGTCAACAGAAACATTAATTTCCCATTACTTTAGCTAATACGCCCGCCCAATGTGTAACAAGATTAAATATGTTTAAAGACACTTAAGCTATAAAGCTGTTGCTCACCTCTGTGTGTATTACGTTGATCACTATGTCAGTTACGTATTGTTTCTCACACACACACACACACACACACACACACACACACACACACACACACACACACACACACACACACACACACACACACGTTGCAACATAGTGCTATTCACACCTTGTCTCGTCAGTTTGCTTTAAAGTAGGTCACTCTCCTTTTTGACAAGTCTGGGCAAATACCTGAAGTAGGCGTAAACAATAGAGAGCTGCAGGGACGATGTATTTGTGGAGACCAAAAACCGGAAGTGAGCACCGAACTGGTTTCCTCGACAACAAGCCAATGGGAGTGGATTTGGGATTGTTGCAGAAACTCAGAAACAAACGTTTATGATACCGACACGTTTTGTTCAGCAGGATGATCTTCACAAATGAACACCACGGCGAGTTCACTATATTCGTTTATAACCGTTATAATTAACGGTTGTAACTGAAGTGCACCGCGGTCCAAAGAGCTCGAGGATACGGCGAGGCTGTTTGCCACGTTGACGATTTGTTTTATGCACCTGTTAAGACATTAGTGCTGCCGATATAAATCATTGATGATAAAGCATTTTTTTCCCGGTAATTCTAAAATATAATTTGTCCATATGAAATATACACACGATAATGCTTATATTTGTGAATTAAATACTTGACAAATGAAAAGAACTTTCTTATTTAATAAAAAACTGTGAAATTATAGAGAAAGATTATAATATTTCCAGCTAAACACTATTACTATATACACTATTTTGAAATGTATGCACTCAAATACATAGTAGTACGATTAACACGATACATTGCGTGAAGTAAAGTCCGACGTAAAAAACTAACTGATCTTAAAAATGATATTCCCCCTAATATTTCATATCAGGTTTTCTGAGAAATTTGAGTTTAATTTAAGTTCAAATTAAGTTTGAATGAATGTGCTCGCTGAATGCGTGCATATTAATTTGAACTCATTCAAAGCTACACTGTACATTTTAAAAACACTCCCACCCTCCTTGCTTATCCTCCTTAAGTCTCTCTTCCACTCACACCCTGAAGCCGCTAATACTCATCATCGGACACACTGATAACGTAACAAAGAACAGCTTGAATTTACACACAAAAAAAAAAAGAGTACTGACAAACTGATAAGAGAGAGAAGGGAGGAGGGGGCGGCGTCTTGTTTTGATGTGAAAAGCTTTTCTTTCTTATCTGTCCTTGGTCAGGTACACTGTCACCACAGTAGGGTAACATGAATAGAAAGCACTGAATCCGCATAAACAAGACACCAGAGCAACCCACTGCATCGAGAAGGGGGGGTTTAACATAATTACAGCCCAGTCTTTGACTCAGTCTGCTAAGAGTCACCAGGAGGGTTTAGGCAGGCAGGCTGGAGCAGAGTCCCCCCCCCCCGCCTCCCCCCTCCCCCCCAAGGAGACATTACAGCCAGTTGTCGAAGGTCAGAGTCAGAGGAGCAGCTACTAACCCCGCCCCCACCCAATCCAGTCTGGGATGTCTAACCCACATCCAGACTGCTGACATGGCACCTTAAGTGGAGCAGCCCGCGTCTTCTCGGGCGCTTTTTTAATATTTCCATATAAAACATCTCCCCCAATTCTAGAACATGTGTTTGAGCACGTCAGCAGCATCATCATAAGTTTGATGTGTTATCTTTTCCTTGTTTTCTTTTCTCTCCCTTTCCAGATCATAAGAGATCAAAGCTTTTGCGCTGAGACAGGCAAAGGGGTGGGGTGAAAGGTCATCCTCCATGAATGTAGTCATGTGAGCAGGGAGGGTCAGATCAGGACACGAGCCGGCATCTGGCACGTCCGCCACAGGTCAGCCTCAGGATCTCTGGGTTCTGTGCTACATAGACAATTTATAACCGCAGAAGATTGTGGCAGACAGCTCGTCATCCCACGCTGCAGCGTTAAGGTCACCTGACTTAGTGAGGATCTCGTATCAGAGAAAGGCATCTCTGAAGATTATCTGAGTTTTGTTTTCTTCTTTTTTTTCCCTGGATGCAGCTCTAATGTGTGTGTTATGTTTTTTTTAAACAGTAATGAGGGCCTCTAGAAGAAGCTCCGGCTAATAGGTGAAATGTGTATATGTGTGTGTGTGTGTGTGTGTGTGTGTGTGTGTGTGTGTGTGTGTGTGTGTGTGTGTGTGTGTGTGTGTATGTGTGTACACTTTACAAACGGAACATTAATCATGCGCAGTTATGCAGTGAAGAAGAGCGTTTCATAAGTAACGAGGAGAGTAGGAGGCACTGAGGAATGTTTCTCCGCAAAAGTTTTAGTGACGCTAGAAGTTGCTCCAAAATATCATGCTGCGTGTTACATTATGGATCCTCACGCGCTCTCTCTCTCTCTCTCTCTCGCTCTCTCTCTCTCTCTCTCTCTCTCTCTCTCTCTCTCTCTCTCTCTCTCTCTCTCTCTCTCTCTCTCACTGTCGTGACGAATAGGTTGGACACTGTACATCTGTCCCTCGGTGAGATGCTTCAGGGACGAGGAAAGAGGGGGGGGGGAAGCTCTCGTTGCGCAGCTCTGGCACCGCTGCAGTAAAATGCTTTCGCGCTTGCTCACCCGCGTTAATAGACACTTGCAACAGGCCTCCTGTTCTGCCTCAGTAGCACTTGGAGACGCCACAGTCACCCGTCTCTCCTCTCCGCCTCAATCGATCCCTCTGTTCTTCTACCCGACTCGTCATGCCAGCCAGCAGCTGCTCCGTCGGCTTTCCCCCCCGTCCGTCCACCAAAACATTAGAGAGATGAAGAGCTGGCAGCCACTGGGCGGATTTTCTGCAACCAGTGCAGCATGAAAGCGTGGTGGAATTGGCGAGCTAATTAGCAGCTGACTGACTACTTAGCCAGCTTGCTAATTCGGCCATGCTCTCATGCAACCCCGGTTAGGGAAAATGATCCGAGCAAAATGTTTACTTTATCTTACGATAGCGATGTGCTTTCCCAAACTGTGAAAGCAGAGTGCGGACGGAGCATTACGTCGTTAAATTCTACCCGTTTACCGGCTGGCTTGTGACCTAGCGACTTCGCTAACTCCACCATGCTTTCATGTTGCACTGACAAGCCAACGATTTGAGGCAAGTGAGATCCAAAGACACACCCGTGATTACCGCTCACCGCCGCCAAAGAGAATGAAATGGAGCTCTTCGAGATTGTAACTTTAAGGTCACACCGACTGATTAGATAATATAATTTCACACTTAAACGGCAGATTACGGCGATATAACTAATCCTGTTACATTGCTTCTGGCCGTGATGAATTAATTGGCTCAATACAGTGGGATCATTTTCTGACTGTAATGATCCATTTAGTTAACAAACAGCTTCCAAATCCAGATCCTTGGTGGCTGAGAGGAAGCCTGAAGTAACGTTTTCAAAATATTCTGTAAGCCTGTAGTTTCATGGTTTTTTTGCTTTCTCCTGCTCTCAATCACTGCACTTATAAATATCCTGACACACACACACACACACACACACACACACCACGTAGTGTCTCTTGCACAACTCTTATCATAAGTCATCCCAGTTTGCTAATGACAAGCAGTGAAATTCAGTCCAGACTGCAAACAGAGAGGAGTCTGGGAGACGCCCAACACTTTTGTATTGTGCAGTGCTGAATGGGACTACATCTATTTTAATGTGTTGAATTAGTGCTCAGCGTGTCGCTGAATATGCGTCCTCTTAGAGGTAGAAAAAAAAAAACCACACACACACATTTTAGTTTTTCTCCCTGTGTTCGGAAATCATTTTCTCATCCAGGCATTTTCTTTCTTCCCGTAAATATTCAGCTGTCGTTTAGTTTTTATGTACTCAATATGTTTGTAATTGTGAGAGCACATCCTCTTCTCTGCCCATTGCTGTGTCGGTAACCCATGAAACGCAGAGTCGCCCTCACTACGTCAGTACGTTCACAAACGCAAACAAATGCAGTGGCGGCTGAGGTTTCTGACTCCTTCCTGACGGAATGTCTGATCTCCCCTTGTAATTAAAGGATTATCGACGAGCCCCGTCTTTCGGTTTGGTCGTGGAATACCGGTTGCGCTGAACTTCTGGCCTTTTTCCCCATTGATTTTGTGTTGACACAGTTAAGTAATGTGAGCATTGACTTTTTCAACAAACAAAACAAAAAAAAAAGAAACGCCAGGACCTGCGAGGCTTTACGGCAACTTTATTCAAACACGTTTCAAAGATTCAGCCTGAATGAACAATTATAAACGGCATGCTGCACCCAGGCTGCTGGAACCAGTGGGCCCAGTTCCTCACAAGTTCCTAGAAACCCTCTACGCTCTGTGTGTGTGTGGACATGCACGTCCTCAACAGTAGAGCTGTGTGGGCCGGGATAATGACTCATCTTCACGTCCTCCAACAAATGAGGGAAAGATTAATAAAGCAGCTCTACAAACGATTTAGATTTGTGCCTTTTAAAAAAAAGAATTTGAATCCTATTTTTCTCACACACACACACACAGACAATTTCATTCTGTACTCGTAGTGAGGTAGTCAGGTTTCACTTAACACAGATCTGCTAAAGACGTTGTCCTGCTCTCACCTCCTGGACATTTGCAGCATGCGTCAAAAGTACTGGCTCGGCCCTGCTGAGTCAGCGAGCAATATTTACACATGCGTTGACTCAATCTGCACGCACACACACACACACACACACAATTACGTACCGTCGGTGACAGATTGTATATATGATATTCATGAGCTCATTTTGCAGAGTAATACACAGAGAGAGAGGAGGAGGAGGAGGAGAAGGAGAAGGAGAAGGAGAAGGAGGAGGAGGAGGAGGAGGAGGAGGAGGAGGAGGAGGAGGAGGAGGAGGAGGAGGAGGAGGAGGAGGAGGAGGAGGAGGAAGAGAAGGAGGAGGAAGTTGGCAGTCTTTATGTGCACAATGTTTTTTCACCCATTAGCTTGGGATCTGCGTTCTCCTCCCTGTAACTTTAAACGTGTTTATAAAGACAAAGATTGATTTGTTTGGTGTCCGCAGGTCATTAAAGGTGCAATATGCACGGGAGTCGGAGCCTTAGAGGAGCATTGTGTGCTATTTGGTGCAACAATGAGACCTCTCCTGTGTGCTAAGCGCTTAGAAGAACTACGCACAAACATTCAAACTAGCGCTGTTAGCTGTGAGCCACCGGCTCAGTCGTCGCAATATTGAGAGCCGTTGAGAGGCAATGGAAATGCTCCACATCTCGTATTCAGCACCTTTTTTAAAAAGACTGAAGAAGGTGGTTGAAATTCAAAAAACGAAGCCCAGAAAATATGTAATTTGCTGTGTTTGCTTTCCCACCTCGTAAAGACATTTTATTTGCACTGACGAGCGACGAGCAGCTCAACAAATGGAACAAATTTACTTTACATTCCCCCAAAACTACATTTCCATCTCTGCTATGATAATATGAGTTTAATTGGAATTGGTGCGGCGTCGTTTATTTTGTTTTTTTAATTGGTCAGTTAAAAAAGATATTAGAAAGTCTTTAACCTTGTGTGCACGGTTGTGTAAATAGAGTTTAAAGGTGTGTTTCGGACTGGAGAGGTCTCTTGAAAACGGGAACAGACACACACCTTTTGGACGCCTCCAACTGCTGCCAAGACAACACGGAGATTTCCGGCCTGAGGAGAGGTAGAAAGTGGAGGTGGCTACAAAGCACCGAGTGTATGAGGCTGTCCGCTCAGATGCAGAGCCATAAATCACGGCCCAAATAATCCCGATAAAACGGGTCTTTTTTTTTCTTTCTTTTTTTTCTTTTTTTTCTCCTTGTTGATGTGTTGGTATACAATAGACTTGAGGTTTGTTGTTGTGATTTATGCAAAAGGGCCATGGCGGTCTCTTGTCTCACAGCATTTGTGTTTCCCTGCAGAGACACAGAGACAGAAGGGCAAAGGTAACTTAAAGGCTAAAAAACAGTAAATTTAAAATGATCTTCCAAATTATTCAGCGTCAGCTGGTGTAGTATCAAGATTCAAGATACCAGAGCTCGCTGTCCTACACTCCACAGACTTGGAAATTGCCCAATCTAGATAGTCCATCATAAAAAAAACGTGCTTCATTAATATTTCAGTTTTTAAATGCATCGATTCATCACTCTCAGTCATGTGACATCCACAGGAAGAAATCACTCGTTCCCTAAAGATTGAATCCATGCCTTTTTTTTTCTTCTTTTTTTTTCTTGTTTCTTATTTTGAACCCTTTGACTTAAGTTTAACACTGTAGAACTTTATTTTATTCATTTTTTCTATTAATATATGGCTTGTCTTGTACAAATGCAGGAAAATGAAAGCGAGTGTCAACGATGTATCGTCCCTTTTTTTTTTTTTAAAGCTGTCAGATGAAGACAAAAAGAGGTTAAACAGAACGTCTCGGTACCTATAAGGGGAGCGGGGAGTCTTCCATTTTTTATTGGCATACTGAGCAGCTGTTTCTGTCTCTGGTTTCACTTCTTCTCCCTTTACATGTGACCAGATTTACTGGCAAATGTCGACGCTCCAAAAGTGGCCTGACGGTGCCAAGTACGTGCATGTCTGCATGCCTTCGGTGTGTGTGTGTGTGTGTGTCTGTGAGCGTGTGTGTATGTGTGAGTGAATGAATGAATGAAGTGTCATGGTATGTTGGTATTCCTGAAGCAGGATCTGTCATAAGCCAAGCGAAGCCTCCGTAGCTTAACGCGAGGCTCCTGTCTGCTGTCCAAACAATATATCGTTCAACCTTTTAAACCTGTTCGACTACTTTTGCCGCCCTAATTAGCTGCTTTCTCTCTGCTGAGGTTTAAGATTAAATAAGATCAAAGACTTTTGTACCACGAAGTTTCGCTGTTCACTCATGCTCTTTTGGAAACGGCGCTTGGCAAAATGTTCTCATCCAGAAGTCCACTTACTACTTGGCATGGCCCCTTGTGAGCAGGTTGAATTTGCACAGTCGCTATGGGACGGCAGCAGGTCAAACGTCCCCGCTACAGATTTTGAGCCGTTAATATGCGAACAATCCTCACGCTTGTACCATTGATCACGGTCCCGTTCTCTTTTGGGCCACAGTCGTTCCAGTTAGCCATCGTGCACAATACCAGGGCTCCAGCTAGGGATCGGTATCGTTAGGATTTTATCGATACTAGTACTCTTATCCTGTCCTTTTTGATTATTTTGTCAGAAAAAAAGACAATTAATTAAGAAAAAGAATCAACATTGCTTTATTATTCTTTTATGTAATCAAATAGCCTTTCTTGAGCAGCAAATACAAGAAGTTCCAAAATCTTTCAAATACAATCTCAGCTAAATAATTAGCTTCGTGATTATCCTTCATTGATTAGTCCTTACCTTGTGATCAAACTCTGTATGACATCACTAACGTTACCTGCTGCTAAGAGACAGAGAGAGAGGAGGTTTGAGACGAGGACGTCTCACTCTGGAACGAATAAAGTACCGACAGCAGAACCGTTAACTCCGGACCGCATCAACCGGTTCCTGATTAGAACCCAGTTTTGGGGGGCATCCCTAGCTACGTTTCATCTAAATGGAACCAGGCCTGGACGTGCTGCGGGTAAAGTGAAGAAGAGTTCTGTTGGGAAGTTTGTTCACAAGTAGAAAAGAAAAAAGAACAGAGCCCTGAAGCTCCGCCCCTACTGCTGCACAGAGATCTCTTCGCTTGTTTCCTCAAAGTTTATTAATACAGAAGGTGTCATGTGTCCGAATGGCACCAAATTCAAACAACGCACTCCGTGGGACTCCAAGCAACACGCCCACCACGAAGCAGGATCAAATGGGCGTTTCTCCAGAAGGACACACACACACACACACACACACACACACAGACAGATATATAGAGATTCCTTGCTTCGTAGTTTGATCCCTAAGTCGGCAATTGTGTGTATTTGGTTGTGCGTGAGTGAAGAGACTTGGCTGTAGAGAGACCTGAACAGTTTGACAGTCACACACATGTCATGACTTCCCCAGAGCCGGGGGCTGCTCGCTGCGTCTGGCAAGCTCTCCCCGTCTGTCTGTTTGTCTCTTCAGGAGAAAGAGTCGGCCCTCATTTGACCATTGCTCGGCGTTTGGCCTAGTTTAAAAAAATAAATAAAAATGTACAACTCTCACAGGGAGACCGGCCAGTCACTTCCAACTCCCTTTTTCAACCCTTTTTTGTGAAACTCTGCCATTACATTTCGACATGTTTGTAAACAGTCAAATAAAAGAACTAGTAGTGGAGGTTTAACGTCCCCTCAGATGTCTCATGGAGGAGCAGCTCTGTCTTTACACAGCTGTCTGGTGAGATGCTCGTTTTTGTTCATCATCATCTATCTGGTGTTTCCTTAATGTGCTCTAATGGCCTCCATTCGTCTCACAAACTACCCTGTTGTTGGCATTTCGGGGTGATAGAACGGACATTGTCTTTTGCTTATTCCTAACAGTGTCACAGCCTTCCCCTGTAGGATGTTGAAACACTGACAATTCGGAGAAAGGTGACCGGCTTTCACTGGCACAGAGCCAGAAAGTCCACCGGAAAGTTTTTTTTTTGCTATATTATCAGTATCCAGTATAGTGACAGTGTTGATTTTGGCGGCCCCTGTGGACTAAAGTGGTAATGTTTCTGAGCACCAGAGTCCCTTTAGAAAACCCCTCATTTTACTGCAGAAGGGTCTGACAGTCTGTCCCTCTCAGTCCTGGTTCTCCCGTGCCCCCCTTCACTCCAGCAGGTCCAGAGGAGGAGGAAGAAGGAGGATCTGGGTCTGTCCTCGGTGGACTGGTCTCTGCTGGAGTCTGAGCTGAAGGAGTTTCTGGTGAACCTGCATGATGTCATCTGGTTTCACCAGAATCTGATGAGCATTAAGAATAACTATATAGAAACAGACCATCTTCTCTCTCATGGTCTTGTTTACTGATGTGGGTCATAAAGAGGATCAGGACTAAACGGAGTCTGTTTCAGAACCAGTTAAAAGTTCCTCACAGTAACTTTAAGGCATACTCGCCACCACCACTATATAATAATACACAACACGTAAGTTGTTATTTTTCTGATACTTAAGCAAGTTAAACACACTATCATACTCTTACATTATGTGTGAATGTATGGCAAATTAATACATGGTTCACTTTGGGTCTCTAAATGGAAAGTCTTGATATATACAATATATTGTATATATATTTGAAATGACAGTTTACAGATGTTAAAAATGGCACGTTTGTCCTGATACAAACTAAAGGCTGTAAATTAGATTGTGATAATGCAGCTCAGGCATCAGATATTTAAGGGAAAGTGTTACAGCGAGCTAGTTTGTGATTTATTTTTTTTTTACTCCGTTTTCTGGTATAGTTTTTCTTCAATTTGTTTTATAAATCAGTTTATTTCTGCAAAGGTTACAACAGTAGCACCATAAGCCCTGGAGGCACACAGGGATCCTTGCTTCTCTCTCTCTCGCATTAGTTTACA
This sequence comes from Ophiodon elongatus, assembly GCA_016806645.1. Lineage (NCBI taxonomy): Eukaryota > Metazoa > Chordata > Actinopteri > Perciformes > Hexagrammidae > Ophiodon > Ophiodon elongatus. The sequence continues at coordinate 708,695 of JACSYO010000734.1, forward strand.
ACAAAAACACAAGTAACATCACACTTCCTCAAAGTCAGCAGCCATTCCTCCACTCACTCTCACTTTAAACACTTCCTTCTCCTGAGCACCGCACCAAGATAACAGTGTACATTAAAACAAATACACAGACAAGTTGTATAAAAATCAAAGTACATTGAGGGCTCAAATTATAGTCATGTTGTGAAAACATCTCCTTCAAACAACTGGATTTATTCAAGTTTCTCACCAAAAAAAATAAATTTGACTAGATCACATCATAATTTACCTTTACCAAATACTAATTTTCACTGAACGGAGCCTGAACGCATCATAAAGGAACCGAACGGAACCTCCGTTGGTAGGCCGTTAACGCTGCTGCCATGGTTACCAGCTCTCCTGTTGATTTAAACTGTCAGGATCTCCCAGAGAAGGGAGCAGGATTCTGACCCAAATGCCCTCAAAGGATGACGGCGCCGAGGAACAGTGCAAAAATAAGATTTATTTAGCGAAATCTTCAAAAACCCCAGGAACAGGAAAAACAGTCAAGACAACGGACAAGACAAACCGGGCCTAAATACACAGGGGAGGTGCAGGTGATCAGACACAGGAGGATTCAATTATACAATCACATAGACAGGAAGTGAAGTGAAGTGACCCGGGGAAACACGAGACAGGGACCCTTCAAAACAAAACAGGAAACCCACACTTAACAAAACCCAAAACCGTGACAGTAGGCGACCACCAGACACGCTCCGGGGGGCGTGGCTCCAGAGGGCGATCGCCAGACCGGGACCTTGGAGAGGGGGATCGGGGCACTAGAGAGGGGGAACGGCGCCGGGACAGGGGCTCATGGGGTTTGCTGCGGCTTGGCGGCAGCAGCGGGAACGGACAACCACCGCGGTCTGGAGGGTCGGGCCGCCGACTCAGGGACTGGGGAGGCGTACCCCTTGCCCCGGAGGCTACGGGGCTCACCCAGAGCCAAGTGGGTTCCCCGAAACAGGTTAGGGGCTTCTGGAGCCGAAGAGGACAGCTGAGGGAACAGCGCTCTGAGGGCCTTCACCATGTCCCTGTCAAGCTCCAGAGCTTGAGAGACTGCTGGGTCCATAGTTTGGTCTGATGCCGGAATGTATGGCTCCCGGGGGCAAAAGGCGGGCTGGGTAGGAGGTAGAGAAGGAGCAGGTGGAACCACAGGGGCTTCTGGGGTCGGCCACTGCACCGCGCCTGAAGCAGCGGGGACCAGGGTTGACAGCGGCTTGGAAGCGGCAGCGGCAACCGCCGCGGGCCAGAGGTTCTGACCACCGACTTAGTGAAGCTACGGGGACCCCCCAGAACCAAGCGGGTCCCGTAGAATGGGTTGAGGGCTGGGTCCATAGTTGGTCCATTCGTTCTGTCAGGATCTCCCAGAGAAGGGAGCAGGATTCGGACCCAAATACCTTCAAGGGATGACGGAGCCGAGGAACGGTGCAAAAATAAGATTTATTTAGCGAAATCTTCAAAAACCCAGGAACAGGACCAACAGGAAAAACAGTCAAGACAAGGAGGGACCAGACAAACAGGGCCTAAATACACAGGGGAGGTGCAGGTGCAGGTGCAGGTGATCAGACACAGGAGGATTCAATTATACAATCACATAGACAGGAAGTGAAGTGACCCGGGGAAACACAAGACAGGGACCCTTCAAAACAAAACAGGAAACCCACACTTAACAAAACCCAAAACCGTGACATAAACACAGATTAGTTGTTTACAGTGTAACATTATCAGATATCTGTGACTAGAAAAGCATAACTGTTGATTTCCTGATCGCATACTTTACTGAATATCGGCGGATAACAATCGTCAGTAAAACTTTATTTCACACTGTGATGGTTAACGATAAACGGGAGATCCGTACGGATCAACAGTCCGTGGGATGACATTATTTTTCTGCAAGAACGGAGGTTTGCAGCCGCTCATGGTATAAAAGAAAGATAAGTAGGCGGTTTGTGGTATATATCCTAATACAGAAACATTTAAATGTTCTATTCTGCGGTTTATAAGGATGACATGCCATGATAAAAAAAACCCGAATCAGAGACACATCGTAACGCAGCACGGTACACCGACTCTAACGGTTCCAAAGAAGATGAATTTGCATGCATATATTCTTAAAAAAAAAGAAAGAGATACTGATCAGTTTATTTTCCTGCTTGGAGTAGACGCTCGGCTTCATGGGAGAAAGTAGAGCTGGCTGGTTTTGGAACAGCATCGGTTTGCTTTCCCAAAAAAAACCAGGAAGCCGAGTGAAAGGCTTGGTCCGGGTTGTGATGGCAGAAGGGCAAATCTCAAGAGCAGGCGAGGAGAGGGAGTGGGAAGTGGAGAATGAGGAACAAGTACGAGTGCTGCGGAGAAAGAGAACTGACCGCTCTGTTGAGGGCTCTCCGCCCTTTTAGTCCGCGCTCCAAGTTTCAGGACTTGTTGTGATTTGTTTCTGTAGTTTTCTTGCCTGTTTTTACTTCTGAAAGTCAATGTTGTGGCTTCAGCTTCACGCATAAGAGAGGAACGGACTCGGCTGACGACACGCAGAATAAACTCTTCCTGCTTGATTTGATCGGACGGCTCAGGAGATGACATGCCTTTATGATTCCAGTGGTTTGGATTATTTAGATTATATGAAAATAGGATTTTAAACGGATGTCATCCGGGAATAAAAGAGTTTTTCAGGAAGGGGGGGGGGGACGCGGCTACTCGTCTCACTTCTCTGACTCGCTGCATCAACTCATGACTCAAATGAAAGACGACAAGCGTTTTGATAAGGATGCAGTGTTTTCGGGCCGAAGGACTTATCTTGTTTGCCGTCCTCAGTCGAGGAGGGGAAGAAGAAAACAAATCTAAGGCCTCTGTTCAGGAGAGGCTGCCCCTACCGTCACCTAGCAACAACATTGTTATTGGAGGGGACTGACAGAAGTTGCTATAGCTACAAGTTAATCTTGTTGTGTAGCCCGAAGTGTCAGTGTGGTAATAAAGTAAGGTATTGCTAGCTCAGTTGTTTGCCAGTTTGCCCAGAGACATGAACATGTGCGGTTTTGGGGTTTTGTATGCTCCATCTGTAGATCACTAATTCTAATTTTCTTTGATATATTGTAATGTTAAGGATTCCTTCACTGAAGTGGAGGTGGTAGAAAGGGTGAAGTCAGACTAGTGTTGCACAGGAAGCCAATATTTTTAAGGTGGAAAGAAGATTAAAGCAAGCCGTGCCGTGCTCTGTGCTGGGAAAATAACAACGTGGCTCTAATTACCGACCAAATTTATATTCACCATCTTTTCTGAATCTGTCCAAGCCTCTCCTGGAATTCGGCAAACACTTAATCCACCAAAGAGTGCTTGTTAAATTATTATCTAATTGTGTTTCTCAGTAACGTGAAATAGATGGAAAGGAAAAGCAGTGACAGACTCTCCACAAAAAAACCCACTTTGACACAACACAGCGCTTTCTACAGTCGCTATGGTGTCTTCCTGATTTCAGCAGCTTTTCCCTCAACAACTTCTCACAGAGCTCCATCTGAATAAATCTTTTGGGGAAACCTCCCTTCGTCTTCTCTGCTGCAGTACCACTCTTCGCCTGAACTGTTGCCGATGCTTTGGTGGGGGGGCGCTGTTTTACAAAAACAAAGGTTTAAAACGCTGTTTAATGTGATATCTGGCTGCAAATGTAAGTTAAATATCAAAGAATGTACATAAACTCAAGCGTAGGGGACATCAGTTTGTATACTTCTTTCATTAATACATATTTAATTGATACAAAATACATTTTAACTTCCATGTTCGTTCATCCAATATTCCTTTACTTTTCCTCATGTTTTAGGTTTTTGCCGCGGTGTCATTTCAGTATCGGTATCGAGATATTAAGCTATATTATGAGCTAACAGATGCCACTTATCTTGACGTGTTGGAGGGTTTCACGGGGCACACCCATCTATTATCCCATTTACAGCGACTGTGTTTGCCAGCACTCGACTGACCTGTGTGTGGCTCTCACACTGCAAACGGAATGACCTACAACATCCTCATGTCTAGCTGTTTCCACTTTGCGGGCACGGCGTGCGTGTCAGGTAGTGCATCACGGTCTGCTCTGTCGTCAGCCAGTTAATTGCCGGTGCTGTGTCAACATTTCTCTCCCTGAGAAAAAAAAAAGCGAGCGTCACACGAGCGTGGCTCTGGATCTTGATCATTTTTGTGTGTGTGGTGGAACAGCTCCTTTTCACTGGTCTGCAAATGTACTCTCCAAGTGGAATCTGTGTCCACGAGCCCCTTCCGAGTAGTTTAGCTGATGTGTTGGGAGTCAGACGCCACAGAAGGAATCATGTCTCATTCGCTGCGTGTCGATCCTCTTATTATCTCGCTGGAACAAAGCGAGTCGCTGTCTGCATTTTCGAGGATCAAGCGACGGAAACAGAGGTCTTTCTGTACCGGGACTGAATGGCCGATGCACTCGCAGCCCACATGAAGGAGACACGGCTCCTGCCTGACAGCCTCTCGCTCTCCAGGGGCTGCAGAGCCTGGCTACTTAAGAAAGAAAGGGGCAACATGTGTGCGGACTTCAAGCACCCACAGATCTTTCGGTGTCGCCCATGGGACCTTATTTTGGAAACATATGTACAGTAGTCAACGGGGAGCGGAAAATATAGGTCTTCCTGTTTGAATTGTGCCATGAATCACGCACACGTGATGTTTGTCAATTTAAAGGATCATTTTGGAAGTCAAGAAAGTCGCAGTTTGTCGTGATACTCTTTCAGTTTTGTTTGAAACCGCTCAGAGAACTAAATCTCTCATCTCGCATAATGCACATTACTAACAGGTGACCCACGCACAAATGTAATGTTATCTTACCTGTTTTTATCCAGCGACTCTCGTTGTAGGTGTGAGAACATCCTGGGAGGAAACACACCGGCATCGTAGCGTCAGAGAGGGAGACGAAACTCGTCTTTCTCATAACGTATTATCTGATATACGTCTTATAATTCAACTGTTTTAGAAGAAATGCATCTTTCTTGACTTGCAAAATTGTAATTCATGACACAATTCAAACGGGATCAGACAATGATTTGTGTGTCACCGTTGACCACCAGACATATTTCTTCTGAAATAAGGGGCGTGACTTCGCCTTTCTATATCAATACATTTTTATTTATTGTGTATTTACGATACATGCGTTGTACAATACTATTACAGAGGTACAAGGCGAGTGATCGGGACAGATGCAGGGGGGGGGGTCACACAGCTGTTGAGTTAATGGGTTGACTGCTTACTGCCAATCATGACCATCTGCCTGCAGAGCGAGCAACGACGTGAGAGCGAGAGAGGGACGGGGGAGATTACGTAATACAGTGGAGTCGGGGGGGGGGGGAGAGCAGTGGCTGTTCTATTAATAGCAGATATGGACGAGGCAGCTGTCGGCGCCGCACAGCGGGGCAGGCGATCACCAACACCGGCCTGGTCACTTGTGATCGCCTCAGTTGTCACTACGTCGCCTCATTATACCGGTCTGACGACATCATGCCATTCCCTGCACTGTTTTTTTGTTTTTGTTTAACTTTTTCACAAAAGCTTTCAGATAACACTGGCTCATCTCCATGAACAGTGCACAGCCGAAATAGCCGTTAGAGCCAAGCTGGATCCCTTGGGCCTTTAAAACGGGGCTGAAAGGGGGAATGAGAGAGAGAGAGAGAGAGAGAGAGAAAGAGAAAGAGAGAAAGAGAGAGAGAGAGAGAGAGAGATGAGTATCAGAAGCAGACGGGGAAATGTGTGGTTAGCAACGCTCCTGTTATTCCCACCACTTTCTCTGTGGGCCCTCCTCACATTCTCTCTGTGTGTGTGTGTGTGTGTGTGTGTGTGTGTGTGTGCGTGTGCGTGACGTGAACATATGTGGATTATTTCCAAAAAAAAAATTTTTATGAATAAATGAAAAGGTTTGCAGAAGGAAAAGTTTATATCATGTGTTCATACCTCCGCCGCTGTGTGCATTTGTTGATTTTTGAGATGACAATAAAAATGCAACATGGTCCGTGCTTTAGTTTTCTGACTCTTTCTACGGCTGCGGTCAGATGCCAGTCTTCGTGCTCTCTCCAGAGATTATTGTTGGCAGAGCTCAAACCCCAGCGAAAAAACCTCACCTACCATACTGAACTCTGCACAGCTCTGAATCATCGTGATACAAAACGGACATGCCTCGTGGTCAGCCGACTCAGAACAATGAAATCTGCTGATTCTGCCCGGCCCCCCCACCGTCCACGCGGTCTTCCTCTTTTCTCCTGACCTTTTTTAAAAACAGTTTTCTTACCAAGGAGACACTTTATTTTTTCCTGGTAAACAAGATAGTGCGTTGCCTGGGACTTCAAGCTATATTGGCCTTTTGAGAATGGAACAATCCCCCCCTGTTATGTGTGGGCTTGTGGGGTTGTTGACAAAATGTCAAATGTAAGAGAGGGGGGTCTTGGTTGTGCTAAACAGGTGGGCAGGGAGCCTTATTAGATAAGGTCAGGCAGAAAAACAAAAAGATGGAAAAATAAACATCAGGAAGTTCAATACGCCGGCGATTAAAAAAAACACGTCGAGGTTTTGGCCGCGTGTGTGGCCCGTCTGTTTTCAGTGTTATTGTGTGTTTGGTGGCAGTTGGCCCGGACCTTAAGTGGGCTTATAATGTGTGCTATAAACCAGGCGGATCCGGGGGATTTGTACTGGGCTGGTAACTGGAGCAGAGGTGCTGCGTTAAATATAGAGGGTAGGGCCAGTCGTCTCCCCAACGACAGCAGAAGTGTGTGTGTGTGTGTGTGTGTGTGTGTGTGTGTGTGTGTGTGTGTGTGTGTGTGTGTGTGTATCAGTCAAAGTCCAAATGTCCTCTTTGGACCTGGTGTGGAAAACTAAGCTGTTGGACGTTTTCTGTCCAATTAATTAATGAGTTCATCTTGAAAATCAAGAAATAGGGAATCACATTTTATTTCTGTGGTCTGAAGCTTTAAGTCTCCTTGTGTGTAATTTGCAGATGTAGAGTCATTGTCATTATTTTTTGGATGCGCCACATCAGTGAATCTTTTTCAGGTTGAATTCCCCAGCAACTTAAGCAAAGCTCACCAATTAATTATTTTACTTGTATATTTTTGGGCTTTGTGTTTTTGTTTTGTTTTGAATCTTCTGCCAGTTTATTTACTCATTTTTAGTCCTGTTAGCTCTGTTGTTTGTAAAAGACAAACATGTCGTTTGCATTGAACTGAAAGCCAATAACCACAATAAAGAAAAAAGAGACCGCCTGAAAAGTCGGGTCGTGATCCTCTCGCCATCTACAGATCTCATGTTGCAGATGTGAGATTTTAGCAGGATTTCAAAAGCTAAACTGCTAATGAATCCAATCTGTTTACAGTGGAATATGTTCAGGAAGCGATCTCATAGACCTGTATTCATGATCTTGTATATAAATCGACACGTATGCACGTCACCTGATTTTATAGGTCGGTCAAAAGCTGTTAAACTGCTGTGCTTGAATCCGACTGAGTACTTCTGTCAGTTCATTAAGTCCTTTAATACCCGTAATGTGTGTCCATGCGCTCCACGGCGTTGGCATCGTGCACCGTCCCGTCTTCATCATAACAGCCGAGCAGTTAGCGGCCTACTAATACTTAATTAATTCTCCGCGAGCTTTGCAACACTCATTTGAATGGAATTTGATTCCCCCCCCCCTCCCCTCACGTGGGTCCCGATGATGCAGGATGACCTGTATGACTTCATGTTTACTCCTCTTGGTTTGTTTGTAAAAGCCTGGACTCGCTGTATCTCACCAGCACCTCGGATGAAACGATGGTCATCTACAGAGCTTCTCGCACACATGCGTGGCCTCTTCCTCCCCCCCTTTTTATTCTCTTCACTCCGAGCTTGTTGTTGCTACTTGTGTCTTGGCTCAAAGCCGTAGTCTTTCTCTCCCTCCCTCCCTTCCTATGTGCCTGGGCCTGGCTTGTTGACTTTAGCCGGCCCATGTGCTGTGCCGCTGCCAGAGGGGACGGTTCCTGGCTCAACCAAGAACCAATAGAAGTTGAGGGAGGTAGGAAGGTGTCTGTGTGTGTGTGTGTGTGTGTGTGTGTGTGTGTGTGTGTGTGTGTGTGTGTGTGTGTGTGTGTGTGTGTGTGTGTGTGTGTGTGTGTGCGTGCACGCACGCTCGCTCAGGTACAGTAATCTGGGTTAAAGGCACAGTACCTGGCTCATGAAACACGTCTGTCAGTGACAGGGCACAGCTCAAGAGTATGAATGGTGTCACTACGCTACATAAAATACTTTAGTGTGTGCTTGTGTGTGTGTGTGTGTGTGTGTGTGTGTGTGTGTGTCTGTCTGTCTGCACACGTTAATCTGTGCAGGATGGCATCGTTACATTTACTACACGCCCTGAATGCACCGTGGTTGGACTGAAAAGCTCCTGTAAACATCCAGATTTGTGGAGTCCAAAAAAAAAAAAACACTCTTCCGCCCCAAACACACACACACACACACACACACACACACACACACACACACACACACACACACACACACACACACACACAGCCCAACATTGTTGACAGCGATCTCTTCCCTCCAATCACCTCTTTCTGGGCACTAAACGGAGGCGTACCCAGTTTAAATAAAGTATCTTGTACTGTTGCGTCGGTGCAGTTTAATGGCTCCATGTTTGTTTCGGGGAAGTTAGATCTAGAGAGCGAGAGCGTGCCATTGAGAGAGTGTCGGCAGTGAACGGCGGTCGAGGGCATGCCGCTGCTGTTACCCGTGCATGCTGGTTTTATGACGGCAGAATGTGGAGGCCATCTGCTCCTAACGCGGTGTAAACATTCATATCAAAGTCAGCCTGATAGCAGCAGGAGATTATAGCTCCACCGTCGTCAGCAGAGTAAGAGTCAACCGGCAGTTCGCCCCCCCGTTTAAAACACGCCGTTACTGTGTTTTTCATTGCTTAACACGCACAAACACAGACACACACAACAACTCGCACCAGATGTAGTGAAACTGCGGTGGAGTGTCATGCTTCTGCCGGGAAACGGAGGAAGGAAAATGTCAGGAAATCAGAGTGGGTTTGTCGGGAGGTATTAGGGGTATTAATGGGTTCTGGTGTGTTTGTGTGAGAGGGGAAAGAGATTTCAACGTTTGGATCATCTCTGGTATCTAGTGGTCCCCTCAGGGGTCAGATTGGCCCCACGTGTAACTAAAATCATAATGACACACTGGATAATCTATACAACAACAAACTATTAAATATTTCTCACTCAAAAATAGTGGGCTACTTAGTCGCCCACATTTACGGCTGAAAAAAAGCCGGTATTTGTGTGTCAGATGAAGATCAGTATTTGTATAATAGGATTTTGTAGAATTAAATTCCAGTGTTGGCTCCGTAGGATTGTTTCCGCCTCGTGTGATCCAAAAGATTTGCAATAACTCCAGTGTGTCGTAAAGTCCAAAAGAATATTTAACAAGACGGCATCGCTGTATTTATATTGATGAGTGTTATTCAATGAAGAAAGTTGACTTAATTAAATTAAATAAAAAAAAAATAATTAAAAAATTAATTAAAAAATTCAAAAAAGGCAATAAATACACTAGTTACTTTAAAAATAAAAAAAGATTTGTTTGTTTTTTAGATGACAGAAGTTTTTTTTTTTAACTAATATGTTTGTTTATTTATTTATTTATTACACACACACACACACACACTCACACACACACACACACACACACACACTTGCATGACTGTCAGTGGTTTGCTATCAGTACACCTTTTGACATCACTGGCAGGCAAAATAGTCCATTTCTTTAATGTTGTCCATGTTTGCAGCAAAAAAAAATGTTTTTCTTTAAAAACACAGACATTTTATTAAGGAAGAGAGCCGAGGCCCATAAATCAAAAGCGTGTGCCTGCTTGGCCCCGTTCATCGCTGAAAACAAGACTAATGACTGAAACAGGACACGGCTAATGTCGTTATCTCTTTATCTCCCATCCAGAGTGTGTGTGTGTGTGTGTGTGTGTGTGTGTGTGTGTGTGTGTGCACGCGTGTGTGTGTGTGTGTGTGTGTGCACGCGTGTGTGTGTGCATGTTTACCCGCCTCTCCTCTGGCAATGTTTTAGCTGTGGTGTGGATATTATTATTTTGCTTACTTTGATTCTCTCCGTGTTGGTATTCTTATAATTGCATTGTTTTGCCGACTGCCCGCATTGTGTTCAGAGCGCGCGCACACACACACACACACACACACACACACACACACACACACACACACGCATACACACACACACACACACACACACACACACACACACACACACACACACACACTCACACTCGGATACAGCCAAGCTCTGAGGTCTTTTTCTGTGCGGACAAGGTCGTGTCGTGTTCAGACTTTCTCTCTGAGAGATTCCTCCGTGTCTGTTGCATTCCTCTGCGATGCGTTTGCTTCCTGTCCAGCACATTCTTGCCAGCGTGGGAGCTGAAAAACTTTCCTCTTGTGTCTGTAAAAATGAAGTCACTTCTGCGAGTGGGTGTGTGAGCAGGTACACGCACGCTCGCTTGCTTTACGGCATACTTTTGTTGGTGTTTTGGACTACGGAGTGAAGTTTTGTGTGTGTGTGTGTGTGTGTGTGTGTGTGTGTGTGTGTGTGTGTGTGTGTGTATGTGTGCGCTGTGAGACTCTGAGTGGATCTCTGCCAGGACTGAGGGCTTGGCTGAGAGAACGCCTCAAACCAGTTTACTCTGGTTGTGTAGTGGAGAAGTCCGGGGGCGGGACAGGGTCCTCTTAAAGCTGCAGATCATGTGTATCTCTGTCTCTCTCTTTGTGTGTGTGTGTGCGTGCGTGTGTGTGTGCGTGCGTGCGTGCGTGCGTGTGTGTGCGCTGCTCGTTGAAGTGGTTAGTATGAATGAGGTTTAAGCTGAGGGTGGACCACTCAGCAGGGGGTGCACTGGACAGGAAGGGAGGAACGAGCATCGCTCTCCGGCTCTCTAAGCGAAGTTGCTGTGCAGAAAACACCCCATAAAACCCTTTTCCCTCTCGAGGCTTTCCATTACATCCTCGTGTACATCCGACTTGTTTACTGCAACGTTGCTCGCACCAACAAAAGTAAAAAAGCATACCTGATATATAAAATACAGGCGTGTCTAAGGGGGTATTAGGCGTGAGAACTATGATGGTTTTTCAGCTATGATTTATTACCTCTATCAAAAACATAAAAATTGTGTTCAGCATCCTGAACTTCTTCCAACATCACTGTTGATATTTTTGGGGGCTGCAGAGATTTGTCTTTTTTTTTCTCTGGGGACAAGGCTTGGCCTTTTCTTCCAGAAATAATTTTCCATTACTCAGTCAAAATAACAAACGGTTTCGCAAAGTATCACTGAAGTTTGTCCAAACATACCAATGTGAGCAGTGGTGACCTCAATCTGTATTTGTGTGTTTTGCAGGAAGCCCTCGGGTCATGCCGATAAAGAGGTGATGGCTGCCACCGTCCTGACCTCGCTGTCCACGTCGCCTTTGGTGCTCAACCCTTCCTTCGCACCCACAGGTAACGGCGCTGCCTCGCCACCAGCTGCATTCTGCCTCCAACACACCTGCGTGAAACCTTCCTCTGAATTGCAGGAATGGAGGCTGCTCACGTTGCACCATGAGTCGGGCTGCAAGCGAGCAAATATAACTTTTAGAGACGCCCCAATCTTTTTTTTGCTGCCGATACCAATTGACAATCATCGATGCTCCATATCTGCCGATACGGATCATTTTTGTTATTTTGTTTTGTAGCAGCTGGTCTACAAGGCTTCAGGCTATTATTTTTTTTCACCACCGGTCTGAAAATCATTTCAACTGCTCTGAAGTCTGTGTAAACCATCAAATATTATAAATGTTATCTTTTTACTGACTTGTTATAGTCATCTATAAGGGTTACTTACATAAAAACATACAATTCAAACTATTTAATGGTGTAAAAGTTAAATAAGATTGTATTTTTGTTGGTTAATAAAATCTTTTCATTCGAAGTTTAATAATATTTTATGAGCTGCTTAGTGTTCGTAAGTTAAACATGACATAATTCATCTCTAATATCTATTTTATGTTGCTGTGAAAACATCTCCTTCAAACAACTGGATTTATTCAAGTTTCTCACCAAAAACTACATTTTACTAGATTACATTAGAACACATCACGATGACGTCATAAATTACCTGTGCCAAATAGAATTGTTTGCCGAACAGAGCATGGAGGCATCGTAACGTAACTGAATGGAACCTCTGTACGTTAGCCGTTAGCCCCCTTTGTGCTAACGTAACTAGCTCTCCCCCCGCCGATTGTGACATTATCGGGGATCGGTGACTCGAAAACGTTTATGCCGATCTCCCGATCGCATATTTTTTTACTGACCATCGTTCCCCTGCCCCTCAACCATGATGGGGGGATCCGTTCGGAGCAACGGATTTTCACGGACCGGCCTTCAAGGTGTGGGCGATAAATATGACGTAATAAAATGATACAACCGGCATGAAAAGAAATATAAAGTACATAAAAAATACAACTCAACATTGCGCCGAATTATCGCCACATATTATGCAGAGCGGGCGCGTGAGAATCACCTGTAGCGATAAACCCGTATTTTAAGTAGGACTCCTGATATTGTCTTTTAAATGCAGCTTTCTTTTTCTTGGAAGTCGTAGGCTCTTCTTCTTCTTCTGTCTCCTTTTCCCCTTTACAAAGAAGCTCTCCAAAGACCTTTGTTTTTACTCATTTTTACTGGCTTGTGGGCTTAATTTTTGGGGTAATGTATCACGTGACCGAGACGAGTGTCTTGACATGTGTCAAGAGGCTCAGATGCACTGGTCATTTTTAAAAAATAAAACATCTTTCAGACCGTGATAATAAATCAAATATTTTTTTTCATTTCATTCATTCTTTCTGTGCGACCCGGTACCAAGGAAACCACGGACCGGTACCGGTCAGAGGCCCGGTGGTTGGGGACCACTGGTCTACACCGCTACTGCCACAGGTTGCTCACTCCCAGTTAGGTGAAGGTCAATCATGTGTTGATCTGATACACGAGAGTCTCCCAGTATTATCAGCGCTACTCTCTTATTTATATGCATGCTCACCAAAAGCCCGGCACTCGCTGCCAGCCATTCAGCCGTGACCCGACCACCGCAGCTCCTTTCGCCATTTCTAGTATCACCGCGGTTGCCATCACCATGGCAACCCTGGCAGACGGTCAAAGCCCTATCTGAGTATTTATTTTTTTGTATTGAGCCAGCAATAAACCAAGGCGACTGTTATTGCTCTCAGCGAGGCGCCACAAAGCGGGTTCATATCTCGTATCGCCGCAGTCTGAAATAAATCTAAAGCAATGTGAGTTTTCGCTGTAGATTTCGGCATCATTTGATCTTGTCAGAGGACGCTGTGGGTTTGGGGGGTGGAGGAGCCGATCTCGATGAAAAGCTTATTCCACATAACGTGCGGCAGAGAGAGGATGTCAGTTCATATCTTTGATTCATCGCAGTTTGTTTCAAGCCTCTTTGAAGGTGTCTATGCAAGTTACAAAGCTCCCGACACTCCTCATAATGTGGGCTTAAACATCAAAAATGGCTTTTGTGTGGAACATGTAGCGTCACGTTAAAACGTTGCTTTTCCTGATAGTACTCCATATATCCCCTTATTGTATTTTTCAGGAGTTGAAACGGGAGTGGCCGTGCTGTGATGTGTGTTTAGTAAGTCTGTGAACAGTAATCCTCATACACAAATTTATCTATGCTACGTATTAACTGGAATTCACATTCCTACTTTCCTATATAACAAATATAAGTACATTCCCAACATACATGACATTAAGCTTTGCTCCATGTTGGGGTTTAGGTTTTTCTTTTTTTCTTCCATGTTTTGCCACAGTGAAAGTCAGATCAAGCGATTATCGAGTCTTTTTTAGCTCAGGCTTCATTGGATTGGTCAAAAGGTCAAAGGGTAAAGAAAGGGTTTGTGGGTCAAGACTTAGAGGAATATTACAGAACCGTGTCCAGGAAATTAAAACTGTGTTGAGCTTAATGGGCAGAGTTCAGTATGGCTAAATGAAAAATGTCAGGACCGTAGAGTATATACGGTATATTAGATATTAAAGATATTAAAATGTGTGCATTACAGAGGCTCTCGTGTTTCAGGGCTTTTGAGAGGTTTTATGTTTTCATTTCCATTACGGAGTTCAGATTAGGGTCAGGATTGTTATGCATACTGTCCCACTGTTATGTTGCCATTGTTTTTATTTCAGTTTATATTAAATGGATTTTTGAGGTAGCGGTATTATATTACGGTATTACAAAAGATTAAAAGGGAAACGCCACTCAAAACATGATTTTACCAATTTTCACTCTATTACGTAAGGGAACATATCTTAAGAACGAAAAAAAATATATGTTTTTTTTTTTTTTAAACTGATGTGTTTTCTGCCTCAAAATGTAAATGTCATATTATTAATTCAGAGTTACTAGTAACAACCATGCGGTTGTTTTGAGTTGTGAACTGTATTGCCGATCAGCCTTAGTCCCAGCAAGAAAGCTATTTGGAAAAAAAACTCTATATATCTGTGTGTGTGTGTGTGTGTGTGTGTGTGTGTGTGTGTGTGTGTGCGTGTGCGTGTGTGTGTGTGTGTGTGTGTGTGTGTGTGTGTTTATCGCGGTAAAGACTAGTATTCCAAAATCCATGTCTTGGTCCAAAGTACAGGTGACTGTATTACGTTTTCTGACACCAACGCTCACGTTTCTCCAAATATGGAACCTTTCATAGCCATTGGCTATAAAAATTACTCTTTTTATCGCCATTAATCTGAAGTTAACAGTGTGTTATTCTTTAAACTGCAGTCCCGGAGCCGGCCAGCAGGGCTTGGAAAGAGGTGCTGTCGGCCAGCTACAGCAGCTCGACCAGTGGCAACTGGAGCTGGGATGCCAGCGACCAATCGGTGCCCTCCACGCCATCCCCGCCTCTCTCCAACGACGCCAACAAGAACTTCCTGCTCTCGTCCCAGGGCGATGACGTCATCGAGGATGTCGCGGAGAGCCCGCACTTCATGTTTGAGGACCCCATACCTCGGAAGCGAAAGGTAAAGATGGGTGTCGTCGGTATGTTGTGTACTCGGTCGATACAGCAGTGATGCAAAGGAAAAGGTTTTGGGCTTGATAAGTAATTGTGACTCCTGAACAGCAGGACGGGCTTTTATTGTGAAATAATTGGGAAGTGCTTGTTTATGACAAAGCAAAAGAGCAGGTCAGACAACAAATCTGCTTACTATTCAACACAAACACATGCAATAAGACCGTCTACACGTATACAGATATTTTTTTTAACGGATATGTTCCTCTACGTTTTGACCTCTTGTCCACACGCAAAATGGATTGTAGCTCAATAAAACAGATACTAGAGGATAGATTCAAACAAACTCTGGTTTCTTATATCTATATAATTACTAAATGAACTTCATGCTGTGTTGAAGAAGACTTGAAGCTAGAGATTGAGACCATGAACTCATGTTTACAATGTTTATTGAGGGAATAAATCAAGAGAGAAGTAGAGTCATTTTCTCAAAGACTTCTATACAACCAGACTTCTTTTTGCAACTGGAGGAGTCACCCCATCGAACATGCTCAGAATCTTCTTCTCTGGTGTTTGACGTACCGATGACGTAGCCTTTTATCGCCACCTACAGGACTGTTGAACATTTGGAGTCGTTTTTGGTTTGTGGATAAAAAGATAAAAATCTCTGTATACGTTTAGACAGGGCATAAATATATATCATGAACACAATACATTCAATTTGACATTCACAGTCGGTACATTTTCTTGACTCAGCTGTGGTTTTGTGGCCCCAGAGGCTGTCCATTTCACTTTTAACTTGAATCCCCAAAAACTGAGTGCATGCTGAGTAAAACTTTAGGGTCACAGTTGTAGAGAAACAACTTTGATGGGCTTTTTGTTATTTCTATAAAGTAGTAGCAGGGAGAGACCTCAGAAAACCCACCAGGAAATGTAAGCACCATGCAGTTTGACATCCTTGGACATAAAGGCCCCGGCGCTTTCTGCTTGTGTGGATGATGGATTATGTTCTCCCTTTCACTTCTCTCCTTTTTTTTGTGCTTTTAGAAACAGACCAGAACATCAAAGTGTTTTCACTATCAAGAAGCTTTCCATCCCATATTTCAGTCTTTTCAGTGGGGGGGGGAAATGTATTTAGTAAGGCGGGAGCGATGAACAGCAGGACGTAACAAAAGGTTCAAGGGATGCATAAAAAAACGAGGACTTGGAGGGAGTACAGGAGTCGTCATGGTAGCAACAAGAGGAGGAATCAATCTGAATGTTTCCTCCAGCCGTACAGTGACAAGAGGAGAGCTCATACTCTGTACAATATGTGGGAGTTTGTGATTCCAGCTCCCCTGGAGTTGTGCAGCAATGGAGATTATTGAGCAGCCGAATGCATAAAACCACAAAGACTACCAAGGACGACGCTGCCAGAAACCCCCGGCCATACCGTAGATAAGCAGACAGGAAATGAAGTAGGAAGACGCCGGGAGGAACATATGCACACACGCACGCACGCACACACACACACACACACACACACACACACACACACACACACAGGGCCCAAATGCCCCCCCCCCCCCTCCCTAAGGCCTTAAACCCTGTACCCTCAGGGATTTCACCTCTTAAAGGCTGCGAGGGCTCGAAATGGTATAAAAACTCATTTGGCTGCGACGTATCACGTTGACTTGACACAGCCATAACATGTTATGTGCAATTGTGGGTGTTTAATTTAAATATATTTTACTCCCTGATTTGAAGGTCGTCCAGTTCCTTTCAAAAAGAGAGGTAACCGACAAAAATAAATAATCTGTTGCTTGTTTTTGTCCAAACAGCTTCAATGACAAATTTCTTTTTTTTTTAAATGGTTGATGAATAAACCTATTGTGTGATGTAGTCTCTAATTTCATGGGTTTTTATGTACCATCTTGAATCCTTAATGTTTCAATTGTTTACCTTTTTTTTTTTTTAAACTCCTCCGGCCTTCCCTGGTAAGAACTGTGCCCATGAACTGTGGGTAGTTCCCTCAGGCAAAGTCTGCAGAAAAACTGGTACTTACAGAAAATGTCGGTAAAGGGCTTGACATATGCGAGAGAGCTCGCAAATATCTCGGCGATTCGAAAGTGGTACAACCCTAAACCTTAAGTGGACCTCGCGGACCTTAAGTGTGCGTTCCCGCGAAGCCCGCGATGGAGCCAGATCGCGTGGACGAGGTCTAAAACGTCCGCTAACCCTGCCGGCCGTAGCTTCGTGTTGCGATACGGCCGACGCCAACCCCGCGGAGGCGTAAACCCTCTATGAGCAGCTGCCCGTTGGATTGCAGGCTGTTTGCTTAAGAGGATTATTAAACATGGCAATCCCCGGTATCACTGTAACGGTGTTAAGATGCAAGAAAAACGCTTAGTGGGAATTAAGTGATTTGTGATTGTTTGTGGGATTAAAGGCCGGCTTTGCTGTGTCATTTGTACAAGGAGGGTAGTTTTAAACAGCACAGCGGGGGACATGCATTGAGCCAGCAGCGCTTGAGAACTTTAATGCCATGTTGCTCTTGCATAAAGGGAAGAGTGAGAAATAGTCCAGAGGAATAGTGGTGTCGGAGAGAGTTAACCCCTGTTCTCCTCTCACGTCTCTCGCTCAGTCTTTTCTTTGCCTTCTTCCTCCAGAGGGCTGGTGAAAGGCAGCGACAGTGCACACACCCACTGTCTTTCATCAGCAGCGACGCAGGTCCGTGCCTGCTCATCGGACGGCTGCCAGCGTAAGAGAAAATTAATCGGAATCAATAAACACCCAAACTCCATCCATCTATCTGTCTTTGTCCTTGCAGCTTATGAACCAAAGGAGAGTTATCCTGGTTTTATTAAAAAAGGATCAGATCCTGAGGATCGGAGGTGAGAAAGAGGTCAGGCAGAGGTCAGACCTGTTTCTCTCGTTAGTGTGGCTGCTCTCCCGTGCAGGTGTTGGAGGTGGGCGTGGCCGCGGGTCGTCAGCAGAGTGGAAACACCTGAGCTCATCAGCGACACCTGGGCCCTGTGTGCCCGTGCACTCTTTTTAAACCCTCGTTGAGCTCAATCAGTCTCTCACTCACTCACTCTCTCCTCCCTGAGAAATCCATTTGGGCTTTTGGTTGACAAGATGGTTTGTTTCTACACTATACAGCATTGCATATATGTGTTTTTGGTTTGTAAAGGTGATTTGAATGTTTGGTGTTGTTACATGAAGATGGGGTTCAGTGAGGTAGATTGACTGGTAGAGGGACTTCCACATTAGGTTGGGGGTCATCATTGTCTCTTTCGGTGCACTGCTGATTTTTGTTGCAGTGTACCGGGCCATGGTTGATCAATGCAGCCTCCCCTCACGGTTTGGCAGTTTAATTACAGGTTAATGTTAATCAGAGTATGAAATGACGTTTTACTGATGATCGTTATCTGCCAATATTGAGTAAAATATGCGCTCAGGACGTTTGTGCATTTCTAGTTGCTGATATTTTGTAAACAACCGATCTGTAAACTAATTACATTATGTTACGTTCAGGCTCTGTTCAGTGAAAATGAGTATTGGGCGAGAGTAAAATGTATCTATTATGGCTGGCGTAGAGGACTTTGTTGCTGCTCCATGTGAGGAGGTTTCTGGATTGTTGCTCTTGAAGATTGCAGAAGACTATATTGATCTCAGTGGTGTTGGTGATAAACGGCTTAAGGAGATTGTAACGGCTGTGGTTAAACTGCAGTTGGTTGAGAAAGAGGCACTGGTTGCCAAACAAGAGGGACTGGGTCCTTTTTTTTTTTTTCTTTTTTTTTTTTTTTAAGGCCTATGAGTTGGTCCCAGAAGCGCATCGCTGGCTGTTTAGGCCGTGGGGGGTGTTTGGGAGGGAGCTGGCAAATAATTAAAATCGTTGGTGTATGTCAAATTCAACGAGGAAGTTTGATTGAATAATATCCAAACAATATTTATTGTCAGTTTTCAAATTGAACTGGATGAATTATAATTGAAACATAATTTAATAATAAATAAATGTTCTCCAAGTAAAATAAGGGCTGCATTTAAGATAACATTACAAAACCAAGCATTTTGAAAAATGCATCTTAAAATAAAGTACTTAATTTAATAGAATTGCCCTGCAGCTTTAAATTCAGTTCATTCAGGGGTAAAGTGATGTCAACCAAGAGAACCATATTATATTTTTTTTTCATCTTGTAAAAAGAGAAATTAGTGGTTAGGGACTTAATCTGTGGTTATTAAAACCACTTTGTTCCAGCTCTAGTCTCCTGTTAACATCATTGTTGGGCAGTGAATTACTGGATCTGGATTCTGATCATACTGGGCTCTTTCTGTGACTATTTCGGATATGAGTGGGTGCATTTGCTGAAATTGTTTTTTCTCGTAGTGGCGCTTCACATTGCTGCTTTTAATAATCTCCGCGGTCTCTGAACATATGACACTGTTTTTGAACTGCCCGTGGGAAGAATTAACATTTAAGTCTGTTCATTCTTGGTTAAAGGTTCTGGTCTCGCTGTTCACGTTCCTCTTTTTTGAGAACGTCATGCGAAGTAACTTATGACTCGCGTACTTCTCCTGTTGGGTCTCTCTCCTGTGTAACTCTCACTGGAGTTGCGATGCTAATCGGAACACACATATTTGATTGGCAGACTAGTTGGCAAAACAAATGTTGGCTGAACTGAAGAAGGGTGGAGATCGCCGCGCTGAGCTGCGTGAGTTTAGTGCTGGCGATCGAGTTTTGGCTCCTTGGCCGTTCACCTTCCGTATAAACTGAACCGACTTACGACAAGTCGCCGACTCACTGAGGTGACGTTTTTGCAGCAACGATTAAAAACGAGCAGCCGAGTAGAAACGTTGCAGGGAGCCAAAGAAATGACGTAATGCTTCATCCACACACTCTTGCGCAGCGTAGTCAATGTGACGTCACCCATTCCTTTCTGGACTCCCGTTATGATGCCTCAAATTTAGCGTTTTTGGTCGTCGCCATCTTGGATTATGGCCTGAATACCCTGCTTTATGGTCTACTTGACTCTAAATGGACCATAAGTTACTAAATGAACATCATGTTGTATTGACTTGAATTTAGAGATTCAGACCATAAACTCAAGCTGCGATGACACGTTACGGCCCCACTGTCACCACAGCAACTACCAACAACCACCATTTTTGTACTCCTCAAATGACCACAGAAAACAATCCAATGTCTGTCATACTCCCATTTATATTTATGGGCTGTACCCCAATGCCAAACTATTCACAGTAAGATGGATTTTGTTCACCTCGGCTCACAACGTGCACAGACGGCAGGAAGAGTCCAACTCAAAATGGCACATGAAAGTCTGCTCATCGATCAGTGAAAGTACTGCGCGGTAGACGGAGAAGGTTACGTTTCATTGTCCCCTCCGTCTTCCTCTTTTACCCTGAATGTGTCTGAACTTGTCTCGTATCTGGTTTCTTTTTTTTTATAGGCTTGCTGCTCTAATAGCTCTGTAATGAGGTGTAGTGTTTGGCCCCTCGTAGCGCGGTGCTCTGTCCCCCACGAAGGCCTTAGTATCGAGGTTGCCGATGAGCTCCACACGGAGGAACGTGGCAAGACTTGCTGCATAAACCGCCGTTTCAATTAAGGACTCATCAATGTTCTGCAGATAATGTGTTTGGTTTCCACCCAGACTTACGGCTCATGTTTTCCCAATGTTAGGAAAAAAGAGTCACAACCCAAGGGCTTGGATTAAATGAATAAACCATCTTGTTTGACTTAAGTTTTTTTTTTTGTCTTTCAGAACTCCATGAAGGTGATGTTCAAGTGCTTGTGGAAGAGCTGTGAACAGGTCCTCAGCACCTCCTCAGGGATCCGGAGACATGTCCGCCTCGCCCACCTGGGGTGAGTCATTGCAGGAAAACCCAACATGCGTTGATTCTTGACATTTTGTACAGTTTCATTTAGCTTGAAAGGTCTACTTTTCAATTGAGTGGTTCTTGGCCTCAAAAATTATTTGACAAACACTTTAGTTCATTTTGAAATAAATTTTTTATTTTCTTTTGCATTAAGTTAAATATCTTAGTTTATTGTCTGCAAAAGTTGTCAGCTGTTACTAACTTAAAATCCCCCTGCAACAAAAATGGCCTCTTCCAAAACCATGTAACAAATATCATGTCATTTCTCAGTGTTTTGAATACATTCTGATGACTGCCCTCATTTAAAAATATAATACTTTTTAATCTCATATATTCAATGAGTATATGAATAAAATGTCAACTATGTCAGGTACTTTGTTAGTATATATATTTTTAATTAAAAAAAATATATATATATTTTTTTTTTTTAATTAAAAAAATATCGCAAAAGTGGGCCTACAACACTGTAGGGTTAGTTCAACTAAAACCAGTTTTAAGTCAGTCTCACTGTTTGTAAAAACATCACTATGAAGTGTTATAGCAAATCATGAAGTGAGTCATGTTGGTCTTTAAAAAGCTGACTTTTCAGAATGAAACTGATCACTTTGTTTATGTGAAATGTACCAACAGTTATATAATTCTTTTCTTTTTATAACTGCAGGCTTTGTTTCCCCTTTTTTTAAAAAAAAAAAGACCTTCACTGCGTAGGTGTCACTTGAGTAAACCTTTCTCCACAGCTTCAGGGTAGTGGTGTTAAACTGATTTAGTAAAGTGGTAAAACAAGAATGGTCACAGATTGGCTGCTGTTCGACTCGTGGATGTATAAAGAGAACTAGATAAATCGTTTAAGGCGGCGCCCGTTCATTCCCATGAAAGCTGCTCTGGTGGTGCATGAAGCAAGAAATAGTTTTTACTTAGTATAAAATTACCCATAGACCTTCTGCATCTATAAGGGTCCCACGCACTAGCATTTCCTTTAACCCCGATTTAACAGCCTTTAAAAAAAAAATAAAAAAATTAGCGTTTCATTGGGAAAGAAACTTCTGTAAACGCAGCAGGTATCTGTTTGTGTAAATATCTATCTGCAGTGTTTACAGAAATAGTCTTTTTGGGCACGATGGCATCACGTGACAGACCAGGAAGTAGTAATTCCACCGTTTAGCCGCCACTTAAAAGTTGCTTAAAAACCTGCCTTCACATCTGTACAGCTGATTTTGTGTATTATAAATTCTTTACAAATGTGCCTTAAGAGGTATTTTGCCCCAAAAATAGTTGGATAATAATGCATCACAAGGCTTAAAAGATGACTGAATATAATATAACAGTACTAGGTATGACATTTTATTGTGTGTGCCATTATAGCACTAGTTTACACTGTTACCAATACAACAGGTAAAAATTATGCAGTCATAACTTTGCACAATTATTTTAAATTGTAATTATGATCATTTTATGTTCAAAAGCAAGGGGTGAGAGACTCCTACTGTTCCTTCATGCAGTAGTTTAACCTCAGTTGTCGCTTCATTAAACTGGCTTTTACTGCCCCCTGCTGCTGGGAAGAGGAAGGTCTTCCTGCACTCTATTATGGTCATATAATATGGTCATTTACAGCTGAAAAGACATTGTAATCTTTCATGGCCACAATTATCCCAAGTTAATATCCATTTGAGATTGTGGACAAGCTATTCAAAATTACTGCTTAAATACATAGCTTAACATTCACAAAAGAAACAGGCTTACTAACTAAAACTAAAATGTAGCTGAGAACTTTTATTCCAGATATCCTGAGGCGTCTCTAAGTTGTGGTTCGTCTGCCTGCAGGCGGGGCAGTGAATCTGACTACAGCGATGGCGAGGAGGACTTCTACTACACAGAGATCGAGGTCAACATGGACAGCCTGACGGAGGGCCTGTCCAGCCTCACGCCCACCTCCCCCACCACAAGCGGCCCAGCGCCCGTCTTCCCGTCGCAGTTCAGCGCCGTCCCTCACTCCGAGCACATCAACGTGAGCGGTGCGCATAGCGGTGCGCATAGCGGTGCGCATAGCAGCGCGCATAGCAGCGCACAGAGCTCCTCCTCGATGCTGCTCAGCCAGTCGGCGCCCTCCATGCTCTACCACATCCACACTGACCACGCCTACCAGGTAACACACACCCATACAAACACTCCAGAATTAGATTTCTAAAACAGAATTATGCTATTGCAGTGGTTACCGACCTTTTTTCCTATAAACCCCCCACACACGTACTTGTATCAGAGCAAAGCTTACAAGTAACCAATATGCAGAATAAATTAGTTTGGAAAATTCTTTAATGAATATTATACATCAGTTTCATCAACATAAATACAATTATTCCATCTTGTTGAATTTTACTTTTGGACTTTACAACTCTGGAATTTGGCTCAAACAATCCTATACAGCTACTCTGATTCTATTCAGATATTATAATCCAAATGTAGCCTGATTTATATCTGACACTCTGCACAAATACTGGCTTTTAAAAGAATATGGCCAACTAAGTAGCTTATGAATTTTGGATTGTGACAAAACTATTTTTTTATAGTTTTTGTATAAATTATCCAGTAAGTGTTATGATTTTAGACATGTGCAAATCTGATGTTAACGACCTCATCGGCAGGTAGGGAACCGCGGAAAATGAAGCAGTCGTCTTGCTACAGAGCCTCAAAGTTTTTAATTTTCTGTCTTATGGACTCTGCAGGAGCAGATTTTGAGATCAGTGTGGGGGAAATAAAAAAGTCAGAGTGAGTGACTTAACTCCTACACCAGTGTGGGCGTTTATGTCAGAGAAAAGTATGAAAAGGGAAAACTCATGCAAAAATATTAACATAAGTTCAAACGATGAACGAAAGTCTGAATATGTTTCAAGTCGGAGAGGAGATTTAATCAGGCTCAAATTCCTGCTTTAGTTGAACTGCTTTGTGGCAACTTTTGGTATCCACGCCTCCTCCTCGTCCTTCCTTTTTTTTCTTGTAACTGCACAAACTCCTCACTTGCATGCCCTTGGAGGTAAAATTAAAAAGAGAAGGCTATGGTTCCAGCTGGGGAGAAAAAAAAATGCATTTGGTTCAAAGTATAAAGCTTTTTAGATTCCAAACATTCAACTCAGTCCTTCCGCGTATGTTGAAGGTTGTATGGAAACTTTCAGTTGCCGTGGCAACACAAAATGCGCTCTAAAGTAACTATCTCAGATTGAGCTGTAGTCTCACTCTTCTCAATATTGCTAACTTCTTCATGCTGTTTTTATAATCTTAAACTCACACACGTGTTGCGTTCATGTGGACAAACAGTTTCGTTGTTGCTGCCCCATCAGAGTTTGTGACCGTTTCAGATGTAGAGGTGGAAAAGAAACTCCTTCCCTGCTCGTTACATGATATATATATATTTTTTTTTTTCTCTGTATTCTACACTTTTCTATCTGCACCCCCTCCTCCTCCTCTCGATGGCGGGGTGGTTGTCGTCCATGTTCCAGGCCACTGCTCCAGTGAGTGTCCCAGTGTGTCCTGAGCCGGCTATGTTAGGCAATGCTTATGGGACTGGGAACGGCATCAGTGTGTCGTGGCAACCCCCTCCTGTCATTTTCAATGGCATCCTGGTGAGTGAGGCTTAATCTCACGCCTTTTTTTTAGCTTAATCTCACTTTATTTAATTTTCTTCACTCGCACTGCTTTTTTTTTTTTTTCTAAATACAGAGGCATCAATTTCTTTAAACGGCACATCTCGTCGTACACTGACGCAATATAGGCCGCCAATATTTCATGCATGCAATTAAAGTTTCAAGCTGTTTACTGTCACTAAGGTTGTACAAGTACAATCAAATACTTTTTTACTGGGAGGCTCCATGAAAGAGAAAATAAATAGTAAATATAAAAAGACATAAGAAGCAATGAAAATATGCATCTAAGGAAATGCAAAACAGATGATCAACTCAAGCTTTACACACGTCACGCAGGCTGATATCGTTTAACACTCGAACTGAACAGAATCCCAAAATAAAGGACCATAATGAACTCTGCTGTTTAAAATATTTTCCCGACTTGATGCGTTCTATCGAGTCTATTTTAAACCGAGTTTATCCACGATGTCAAAGTAGAAAAGATAATCCACTGCTCTTCAGGTTGTACAGGATAATGTTAGGTTTTCTAAACTTCAGCCATTTGCAACAGCAATCAGAAGGGGGTTAAATTGTTGCTCTTGTATATAAAAGGATTATGTACATAATGCTACAACATAACCAGTATTAATGGCAGTATTGCACAAGAAAGCCTTGCCAGAAACTACTCATGCCAGTATAAGAAGCACCACCAACATCTGTCTCATATTTGGGAATGAATGCTTTTCAGTTTAAATAATGAATATTGCTGGATGTAGTTAATTTTTAAAGGACATTTTTAGAGAAATTCTTTTTTTTTTTTTTTATAAAAGAGACCTGCCCCACAAAATGTTGCCACTGTGTTCAGTGAGTCAAGGGGTCTCACTCTTATTATCCAGATAAGAACACACAAACCATAATGTAAAAGGAGGCATAACATTAAATGTTGACCACATTAAATTGTATGTCATCACTCCATGTAAGATAAATGCAGTTAGTTATGAATAATAAAAAAAAGGTGAAAGTTTAAGATTAAATGAACAATACAGGTTAAAACTTTAAAATGCTCTTTAACCTCGTTGGCTGTTTTTTCTCAGACGGTTTCAAAAGCTGTAACGGCTGAAGCTGCACCGCCATGAATCAGAGTCTGGATCGTGGGACAGTCAAAGGACCTGAGGGATCCAGGGGCCACATATTGTACCTTAAAAGCACATCAGACGTCCTCAGACAAAGACCTGTTTAAAGATTTATGGAGCAATAAAAATAGTCTTTAAAATCGATAATAAAACTGACGGGACACAAAGAAACCTACATAATGTGAGCTCTCAACGATAAAGACACGCACGGCTGAATTTTATATTAATTGATTATGGTTTGCATCAGGATGGTGCAGCTAGTGATGATGGTGCAGATTGATCTCCACTTATTGCTCGGAGCCGTGTGAGCAGCTGCGCGCTTCGTACTCAAACCAGCCTTTTATGAAGAGCTGCAGGGATGACGGCTTTTTGTGGGCCAACCCCGGAAGATATTTGTGATTATTTCAGGAAATAACAAAAGTTTATGATATTACAAGTTTGTTTTTTCTGAAAGATAATCTTCACAAACGCCACTTTTCTGATTTTTGACTGCCTCTTTTTAAGACTCGTAATGGCTGAAAAATTCATGCGGTGGGTATCTAATGACATTATCAAAGGACAAAACATTAATCTCAGTTTTTATATATTCAGGATATTATACCATTTCCTTCTAGATGAGGGAACCGAAAGTGCAAAAATGCTCACTCATTTCCTGCTTTCAGGACTCACTCCTTCATATACATTGAGATTATAGTACTTTACTTGGAGTCCACTCCACTAACTCGTCTGTGTTGCAGAAAACTTTGCACCTCACATGATGTGCTTCTGTCTGAACCCCACTTGTGCACTGCAATGCAGCTTGTTAGGAGCTACAGCAAGACAAAAGTTAATGTCTCTTAATATCTGTGTAATTGAGATAATCTCTTGATAAAGGAAGTTACACTGTGCAGCTGTGTGACTTGTTAATCAGAGACTAACACTGTGGATGTTTAACTCATTCACAGCAGAGCGATGTATTTATTGATTAAATAACGCATCACTGCGACAATCAGTGACTCATGAAGACAGGAGCCCAACCAATGAAGAATTGGCCTCTAGGAAATCCTGTTGTCTGGATCCAGAGGCAAATAGTTTTGTTTGCAGCAGGGGGAAAAAATGGTTTTCATGTATTGCATGTCGTAAATGATGGTCGACTGACATAGAGGCTGATATAATGATAGTTTGGAGCAGATGGCTGATTTTAAATCTGCCAAATATCAGACTCAAAGTAACAAATAGGCCTACGTGAATAAATTACCTGTAGCAAACATGAAGTGATAAATGGTATGAATAGGTCATGATTTCAAATGGTATTTCACTTTTTAAATCTAATACTTTAAATGAGTATAGTCTTGTTAAAACATGTGTGCCGTCATTTTCAGCTGGGTGATGTGTTGGAGCATCATAAAAAACCTTATTCCAACAAACTCACCAAAACCATTTTTTTTTTTTTCACTGTTCCAAGAATTTGTTCAAAATTAACCTTTAATTCGTCCAGTTAGATTCCCCCCCACCACCTGAGCTGCTTTTGCACCGTTAAATGTTACAGGGCTATTTTATACATTTAATGAATAGAGTAGTTGCACGGCTGGATTATTTGGAAGAGAACGCAAAATTGGTAAGTAGGTTTAAAGAAACAAGTTGACTTATTTTCCTCCCATTTGCATTTTGTGGACAAAAAGCTGATGGTGCGGCATTATATATTTTCCAGAGAAACTGAAAATGGGTCAAACTAAAAGGTTTAGCCCATGTTTTTCATGAGGTGGCTAATTGTTTTCTGAGACATTGAAAAATGTCTGGTTGTGTCTCTGTACGTCGTCTTCACGTAGAATGAAGTTTCAAGTATCTGTCATATTGACCAATGCTCTCATGATGCTCTTTCAGGGGGCCATGAGTCAAGTCCGGACCGTTGCCATGAGTGAAAAGCGGCAGCCGGCAGCCAGCGCACACTCTTCAGGAACGTCGACTCCTAAATCAACATCAGGAAACAGGTATGTAGAGGTCATGTGTGATTGGGTTAGGACGAATGTAGAGGTCATATTTCTGTCACAAATTAAGTGACCAAGTTGTTTACTTTGTAGGTAGTTTGAGCTGCTTGATAAATAATAGGAAACACATCAGAGATCAGATCACAAAACAAAGAGCAGTTGGCTTCCCTGTATTTTACTTATTACATTTATTTTAACCTGTTGAAAGGTGTGTCCGTGACCCTACAGCGACATGCACATTTATGTGACTTCGAGCGTATTGCACACGTGTGTGTGTGTGTGTGTGTTTCTATGTGGACGTCTGGATGTGTGTCATGCTGTCGCATCTGCTGTTACCAAGGAAACCCCGTGGGGAGGCGAAGAAGTGCCGAAAGGTGTACGGCATGGAGAAGAGAGAGATGTGGTGCACCGCCTGTCGCTGGAAAAAAGCCTGTCAGAGATTCAACGACTAATCCAGCCTCACCTACCGTGAGAAGAGGTCGTCCTCACTCGGAGTGACGGCTGAAGGTGGACGCTTCCACTGAGGGAGGGGGGAGGGGGAGGGAGACTTACTGCAGGTTGGGAAACTTTTTTTTAATTTTTTTTTTTTCTAAGGCTGAAGCTCATGAATAAGGAAAAACATCTAAATTGAAACCATTTTCACAGCCTCAGTTCAAGATGATGTTTAAGGACTACAGATAAGCTCCTTTTTTTTTAATCTGTTCATTATAGGAGCATCACGTAGTTACTGTTTATGGGGTGAATCATGACTTTTGTTGTTTTTTAACACCAGATAACACTTCTGTAGCATATCTTTTCATTCTAGCATCACTGTCTTCTGCAGCTTTCCTGGATACAGACTTTTAAGTTACACATACTACATATTGGTCAATCTCTACTTCCTGCTCATTAAGCAACTTCAGCACAGCCAGCTAAACCTGTAATCTTTTGCAAAGATGGACAAAAAAAACGCTCACACACGAGGTACAAAAAGTAGTTTCCCCTCGACTTTGCAGAATATTTTGAGATGTACACAATATATGAATTATCTCTTGAGACGCACACCTTGAAGAAATAAGTCGTCTTTTAGAGTCACTGAAGCCACAGCGTATGTCTGATATCTTATTTCTTACAGTTTATTTTCAGCAGTGAC
The DNA here is from genome assembly GCA_016806645.1 of Ophiodon elongatus. NCBI lineage: Eukaryota > Metazoa > Chordata > Actinopteri > Perciformes > Hexagrammidae > Ophiodon > Ophiodon elongatus. The sequence continues at coordinate 737,516 of JACSYO010000734.1, forward strand.
TTTCTGAAGCAACGAGTCGTTGCACCGTGCAATCGGCAGGTTTACGTCGCTGACATCGTCTTGCTTTGTGGTTGTCGTTGAGGCCGAGAGGCTCTGTTTTTTTTTTTTTTTTTTTTTTTTTTTTTGGGGCGGTGAGGATGGGGGGGTTCTTTGACTGCTGACGTTCTTAAAGAGTTTCCTTTTGACTCTTTAACGTCGAGCCTGACGGCTGTACGTTGGTGAATAGCGTAGAGATTGTACAACAACAATCACTTTGTGATAAATCAGGCCGTTTAATTGATTGCGCACCATCTTAATGATGGAGACGTTACCAACGCATTTGTAGATGACGTCATAGGAACCAAGACGTTTTACAGTGTTTTTATTATTAGATGTGTTTTTTAATCCTTCAGACTGGTCTTTCACTCTGGACTAACTTTTGGATAATAAGAATCGAGTTGGTGCAGAGTGGAAGTTTTAAAACCCGTTTTTGACTTTTTAGAAGTGGTCTAGAAGACACTAATTGTCTGGGCTGTGTTTTCCAAACTTTAGAGGAAATATAGGTGGTAGATTTTTAAATAGTTAGAAATTGTAATTTTTCTTATAATTCCCAATCTATAAAAATGTCACGCTTTCATTTTAAAGCCTGTTTTATGATCTGTTTTCTATAAATGATCAAAGAACAAAAAAAGGAGAAGCTTTGAATTTTCTCTTTTTGTAAGATGCTGCATTAAAGGAGTGTTCTGACCAATAGTGAAAGACGTCTTGTTGTTCGTTGACGGTCACCAGCCTAAAACTGTACTCCTGCAGTGTTTAATTGTCTTGATAGTGATAATTATGATAGTAAAATACATAACTAAGCATCAGTAGTCTTTTTATTTTTTTCTAAGTAAATTCCCTCTTTAGTAAAGTTGTTTGTTCCGATACTGATCTTTTTCAAGGTAACTTCCCCCAAAACTAGTCAACTCAATTTATTATCAAAAACAAATCACAAATTTGCCTCGCTCTTCACAGCATGTGACCCCCTTATTCTAAAGAACAAACGCCTGGTATTGTTCTGGTCTAACACCAGATGTATATAAATGCCGGTTGTCAGCAGCAGATTCTTAAAGCGTTCCTGACACTGACCCGACCTGATCGTCATGGCAACGTGTGATCGGGCCGGTTCGAGCTGCGCCTTCGCGACCACGGTACAGTGCAACTTTAGACCGCCCGTCGCCATAGAAACACCGGTGCTTTTCCTGAGCTGTCGGCGCAAGGTCGCCCGATCACCACTTTCTCCGTGACTGCAGATGCTTGACTGTTAGTTGGTGGCATGAAGTCAGACATATTAAGCACGTGTCTAATTTCAGATCCAGTTTTTCACAATCCTTTTTTTGTTTAAAAAAAAAAACAAACACGCCTATAAATCGTTTATTCCAGATAAGCTTCTTCCGGTCAGAAAATTCACAAAGTGCCAATGAAAAGAACATAAAAAGGTAAACTGACCTAATGAAATTGCACTATTACACTGCGCAAAGGCATGCTTTTATACATGACCGTTTTATATACACCTTTTGAAGTGGGGGGGGGAGGGGTTTGTCACTGCCCGATGGTATAAATGGGGTTTCAGGGATTGGGGGGGGGGTTCTGTACCTCTGGGGTCCCCCCGTTACTAAGAAAGTGATCTCGACAGTTGTCTCGCTCTGTCGGATTTATTGTGCTAAACACACTGGCTGTCGTACAAGTGTGGTACTGGGAAGTACGGTGTGGTACTTGTGTAGTCTGTCACTTTGCTTTTCCTTGGAGGAGTGCCATGGACCTTGTCTCTGTGATTGGGGGCGGGGGGGCACCAGTCTGTCAGTGGCTACACATTAATGTCTAACTGATGCTTTATCGCCTAGTGTTTTCTTTTTTACTAATACGCTTTTTATCCTTAAAGCCCATCTTTGTGCTTCCTTTCTTATATTTTATAGAGCTAGAATCTGTGTGGATGTTATTAGTGCTGGATACCACTTTTAATTTTGATGTCCGGCTTTGGTCGCACAAACCCATCAGGTCTCCTCCTCAGCTCTTTTAGGATCCACCAGCCGGTTTATTCAACGGGACCGTTGTTTCACTATTCCACCTTTCGACCGCCGCTGTTGTCCGTCCCGTTCCTTGAGGGAATTCTCACAATTGTTGCAGAACCGTCCGCTCGGACGTCGAGGTTGAACTGATTTGATTTCGGTGGTCAAAGGTCACCGGCTTTGTGGACTTCTATTGGTGATTTTGTGCAAAAATACAACTTCACCCATGAAACGCGAGCTGGAGATTTGACTGTTGATGGGTTTGCAGGGAAAGTTGATGGCGAGCAGACACGAGACGCGCAGTAACGATACGGACGGAATTTGCAGATTCAGGGCTTGCTTGTACATATGCAACATAAACCACCTTTTTTTTCTTTCATTTATCTTATATGAAAAGTTGTTTCTTTTGTTAACAGTAGGTTCAGAATATTTCTTTTTTAAGTTGATTAAGAAGCTATAGTGAGCATAACAGATTCAATGTATATTGTAGCTTAGAGGCAAAGGGGAGAAACAAAACCTGTTGAATGTAAAACCTACAAAAAAAGTTGTTTTTTTGTTATTTGCTGGCTCGTTCCTACTACCTGTAGCGCATCCTGATGTTTCTATTCAAATCATTTAACCCCCCACAAGCACACTTCTGTCGCCACACTGCTAATTCATATCTAACGCAACCATGCAGTATTGCTTATTTTACTTTGTGCAATGAAATGCTTTTTATAATTGTGACATCTGGGCTTCGCGCTCGCACTGTTTGTCGTTTGTCTTTCTCCCCCGCCAAAAACGTCAAATCTTCGAAACGCGTGCGGCGGCCATCGTGGTTGTGACGAGGCAGGATAACGTTTGACCTCTGAAAATGTTGACCGTGTGGGAATCGTTATCCTGCCCTGCACACTCCAACCGACGGCATGCTTTTTATTTTTTTGCATCTTCCACTCGTTTCCTAAGACATATCACCCCCCTCCGTTACCTGTCCCATCTAGTTTCACTCTAATCCCACCCAAGCCTTTTACCCAGTATATTAAGCTAAACTAAACCCTTGAAATGTGCATTAAAAAAACAAAAAAAGCCTTCATTTTTATTTCCACGTTTTTTTTTAATTTACGTGCCGCTTTCTTGAATGTTTTTCAGTTTTCATTTTGTGTGCAAACCAGCAGCAAAGCCAATAGATCTCCTTCCAAATCAAATGTAATGTAACGCATTGCAACGGCAGCTCCACTCAGTTCTCTGCTTCGTCTACTGTGCTCTCGATTGTCCTGGCTTTTACCCTGCTGCGTTTATTTTTTATTTACTCTTGTTGTGTTTTTACTGAGCCTTAAACTGGCTGGTGTGAAGACAAACTCATGCTTGTTTTCTCATTGATTTAATTGTCTGAATTTGAGGTTGTTCTGCATGTCTAGCGTCGCTTTTTATTTTTGGAGATAAAACACTGAAGGGTTTTAATTGTTAAATTTTCCCCTTTCAGTAACTGATAACCCAAGGCTGATTTTATTCCTCTAAATGTAAAATTGCTCATTGCAGCCTGACAAACACCCTTTTTTCTTTTTTTTGAGGGTAAAAGTGATGTCAGCCTCGGGTCATCACTGGAGGGAAAGATTTCTCCCGTGTGTGTGTGGTGTATGAGCTCGAACTCTGGTCTTCATCCGCAGTCCGGCGCACACAAAGGGAGCCCTTTCTGACGAGTGGTGCACTCGAGGAGTATTTGTGTGAATGTCAAGCCTATGACTACCGCTTGAGAAGATTGACCATGTATGATGCTGATAATGTGATGTAATGTGACAGAAAGAAATTAAACCTGAATGGAAGACATCTGCTGTCAGCTTCTGGTTTTTTTTTTTGTGGGAAATAACAGTGAATGCAGGGTGTTTATAATCTTCTACAGAAGGAAATGTAAAATCCTCTGTGGCTTCGCTCTTTGACTTGTCCGCTCTGCCCCCTAGTGGACAGCAGTCATCACAACACCAGTCCCCAGGAAAAAAACTAAATAAAAAGGCACAGCACACGTGTTTCACTTCATTACAGCAGCAAATTCAAAATTTATTGAGACTGATTGGTTTTTGCAAATAAAAGTCAAGCTAATTCTTCCACTAAACATGAAGTTAGAAAGAGGCTTGGACGGCCGCTGGGCCAGCCCCAACATCAAAAACAGGAGGCTCATGGTTGGCTGTAAAAATGTTTTGTGATCTGTACTATCAACCGAAAAAAAATGAATAAAAAAAAAAATCTGCACAAGAGCACTTAAATCTGCCCAAAAACAAAACAGGTGTAAAAACAGGACAGTTTTTTTTTTTTTTCTTCATTATTTAACACATTTTTGTTACAAACACAGGTTTATGATCATCAATATAAAGTCAGTATCATATTGAACAATATTCCCAATGAAAATAAACAAACCTCAAGCTTCAAATGTGACTTTTTACAAATCAAAGACCCTTTTGAACCTTGAGAGAAAATAAATAATATAGAATAGTAATATAAATTCATATATATGAAGGTATACACACATCACTCTTAGAACAAAATCCAAAGTAAAAAGCGCCAAATTTGAAATATAGTATAATATAGATATACCCATATCTATGGCTTCATGATTTGCACGTGTGAATCAAGCTATACAGGCTAAATGAGGATTGCAATTTGTACACGTCTAAGAATACCCATATTCATCTGCAAGAGAGCAAACAGTTCCAGTTTTGCATCGTGTGGAATGAGACGGTTGTGTGCAGATGCCGAAGACGTTCGCTTTGGTATGACAAAATGAGCACAGGCATGCAGTTAAGACCACAAGAATCAGGGCACGAAAGGTCATCGACACGGCGGGAAGGAGAATCTAGTCGCCCATCATGATTTGTCTCTGAAAGTTTCATCCCCCAAAAACATTTTTTTTTTTTCTTCACCGATCATAGTAATCTCTATCCGTCAGACACACACACACACTCGCAAGCACGCAGGGTGAAATGTCATTGAGGCACATATTTGAGGGGTTGATGGCGGACATTTGTTTTTTTCCTGAAGTACAACCCAGTATGAGGAAGAAGACGTACAGTACGGGTCGCGAGTAGAAAGAGCGCAGGGCCGGGGGTGGGGGGGAGGGGAGTCACACATACATCCAAATGTCTCTGTGGCCACAACAGCACCACAGGACAGAGATTTGTCACCGATCACGGGCTCCTTCCACACCCACCATTGACATTCATTAAAAATCCCATTGTCTTTTTTCTTTTTTTTTTCCTTTTTTTTTTTTTTTCTTACTACCCAATTTGTTTTTTATTATAAATGGGTCGAACGAAAACACAATAAATAAAAAAACGGCTAAAAATAAAGACAGTTGCCAGACGTGAAGAAAAGCATCACAAATGAAAATTTCAGTGGAGGTTAATGGGAAGTGCAGTCCATGGCAACAAAATGTTTCCCAGAGTAACTACTGCAGCGCTCACTTTCCCTTTTTTTAATTTATTTTATTATATTTTTATATTATATTCAAGCCAGTGAAACACTGACAGACAGAAACACAGCATGTAGACTCACCGCTGTCTGAGAGGAGCGTTTCTTTTTGTGCGTCTGCGTGCTGCATTTCTTCGTGATTGTGTGTTGTGCGTGAGGAGTGAAACAGTAGAAACTAAAATCCAAACAGCTTGGTTTTAAGATGCGATCTTCAAAAGCTAGCCGGTCTTTTCACACAGCCCTTCATGTTCACAATAATACCATAACATGTGCACTTTTTCTTTTTTTTTTCAAACTGTGACAAATAGTGACAGGTTTAAAAAAAAAAAAATAATGTAAATAAAAAAAACAACCCAACAACAAAACCACGACAATAAAATCCCCAAAAAGCACTTGCACACACAGACTGTGAAACGAAAGCACTTCATGTATACAAGGTACTAGATTGTTTTTGGTTCGATATTAATCAATTAGTGTACATTAGTGATGCAAAAGCGTGTGCTGAATATATGTTTCAATCAATATCTAACAGAGAAGTTTGACGGTGAAGTTGGGGTTTTTCCCCCCCTTTCGGTAAAAAAAAGCAAATACGACAGAAAAAGCGTAAACTGGCACGATAAAAGGTTGATAAAAAGCCTTATGGCTTGCTGTCCACAACAAGGCAAAGTATAAAAGCTTTTTTTTTTCTTATACAAGATATAAAATATCCCCAAAAAAAGAACACACAATAAAGCTTAGCATCCAGCACTTAATAATAATAATAATTAATAATAGTAACATCAACAACAGTAATCATTGTTCTCATAATCATAATAAGACATGTCATCTGCCTCACTTGAATTGTCAATAACATCTCCGAAAACATGGAAATAATCTTAAAGAAATCAATATAGACTTTTTTTAGTTTTTTGGACACTCAAACATTCTTGCATACAAACAACCACACACACACACACACACACACACACACACAATCAGAGAGAGAGAGAGAGAGAGAGGAGGGAGGGAATGACTTCTCCAAAAAAAAAAAAAGGAAATCCACACAAAGGGGTTTTTCAATAAATAGCCGTTAAACAAAACAAATCAATATCACACTCTTTACGAATATCAAACTCGGAAATTTTCAAGCACAATTTTAGATCCTCTTCTTTAAAACTTACGAAAGCCGGAGAAACTATATCACCCAAAAAAAAAAAAGATAAAACGAGAGGCTGCATATTCTGTACTGAGAAACTGGATTTACGTGACTGAAAAACTAAAAAGAAACAAAAAAGAAAACGAAGGCAGCTCCTCCTTCAGGTGTCTCATCATCACAACCTCCGCTGTGAGAGGAGCTGAACCCAGAGGCGGCGAGAGAGACAGAAAGAGTTAATAGTGTCATGTGGCTCCATTGTTGATTCTCCATACAAGGAAGCAGGAACTGAAGTCTCCGACATACGCTCTCTCTGTCTCACACACTCTCCCCCTCTTCTAAAAATCGTATGTACATCCGTCAAACCTCCGGTATTGGTTTTGGAATGGATCGATAGAAACCGTGTGGGGGGAAACTCGAGTGAAGAAAAAGATTAAGGACCCCCACCGAAAAAAGGCATAGGCTATATAAACAGCGAAGCTGCACAAAGATTCAGTGATTTCTATATCGTGATAACAGTCAGGAGGACATGGAGCATATCCTTAAAGGTAGGTGCGGTCACCGAGTTGTTTAGGTACGTAAAGATCAGGATCAAAAAATGTAAACCACGGGTTCAGGGCTTTGATAGGAGTCAGTTGTCATTAAAGTGCAAGTCTGTGGCAGTAGGACTCTGCGTCGACAGCGTGCCGTCGGGCTGCCCGCTCCTCCGACACGACGACGCTTTGCAATAGATTCAGACTCCCCATTTTCACTCGGAGAGAGAGACACTTTTCCACCAGAAACATTACAGCCGAGGTGGAACCAAGACACCCCCAAACCCTCCCCTTCCCCCGCCTGTCTTTTCCCCCCCATACACTGTCAGTGATCCTTGGTTTCCACGGTGATTGTGATGGCAAACACGCAAAGTTGCAGTCTGGTGTTGGCCGTGTCCTTGGCAGCGTCCTCGTTGATTCCTGTTGTGACAGAGTAGAAAACTACAGGACTCTGGCCTGAACCCTCGAGAAAAAAGAAAAACACAAAACAAAAAACAAAAAAACACTGCATCAGAAGTAAAAGGAGGTAAGCAGAAAAAAGCCTCGCACTCCAGCCATCTCTTGACCACTCTTCTTCATCTTCTTCTTCTTCCGTGGCGGTCAAGGTTGAGAATAACCAAAGTGTATGCGTGTGCGTGTGTGCGTGTGTGTGTGTGTGTGTGTGTGTGCATGTGTGTGTGTGTGTGTGTGCATTTGAGATCATTGTCGCGCAATCACCCTACAGCGTTTCCATTCAAAGGAAAGGCCGGCCCGCGGTGGGACGAATGGGTAAAGAGAGCAGAGGAATCCGCCCCGAGAGATCGCAGGAGATCTTCAGAGATTTGGTCGACGAGCCGCTGACGGGGGAGCCGGTGCAGATTCTAGGAGATCCAGGCGAAGTCCCGCTCGCTCCCGTTCTGCTGCTCCCCCTCCTGCGCCGAGGAGTCGCTCTCCTCCTTCTCATTGTCCTGCGCCTCGGCGGCCATCCCCGAGTCTTTCCACTTCCCTCCTTCCTCGTCCCCTTCTCCCATCATCTCGCCATCCGCCTCGGCCATCATCTCCTCCTCGGCGTCGCCGTCGCACTCCGCCTGGTCGTCGTGGAAGCGGTCGCCGGGGTACAGCTCCTCCTCTGGGGAGATGTCCCCGCCCACCTCCCCGTTGTGGTCCAGCAGCGCGGCCATGCCCCGGCCAGAGCAGTCGGCGCAGACGCCGTGACGCCTCGAGCCGTGTTTGATGCCGACGCTGGCTGCCGACATGAAGACCCGGCTGCACACTTTACACACGTACTTCTTGTCTTTGCTGTGGACCTGTTGGACGGAAACACATCGTTTACATTTTCTTTAGTTCCACTTCGTTGCATGTGATTCACTGCCCCCTACTGGTGTTCGCATAGCTGCACCAGTTTCCTGTTCCTGTGTCACGTGGGTTTCACCTCTGCTCCGCCCCTTTAAGAGACTATTAGAGTCTATTAACTCTAATAAGAGAAGTGAACGTGAACCATAGACTGTATACACGAAGTAGCGATGTCACCCATTAGCCAGTTTCGAAGCCTTGAATTTTACATTTTGGCCGTCGCCATCTTGGGAAGTGACCGTATTTGAACTGCGGAGGAGTGAAAGTTATTGTACTTTGATAGGAGAACTTTTTTTTTTCTCAGCAAACCAATTAGTTTTTAGCATTTTAAGAGACTTATTTTCTTCTGTGTATAGTCACTATTGTTCTTTTATACTAAAGCAAAAGTATTTCTTATCCGATAACTCGATTGATCAATAGACTAATCGGTACTCGGCCCTACTTTATTCAAGACCTTTCTCTGTCTCAGCAACACAAACTCTTGCGTTATCTGGCGACTAACGTTGGCGAACGCCCTCGCTAACTCATTTTCGTCGTGCTAAAACACGGCTGTCAGCTGGTGACCACGCTCACTTTGGAGACAGGAAGTGTCTGTCATTTAAAACCGTTGTCATGGAGCGCCTTCGGCTGCACTCACCAGTGTGTGCCTCTTCATGTGCTCCCTCCTGGTGAACTTCTTGCCACAGATTTCACAGGGGTAGGGCCTCTCGCCGGTGTGGGAGCGCATGTGCCTCTTTAGGATACACTGGTGCATAGCAGAGAAGCTGCAGTAGGGGCACTTGAACTTTTTACGGATCACTGTGAAGTCGTTCACTGTAGGGACAGAAGGAGTGAGAGGGGAGGGGGGGTTGGGGGGTTTGGGAGGGGGGGAGGGATAAAATATTAGTGTTGAATGAAGCTCTTTTAAATAAACCGATACGTCACTTTTCAGTTATTACATTTAATTAGCGGCGTGGTCTAGAAATGTACCATCAAATCCCAAGGCCACCCCAATCCCAGTCAAAGCTACAGTTGCCCTGGCAACAGCGCTTCCTTCATACTAAAGCAATAAAGGCATAGAGATACTATAAACACAACACACACACACACACACACACACACACACACACACACACACACACACACACACACGCACACACACAACACAACAGTCAGTCTGCCTTAGTTGCTCTAGAGGGTCTCTGCTTTGGAAAGCAAAACACAGACAGAAAGACAAACACAGACAATGACAAGAAGGCTGAGGGTTGGGAAATAAAATCACACAGAAACACAAAGGGAGGCTTCGGCAAAGAAATTAAAATCTTGTGTAGAAGGTCTCTTAAGCCAGTTATCTCTTAAGACTAGACTGAAAGGGTAGTTAAGCCAGGTGAAGGGCATCCAAGTAAACAGTGTGTGTGTGTGTGGAGATCTATCTTTGTATCTCATTGACATGGTGCAATCCCTCGCCTCTTAACCTCACCTTGACCTCAAAACTAAGTCTTCACTCTCAAACAGACAGTGGAAGAAGTGAGGACCAGCCAAAATGTCCTCACTTTCCAAATATGTCCTCACACTGTTGGTTAAAAACTTGTTTCGGTCCTCACTATGTTGCAAGTACAAGAAAACGCATACAAACAGTCACAATTCCATGACTTAAGAGGACAAAACGTTGACTTCCATTCATTTCCTGGTCCTAACCCTTACCTTACCCTTACCCTAACCTTAACCTAATTGTAACCTGAACCCCCAAAAAGGCCTTTGAAGAAGTGAGGACCAGCCAAAATGTCCTCACACTGTTGGTTAAAAACCTGTTTCGGTCCTGACTATGTAGCAAGTACAAGAAAACGCATACAAACATTTGTATCACTTTTCCATCACTTTTTAAGACATTTACAACATTGACTTCCATTAATTTCCTGGAGACTTATCCTAACCCTAGCCCTAACCCGTACATTAACCTAATTCTAAACTAAACCTTAAAACCAAGTCTGAACCTGAAAGTGAAAGTGAGGCTCAGCCAAAATGTCCCCACTTTCCAAAATGTCTCTGTTGTTAAAACTTTGTTTCAGTCCTCACTATGTAGCAAGTCCAAGACTACACACACAGTCGCATTTCCATCACATTCCTTTCATTTCCTGGTGACTTACCCTAACCTGAACCTAACCATATCCTCACTTTAAACCAAATCTTTACCCTAAAATGTAATGACTTACATTACGGGACACACATTTTGTCCCCAAAAGAAAGACACGGTCCCCACAATGTCAGTAATACACACCGGTGTGTGTGTGTGTGTAAGAACAGTCGCGGCATACAGTGTATGGCCATGAGAGATCAGGGCTGGATTTACGAGTACACAAGCACAACATGACAGCTGTAGATAGAGGAGGGGTCAAACACACTGCTCGGGGTTATAAGCTTTAAAGTGATACAACATAATTACCTCCATCTGCAAATCGACCTCTGCTCTGATTAAACACTCGACGGCACAAAAAACATGCAAGCACACGTCAACTGCACAATTAAGATTCACATTTTTTGTTTTTTGTTTGTTTTTAGAGAGTGGCAAGTTAAAGTGGAAACAAAGGAAATAACGTTATTGTGTGTGAAGACAAGACGCAGATAGAAGATTTAAAAAAAAAAAAAAAGAATACGGAGAGGTTTTTCCATCACAGTTTAATTACAGCATAAAAACTACAAGCAGGATGTCATTTTGTATAGAAAAGTACATATCTGAATACAGTACATGGGTTTGTTTGTTTTTCCGAGGAGAATATTAAATAATCTAGACTTAAATAAACACAAATAAAAAATAAATAAGAGAAAATAAGAGCGCCTCACAACAGTATTTACAGCCCTTTTCTTCTGTGGACTTCTCTGAACCTGCCGGTCTGTTTCAGCTGCATGGCTTGCACAGAGTGGGCTACCTGAGAGATGGGATTTTGGCATTTGGGAGTTCCCCTTGTGTACGTATATATACAGAAGCACTAGATTCCCAATAGACACCCGGTTCTGCTTTTACACGAGCGCACAGAAATAACACTTGTGTGTGTCAGAACGATCGTGTTAATATTAGAGGGATTCCTCCCTTTGGGTATAATACTCACAGTATGGGTGTATACACAGTAAACCTGTATAACTGGGCTGTATCAGCAATATAGCTAGGTTTATAGTTGCATGTCTGCTGTAAACTCGACAACATTTTGGCAGAACTTGGTGTGATTTTACATTAGCGACGATTTTGACGCCAGTGTTCGCGCCGTTTCCAATATCATGCAGCTTCTGCAAAAAAAAACTCCACTCTTCACCAGCTCCCTGTTTTTTTTCACCCCACTTGTCTCACAACCAGACTACCGTAAAATGCGGGTTATAAGGCGCTACTTTTTTCTTTTTTTTCCCTCAACTTTGACCCGCGCGGCTAAAATAGGGGTGCGGTTAATTTGTGGATTTAATTTGTGGATTTATTTCCGAGATTCCAGAGAATACAGCAGGGAGAACTTTCCAGATACAAGAAGTCTCAAAAAGCGTTCAGAGGAAGAAAATGCCGGTGGCCCGAACTAGAGAACGAACCAGAGGACTGGGTCAACACACAGAGAGCAGACGGCCGTGGTGTTTCCACAGTTCAGATTCGTCTGAAAGCAAAGGCGATCACGGCAGAAAAGAACATTGATGATTTCAAAGGCGGACCATCGTGGTGTCTACGGTTCTTAAAAGTGTATCTCTGATGTTCCAACAGGGTTATTTTTGTATTGGTTTGTTGTTCCGTTCATTATCTGGACTTTGAGTCCGTTATAAAAGTTTGATTGATTACCGGTGGTCGTTTCGAGAGTTTGTCAGGTACCGCTAAATTAGAGCCTTATAACCCACGGCGGCTTGTTTAAGATTAAATACGAATTTTTCTTTAAATTTAGTAGATGCGTCTTATAAAAGGGTGCACCATATAACCTGCATTTTATGGTATTATCTGTCTGCAGCAGTGACGTCGCGAAGCTCATCTGGTTTAAGGGGCATCTGCCCCTTCGGTCCCCACTTCCTCTTCAG